>MCGN01000007.1:1200000-1800000 GCA_002105135.1 Syncephalastrum racemosum
CATCTTCGGCTCAATCGTACGTTCTAGTGTCACAAATATGGTTTGCACGTGGACACTCAATCATTTCTATTTGCTAGTCATCATGTGGTTCAACTACAGTAATCTGTCCGTTGAATCCAACGATGTATTTTACTGCACATTGCCGCTCTATCACGCTACTGGATGCAAGTATTCGCACGCGTATTTAGCTTTTTTGCAAATGTGGCTAACTCAAAGTGCAGTGTTTACATCTACCTTTACATCGCTCTATGCCGGGTCCACCTTGGCCTTGTCGCGCAAGTTCTCGGCCTCATCGTTTTGGGATGATTGCGTTAAATACGACGTTACAATATTCCATGTATGGAGTACAAATCAGCACGAACTATGGTGCTTACTGTTTGCCATCTTGTTTTATCTAGTATATCGGTGAAATGTGCCGCTACTTGGTCAACCGTCAACCCCACCCGCTTGAGAACAAGCACAATGTGCGCTTGATGTATGGTAACGGCATGCGTCCTGATGTATGGAAGCAGGTCCGTGAGAGGTATGTCGTTTCAGGGAAAAACGGAAAGCATGGATCTAATAGACTGGTTTTGCGACGTAGATTCAATGTCCCTGTCATTTGCGAGTTCTACGGTGCTACTGAAGGCCTTGGTGGTTTTATGAACTTTAACAAGGGCGAATACGGCTTGGGAGCCATCGGGCGTATGGGTCTGCTAGCTCGCCTTCGTCAGCTACTCAAACGTGATGTTGTCTTTATCAAGATTGACCCAATCACGGAGGAGCCTTTCCGCGGCAAGGATGGCTTCTGTGTCGAGGTAAAGAAAGGCACATATCTCAATTATCCAATCATGTTATAACCTGCTGCGATTAGTGCGCTGTCAACGAACCCGGTGAATTCTTGAACAAGCTGGATCCTGACAGCCAACTCAAGTTCAACGGTTACTATGGGTAAGACATCATAATCAAATGTATCAATAGAACATCGGCGATACTTACGAGTTGAACAGCAACAAGGAAGCAACGGAGAAGAAGATTCTGCGGAATGCTTTCCAAAAGGGAGACATGTAAGTCGATGTTATGTGCATTTGCACGAAAAGCAGATCTTGACACAAACTATTACAGGTACTTCCGCAGTGGTGACTTGCTCCGTCAAAACGAGGAGGGCCTTATCTATTTCTGTGACCGATTGGGCGACACCTTCCGCTGGAAATCTGAAAACGTATCGACGACCGAAGTGACCCATGTCGTTAGCATGTTCCCCGGTGTCGCCGAAGCGAACGTCTATGGCGTCCTGGTACCCAAGCATGACGGTCGTGCCGGTATGGTCTCACTTGTCCTAAAGCCCGAGGTCAAGCAGGTGGATTTTGAGGCGCTCTACGCGCTCCTAGCGAGTGAGTTACCGCGCTATGCCATCCCCGTCTTTATCCGCCTGTTGCCTAGCATGAACTCGACCGGAACTTTTAAGCAGCAGAAAGTCGGACTTCGCAATGAGGGCATCGACCTCGATAAAATACCCGCTGACCAGCAGCCCATCTACTGGCTTCAGGGCAAGACTTATGTACCTTTCACACACGAAGATTATGCCCGGCTTGCTCGCGGTGCTTCCAGCTTGTAGATAAATACTCTTACTTTTTTTGTTTGAAATATATGAAGTGTATGTACTCTAGAATTGTCGGGAGGAGATCATGCATTCCTAACGGACGAGCTTCCCTGAGAGCCGGATTGATTCGGCCCTGCCTTTGCGCGATACGAACGTCTGCGATGTATGTTAGCCGCAGTCCTTCAATTATTCATGAAATAGATACGCACAGTTGGCTTTGCAGACGACGCGGACATGTAGCCGATACCCTTATATCAATTAAAAATGAGTTCATGACTTCAAAGGTATATTCCTGGCATTAGTCTGTACTCACCATGCTATCTGTGACATGAGCATACCAGAACTCGGCACCTTGATATATGAGGTGAGCATGTTGCTTCGTCGTTTCAGGAAACATACGCAAGTCGCCAGAGCTACTTCTCTCAAACCGCAGGGTGATCATTCCCATGGAGGGTTCCATATGCATTCGAAGTAAAGGCGATTCTAAGTGCTCTCTGGTGAGCATACGCATTGTTTATATGGCACATAACAAATTACCAAGAAAGGACCGTTTTATTGTTTCTGATAATGCCGTCTGCACGTCGTCGTGTTGCACGATGGCATCCATACATTTGGTGGTAATCAAGGAACGCATAATTTGCTCACCCGTCCCTTTTTTCATACTTGATGGTTTGTTCTGACGGATTGACAACGTATGCCTCAACGAGATGACTTACCTGATACACTGCAAGCAACTCCTGGTGTATCCAGCGTAGCGTCCTGCGCCCAGCAACCTGCTCCATATACAGCAGCCTGGCCATACGTGTAAGTGTCCAGCAGCACTTTAGTAGATTTCTGATTACCTCACCGACGCGTCCGGGTATTTTGAGAGCGATACCACCACTGCTCACGCCGGCAGCACAATGGCCCTGAGCGTCAATGCAGATGGCGCCCACCGTATCCTGACGGATATCTTCGTTTGACAACTGCTGAAGGTAGCCGCAATATTTTCCAGCACTCTCGGGCGATGTAAGTTGGTCATTATCGATGGTAGCCACGCCCTGTGCGGCCGCCCACGCCTTTGCGTCGGGGCCGGCGAGAACCATGGGAGGGACCAGCCCAGCTGGCATATCGAGTTCTCGTCCGTTTTTGCACATCTTATAGGCAGCCTGAATCGGGTTGGCTATCCCACCCACGGCTGCTACTGCGCCAAAACCGCCTTGCTGACCATCCATAATACTGGCATCGCATTCGACCGTTCCCTGCCGCGTCAAATTGGACCCGTAACCTTATTACAGTACACAACTGAGCTGTACAAAGTCAATTTACGCGTTGCACACTTACCCGCATTCGTCGCAGGATCATTCTACAATTTCATTGAGACCCTTTCCACAGACTATCATTGTAGCTTGTGCTTACCTCAAGCTCACTAATGGCGGCTTGCACAGCCTCCAAGGCCGTCCCTGAATCCGAGTTTAGCACAGCCATCGCCGCACGGCACGCGCTACACGTAATCGCGTTATAACAGAGACGCATTTACGGTGAAAGATGAAGTAGATTACCGTGCGCAGGCTGCTCGGTAACGTGACTCCTTGGAACGGGCGAGGTGACCTGGCCCGCAAAGTCAGAGTACGCTGGTAACAATAGAACGTCATCCGTTAATGGAGGGGGACTGGATACCTGCACCAACGTGGACAGCAATAAACATAAGAAAAGATGCTGGCTTATGTAAGACAGAAAAAGAAAGAAACTAAAGAAGGGTAGTATATAAAAAAATAGCTTATCCAAAGTTGGTGCTGATCTGCATATCGGAAACGACGGGAATCGGGTACGTGCGCACAGAGATCACTACTGGTTACCAGAAAATAAAAAAGACGCGCGGGATCCAATGAGAGGAACAGAAAATAAATGCGGGAGCTCGTCCACATTGAAACGAAGCGGCTGCAGATCCGATCGATGGTGTTGAAAAGAAAAGGGTCGGTGCGCCACTCGCATGTCCCGCTTTTTTCCCTGATTTGTAGGTTTTTACTGAGTCGATGTGACACAGCTGGCGCTCGGATCACCTGCGGATGATCCCAAAATGCATAAGGGTAGCACTATGGCACCATCCGAGCATGATAGTCGGACCTGCTCTATACTGACCAGAGGGAAGATGGGTAAAGTTGCCAAAGAAAATGGGGGTATGTTGTTGTCAGTCGGAGTGGCAAACTTGGCGTGCCTGATGTTTGTGCTGACGCATGCCGCATCCCCCATTCAACTTTGGGGACGTACTTCACAAAATGTGTCGTGCCCTTTGTAATTGTGCTCCAATGAATTGAATAAACACGTGGCAGATAAATTCTTGATTGATATATCATGACAAACGTAAACAGTCGCCCAGGAGAAGAGGGGTTAAAGAAAGAGAGAAAACAGAGATCGGGAGTATGGTCAGTTTGTATATTTGTATTATAAATGGTAAAATGAAACCACATGAGCAAGACACAAGGGAAAAAAAAGGGGGGAGGGAAGGTAAAGAAAGACACACTGGCGCATACATTTACGACTCTCTCTTCTTCTTTTCTCCTGTCCACTTACATCATTCGCGTATACGACCGAGTATTATTGCCCCTCGCTTCACTTGCAAGGCTTGCATTGATTTAACGAAGGGAAAAAAAAAATCTACCTGATAATTCCTGCACCCAATTTCATCCGTCTCTTCCCTTTCTCTCACCGTTTCTGTTTCTTTGTTTCTCTTCACTTCCTCTTACTCCCGGGTTCCCGCCTTCGTCTCCCTCTGTTTGCACACCTGTTTTTCATTCCTTTGTTCTTTCTTACTACTATTTTATTGACGAATACGATACCCAAACCCTTCTTTGTCAACCGATTCAACAGCTTTATATAATGGTGCAAACCCGATTTCAACGTCGACGATCCAACGACAATTTCAAAGATTCCCCACAAGACAACATTGAGAATGTACCTCAGGTACCACAACAGCAGCCGCAGTCACCACGACAACCACAGTCAATACCGAGTCTGACACGGAATGCGTCCCGAGAGGTGCTGATTGAAGTACCTTACGGCGGCGTAGACAAGATTGGAATGCTTCTGGAGCAACTGAATGAGTAAGTGCAAGGAAGTTTCCAGACTCACCCTTAAATATTTAATTTTTTGTTTTTGCTGCAGTGACGAATGCTCAACGCTGGACAATATTCGAGAACGTTGGTGGCCGTCTGTGCGCTCACGTTTAAAAGGGATGCCGCGACATTTGCCCAAACAAAAAGACACAAGGCCGACCTTGGGTAAATATTATAAAAAAACAAGGACGCTCTCTTTTTTTTTTCATATTTGACTGAAACACTACTCTGCTGTAGTCCTCGACGTTGATGAGACGCTCCTCCATACATTTATGCGGCAAAATAAGATACCCAACGACCCTGACTATGTTGTATACGATGAAAATAATGAGCATATCCTAATGGCAGGCATGCTGCGACCCGGTGTCTCAGAATTCCTGCAGTGGGCTGCCCAACACTTTGAGCTGGTCATGTGGACCGCCGGCGATGACCAATATGCCCGTCTTGCTGTCGAGCTTCTCGATCCTGAGCGGACTTTGTTCGAGTAAGTTTCAAAGATCATGCCGAGCATGCCTTGCCAAACTCACCGCCAATCGTACTTTAGACATATATTGACCCGACGGGTCTGTATAGATCTCCATTTTACAATGCCGCACGAGGTGTTACACGTCAAAGACCTCTGCGCTCTCGGCCGTGATCTAAGTCGTACCTTTATGGTTGACAATAACCCTCACAGTAAGTTCGCTTTCGTTTTTTTGATGTCTCTTCTCACCCCTGGGATGTTTCAACTCTCATAGCTGCTGCGCTCAACCTGAGCAACCTGATACCCATTAAACCATACCTCGGCGACGGAGACGATCGTGAACTGATACAACTCCGTGCATTTCTCAACTCCATGCTGGCACGAGTGGAATACTGTGACGTACGACTGATATTACATCGTGAATTCGACCTCAAACGTGAACTACGGGAGCGTGTTTGCAATTGGAGGAAAAGCGCCAAGAAGGGTGCATTACAAGAGCAATAAAGAGCGCAATCCATTTAATTTTTAAATATGACCATGGAAAAAAGAATACTAGCTAAGAAAAATAGTATAAAGTAAGACAATAAGGTGTACGTAACATGATGATGCAAAGATATAAAGTTATCTACATGCAGAAGCACTTCTTATCCTTGGGCTTCTTGTCCTCCTTCTTTGGCGCGGACTTGGACTGGGACGTGCCGTTGGCAGCTTTACCGTTCGCGTCAGCGCTATTAGCCTTGGAAGCCTCGGCCGTGGCCGCGGGCTTGTCATCCTTCTTCACTTCATTCTTTTCCTCCTCCTTCTCCACCTTGCCCTCCTTCTTCTCAGTTACAGGCTGCTTGACGTGATGGAAGGTGTTGAGGATTTTAGCAAAGTTCTCACCCTGGGTGACAGCAATGGCAAGCTCCTTCTCGCTCGGTTGACGCGAACCATCGCCGTTGGCTAGCAAGGATAGACGTATAGCAGTCAGTATTTTTCTCTTTTGTGTGACATTCCCAAAAAATAGATGCCAGCACGTGCACACATTGTCGCGTCATGGCACACTTACCGACAGTGCCGGCGCCGTAAGCGCTGCCACCAACGACCTCGGAATTGTCAAACATATGGGTGTTGGCGAAGCCGAGAGGGACATAGTTGATGCCGTGGTGAGCAAAGTAAGTGACGGCGGTATAGGCTGTCGTCTCCTGGCCGCCATGCTGGGAGGCGGTAGAGAAGAAAGTACCCGCGAACTTGCCCGACAGAGCGCCGTTTGCCCAGTGCTGACCAGTCGCGTCCAGGAAAGACTTGAGCTGGGAAGGCATCACACCAAAACGAGTAGGGATACCTAAAAGAAGTTGATGGACACAGCATGGTGAGTTGGGTACATTGCTGTGTTTGTCATTTGTTGGGGAAAAAATATCGTACCAAACAGGAAACCATCTGCTTCAGGCAATTTGTCGACAGTGATGATGGGCACGTCGGGCTTGGGTGGCGCACTCATCTTTTCGAGAATATCATCGGAGAGCGTCTCTGGAACCTGTATGCGTTTTCGTTGTCAATCAGCGAGTTTGCTCCCCTTAGTTTATGCAAGGATGCGCGCAGATCATTCTTCTTCTAGTACCTGATACACCTCGACGTCAATGCCCTGAGATTCAAGACCCTTCTTGACTGCATCGGCCAAGGTGGCAATGTGGTGATAAAGAGAGTAGTAAATAATGAAGACCTTAGGCATGATAGGGCAAGCGAAGAGTTCGGGAAAAGTAGAGTAAAAAGGAAGAGTGAAGGGACGGGGAATGAGTAAGGGTGCAGAATGATATGTAATAGCTGATAAAACTCAGAAAGAAATTTTCCAAGCGCGCGGCGCTTACAAAAGTCTGACAAAGCCAGGCTCTTCGTAAGATTTGACAAACAGATGAGAAAGCATGCGGAGTTCGCATTAGAACTTCTTTCTATAAAAAGCCCGCGCCCTTCGTTCTTTCGCTTTCGATTCAAACAAATACTTTATTTTCCAATGGCTGCCAAGGTTTACATTATCATCTACACCCTCTACCACCACATCTATACCCTTGCCAAGGACGTCCAGAAGGGTCTTGAGGCTTCTGGTGTTGAGGCCAAGATCTTCCAGGGTAAATACACTCGAAAAGAGAGTGACGCGTCACTCACATCTTATCTTTCACTTTAACAATAGTCCCTGAGACTCTTCCCGAGGAGGTCTTGACCAAGATGCATGCTCCCCCCAAGCCCGACGTTCCTATCATCACCGTCGATGATCTGAAGGAGGCTGATGGTTTCCTGTTCGGTATCCCTACCCGCTTCGGTATCATGCCTGCTCAGATGAAGGCTTTCCTTGACGCTACTGGTGGTCTGTGGGCCTCTGGCGGTCTTGCTGGCAAGTTCGCCGGTACCTTCTTCTCGACCGCCTCCCAGCACGGTGGCCAGGAGACCACTGCTTTCACTGCCGTTACCTACTTTGCTCACCACGGCATGATCTACGTCCCGCTCGGCTTCGCCAACCCCGTAAGTTGGGACACCTCAAAATTTAGTGAACGACTTGTCTTATCTGATCCATAATTTTTATAGCATCTCTTCGACAACTCTGAGGTCGTCGGTGGCTCTGCCTACGGTGCCGGTACCGTTGCTAACGGCGATGGTTCCCGCCAGCCTACCGAGAAGGAGCTTGCCATTGCCGTCACCCAGGGCGAGAACTTTGGCAAGGTCGTCTCCACCTACGTCAAGGGCAAGACCGCCTAAACGAAAAAAAAAAGCGATCTTTACTACGTACGATTCCCCCTCCACTTCCAATAAAATCATCTTTCTTGCAACATATTTAAAGGACGGTTCAAAATATAAGGTGAAATCAAAGGGAGATTTGCATTATTCGTGCTTCAGAGAAATCCAATGCAAAAGGTTCCAGTAAATGGGGGCGGTAATATCGGGGACAAACAATGCTTTCTCGCATTTCTCCGATGCAACCGCTCTCGTTTTCACATTACTTTTCCCGTAGTGTGGGACCTGAATTATATTTGAAATGAGTTTATAGAGACATGATATACAACAGAAAATGTTTTGACGTCTGAAATAGACGTTCAAATGATAGATACAAAGTGTGGCAAGAAAGATTGCTTAAATGACGGCTATAGCTCTTTACAGCTTATTGGAGTTCTTTGCCCAAATCGTCCAAGGAATGATCACATTATGGTGTCTATACAAATAAACAAATAAGAACAAGACAGCCAAGAGCCTAAGTAAAGGTGGACCGTACCTTGCGATAGCCAATAGCTCGCCATGCTCATTAAAAAGCCATGCATCCACACTCAGGCGGCCATTGATAATATGCGTAGTAACGAACTTGCCGAGGTGCGACTTTCCGGAGGGTATCTTTCTGAATTGGACCTCAATGTGGAGCGTAGGTGTCCAGCAGGGCCCACCCAATTTATCGTTACCGAGATTCCAGGCGGTTGGAATGGCTGTGTCGGCCATGGCCGCTGTCGCTTTAAAGTCCATTGGTCGACCATCCTTGAACTCAATGAGGTGGCGCCATTCCGTCTCACCGGGGGTTTCAACCTTGGTTGTCTTGTCTCGTCTGGCCACCTTCATGGTCTTATCCAAGCCCTGGGTCAGACGAGTCTGGAAGAAAGGTGGTTTCTTTTGCACCATATTTTCAAGCTTTGGTGGTTCGACTGTAGTCTCTTGGTTTGTGTACGTGATGCCGAGCTCAGTCAGCATGTTTCCCATATTGAAGATACTGTGTGAGCGCGTCTTGTACTCATCAGGATTGTAGTCGGCGAGGGTAGCCGGCGATGGTGTTTCCAGTGATACGTCGTGAACCTGTTTAACCACCACTTGTGCAACCGCATATCCATTACTGTTCGTCTTTAGGTCCGTCACTTCAATTACACACGGTCCTGGTGGTGCCTTATTCAGATAGAAAATGTTAAGCGAAATAGGATGCTTTTGATGGCGGTCTGCGAACGCGTCCATGGCTGCACCTGTCGAAAGTGCGAGCAGAAATGCTGTTTATAGATTTTACGTGTCAGTACTGTCTTTTGAATCCCTGGACCCTTCTACGTACCACCCTAAATACATACAAGGTTAATTTGTCATTGTTCTGACGGTTGTTTAATGCGTTTCTGGCTTACCCCAGAAGAGTCACCAATGAGCCATTTCTAGGTGGTTTTCAGCCCGATAGCTTCAGTAACGTCGACAGGACAGAAAGATTAACTTACGTCGCTGATATCAGCTGCATATACTCGTGGACCATTGTGCGAAACTTGTCCAAGGTACCGCATGGCTGTATCTTTGTCAAACTGGTATTCCTGCTGTGTGGCAGGAGCCTGGACAGGCGATTCTTGGGGAAGTGGTGTGACAGCGGGATATGTCGCCATAATCAAAAGATAAACAAGGAATAAATGGTGCGAAGTCAGAAAAGAGACTGGTTTAACTGCTCGCTTTTAAAAGCTTTTGTGCTTCAAACTCTGCTATAATGGGCATGCGGAAGGAAGGCAGCACAAAGAACGGTACGCCCGGCCCAGACTTCGTGTGCAAGAGCCGGTCAGCTATATGTTACACCAAGTCCCGGACCGCTAATTGGTTGTTCAGCCGCTCGATCTTCCCTCGTCTTTCGTTATTCCACCAAACGCGGCCGGTACACATCCATGCTGCGCAAAAAAATGCGTCCGTCTATTTCAACGGATTATATCCTGTTGTCCAGTCGTTATGAATGCGATATATTTCGGATGCCCTTCGAATGACCCTTCTTTAAAGTTTGAGTCCGCACGGGTATAGGACTATTTCAAGTGACATCCGGCGTACCGGTGGAACGTCTGTGCAAATTGATTGAAGACGTCTCTGTTGTCTATTCCGTTTTTGCTTTCTGGATTGGTGCCTTCGGGCCAAGGTTCTCATCCGATACACCGCTGTTTCGTTGTACTGCAGATGTTGATGCGAACGAATCCATATTTTTGGCTTACAAATATTTCTGCGACTGAAGTATACTGTCCGGCCTTTGCAGCTGGTTTTTCAAGCCCAACGATGCATTAAGCATTCGCATCAAGATATGCATTGACAATCTCTATTACTACCTCGCGCAAATTCTTTTCTCAGAGAGGCCGCCAAGAGATGATAATCTCCACTCTTTTGTGTAAGGATATAGATGTATGCTTGTCCACTTAACACGCATGTGGTTTGCCGATGGGAACATATACCATAAAGATGTCCGCCCGCGCATGTGCACCGTATCGCGAAAAGAACAGAATGTAGGTTATGACACTCCCCGCGGAGCTGAATTAGTACTGATGCTGCTAACGTGTAAACCATAAGGACGTGAGATCTATTTCAGCTTCTGTTTCACAGGCAAACCAGAGAAGCTGCATCCAGCGGCGGTCACGACGTTTACTTCGTTCTTCTAAAATTCCGTGTACTCCGATAACGGGACGAACAACGCGGAACCTCGGAACGCCTTGGACCAACATGCCCAAAACATTTGTCCACATACCAAAGTGAAGTTCGTCTCCAATTGAAGTACATCAGATCTCTTTGTACTGCTTATCAGTGAAGCACGGAGCAGTTAATAGCACTTCCCTATATCTCTCACTGTGCCAATTATATTCAAGGTGTTCACCGCCCTTCCGTCTGTCAGAAATAGAATGTTTACTCACGTCATTCTTTTGCATGAGTCGGTACCATTACCTCGTCACTTCCCGGCTGATGTCGCATGCATTATGTTTCATTAAAGAGGAAAGGTATAGATTTTTGTATCCTTTTTTTCTCGCTGCGCTTTCTCTTTCTATCACCGATATATGTTGTAGCCACCCAAATGTATGTTGGATACATACGGGCTGACTAGCCTTAATCACTGTACTGTATTAACCTATGCTTTCTAAACAGCATATAAACAGATATTTAGGTATTGTATCGTACTTGTCATTTTCTCGTATCTACTACGATGCCAGACATTTTGGCATTCTCAGAATCTCCGGCAGCATACATTCCCCGGAAATCATGAGTTTCTCACGGACGTGGAGAAAGATAAAAAAGAATACCCGGACAGTAGGGAGATGCACTAGAACATCCTATTATCTCATGAATACATTTCTCATGGACACGAATTATATTAGACTTGTGGAAGTATATGTAATGCACCTGTACCTTCTGCTATTCCTCATGGACACCTCCTCGGAAAGAGCCGAAATCGATGCAAGCATGCTGCAATGGAATTCTTGCTTGATAGTATGGCATCTCAACATAGACTATACATATGTAGCGCTCAACAGCGTGGTGGCGCTGGCTTGTTTAACATACGAAAATGGTGGCACGTAGCACGAAAAATGCTGGAGAAAACGCAGATCATGAAAGATCTTGTTGCTTACATATCACTTACCTCGGGCGGGTCCTAAACTTGTCAATCCCCTACTGGTGGGCAAAGCCTTCCTTCTTACGAAATGCATGACATGAAGAGATAAATCATCCCAAAGATGTTTGAGTACGGTTTGAAGAGCTTTTTGCACCCGGAGTACGTTATCAGTCTTATGTTAGACTGAGATTTACGCGAGTCATTTTCGATTAATTGGAGTATGATAGCCAGATGTTATTCGTTTGGACCGCGCTCTTTATCTTTTCGAAAGTTGACGACACATTTCCCGACTATTAACGGTAAAATAAACCATATGAAGCAATACTACTGGCGGTGATATTGTAAGGTCGTTATTGTTACTTTGGTCACGTGATGAAGAGACTTGGTCAAGCGGCTACATCTTTGGGAAACTGCTTCTAGTACAGACAATCGAAATGTAAGTGCTAGGTCTCGCCATAATGAATAAGCGTACATAAGCACAGGAAGAAGTCTACCCAATAAGCCACTGAACCGTCCACCCTGACATACAGAGAGGAGCGCGTACGTGGACACTCATAGAATAGTTATTGAAAGCACCCGACATGTCGTTATCGTATGTACAGCACAGAAATTGGAAACAAGTGGAACGGACTCGCTTTCATTAAAGGAGTAGTATTACATAATTTAAAAGAGGCTATGAAGTGTGTTCAGTAATGACAACGGCGCTGCTGCCAGCCATACATGTTGCGTATACGGTCAAGGCAGGAAACCTTATCTTCATCAGCTGACCAAGATAGACCTCGCGTCGGAAGTAGGCGAGCTTCTCGGACCAGCCTTCTGTGAAGTACCTGTCGTGTCGTAATTACCCGCTCTGCCGAAGCACCCTTCGTCGACATCGTCCGCTGTGGCTTCCGTCGTACCTGATGGTTCAGTCGGCCAATGCTTGGCGGATAGCTGCGGTCGCCCCCAGAAGCAAGAGTAGTCTTCCTAGGTCATGCCTCTTTTGATGTATCTGAGAATGCAGCAATCGGATAGCGGCGATACCAGAAGTAGCCTTTTTGTCCAGAAGTGCCGGCAAGCATGTTGGAACGCTTTACCTGGGTAACAGGTTCCAGGCAAGGGACACGGGCGCGGCAGGTACGCGGTAGGAACAGACGTGATAGGAGTAGGCGCATCCTTGGCAGCAAGAGAAGCAGATCTACATGGCGACGGGATACGAGCTGGATGACACTCACTCAGTTGGAAGCGCGCGAGGGAAGGCGGTAATGGGGGATCTGAATTGCTGGAACGCACTAATCCGCACCTTTGGCAATAAAGGCGGTACTCCTCGACGGTCTCGGGTCTGCCGTCTACAAAATCATAGGTGGTCTCATCGCTGAGAGCCACAGCAATAACAGGGTCCTTGTGGGAACTTGGTCTTGCAGGAAGCAAAGAGGGTCATTGCTAGGAAACGTCCAAACTAGCGTCGCGGACAGATGTCGGAAGAACCAGCCGGTCATGCTTGCCTCGGTCTGGTTAACGGTCATCAGGGCGACAGCACCGTGAGCGGAGTCGTCACCATACAGTTGCGGGTTAAATGAAGAGTAGAAGAGCATGTCAAATAGAAAATCTTGAAAGCAGAGGGAAGAAGTAAGGAGGCGAAGTGATGTCCTTGGTCCTTTATATCTTAGCATGACATTGCCTGTTGAGCGCTGATGCCTCCCAGTGCTTACCACGTGCAGCCTCTCATCTTCAGCTCGCCAGGTATGGCATATTACGTGGCATCCCATGGCTTTCTGCCCAACTGCCTTTTCTCTTATACATTTTAGTATGACAACTGTAGCAAGGATATCGTACAAACTCAGAGACGAATATACATATCGTCTTGACGCGGTCGATAATGTTAGTTAGCCAACCGAAGCATAGAACATAAAGATGAAGGAAGTTTGCCCGATAAATAAAGTCTTTTTGTGCAATATTCATAGTTATACTTTGTCATCGATGTTGACATCTAATTCGAGAGGTGCCATATTTGTCATTGTAGAAGGGTAGTTGTATTACAATAGGAACTCAATGAAAGCAGACTACTATTCCATTACTGCAGTCTAAGTCGCCTTATCCTTCAGTTTCCGGCAGATTTGCTCGGCGGTCTTTTGAAAGCTGCAGTTTGAGAGGAAGATGGGAGAGTTTTTGGTTACCACAGTTTTGCCAAACGAATATGGTCTAACGTACCCTGGATGACGGTCAGTAACACCATAATTCTAAATATTGCTTGCCATTACTTCCGATATATCAAAGCGAAGCAAATCCAGTATTATATTAACTGCCCTCAGTGTTGATGCGTTTTATGCTCGATGACGAGTGCTCACAGTAAATCGAGTGATTTTTAGATACGATGGAGTATCGAATTCATTCATATAGTTCCCCTAACTTTTTAATAGGTAATTCGACTGACAGAACGCCGATAAAATAAATCGATGAATCGTCGAACACATTCTTCATAACTTTTCACGTAAGGTTGCCTCTTCCTAGAAGGTTTCTATAGATTTTTCACGATTTCCATGAGGACTTTTGCACGGTGGCTTTCCTCCGTCCAGTCCGGCTATATCCAGGACACTTACGGGTTAAGCTTCCGCTCAAAGGTTGCTATTTCTCCTGTAAAACAGCACCACTCGGTTAAGAGATCTTTAACGGTCAAGGTTTCAATATATTGGAAGGAGACATCATTGGTACCACGACTGATTTTGTTTGACCTCTCTCCTAAATATGAATCAAGGTTTCTGTTGCATTCGTCTCCCCGCGCGTGTTAAAACTCTTCTGATTGGACATGAGTCACGAAGCAGGGATGCACTCCGCAAGTACTTTTCTTTTCAATCTTTGGGGAAGTATTTTTTTCTACACTCCTTTTCCTCTTTTTGTTTACTCTCCCACGCTACCACTTATTCTTATACGTACTCTTACCATCATGTCCCAAAACATATCCTCCACTAGACATAGCATAGATAGTGTTACTCCTCAGTTGGATAATGTCGCCCAGGCAGAGAAGGGCGAAAAGGCATCTTCCTTGGTCAATGTTGATGACGACCAAAGGGATGAGGAGCCTTATTCAATCTACTCTAAGCCCTATAGAATAGTGATTGCGGCTATTGCTGCTTTTGCTGGGCTTCTTTCCCCATTGTCGAGTAGTACATATTTCCCAGCACTGACCGTTATCCAGCAGGTTAGATAGAATATGCCTAGGTTAGTGGGGGGAGATTTTACTAACGTGGGCATGTGTATAGGACTTCAACACTACAGCTGAACTGGTCAACTTGACAGTGACCACGTACATGATCTTGCAGGGTTTAGCACCTACTTTGTGGGGATCCCTCGCTGATGTGTGGGGTCGCCGCCCTGTTTACCTCTCTACAGTATTGGTGAATATTGGTGCATGTATTGGTCTTGCATTGGCACCTACTTATAGTGTGCTTCTGGGTCTTCGCTTCTTGCAAGCGTTTGGATCCAGTTCCGTTATTGCTCTTGGTAAGTTGCCTGCTTTATGTTGGCGGGTAATAAAATTTTTGTGTGTGTTTGTGTGTGCTGCCAAATCATGCAAGAGGTCAATGTTTGTCGATCCTCTTTGCTTTGTGTGTCAAAGACACTGCACTTCTTCATTCCCGCTTTGAGCATTATCCACCTTGAACATGGTTCTTACCAAACCATTTTTCTCTTTTCTATTGTTATTCAGGCGCGGGTGTTATTGGTGATATCACCACGCCGGCCGAGTAAGTCAATGAGATGCATTATATGGAGGGAGATCATGTCATTTTTTATTGACAAAATATTGTTTCTTAAAAAGACGTGGGTCCTTCTACGGTCTGTACAACTGCGGCCAGCAGCTCGGTCCCGCTCTTGGTCCTGTACTAGGCGGTATCATCACGCAAGAACTGTCTTGGAGTAAGTACTACATGAATGCGCTGTCCAGGTCACTCACTCACTACTTTGTTTATCTAGGATGGATTTTCTGGATCCTACTGATCTATGGCACGGCGCTTTTCCTGGTACTTTTGGTGTTCCTTCCCGAAACCCTGCGACCACTCGTGGGCAATGGCTCGATCTACGCGAACCCGACTCCGGCACAATGGCTGAAACGCCACCTTGGCAAACATACCGGCCCCGTGGCAAGCCGCGAACGGTTCCGCAAGTTTCCCAATTTCCTGATGCCGCTTGTCTATCTGCTAGAGCCTGACGTGGCGGCGGCTCTCGTGTTCAAGGGTCTCCACTATGCGATCTACTATGCCTATCTCACCTCGACGCCTAGCCTGTTTCAGCAGATTTACGGTTTGAGCGAGCTCCAGATCGGTCTTTGTTTCGTTGCTCTCGCCGTGGGTTGTATCATCGGTTCGCTCGTGCAAGGGCGGATCCTCGACCGTGATTTTCGTATCACCGCCCGCAAGCATGGTTTTGCCGGTATGAAGAAAGGAGAAAAATTGCCACTCGATTTTCCGATCCACAAGGCTCGTCTGCGGAGCATCTGGATCCATGCCATTCTTATGCAAGGTGTCACGATTTCCTACGGATGGACTATTTACGCCGAAGCACATCTGGCCGTTCCCCTGGTATTACAATTTATCTGTAAGTCATTTATGCAAAGTTCATTTTGGGTACATTCTCTTATGCAGTTTCTTTACAGATGGCTACAGCGTCACATCGATGTTTAATGTTGTCATGACTCTGCTGGTTGATATGGTATGTAACAAATTATGCACTGATCCGAATCCGCTATAATAACTTACTCGACATGGTTTCCATGTAGTATCCTGGCAAAGGTGCATCCATCACGGCTACTAACAACATCGTCCGTTGCTTGCTGAGGTACATAGGGACCCATAGTATGCACTATTTTTATTAACCTTACCCTTTCAACATAGTGCCGTGGCTACTGTGGTGATAGAGCCTGGTATCCAAGGTATCGGTGTTGGCTGGATGTTCACTGTGCTTGGCGTCATTCTTGTCCTCTCGAATCTCACTCTGGTCTATCTCCTCGTGAGCGGTCCCGCCTCGAGAGCACGGCGCGAGCAGCGTCAAGAGAATCACACCTAAGAGGAAAAAATCTGTTCCACAATCCGCGACTAAGAAGACACAGTCCATCAGTAGCTCTATGAATATCAATATCCAATTATGATTATGACAGTATTATTTGACATTTGGCACTCTAATCAATTTTTGTGTGTGTGGGCGCTGCGGTATTTACAATTAAGCAGCAGGGCAATTCATGCCTTTTTTCAATTTTGAGATTGCGGGAGATTATAACGTTATTTCCCTTTTCTTCATTCAACAATGCCCGGTGTTGAGAGCCCCATTGAACGGGCAGCCCGTGCCCTTCAACCCCAATCATCGATGGCATACCCAGACAAGCTCAATGCGCTTCAGTCATTTCTTGCCTCGCTTGGAGGTATATTTAAATCTATATCTATTCATGATATATAGTGTGTAATATATAAACGCGTTTCAAACTGTTTGCTTTTAGAAAGAGTCGATCTCGACAGCGCACAAGCTATTCTGCACACTGTTCCTCTTCCTCTATTTTACAATGCTTTTGAGACTACAGCAGACGAGGACCAAGATCTTGTTAAATTGTTGTGTCAGATCGTCGGCAAATTGCTTCGTCCTATTCCTTTTGACGTCTTTGTAGCTGATCCTGTGAATCAGGTATAAGCAGACTGCCGCGTCATACACCAATAATGATTATTAACACCACTTATCAGGAATTCCTCATTCGTGGCCTGCAGCATTTTTCACCCGATATACGCTACTTGTCGCTTCAACAAGTCGAGACGTGTCTCAGCAAGCCAAACACGGTGCGCCAAGTTGTATGTACCTCATCTTTGGATGAATATATCTGGCATTTTTTATATTAACTGGGATAACTCATCAAGGCCACGTCCACCGTCTTTGCCTTTACGTTGACGTCCGTTGCTTTTCAAGACACACGTACGGCCAATAAAGCGGTAGATGTAGCTGTCAAGATTGCTTCGGAAATGCCCTCTGTGCTCTTTGAACAGTCTACATCCATCCTGCAAGGGCTCTTTCAAACGTAAGCGTAAGAGCTGCTAAAATTATATTTGTCAGGATCTAACGAGCGTTGCTGTAGAAACGAAACGGTACGCTTCCGAGTGTTTGAACTCATTATACGTGTTGCTGGCTCGTCCTCTGAGGCGTTCGAATTGGGCGAAGCCTCGGGGCTGTTCCAAGTCATTGTCCAAGAAGTCCAGTCGGATGATATCTTGCTACGTCTCAACGCTGTGGAGATGCTGACCCAGGTGATTTTTCAACAACTCGTCTCGAATCATGAGTCCTAGATTAAATGGTGAATTTATTCACAGATTGCCACTTCGCCATCTGGTCTTGCATTCCTGCAACGCACGGGCTTATTGCATAACCTCGCACGCATGATTACAGACTCGAATGACACAGATACAGTGGCTATGCTGACAAAGCATGCGGCATTCCATTTCTTCGGTCACCTGGGTCGTAATAAGGTATAAGCAGTAAGATGAGTCAAAGGACATCATCGTAGCTTATTTGCCTTCTTTGATACAGGATATCAATTTCCAGCCTATTGACAGAGAATGTCACGTTTTCAATGCCATATTAAAATGCTTAGAAGACCCAGCAAACCCCGAGATTGAGGTAAGAGAACCGTTTCGCGTCAACTGCCCTGGCTAATATTGCTCATAGATCACAGCCATGCACACAGCCAGCCTGATTGCTTCAAAACCAAGCGGACTGCAATTATTCTACAATAGTGCTGTTGTGGACCCATTTTTTGACCGTTACAAGTCTTCCACCGGCGACGTTAAGATAGCCTATTTGCGGAGTTTGGCTGCCGTCTTATCTGTGGAAGCTCCAACGTAAGCAACTTGAACAAGGAGAATCGAAGAATCCAGTCACCAACATATTATATAGTGGTAGTGAAGAGGCAGCTTTAGTCGAACAAATGACCAAGGATCTTTTTTTACGAACGGGAAATGGTAAAGTTATTGATTTTGACATATCATATTCTGATTTGTTTTTTCATTAGGAGGTTTCCATGTGCTCAGTAATCTTGTGCAAAACGCAAAACAGCCTGTGGATGATATTCGCATGGCAGCACTTTCCGTTCTGCAATCAACAGCAAGTCATCAGTGGGGCCGAGAGGTATGAAAAAATGAGGAAAAACAGACAAAAAAGACTATATCTCATCAAAATGAGCTAGTATATGGCACAATCGTCAGATTTTATGGGATATATCCTTGATCGAACCAACGATCATTCAGCAGCTGGATTGGTGAGCCAACAAGAAGGGCGAAAGTATAATGTAGATTAACACAATGGCGTAGAATGCAAAGTACGATATTGTATCAGCATTGGGCAGAGCACCTGCAGCACAACAAACCTTTGGGGACCACTATCCGATGATTCGACAATATATCAGTCAAGGTCCTTATTACCGTGAGACAACGACCGAGGTTGCGATGGAGAGCGGTTAAGGAGAACCAGGTTATCACTGACGTCTAGTGGGCCAATTCCTAACACTAAATATCCGCACTCTACGTATATATATATGTAGAACCCTATCCTCTATGAATCGAATAAAAATTGTATATCTCATCTGTGCAGATAATCATATTAGGAAGAAAGAAAAGATGAATGTATTAAATGAAATCTCGATCCACTCAATCCTATGCTCCGCGCACGGATGGTGTTACAAGCCACGTTAGGGACGAGGTCAATTCGCAGTTCTTGCAGAGGCATTCTTTCCCCTTCCGCCCTGTCATGCCGCTCACTCGGGTAAGTTGGGCTGTGGATAGATCACAGGAATGGTCAGGCACCACGTCTCACGAATGTTGTCTTATATAAATAATATAGGCCCAGCAAAAGACGGATAGGATAGCAATAGCGAATCGGGTAAGTGTGCCAGCAAAAGTCTGATGTTCTTTGACACGTCCCGGTGACCCTTTTTGACCTTACCATTACGTATCTATGTGTGCATGACCACCGTATCATTGCCCCCATAACAAACAGAGCCCGTGCCTCGTTGACTTTCTACCACGCCCCATATCGTTCCAGCCGACAAATGCAGCAGGCAAGATCATAGTGGATTACTACGCGATTGACGATTTGCCAGAGGAGCTGCAATCGTGGACCTTTGATCTCGTGAAAGAAAACATGTACACCATGTAAGGCTTGATTGCAAAAAAAAACAATGAATATAACTTCCTGCTAATGTGATTTAAGGTATGCAGAATCCAAGGATGGGTGGAATGACGCACACAAGAAGAAAGAAATGAGAGTGCCCGAAGCACGATACCTTATTGCGAGGTCAGCCGACGAGCCTCATGACCTGAAGGGTTTCCTTTATTTTCAGCTGCTGTATGAAGAAACAATGGACGACAACGTCATGGCTGCTGTAGCCTACTGGTAAGATTGGGATTGGGGGAGTATATTTTGGCCGGTGTCCGGGTAGACACGTAAAATGACGCAACGGTAGATAATAAGAATAATACCCTCTCACATGAATTTGTCCTTTTTAGCTTTGAACTGCAGATTGCGCCGGCTGCTCGAAACCAAGGAATTGGTGAATTTCTACTGCAATTACTGTGTCACATTGGTCACCACTGGAACATGGAAAAGGTCATGTTGACCGTATTCAAAGGTACTTTCCTCCCCCCCCCCTATTTACGTAAATATGACTTACTCATATATTATTGTGTATTTTTTATACCGATCTAGCAAACGAAAGAGCAATGCGATTTTATACCCAAAAGCTTGGGTAAGTGAAAAGGAAGAAGGGAGAGCGGACGAGCGAGAGGCAGTTTGGAAGTGTTACACCGTCAGGGACCGAGTTCATAGTGGAAACTGATATACGCGTCAGATTTGACTTAGATGAGATTTCACCTGGAAAAGTGCTTCCGCCCTCGCGCATGCGTGAATTTGATTATGAAATTCTGAGTCGTTCATGCCGTGCGCCTGCTTTTGCCGAGGCCTCGGATGCTACTACTAGTACTACATGAATGCATAAGTATCTTTTTACTATATATGCCCTTTCACACACACACATGTGTGATTAGAAAAGCGAATCTCGTTTTCCCCTGTTCTGAATAAAAGAGAAACAGAAGATTATGCGAGTGGAGATTATCTAGAGCGACACATGTGCATCACCCCACATTTATTGATCAGCTTCATCTCATTTTAGCTGGTGCCGTCTTATATACGAAAGGATGCGATTCGTCCTCTGTATGAAGGATGATAAGATAAAATGCACTAAAGTTCCCTTATCGGCGGCACGTGAATGGCCCACCGACCGCCGCTGCCTTGTTTTGTCTTATCAATAAAAAGTCCGACGGGATCCGGTTATCTTGCAGACCAGCGAGAGGCCCAGCGGAGTGGCTTGTCAGGCGGCTCTCCCCTTTTAGATATCGACCAGGGCGGGGGTCCCCCACCGACCCATGCTACACCTATGCAATATCAAACCAAGTGCAAAGACGGGGTACATGCACCGAACGAATCATACCAGACGCAGACTGCAGGGCGCTTTGCGCTATTTCTCTGCGCAACTCGTTGGGACGATAAACACAAGATAGGAGAGTTGTCTGAAAGGGCAAAAGTTTAGATAAGTAAAGCGGAATTGCCGCATTTAGAGTATGCTGGACATCAATCAGTGATCATCTTCACCCGAAAAGCTGCGATTATACCTGTTGACCTTCCGGGTGGCGATTGAATTTTTTTTTCTTTAAATACTCAAGCCCGCGTCAACCGAGATCATATTGTTTCATCCCCTCTTCACCTCTACTCTTTGATCACATACAATGGCTGCCGTGTCCAACGCTAAGCTTCTTGAGAAGTACCTCAACCTCGACCCCAAGGGCAAGGTCCAGGTCGAGTACGTCTGGATCGATGGTTTCAACAACGTCCGTAGCAAGACCAAGACCGTCGACAAGGTTCCCCAGTCTGCTGCTGATCTGTCCGAGTGGAACTACGATGGTTCCTCCACCGGCCAGGCTGAGGGCCACGACTCTGATGTCCTCATCGTCCCCGTCGCTCTCTTTGCTGATCCCTTCCGCGGTGGCGATAACAAGTTTGTGATCTGCGAGACCTACAACCCTGACGGCACTCCCCACAAGACCAACCACCGCCACGCCTGCAAGAAGATCATGGACGCCCATGCCGATGCCAAGCCTTGGTTCGGTATTGAGCAGGAATACATGCTGATGGACCCCGAGACTGAGAAGCCGTACGGCTGGCCCCGCCTTGGTTTCCCCGAGCCCCAGGTAAGAAAGAAAACAAAACAGACAAGAAAAGCAATTGGGCGCACAGGCCTCTCTTGTGTCATATACGGCTGTACTCATACTGTTTGGTGTTTCATTAGGGCAAATACTACTGTGGTGTCGGTGCTGGCAAGATCTTTGGTCGTGACATTGTTGAGGCCCACTACCGCGCCTGCTTGTACGCCGGTATCAACATCTCTGGTGTGAACGCCGAGGTCGCCCCTGGCCAATTCGAGTTCCAGGTCGGTCCTTGCGAGGGTATTGAGGGTGGTGATCACCTCTGGGCTGCCCGCTACCTTCTGGAGCGCGTTGCTGAGGACTTTGGCATCGCTGTCACGATCCACCCCAAGCCTGTCAAGGGTGACTGGAACGGCGCTGGCTGCCACACCAACTTCTCCACCCTTGAGATGCGTGAGGAGGGCGGTATTGCCGCTATTGAGAAGGCCATCAAGAAGATGAGCCTCCGCCACATGGAGCACATTGCTGTCTACGGTGAGGACAACGACCAGCGTCTCACCGGCAAGCACGAGACCGGCCACATTGGCACTTTCAACTATGGTGTTGCCAACCGTGGTGCTTCCATCCGTATTCCCCGCCACGTTGGCAAGGAGGGCAAGGGTTACCTTGAGGACCGTCGCCCTGCCTCCAACATTGACCCCTACCGCGTTACCGGCATCATTGTCGAGTCCACCTTCTTCCCCGACAACTAAGTTCCTTCTCTTCCACTTTCACCACATCCTTATCCCTTCATCATTTTACAAACTTTTACATACTTGGTTTCTTTTCTCTCTTCTTGTATCATATACTCTTCATCCCCACTATCACACCATGTATCCCCCTTTTATAAAGCGGCTTAGACATTATTAAAGTTGAGCTCATTGGTCTTATCAGAATCCTATTTACCTGCCTTGTGTAACATAATTTTGAGAAAGAGAGAGAGGGAACCTCAATCCGGACAAAAGGCAAAACTAAGAACATTAGGCTTCTCTTCCTCAAACTTCACTTCCTTATTCTTCATGCCACGCGCAACTCGCCTGCTGTCCTACCTTGGCGTGGTTGCGGGCTTATCGATACTTCTTTTAACCCTTCCTTACGTTCGCCAAACCTCTCCGTCCTCTTTCCTACCCTCCTCACTTCAATACACCACCCCGCAAGAGCAAGAGCAGCCTGCGAAACCTCGACCAGGCCACATAATAAGCTCAGCCGAGAAATACTTTTCTTGGTTCCCTCACGGGTACACATAGAATAAAATATAGTCTGATGACGCGTATGCTAATGCCAATGCCATCCCCAGCGATTTCGCAGAGCAGCACGAGGCGTTCCGGAATGCGATTCGGATAGCATACGACACCAATCGCACCCTGATTGCGCCACAACTTCGCCTTGGGAAGCCCTATGACTGGCTCCCATTCCATGACCTGGCGCGACGCTACGAAGCCCAGGATAAGACTTTCTTACGATCACTGTGCTCCTCGGCTGCACAGTTAACAGAAGAAAGCTGGCGAACGGAGCTGGAGCCTTGCGCGACGATAAATGACTTTACAGAAGTGCCATGGTCGTCTGTTTTTGATTTGAAGCCCCTTCAAACCCAGTTTGGCATCCGCATTATCGAGCGCGTCCATGGTCATGGCTGGGGCGAGAACGAGTCAGCCTTGCTAAGCAGCAATATTAGAGAGAGCGTCATTATTGTGGACCCAATGACGTTTCCTACCAATGGCTCGGAAATTGACCCGAATGCTGAACCGGCAGAAGCGCCGCCGCTGAAACGCTACTTGCGCGCGCCTCAACTGAAGGAACTCGACGGCTTTGGTTACATTCAGTTTGGTGCACTCTCTTCTGCAGGTCGTATCCGGACTCGCAACACCGCGGGCCAGTCTGCGTTGCATCGTGCGCTCACTAGATCTGTTTTTGTTACGCCACAGCCGACGATCCCTGGTCTGAGTGCTGTCGCAAAACAGATCATGCATGCCCTGGGCGGTCTCGGTCGTTACAGCTCGTTGCACCTCAATTTGGCTCAATTTATGGCGCTCGATGGCCGGAGCGATCGCCTGGAGGATAATGGACAGGAGCTGATGGATGCGGTTGTGCTTGAGGTGTTTGGTGATATACCTATCAACCAGGCTGTGGCGGCGGCGATGCCCATCTTGCAGCCCTCACGACTCGCTGAAATCATGAACGGACCCCAGCAAGACCGACGCCAACTGCTCGATGCCTGCGTGGAATATCGTCGCGAGGTCGACTCACGATACCCAGTTTACTACCTCGTCAATGATCTTGTGCTCGACCCCAAGGCGAGACCCGATATATTTGGTCCTCTCATGCAATTCTTTCCCTGTGTCTTTACCCGCAGAGACATGGCAGACTGGCACATCATTGACTCTCATTGGCCGACGGATGACCCTTTTTACGACAGGGATCCTGACGCGGATTATAACACGCTCCTGACTCCTCTTCTCGATATGACACTCGCCACACGAGGTAGGCTCCAACAGTTTATCCTTCTTACAGAATGATATCACTAACATGATAACCGTAGCTTACTCCTTTTTCGAAATCCCACAAACCATGCTGACACGGTTCATGTCGTGGCAGCCCAAGCCCATTCGTCTCGCATAAAATTGAAACATTGATGTCATGCAAACAAGAATAAAATATCCATCCACGCCACACCCTTGCAAATAAACATTTAGTCATCTTTCTCATTTCGCTGTTTTCTGTCTTTTTCTTTATTACTATGCCCTTACCGATATTCAAAAGACAGCCAGCAGCACATGTTTTGCGTCGCCAATATCAGCACCAGCGTCGCGCGTATGCTACAGGCCCAGGCGGTAGTGGAGCCAGAGGTGGTGCTGGCAAGTGGGTGGTGCTGGGCGGTGCGCTGGCTTTTGGCTTTGCCACCATGTACTACCGCAAACGAGCTAAGGAGGACTTTGGTATGAATTGACAACATGTCAGTGCGCGATTATTTATTGTAAACAATAGAGTTTTACTACGGCAAAGATGGTGAGCAAATTGACGAAAAGTGCCCAATGCATCACGTGCCATCCACTGCCGCACAGCATGACTGGCATACGCATCAAAACGTCACTGGACATGCTCAAGCTGCCAAAGATCATTTGAGCGGTTCCGCTGTTGAAATTGGCCGCGCTGCGCAAGATACATATGGTGAAGCTCAGGCGGGAGTCCAGCGCGAATGGAAAGCAGGCGAGAAGTACGTACGCGAGACTGCAGACGAAACCAAAGCAAATGTCGATACATTCCGTGCCAAACACCACATGCTGAGTGGAGACCGTAAGCCAGAAGAAGTCATGAGAGAAGACATCCCAAAATCAGAAGAAGCCTCCATTGTCGCCGGTGCCCAGTCTTGGTCTGATCCAGAAATGCATGCTCGCTATGAGGACACTAAGCGCAAAGCACGCGAAGAAGCCAATCAAATGATACGTGATGCCAGAAACGAAGCAGAGCGACTCGGGAAGCAGTTTGATCAGGCAAAGCATGATGCGGCCAGTCGTCTTCATCGCACTGCCAACGAGACGGCGGATCGTGCTAATCAGGAAGCAGAGCGATTGGGCAAGTCATGGAACGAGACCAAGCAGGCTGCCCAGGATACTGCTGCGAACGTGCAGAATCAAGCCAAGGACGAAGCCAACCGCTGGAAGGAGTCGGCGCAGCAGGAAGCTGAGCGCCTTGGCAAAAGATGGGATGAGACCAAGGATGCCGCCTATGACGAAGCAGAGCGATGGAAGCGCAGCGCTCAGCAGGCTGCAGACGACACCACGGACCGTGCCAAGCAAGAGGCGGACCGTTTCGGTCGCAAATGGGACGAGACCAAGGATTCGGCTTACAGCGAGGCAGATCGTTTCAAGCGCAATGCAGAGAATACAGCTGAAGACCTGTCCGATCGCGCGCATCATGAGTCCAGTCGATGGGGCAACCTCTTTGGCCAAACCAAGCAAGCGGCGGAGGATAAGGCCAACGCAGCTGCAGAGAAAGCACAGTATGAAGCCGATCGCTTGGGTGGCAAGTGGCAAAAGTCAAAGAGACAGATGGCCAGCGATTCCGAAAGTGATCTTGAGCATATGGGCTACGAATGGCAGCAGACCAAGAACGAAGCCAGAAATAAGGCAGACGAGGGGTCGGGTGCATTTGGTCGCTGGAAACAGGATGCCGAGGATACCGCCAGTGATGCCTCCAAGCGCGCTGAGCAAGAGGCTGACCGTCTCGGTAATAAATGGCAGCAGACCAAGAACGAAGCAGCGGATACCATGGGCCGCTGGAAGCGGGATGCAGAGGATACTGCTAGCGATGCCTCGAGACGCGCCGAGCGAGAGGCGGATCGCCTCGGCAACAAATGGGAGAGAACCAAGGATGAGGCCAGCAGCAAGGCAGACGAAGCCTCGGGCGTGTTCGGTCGCTGGAAGCGCGATGCCGAGGACAAGGCGAGCGACGTGTCGAGCCATGCCGAAAGAGAAGTCGATCGACTTGGTAATAAGTGGGAGCAGACCAAGGATCAGGCCTCGGACACCATGGGTCAATGGAAACGTAGCGCCGAAGGCACCGCGAGTGATGTCTCGCGTCGCGCAGAGCAGGAGGCAGATCGTGTCGGCAACAAGTGGGAGCAGACCAAGGACGATGCCTCGGGTACGTTGGATCGCTGGAAGCGTGACGCGGAACAGAAAGCAGGCGATATGTCGAACCGCGCCGAACGAGAAGCCGATCGTCTGGGTAACCAGTGGCAGCAAACCAAGAATGAAGCAGTCGACACCATGGGCCGCTGGAAACGTGATGCTGAGGATACCGCCGGTGATGTTTCCAAGCGCGCTGAGCAGGAGGCGGACCGACTTGGCACCAAGTGGGAGCGTACAAAGGACCAGGTCGCGGACGAGGCCGAGGCATGGAAGCGCAGCGCGAAGGACACTTTCCAGTCCGCCACCAAGCGCACCGAACACGAAGCCGACCGTATGGGCGATCGCGTTCAAGGTTTAAAAAACGAGATGGACACGCGAGGCCGTCGTGCTGCACGTGACACTGTCCGAGGCGTCAAAGAAGAAGGAGAGAACCTGAGACGGTCGTGGCTGTTTGGTGAAGAACGAGCCAACGACGATCGGCGCAAGGGCGAGATGCGTGGTGCGGTACGTCGCGGTGAGCGGTGGGCTGCCGAAGAGCAAGATAACCTGCGCCCAGTGGCGGGTATTGAAGCGGACGAACACAGAAAACCGGCTATCATCGTTGTAGAAGAGGAGCGAGGCTCAAAATTGTAAATCTATCGATAATAAACCTACAGTATATGATGTGTACATACACTTACTGCACAGTGCTTCTCACATTTGTCATAGATACTAGAAAGGTGTTTTGCGCACGTATCGTATATGTCTAGGTAGATGCTCGTCCAAAAGAAAAAGAAAAGGAAAGGAGAAGGAAAGGTATATTATCTATGGGCAAATGCGTACGTTATAAGATATGTATGCATGCTATACCACAGTAGTACTGTCTTTGTGTAGATTATTGGTCCTTGCAATACTTGGTGATGCAAAAATGGACCTTGCCATTCTTATTTTCTTCGCAGTTGCGGATACATTCATCCCTATTGGAGCCACCTTGTGCTTGTGGTAAACGTTTCGAGAGTGTCATCTCTTCTTGACTGTTAAGACCTGCTATGATAATTTTTTGAGGAAGAGTGAGCATGACGTTGAGACATATTCTGTTGCATGCGCACAACATACTATAGGCGAGTTTCTCGTGCATTTTCCGCTCAGTAACGGGATCTCCATTCAAGGGGACAGCTGCGACAAGGAATATCAAAAAAGCAGTAGCCAGAGTTGTCAGCTGCAGCAAGAGTCGCATCTTCTTGACGTAAAAGGAGAAAGGAAGGAGGAAACTCTTTCGCACTCCTGTCGCTATAACAAGTATATCAAGTGCAGCCGATCGTCATTGGACGCATCCGCGCCCCGTACTCATGCTTTACCCCTGCATAGATCTTTGGTAGAGATACGCCTGCTCTAATTGCGCCGTATACTTCTATTTAATGATATATACAGTAGAGTGAATATAAACTGATACTGATAAGATAACCGACACTGTCCCTACTCTCCTTCCCTGCTTCTCGACGATGATCATTTTTTACAAGGCGATCAAAATGACATATCCAGTCGTGTGATACATGGCTCGACGGATGTGCGCATAGATTAACTATTGAGTGTATGCCAGTATTATCAGAATTTGTCTGCGGATGAGCATAAGGCATATGTCTATATAATCCCTGATGTAAAAGCGTACCTGAAATAATAGCCTCTCTATTTGCATGAATTAGATATACAAGTGGTGGCTTGTGTCGGTCTGACTCATTTTTCCCCATTTACAATAAAAAATCTTGGGAGCGGACCACTTCCTTTATTCAAGGTCATGGAGCTGAAAGCACCCACGCAAGCCATTCCGTACAGCCTTTTGGCTCTTATCTCCAGCAACGACAAGCTCAAGAGCTCTGTCAAGGTTGTTCCTCAGCCTGATGCGACTGAGCCTGTCCTGACGGTTAACGACAAAACGCTCATTACCGGTACTGCTTCCGTGGCCCGTTACCTCATCCGGTCCCAGCAACTCTTTGACGAACAACTGCCTGAAGCGCAAGCCGAGGCCCGTCTCTTGGACCGTGTCCTGAGTGGCGAGAAGCTCCAGGCGCAGTCTGCGCTTCTTGCGGCTCTGGCCTGGGACGGTCAGTCGAGCAGCGCACCCAACCCGGATGCTGTTGCGCTGGTCGAGGCCCTGTCGGCCAAGCCTAGCCTGCCTGCGGTTGAATCGATTCCTGAGGTCGAAGGTTCTTCGCCTGCTTTCAACGTCGCCGATTGCTTCAAGAACTTGATCGCCACTCAGCTTGCGTCGATTGCCGATATCCCGGCTGCGACCATTTACGCTGCGATTGACCTGCCCCGTTCGCTCGAGCACGGTGACTATGCTGTGGCTCTGCCCCGCCTGCGTGTCAAGGGCAACCCAGCTGCGATAGCTGCTGAGTGGGCCAAGGCCTTCAAGCCCAACGATCACATCACTGAGGCTAAGGCCATCGGTCCCTTCCTCAACTTCCGCATCAACCCGGATATCCTCGTCCGTCGTACCCTCAGCATGGTGTCCAAGTACGATAAAAAGTACGGTAGCAACAAGGATGGCGAGGGCAAGACCGTCATTGTCGAGTTCTCTTCCCCCAACATTGCCAAGCCTTTCCACGCCGGTCACTTGCGTTCGACTATCATTGGTTCCTTCCTCCGTAACGCCTACGAGGCCAACGGCTGGAAGGTCATTGCCATGAACTACCTTGGTGACTGGGGCAAGCAGTATGGTAAGTAAGCAGTGTGAAAGCTAGAGTAGGCACTGATAATGCTTGTCTATGTCAGGTCTGCTTGCTGTCGGTTATAGCCGATTTGGTGATGAGGAGAAGCTTCTGAATGATCCCATCAAGCATCTGTACGATGTGTATGTTGCCGTCAACCGTCAGGCCGAGGAGGAGCCGACTATTCACGATGAGGCGCGTGCCTACTTTAAGCGGATGGAGGATGGCGATGAGGAAGCTTTGTCTCTCTGGCGCCGCTTCCGTGAACTTTCCATCCGGAAATACAAGGAAGTCTATGGCCGCCTGAATATCCATTTCGACGTTTACTGGGGCGAGTCGCAAGTCGGTGACGGCATGCAGCGTGCGATGGATCAACTCGTGAATGATGGCCTGCTCCAGGACTCGGATGGTGCGAAGATTATTGACCTGTCCGAGTATAAGCTGGGCAAGACAGTCGTTCAAAAGCGTGACGGCACGACTTTGTATCTGACCCGCGATATCGGTGGTGCCCTTGAGCGCTACGAAAAGTACAACTTTGACAAGCTGGTCTACGTTGTCGCGTCGCAACAGGATCTGCATTTCAAGCAGCTTTTTAAAACCCTTGAGCTGCTAAAGGCTCCGTTCGCTGATAAGGTCGAGCACATCAACTTTGGTCTGGTCCAGGGCATGTCGACCCGCAAGGGTACGGTCGTTTTCCTGGAGGATATCCTGGACGAGGCCCGTGACGTGATGCACGAGGTGATGCGCAAGAACGAGAAGAAATATGCCGAGGTCGAGAATCCCGAAAAGGTCGCGGACGAAATTGGTCTGTCAGGTGTCAAGATCCAGGACAACTCTGCTCGCCGTGTCAAGAACTACGAGTTTGACCGCAACCGTATGTTCAGCTTTGAGGGCGACACCGGTCCGTACATCCAGTACGCCCACGCCCGTCTGGCCTCGATCGAGCGCAAGTCCGGCCTGCAGGTCAACCACAATGCCGACCTCTCGCTCCTTACTGAACCTGGTGCCGTTGACATCTGCCGCACCGTCGCCCAATATCCCGATGTGGTCAAGAGTATCCTCAATGGCTGCGAGCCCTGCAACGTCGTCACCTACGCCTTCAAGCTCGCCCACGACATCTCCGGTGTCTTTGACCAACTTTGGGTCCGCGGTGCCGAGCCCGCTGTGGCCGACGCGCGTCTGCTTATGTACTGGTCCGCCCGTGTCACGCTGGGCAACGCGATGCGCCTTCTCAACCTGGACCCGCTCGAGCGCATGTAAATAGATTGTAGTAATTCGAAACCCATACCAAATAAATGTGCATTTATTAAATCAAATTACAATCCGTATGTCAACGGTCGCTCTAACAAATACCGCAGCGTCTCGGACGCCTGCTCGCTGGGCGTACGCACAGTCAAACGATACATCTAGAGGAGACGTACGAGTTCAATAAATATTAAGCACACGGAATCGTCGCACTTACATTCTGCTCCAGGTTGGGTTCGAGTCGCAGCAGGGCACCGACTTTGCCGCCCTTGGCGCCCATATCCATCACGCTCGCACCGACGAAATTGTTTGGGTTTGGATCCACCCCGTCTAGCAGACCAAACCGGAAGCCTTGTAACCACTGACGCACTGTCGCGAGCTGGATAGGTGTTTGACTCGCGAAAATGACCTGGTTCTCGCGGGGTGGACCGCCAATCTGGTTCCACCGCTTGAAAAAGCTCGGGCCGTCCATAGATTGAATGGGTTCTTGGAACTTGGTGACAAAGATGGGGAGTTTGAGGTGGAGCTGCATCTGGCTGCTCAGGAGGAGGAGGGAGGGTGGGTCATTGAAGACGTCTAGGCATTCCACCTGAATCACACGCTGGCTCTGGCCGTTGGGAGGCAGCTCGCTGCTGTTGGCGTTTTCGACCTGGACAGATACACTCTCAGTGGAGGTGCACTGAATATGGATTGGGGGCATGCTCTGCTGAGCCTTGTTGGTCAGCAGCAGAGCTATGCGGCCTCGATTGCCGTGGAACTCTTGCTTGACTGCCACTTGGATTGCCGAATCCTCATAAAGGACACTGTCATTGGTGACTTGGAGACGGTGGAACCCGAGCTCGTACCGGGGGGCGAGTGGGATCTGACTAGGATCCACGGTCGGGAGCTGCGGCTGCTGATACTGCTGAGGCTGTGTGGGGGTATCGTTCAATTGGAGGTCATCAAAAGCAAGCAGGTCAGGTTCAGCTGAGACTGCCGCGCTAGTAGGTGCTGAGGTCTGTGTGGGTGTGCTGGTACCGTTCGCATTCACGTTGGCATTCGCGTTCGAATCGGTCGAGTTCATGCGCAGCGATGCCATGCGCCTCAGACCTTCTTGACGTTCCAAATTGGCCTCCTTGCCACCGATATACCACACGCGCTTATCTTCCGTATCACCGATCTTCTGATTCAACTTGAGCAGTAACGTTGACTCGCGTTCTGGGAAAGGTGGCATCTCCTCACAGACGGTTTGTAACATGTCATCGGTAGGCATGGTCGATACGGCCAGGTATTCGCATGCGCGCTGCTGAAGCTCCGAGTCAAGCACGTATCGGTACTGATTAAAAACGGCCAGTACTTGTCCCTTGATCTCTGGAAACAGGTTGACAAATTTGACATAAGTGGTCAATAGCAACGCACGCGTCTGGAGCGAGCACAGGTTGAACTTGGAGTGCACAGCCGTAAATTGTTCGATAGGGCTGCATCCGGCATAGTTGGCAATCAAGTGACCGAATTCACCCAGAATATAGCCACCCACTTTGAGCATCGTCTCATTGTACTGAGGTGAGCCCAAATAATTCAGCACGGTCTTGGCTGCATATTCCTGCAGCTCTTCGTTGTTGGTCACGATCTGCACGACGCGGAACCAGACCTCCTCGCCGACTTGCTCACCAGCAGTCGAAATCAGCTGCAGGATGATATCGACATACCATGAATAGGCGGTCGCGAATTTTTCGGCCAAGATGGCAATCTTGAGCACCATCTCCTCACGCATCGCATAGTCTGCGACCTGCAAGTACCGCAAGAGCTCAGACACAATCACCTTGGCGTTGGACATGTCGCACATGGAGTACAATAAATCGAGACCGCGGCGACGTACGCTGATATCCTTGTCCCGGAGCGACATCATGATAGTCTCCTGATGGCGCTTGATGGGCTCCAGCGAGTCGGCGCAGGCTGCTAAATGGGCCATGGTCTCGAGACCGAGGTAACGGACGTTGGTCTCTTTGGATGAGATGAATCGGCCGAGTAACTGGGCTGCTTCACTGCATATGGTCGAATTGCTATCGAGGTGAATGGCGAGATTAATGGCCTCGAAAAGGACGGCATTCTGTGCATTGCTGTGCTGCACGTTTTTCGGTGCGTCCTGCGCGTTTGACAGGATGATCTGGAGGAGCTCACTGATATCGGATCGGATTTTGGCATCCTCTGCGGATAATAATGTGAGAACACGAACAGCTTCATGATTGGTGCGTATCCTTTTTACCTGGGGGCGGATAGTATTGCAATAAGCGAAGGCATTTGACTTGCAGCCAAGGGGTAGGCACCTTGTAATAAATGTAATCCAAACTGTAATCGCGCTCAATTAAGATCTAAAAGAAAAAAAAAAGAAGGCACCAATAAGCACGCCATGTGACTCCAACTCGCTTTAAAAATCTTACCCGCTTTAGTCGGTGCACTGCCCTTTCATAGCAACCGGCATACTCGATCGGGTATGCCTGAGCTAGGGCCAACACGAGCGTCGTGACAGACAATGCTACACCCTAAACACAGCGTAAGTACACAAAAACCAAGCAAGATTCTCTTCCCCAAAATCATGTGCCCAGGGCCCAAAAGATGCCCTTCTCTTTACCAAATCGTATTCATCCATGAGCGCCACAATACGCTCAGCCCAGTCCGTCACAGGAATGACATCGGGGTGCTTCCGGAACAGACGCAGTAAAGTTAATGCGGCCTTCTTTTTGACAAAGCTTCTCGAAGTCCTAATACAACGATGAGCACGTCATAAACGGATGTATTTTAGACGTACGGTGATATCAGCAAGCGATGCACATCCGGTGCCAGCGACTCGGCCATTTCCCGGCCACCGATATTGGCGATCGCATGCAGGGCCAGGCAGTTGTTGATTTCGTTCATGTCATCAAGGTCCTTTTTTGTCGAGTTCACGACGAGCCGTACAAGGTCACTGTTTTCATGGAACAGAAGCGTCACGGCAAGATATCCCTGGTATAAAATGAATTGTGTGTCAAAAAGGAACAGTATCTGGCATGAATAAGATACATACAATTTGTTTCTCGCTGTATTTCATGCTGGAAATGAGATTGACGGCTTCAAGATGGCCGAAATCAATATCCCAACCGAGGATATACATGTACAACAACTTGCACACGTATTTCTTTTTCTGATACCCGTTTAAATTCGTTTCTATCGTGGTGTTAGGTTAACGAATGATAATGCATATTCTTGCCCGTGAGTGTTACCTTTGAACTTGGAGCGAATGTTGGCCATTTCCTTATTAATCCGCTTTTCCTCGAGTTCTCGAACTCGACCTGATGGATAATGAGCGCGTGCTATTGTAGAATGAATTATGCTTACAGTTACGAATGTCGGCTGATGGCGGCGATCGGATTCGGATGATTAGCTACTGTTACTTCATCCATATTGTCTCTAACATAATTATGACCCACCAATGAAACTGTGGGGTTAAATATCGCTATGAGTATATTTAATATATTTTCGCTTCAAAGTCTTACACCGTCAAGCCTCGCATTGCAGACATTGTTGTATTAATATGAATGAGGGACAATAAAGGGAAAAGGTAACAGACTACATTTCGGACCTCAAATCACCACGTTTTCAAGACAGGACCAAGGCGGTCTTTCTTTTCTTTTTTTTTTCCTTCTTTGCTTTTTTTCGCTCTTTTTTCATTCATCATTCAAGACCGGACGCGGGTATTTCGACTCGACAACGGCCATCTGGTCAGGATATTTCTGTGCCAATTTGCTTTTGACTTTGCTACAACACAAAAGCACAACACGTGTTGCAAATGGATACATCCGTCGTTAATTTATTTGACTTTTTCTTTATATTTAATTGTTCCTTTATTTTTACCTGAGAGTACGAAACACTTGGTCCAGATCGCGTTTCATCTCGACCAATGTAGCTGTATGAGAACGAAAGCGACGTTGAATGTCTTGGTAACGCGCGTGGCTGAAATCGTTAAATGCTTCAAGGCGTTGATGAGCGGCTTGGCAGGTGGCGAGGCTACATATAAGTTGAAACACACGAACGTTATATGTTAAATTGGATGTACGGACCGCATGCATATATTTCAAAGTATGTATGTACGTATGTAGGTTATGTATGTATGTATGTATGTATGTATGTAAGCACATCTGAGTATGTTCTGTACCTTTCTTGTTGAGAAGCACTCAACTGGGCTAAATCTTTGTCACTCCGGGCATCGATAAGCTGTTTGGCCAGCTCATGTTCCATTTCTGGGGAAGAAAGCAAAAAAAAAAAAAAGAAGTAAGGAAGAAAAACCAGGATGAGGAAAGAGACAAGACCGGAGTACGGAGACTAACCTAAAATCGGGGCAATGTTGATAAACAAGAAAGAAAGGCGGCAATCATGCAGCCAACTGAGAAAACGCGCAAAATAACTTTTAAGAAACACGTTCTACAATAGCGTAATTGTATCATATTCATTCTCTTCATCTTTCTTTCTTTCTTTCTTTCTCGAGTTCGGAACGCTCGGGATCAAGTACACGCTCAGTGCTACACATTCATTCCGTTTCCAGACCTATCATGTAATGGATCGCTGTCAGATGAGCCGCCTAAAAGCCAAAAACGAGATGGCATTTCGTGTAACCTTCAATGAGGGATGAAACAGAAGCGAGCCTTCTTAATTTTTTTTTTTTTTGACCCCAAACGATGTAACGTAAGGAAGGAAGTTGCGGGCGCGCGTCAGTTGATGCCAACAAAGCTGTTGGGACCTCCAGATCTAGGCTCTTCCCAATTTTACACTTTCATGGTCGTAATAACGTTACTCGGATGCATGCCGGTCCGTATAGAAACAGAGGATGTAAAAGTTAAAAGGCCATTTTTATTGGCTCGGGTTCCATAATGGACGGATGCCATTACCGTTAATCTTCTTGGGGAGGGGGGTATGCATGAATATGTCAAGGAAAGGAAAGGAAAGCGAGGTGATCTATAAAATGGAGAAAGACCAGTCGGTGGGGTCCATTTTCTTTTTGGTGAAAGCGTAGTATAAAAAGATACTTTTTCCTGCATTTCTCCCATTCTTTCTTTCTCCTGTTGCACACTTCGTAAACTCCACCCCCCCCCCCACACGCTTCCGCAACACACGCTCATCCTTCCCACGAACCAGCCATGCAGTCATTGCTGGTCTTTCTATGCTGTCTGATAGAGTCCTTACTGACCATCCTTACCCGCGTTTCCGCCTTTATCCAAGCTGTCATCGATGTTGCAACCACGACTCAGCCGCTCAACCCCCAAAGGCGCTCGTTCCATCAGCAGCAGCAACAGCAGCAGCAACAGCGACGCATGGTATCAAGGAGGCGACGCATATCCAGACGACACCAGCCTTCTCCGCCACTCGTCTGCTATATGGAGACTTTGCCCAACGAATTGCTGGTCGCCACGTTTGAGCAGCTTGACACCCGGGACCGATTTCACTGCACAATGGTTAATCGACGTTGGCATGCACTCGTGACGCCTCTCCTGTGGAAGGCACCCGTCCCTTCCGGTCCGATTTGCTCCAGCTTGCCCCCATTTGTTGCTGCCCCATTCTCTGGGTTGCACTTGCGTTCACGGAGCATCACTACCAGCAGCGCAAGTGGAAGTAGTTGCTGTAACGGCAGCGCAGGCAGCTGCAGCTCGACTACCGCGACCCTGGTGGACGAGACCATGTGTTGGTGCTGCCCCGAGGCTGCTGTCAAGGACGACAATGAGACATGTTGCTTCGTGGAAAACTTTCCTCTTCATTTGCCCAAGTATGGCCATGCGATTCAGTCCATCAAACTGCCGCCGGCCATGACAAGCGACTGTACGCTCGAGCACCTTGTCCGTTTTGCTCCCAACCTGAAAGAGCTTAGACTGGATGACTGCTCATTTATCACCGACAACAGCCTACGCTGCCTTGCCGGCGCCCGGCGGCTCCGCACACTCTCACTCCGTTCCATGAAGCGGCTAACTGACCACGGGTTGAGTTATCTCGAGCATTGTAAAGGATTGAACACACTCGACCTGGCAGGTAGCCGGCGCATCACCCACCGGGGTGTGTCTCGGCTCGCTCTGGCTTTACCGCGCTTAGCTATTCTTGACATCGGTGATTGTATTCGTGTGACAGACGTCGAGGCCGTGGCGCGAGCTTGTGGCACCAAACTAATCCATCTCGGCATCGCTCGCCTTCATTGTTCGCTTGAAGACGTGACCCGCCACTGTCCACAGCTGATCTCACTCGATGTTGCAAAGTCCGGAGAGCGACGCAAGTACTCTTCCTCCGTGAATGATGCCCTGGATTCACTCCTCGTCGCGCTCGAGCAGCATCAGGTGGACATTTCTAACCTGTCCAGTCAGTCTTATCTCCAGTACCGCCAACGCATCCAGCGCGCGGTCGAATCTCGCGACCGCAAGACGGAATTCAGGGACCTTACGCGTCTCGTGGATCGTTTACCGCGCCTGGAACGCTTAAATATTTCGTACTGGAGAGGTTTAACCAATGATGCCGTGATGACGGCGCTCAGACACAATCACAACATACAACAGCTGCAACTTGAAGGCTGCAAACTCCTCGATTGCCGCGCTTTTGGCTGCGACCGCAAGTATTGCGATCATCACTCCCTTTCGTCTCTTCCGTGCTCTTCCGTGTTCCGGTCCCGCGAAAGGCGGCGACTCACGGTACAAGGTCTTGACTGCTACTGAGCGCCCTTTTCTTTACCTATTTCGTTTTTACCCCACGATTTGTGTACATAGTTATTCTTTCTCATCGTGTATCAGTTGTACAAAAATATTTTCTATTTCTGCGTGTATTCCCCTTCCAAATAAAATTTCGTCATACCCCGCCTCTATTGCTGTAATGGGTTTGCAGTATCTGCGCAATTTCCTGCACGCGATCGAGATCTTTCTGGGTCGCACCGAGGTGAAGAGCGCCATAACGATGGCCCTTGAGCTGGGCAGGCATATCCATGACAGTCAAACAAGCAACGACGATGAGACTCGTTTCACAGGACGAGATGACGGTCGTATCGGAGAGGACAGGGCCGTACAGGTGATGAATGGCGGCCTGTGCGAGGTCCGGGTAGGCCGCATGCATCTGGTTCTCCACACGTGCGCTATGCCTCTCATATATCGCATCAAACAAGCTTCGCCCGCGCTGACGTTGATCCAGTATGGCCTCCCATGTGTCTTCTTTTCGCAGAATGTCTGCGTCATCACCCTCGACCGGGGGCAGTTGTTGCAGCGCATTAATCACACGTGGATAACCCACAATAGCGAAAGTCTTGAACAAGCCTTCTCGTAGTCTACGTATCATTGTCTCCTTGTCTGATGCATGGTCGACTATCTCGGAATATAATAGTCCGATATCCGAGAACTTGCCTAACGTGCTCATCACAACTGCCTAGGGGGTTTTTTTTTCCATTCGTAAATATAGTATTCATGCATATGTATTCCACGCACACACACACGTCCACATCACGCACTATCAGTACGTTCGTCTTCCACCACTTACTGCTAGAATGTACCAAATCTCATTGGCAGTAGTCGCTTCAGATGGCTTCGCGGCCGATGCTTCCAATTGAGTAAGGATCTCTTTCATTCCGGTTCCGTGCGCAAGGAACTTGGTTGGCTTTCTTGTTGAAAAAGAAGTATAAAGAAGAAATAATCACTAGCTTATCCTTTAAAGAGCAGTTGGTCTTCTTCTTTACCTTTATTTCCCAGGTTATGTAACAGCAGGATAGCACGATAACGCGATCGTATCTTGGCGAGATGCGTATGACCCTCTAGAGACAACGCTGAATGCAGAAAACTTGGCTGGACCATCTTTCTGCCGTTCCGGTGACTCACTCACCGCTCGTGGTCACTGCTATCTTCCTTGTAAAAAGAAAATTGATTCGTCAAGGAATTTTATCCCGCTTATGAGCTGCGCATGAAGACGCGTTATCACTCCTTACTGAAAAATACCGCATGTATTAGAGGCGCCTTTATAAAAAAAAAGTGAACGGATACTGTATTCTCGTCGGCTAATATAATGCGATAGATAGTCAAGTAGCGGATCCTCCGGACTTAAAAGTGATCACCATTGTCCCTGCGCGCTACACTACCATGCGATTATCGTAATGGCGGGTACATCCACATATGGTGTCGACCGGTGGAGATATGAATTTCGAAGTACTGTCGGTCACACAACATAACCGAGCAGTCTTTGCTCCCGTGCAGCTCTGGGAGGAGAAAATGCTATAGAAAGGGCTTCAACAGCCCGCAGCAAAACGGACCTAATGACGAAATCCGGTTCCAAATAGATTGATTATCACATATTCGATGGTCTTGTTAGGTTCAGGTACGTGCCCCAATTACGGAGATACGACTTGAAAAAGTTATTCCTCGCCGTCGTTGTCCATCATCGGACGACTTCGCATTCATTTCTATCAAACCTCTTCACCACTCGGTATAACACGTCTTCTATACTATGATTTACATTCATGGAATCGCCACAAAGATATTGATACATAGAATCTCTATGGCTATTGCTGAGATAGACGCTGTGAGGTCACAACGTTTATCTTCGTCTGCATGTGGAACGAAGTACTTTATAAAAATGCAGAGGGGAATATTGCAAATTCGTGGCCCGCCTTCCTGCATCTGCATGAAAAAAAGTCTAAATCGGCTATATTCTGTCCTGAAACAAGCGTAATTTCAGATGGTAACTTTCAATATGTGATTTTCTTAAAATTGAGCTTTGTTTCGCGTCTGTAGTCTATCACCAGCTACCGGCAGTTTCTTAGCAAATAGTGTTCCGTCCTGACAATATTACATCACGTATGTCAGATGCTGCCATCAGAAGAAAAGCTCCTTCGTGCATTTAAAAGCGATGGATCTTAGACAGCTACATACGTGAGTACCGAATATATATTAAGATAAATACACTGAGATGTGCATATTAGTAATCGAATATGAAGGTATTTATTTATTTCTTGACGGCATCCAGGCTGAAACTGTACAATTTATCCTGTAGCTCCTCATCATTAGCGACGGGATTGATACCTTCGACTCGTCGTAGGTTGTCCCAATACCCTCCACCGTTCCCTTCGATACTAGGTTCCATGGCAAGGTAGAGTGGGGTCATGGCACCATCTTCTGGGGATCGAAATAACAGGTACATCAGTGGTTTGAGCGTCAAATATAGGATCGGGCGGGTCCATGGATAGGTTTCTTCAAGGTTCCGGCCAAGACTAGTACGAACAGGGCCTATCTCAACGATGAAATTAATATCGTGTTGTTGTAGGGTATTCTAACAAGCATATATGTACCTGGATGGGCAGCACTGACAGTAATGCCGGTTCCTTTCAGCTTACGGTCTAGATGCTTTGCGTGTAGGATATTGCAGAGCTTGGATCGTCCATATGCGCCCCACATGCTGTAAGGTTTCTTCTCCATATGCATGTCATCCAGATCGATTTTGCCCCATTGGGAGGCGTTGCTAGAAACATTGACAATACGTGCAGGAGTCGATGCCTTCAAGGTTGGCAAAAGAAGCTCGGTCAGGTAAAACGGAGCAAGGTGGTTGACGCCGAGCTGTAAAATCGTGTTTCTTGGATGTTACACACTACAAGTCTAGAATTCTCGCTCGTTTTCCTCACCTGCATTTCAAAACCGTCTTTGGTAAGCTGGCGCTTCATTGTAATGGTGGCTGCGTTGTTGATCAGTATGTTGAGCTTGCTCTCTTGAGTTAAGAATTGGTCAACTGCAACGCGAATGCTCTCAAGATCAGAAAAATCAACGGGCGTCAAATGAACATTGTCATTGCCCGAAGCTTCTCGGATGCTTTTCAGAGCATTGCGCGACTTGTCAGAATCGCGGCAGAAAAGGTATACTTTGCATTTCTGTTTGGCCAGCACCAAGGCTGTCGCCTTGCCAATACCGTCGTTGGAACCTTCGATTAATCAATAAACTCGCATATAAGTAACAGGGTATAAGAAGGCGCGCTGCAAGCTGAATACACGATATACCTGTCACAATGGCCACCTTGCCTTCGAGACTTATTTTGGTATGATCGAACCGTCGGACGAACATGGTATGCAGAAAATATATGCTAGTCAGAAAGACAAAAGCAGTGGTAGCACTCGCAAGCGTTGATTCGACCATGGATTATTCGTATATATATGAATACAAAAAATAGTTTCGTGCGATAACGGAACATCCCCTCTGTTCCTAAACATCCCTCAATCCGGCAAAAAATTGCGCGGCCGTGACCAGAACAATGAAATCCATCTGCATACGTAAACTTTCTATAATTGTCGTACTCAGATGCGCGCAATTATGCATCAAAAACGGGAAAAAAAGGAAGAAAGTAAAGCTAGCAGTTACTATCCTTGTACGCCAGATAACATGGTCGAATATGCTGTATCATCTGGCCCCGGAAGACAAAACTAGGCAAAAAATTCTGGTTCGCGATAACATGATGAGCGAAAAGAAGAAAAGTGAGTCTACATCACAAGCATGCATACGTGGTCTTTCTAAATCAGTCGTACCCATGGCGCAGCTATACTTCTACATGCGTATCAGTGCGCTACTGATTGTTCTTGTATGCTAGCTTACATAAACATCTGAGAATATCGCGGCACCGTCTGCCCACGACACATAGACAGCAGCACCACGTTTTAGCTTGGAGACGATTCATCTGCATGAACGGAGTTTCACAGTGCCACAGCGGCAACCACATCGGGCCGCGTATATCCGCTGCACCCTAATTACACGCTCACGGCAACTCATATACAGAATTCAAAGAATGTCGCTGTGGATAAGGGTATAAGCTGTCACAACTGTTAAAAAAGGTTTATGATGATAATTAGGAGGGTGCGAACAAATGAGGGGGAGCAATGCTGAGATCGTCTCCCTTTTTCGACAAACAAATAATATATTCTATCTTGGTTCTTTTCTTTTCGCTTTCGTACCTTTGTTGCGCCTTATTTTGCATAATGGCGTCGGCTCATCATATTTACGGTAGCGTGACAAGCTACCAGGTCCTCCAAAGGGACATGAGTACCAATAAGGCCTGGATACAGAGCGATAATGGCACAGTAGCCTACTCCGTTGGAGGACCTTATACAATTGGTGGCGCCGAGCATGTCATGGTTGGCGACGTGTGGGTCATGGCAGGCCAGAGCAACATGCGTGGCAACGGCTTTTACAACGACCCTTGGGATCACGACGACGCCGCGCAAGACGATGTGACGACGGTGGTGAAGAAATATTATCAAAACCTGTTCAATTCGAGCGAAGCGTGGCAACCCCTGGAACATGAGCCCACTCACCGCCTTGACAAATCGATTCGCCAAGTGGATTTTAACCTGTCCGACCCCTCGCGTACTGAGGGATACTACAAAGTCCGCGGCGTCTCACCAGGCCTGGCTTTTGCGCGTGCGTACGACCCAGATGTGCCTGTGGGTCTCCTTGCGACAGCGCACGGTGGTACAACCCTCGATGAATGGGCCCCCGCACCGCCAGGTAACACCACATTGTACGGCGCCATGCTCGCACGCCTCGCTCGCATTGAGAATCAAATCGCGGGTGTGCTCTGGTATCAAGGCGAGTCGGACGCCACCGATACGAACAGCGTAGATTATCAGCAGCGCATGGAAGATTGGCTCATGCATTTGCGTAACGATCTCGGTCGCCGCCAGCTCCCCTTTGTACAAGTCCAAATTGCTCGTCATTATAAAGCGGGGGAGTCCGACATGGCCTGGAGCGCCGTACGAAATGCACAGCAAAATATGGTGCGCCAAACAACCGATGTCTATCGTGCGACAGTGGCTTCTCTGGATGCCCAAATGGACGACCGGATACACCTTTCGCTTGCGGGTCAAACGAAGGTTGGCCATCGTTTGGCGCATGCAGCGAAACTTGCCCGAGATGGAAAAGGTCTAGAAGCTACGCCTGTCTTTGCCAATGCGACCTTGGAGTCCTACAAAGTTGACGGTGTGGACCAAGGCTGGGCTACTCTGACCTCTTTGCTGTTACGTTTTGAGAACGTGGATGCCTGGAAGAAGGTGGATCGCGTGTTTGGTTTCACATTGCATGCAGCAGATGGTACTTCCGTCCCTGTTGTGTATAAAGCGCGCATAGAAGGCCGCCATGTGCGTCTGTATTTGACCTATGAGGCACGCAACTACAAGGGCGACGTCTTTTTATATTATGGCTACGGCGCAACGCCAGATGTCAACTTAGAAACTGTATCCGGCCGTGGTCTTTTAGCTTTTGGGCCTGTAAAAGTACCTGTAGCCTAATCCGGCTTTATGCCGCCCTAATCTATTAAACTGCTAGATTATCTAATTCGTGAACATACACAAGCGTGGAAACTATAAATTCAACTGAGATGTATTATTACGGAATATAGATGTGTGAAGAGGTGACCGGAAAGCAATGTGGTATTCTAAATGTACATGCGCGCCATCCAAAAAGATGCTACGACGTTCCCGCATCGCAAACAAAGGAAAGAATGGCGGATATCGAGAGGATATGGAAGGCCGATTAGACAGGTTACTAGAGCATCATCTTGTCGACGCTATCGTTCATGACAATGTCCAGTACGGCTGACATGACCCTGTCCAGTAGTTGTGTATCTGTGGCATCTGTATAATGGGTATACAGTCGTTCTCTTGGATAGGTAATGAGATGCTCAAAACGATTCTTGAAATAGGTCTTGGCCATATCAAGGTTGTCTCCATCTATAAAAATGCATGAGCATAGAGACACGAGAATAGCCTAGCTATCCTGTACATACCGTTGTAATCCCGAAAGTATTTTGAGATAGGAGAATAGGAGATTTTCTTTTTGAAAATGTCAATCTTGTTGAGCAGAAGGATGATGGACGTGTTCTTGAACCAGTGCGAGTTACAGATATTCTCAAATAGCAGCATGGCATCGATCATCTGTGCTATTGGTGAATCCCTTGAATGTTTCTCCGATAGAAGACGTACCTGGTTCGAATCCCAATCCTCAATAAGGCACTTGTCATATCCACTAATAGCGACGACAAACAAGACTGCAGTGACGTTCTCGAAGCAATGGATCCTAGGCGTAGACAATGGTGAGTTTAGCGGAGTGAACCTTTTTTTAGTGTTCCCTCCCCTGCAGCATGCCTCCAGCTTACCGTACCATTTTTTTCTTTCGCTCCGTTGTCCGCCAACGTCAAACATGCGGAAAGTGGTGGGTCCCAGCAGAAAGGATGTCTCAACAATGCCAACAGTTTTGGCTCTGCATCGTACAATGTCTTTATCGGAAGGAGAGAAATTGGGAGCCCAGAGCCTATCGAGGCGGTCAAAGAAACTGAATGCATGTGAGTAAAATTAAAAAGATCCGCATAGTAATCCTCGCGCATGATAGCAAACAAACGCATTTGAAAGCTTACTATGAGATATTGTCGTGCAAGCCAAACTTGTTTCCCAGGTTACACGCCTTACGTACGCCTTGATCAGCCCATAGCTGCTTGAGAGGTTCCAGATATTGGGGCGGATAGGCCTGTTGCTCCTTGACCTCGGGCACGGTAGTTCGGAAAAGCGGAACATATCCCTGTTTGCAACGACAGGAGGGGGAGTCTCATCAATTCAGTGTCCGCGCCTCACCAAAGGGCAGACAAAAGAAGAAAAAAAATTTATATGCATGTACGGTACCTGCAAAGTCGGATCAACGAACTTGATATCCATCTGTTCCATAGCCTCCAAAATAGTCTGCATCCCCTCAAATACATTGGCGAAAACAACGGTTCGAAATATCTCGCGTTCGTCTTCGTCGAAACCGTGGCTGTGTATCAATCGCATTTGTCGCAATACGGTCGATTTCCCGGATTCGCCCGCGCCTGACATAGCGTAGTTGTTGTCAGAGAATATGAAGCTCGATGAGGTGAACCGTGTATAAGTACATATTGAATATACCTAGCAGGAGAATTTTTATTTCGGATCGCAGCTTTTTAGCATGGACTTTAAGTTCTTGGTCAATGGCTTGACTGGTGACGGCGTCTGGATCGCGACGGACGTGGATCTGGAATTTGCTGGAGCATGCACCCATTCAGTTCAAGCAAGCGAGAAGGAGAAAGAGAAGGGGAAAGCAAAAGAGAAGCCACAAGGTTTCAAGGCACGTTTTTTAAATGACAGGTGGTTGTCTATTATTATAAGCATGGCCTTTAAAAGCTGAACTTACTGCCTGACCGACCTATCCTATCCGAAGTCTATCTATACGTTTGTGTATTCCGAAAATCCCATCATTAGTATTATCCAACGCCGTAAGGACTGGTTTTGCACGACAGCTCTTGAGTTTTTCTTTTTCTTTTTTTTTTTGTCTGATCTTTCTTCCTTTTTTACTCCTTCTTTGCATTGCCATGGTCACAAGTTGTGATGAATGAGAAGAAAACTCGGTGAATACGGTGGACAAGGAAATGGATCGAGTATAATCGGTAAAACATCATATTGCACTTTCCACCGTCATCATAGAAACTGAGATACATTGACCCATCTCACGAGCAAGACACGAGAAAGAGGTTAGCATATGTGACGCTAATCATCACGATCTGCACCCTTTCACCAGTCCCTGTGTCTGACATGGTCGTCGAACGGCATGCATTATCACGTCAATGTTGCTGTCATTCTCATCTATGAATAAAAGACCAAAATAAATCTAGTCCGTGTGTTATTGGGGCAAAATATGCATCTCGAAATGACCGTGACACCCTTTACCCCCTTTTGTGCGCCATTTCTTTCCGTAATACTAACATTGACACGTGTCGCAAAGCGCGACACAAACTTTTGGAAGCGGCGCACCAACATGGAAAGAAAAGAAAAAAAAAAAAGAAATACAAAGCAATACGATTGTTTACTCTTCCAGAGAGAATCTTGGTTATAGCAGCTCGATATATGCACAGCTGCATAACGATAATGATCTGCTAAGCATACATAAGGTAATTGGCTCGATTTGCCTTGTTTGTGGCCATTTATTGTCATTGTGTGAGTATATATATATATTGCTTTTCTTTTCGCTTTCCGAATACAGTAAAAAGGAAAGTACTACGTGTATTGGATAACTAGCTTGCTTTCTGAGAAATAATATAAAGTTGACTTAGCCTTTTTCTTTTCTTTCATAATATCTTGAAGTCAGACTATGATCGCTGGCCCATAGACACGTTGTCTGTTACCGCTGTAGGTGCATCGGATACTAACATCGCTTTTCTCTGGGGAGTATGTGGTACAGGGGTAAGAACCTAGCGTGCTGGGTTCTAAAACACGTCGTTGATCAGGGCCCGGCGTCACTATCGAGCCCTGATTAGGCCCTCTTCTCGTTCACTTATGTATAAAATACATATCCACCTATGCATCAATCCCCCGGAACATCATTATTAGATAGTTTGTATGATATATCCACTGAATATGCACGTCTCCTCATGAGTGGTCGCGCGAGTACTGCCATGCTGCCATGAAACCATGCTGATCTGATATATGGTAACCTGGCCCGTGCTCAAAAAGACGCTCCTTCAAATTTGCGCTCAGGGCATCCGTGTGTGTAAGCAAAGTGCGCAAGAAAAAACCCCGGTTCGATACGTTTTGTTATATTCCAGAGTATAAAGATGTGTTATTTGGTGTGTTGAACAAAAGGGTACTAAATGTATGCAGAAGTAATTCCGATATAGGTACATTTAGTTAAGAGAGTATAGACTGTAGACTGAACTTTTGAGAATGCTATTTACAATAGGTATGTGGCGTATGGGAAAGTAAGAAGGGAAGTTTTGCAAAGGGAGAGATGATTTGAGCAAGGCAAGGTTACGGTATGCAAATGTGGGAGTTGCTTGTCCACGAGTGAGTGTGAAAATGTTTTCGAAGGGTTAAGATACGCAAGCATAGAAAGAGTACGACTGAGTTTCAGAGGGGTATGCGAGCATGAGAGACGAGATCCGATTTAGCAGTGCAGGAAGGGACAGTTCTTGCGAGCGCAGTTGCCTTTCTCGTAAAAGTAGCAGGGGATGGTGGATGGGTCGCCCTGAGGTCTGGGATGCGGCCTCTTGGGACGAGGAACTTTCTTATTTACTCTGTTGCGGTTGAAGTTCGGATTGTGGTGTGGACGGTGGTATTTAGCACCAGAGAAGTGCGGAGTATTCCCAGGATACGAATCTTCGGATGAATACGACTCTGCATAATTGTATGGCGCAGGAGATGTTTGACCTTGTGCTGGTGTTGGTGCTGGTGTTACCGTTTGCACAGGTGGAACTCCAGCGTTAGCAGGGTAAGAAGAAGAAACTGGATTCGATTGAGCAGGCACTGGCCCATTAAGTTGAGTGCTCGTCAACAGCTGGAGCAATTGACCATTGTTCAGCAAGCTGCTGAGCATGTCTAAATTGACATCAGCGGTGTTGGCGCCAGATTGAGCAGCAGCAGCAGTTGCTGCTGGCGCAGGCTCCTCATGGTATTGTTGCTCAGTCACAGCTTGTTCTTCTTCAGCTTCATGCACGTCTTCCAAGGGTATCATAAAAGGGTTCAGATTGGGGTCAGGCACCTCAACAGGCTCAGCTGGCGAATCTGGGATCTGATCAAGTGAATGGTAAGTCACAGCAGGGTGACAGGCATCGTACTGGAATCGTCGACCGGCCTCTTCAGTGAGGAAACGAGAGCGTTCAACAACGTCAGCCGGAAGTTGTACGGCAGGTGGGGTGCGAAAAACGACGGGGATCTACAAGAGTATGTCAAAGGAGAAATGAGAAACGCTGTGCATGAGGTAACAATTCAAGAGAAACTTACGCCCCACTCTTCGGGATCACGATGGTACAAGCGCACTTCGACCATCGCGTGGTCGGGCTTGAAACGGACAGACTTCTTGGGTTTGGCACTAGCTGACGTATTGATAGGACTGGTAGATGCCGACTTTGGTGGAGTCATCGGCGTGTCTTTTGCTTCAGGAACCGATGGAGCAGCAGCGGGTTTGCTCGACTGTGCACGCGGTCTATACATGACAGAAGTTAATATCACCCCATATTACAAAACAAAACTTGCTTTTTCGCTATATACCTAATCGTGAAAGTGCCTTTACTGGACGCTCCAGCGGCGTTTTTGTTCAGGTTGCTTAGAAAGTTAGCATCTGGGACAGCAGTTGCGCGCGGGAAGGTAGACGGCGTGCGTGGCTTCACCGGCTTACGCACGGGAGGTTCTTTCGACAGCGCCAATACCGGCTTCTCTTTCACATCCTGCTTTTTTCTTGCCGCCTCCTCTGCACCCTCAGTAGGAGATGAAGCACGCTTCGTACCACTCGCTTTCTCACTCGAATTCTCATCTACAGACATACCCGAAGGCGTCTCACTTGTAGATGGTGATGGACTGCGACCTTTGGTCGAGTCAGGCGAAGGTGTAGACACTGGCGGAGGTGGAGCCAAATTTGACCACACTCCCATAAGAGCCTCAATCTTTCTAACAAGCTCCTTTTTATCTACAATGTACAAAATACGGTGTGAATATTTGACTCGAGACGATATGAATAATCACACATACCTGCTGCTAACGCTTTCTTATGGGCAGAGCTAATCGCTTTGTTCCACTTATAACGCACACACTGCGCCTGATTCTCAAGAGGAAGATTAAGAAGGAACTATGGATGAAATGGAGTTAGTTAACTGTATCCTATTTCTTCGTTTCTTGTACATACGTCGACAAAGGCCTCTAGGACGGGGAAAGGATCTTCGTTGTCATCTGTTTTGCCTTGCACAATGTTCTGGATCGAGGTATAGACGCCATACCCGAGATTTGAGAAATTGGCAGGTTCAAGTAATCTAATCAGACAATGAAAATTGAGCATGTATGCACAATAACAAAAATAGACTTATTAACACAACAAAAACATACCGTCGCAGAATCATCGGATCTGTTGTCGCAGCGCCCATATTTGCAAGATACAATTGGAAAACTAAGCGTTTTTCGAATTTGACAGATAAGCAAAAATCGCTGACAAGCGTACTAGGCACGGTCGCTTGATCGTTGTTATGGCACGGCGGCAGCTTGTTCAAAAAAGCGTCTGTCACATCCGTTGTAGGGGGAGACACCGATGGCGTGCGTGTCCCAGCATTTGTCAAAGTTGGACCTGTTAACCCTGTGTGGAACAGGATAGTAGAAAAGAAGAAAACAAAGAAATAAAACGTCAAAACACAAATCCCAAGAAACGGGGCATTTCTCTTGATAACAAGTGGAACGGGGGGGTGACACTGCGGAGCCCGAGTTGCCCACTTCGGGGCAGTCTGGTACTTCTTGTATGGTCTGCATTCATGGTCTGCTTTGCTTTGGGTTCTTGAGGCTGTCTCGACTCGCCATTACATACAGTCCCACTCCTTTCATTGACGAAAGAAGGCAAGAAAAATTTTGTGTTTTTTGTCGCTCGCTTTTTAGGAGGTGCACACACAGAAATGGGGAAGGTATGATATTTTCTCCCCGTATATGTGATAGAACATAGATATTTTATGTTGTCACCCAGAGCAGAGCACACATTTTGTGCCATTTATGCATTTTTGACGGTCATTCCCCATAGTTCCACCACCATCAAAGGAAAAGTAGTAAAGTGGAAAGGTTCTTACCACCAGCTGTAGTAGAAGTCATTTTTTTTGTTTGAAAGGAAAAGAGTGAGTGAGAATCTAAATTATTTTTGTCGGGGGGATATATAACTAAATTTTTAACCAGTCACACTTGGCGCACCTGAACATGTTTTTGGACCAATCAGATAAAGCTGGGTAGCTGCGGTAACCCCGTGTGAAACTCACATTCTCATCCTTTTTATTGTCTTCCTGCCAGAAAAAGGAGGGACGAAAACACATTCCATGTCTCCACAGTGTCCAACGGTATGATGAAAATTATGAGCTACTATCACCTTCATGGTGTGCTTTAGCTTGTAGCACCAGCTTCATAGTAAATAGCACATAACGTTCGAACCATGTAGACTTGTCGTTGCTTGCAACGATGCGTATGGCTTTGAAGGCTCTGCCCCTTTCGACAGTGGCCTTGGCCTTGTTTCTACAGACTATAGGGTCAACCTGTAAATATGATTATTGAGCATTCGTCCTTCCTCAATTTCGATGAGAAATGAAAGTTCTTTTGCCAAAGCGCCAGATAACTTCTATTATGTTCTATCGATTTCGACAAAGTCTAAATTCCACTTTTATGAAGGAGATGGGGATTGCGGTAATGCATTAATATTTTCTTCGCCACACTTCTAAGATGCTAGCTTGCAAACAAAATCATACTCGGATTTTTATCGTAGATGCTTTTTGAATAAGCTATTGTATTTCAACTCATAGGTACTGTATTATAACACAGCCTTGAAATAGTGGAGATTCTGGCTTCAATAGTTTGCTTCACGTATTCTATTATATATAATGGCATGCCACTGGAAGACGGTAATATTACCTTGGTCAATTACAGTGGCTTCTCTTCATGTCCATCGCTTGTCGTGTTTATCTTCCCCTTCTTCTCGTATATGAATGCTTTATCTTCCTGTCTTCTCTACGTAAGAGTTTATTTACTCAATCGCCTTCACCTGTCTTAGTTGAATCTGCTAAGAAGGATACAATATAGTGCAGTAACCCTATTCAGAGAGTCAAGAAGAGTAACGGACCATATACCCGATAGCTTATACGCTAATATACTCTTCAACTAGTCTAATTCTATATATCTGCATTTGGAGCCCCCTTTCGTCCATTGGTAACAGAAGCAGCAACTCATTTCACTTTGAGGCACATTGTCACGCATACAAATTACCATGACATATCCAGTTATATATTGCACCCACTTAAGCAACACCTACACACACATGCTCAAGATATCATTACCTCGATAACTTTCTGCACCTTCTATTTCTTTACTGTTCACCGCTAATCACATAACTTAACATTTTGTGCAGGCATTATCATTCTTTGGCTTTCAGAGTCTATTTCTTGCTGTCATACTTAACACGAAATTTTCAATTTCACCCATTATCGCAAATGAAGGTACGCCATTATTTTCCACGACACCCATAATCACTGCTTCTCAGGTAACAATATGTGTTGAATTTTATTAGAAAAGCATTGCGTAATGGTACACCAGGTATCCGTACGGTATTATCTGTTAGGTCTGAAGTAAATTATCCTGCAAGTAAAAGTATAGCGGGCTCAAAATCCGAAAGAAAAGATTGGGGAGCCTAATCCGAGCGCGATAAACCCAAGATACGGTGTCCGTGGTAGTGCTCGGAAGGTGTGGCGCGCTCAATGGATGCGACTTGCTGCTCACACACCTTGGCGAACCGCAGCAGCAGCTGTTCGTTGTACCATTTCGCAGCCACTTGCAACGACAGCGGCTTGCCATTGTGGAAACCGGCCGGGACAGCCAAGGCAGGAACACCCGCAAAACTTGCCAAGCTGATAAACATCATGGTCTTGCCAGTGTTGACCATGTTATTCATGCCATATTTGAGCGCCTGAGAAGGGATCTCGGGCGCCTGCATGCCGGTCATGGGCGACACGATCGCATCATATTCCTCGAAAATGCGGGCGAACTTCTCCATCACGCGCGTGCGGTACTGTTGCGCTCGCACATAATCCATGCCGGAAAGCTGCTGGCTCGCACCCATGAAGATACGGACTTGTCCACCGTAAGCAGTGCTGGTGACACCATGCTGGGCCGCGGTCGAGACAGCAAAGTTGTTGATCTCTGTGCAGGCTGTGATAAGATGGGCTAGGAAGAAAAATTTGTCAGCGCACGAGCAAGTGGTACTGCATGTAAAATGAAGTACCTCGACCGAGAAGGAAGAGATCAAAGGGGTCAATATCAATCTCAACGACTTGTGCGCCGAGGCGCTCAAACTCTCTACAGAAGGCGCTCAAGGGTTCGGCAAACGCGGGTTCGGCGAGCTTGTTCCAGTTCGGGACCGTGGCGATCTTGAGACCCTTCAAGTCTGGCAAGCCAAAGCCGTCCAGCGACACAGGCGGCTGCAAAAGTGACTCAGGGCATGCTGGATCGGGACCGGCGGCGATCGCATAGGTCAAAGCGAGATCGTCTGCGGTCGCGGCAATAGGTCCATAGACATCCATCGACGGACAGATTGGTACTAATACGTTATGGTATGAGATGTCTGCGAAAATTGAAAGGCATCAAGAAAAGCATGAACATACCACCGCCGGTCGTAGGAATGCGGCCGAACGTGGGCTTCAAGCCGTACAGGCCGCAAAACGCAGACGGAATACGGATGGATCCACCGCAGTCGGCGCCGATGCTGACAGGAAACAAACCAGCGGCAACGCCACCTGCGCTGCCGCCGCTCGAACCACCGCAGGAACTTTGGAGATGGTATGGGTTCTGCGGCGTACCTGTGGTTGGGTTCACAGTAAAGACACTATCACAATGGGTCAGATGCTTTCGCTCTATAGTCTGCCACGCCATGACTTACTCCCAACCGATTTCATGCATGACGGCGTGACCAACAATGATGGCACCTGCCGCGCGTAGGCGCGCCACGACCGTGCCGTCCTGCGTCGCAGGTTTGCCTTTGTTGATAAACGCCGTGCCGGCTTGTGTCTCCAGGCCTTGGATGTCGATCTCCTCTTTAATTGAGACAAAAACGCCATCCAGTTGACTTAGCGGCTTGCCTTGATTGTATCGCTCAGTGGAAGCCTTTGCCTGTTCAGCTATATCGCTGACGATATCGCGCATCCAGTGGTGCTTCTTGGTTTCTTCCAGCACGCCGAGCAATCGTTCTGCTACCTATGGACGTAATATGTATCGCTTAGTAATCCAAACCGCCGTAAATAACGCGTATGAACGTACCTCGCTTGGCGTCGTTTTCTGTGTCAGGTAGGCTTCATGATAGTCGCGGAAGGACAGAAATGGATTGGAGGAAGGTCCGGAGGACGGCAACTGCGGGGTCTATTGATAAGATTATTAATCAACGCGTGTGAAATTTATGCAGTCATGTAGTTGCTTTACCAGCTTATCCTCGCTGTTACTATCGCGCTGGTGAATCAGCTTGTTGGGAATAGGCAGCGTGGTGGGAAGTTCAGTCAAGTCATTGCAATCGCGCAGAGCAAAGAAGTGAGCATCGCGGGCGATCTTTTGGGCAACGGTAGGGGACCATTCAAGGAGATTCGCAGCAGCCAAGAGAGGATACCCATACAGGGCGGGCGCCCAAAAGCTAGGGACTTCTCTGGATTTAGTCATACTGAAAATGAAGAGGAATATAGATGAAAGGAAGACACTTGGATCAAGCTCATTATAAATGCATTTGTGTTTCACACGCTCTCTGGGCTGTGCATGTGTGACAATGGAAACACGCGAATACATTTGTGGTCTATTAGCAGTGGCGAAGCAGAAGTGTTAGTAATCAGACAGAATCAGGGTCCGTTAGAAATGATGAATTTTTAGTAATATAGAGAAACGAAAAGAATAAAGAGGAAATGTGTGTGTATATATGCAAAAGTAAATTCTAACTTTTTACAGTTCATCGTGGTCTCTCAGAGGCTCATCGTCCTCGGAGGCACCCGCCGCACCGTCGGCGTACAGCTTGGAAGTGATGGGGTTCACCACAGACTCGAGCTCCTCGCGCTTCTCGTCAAAGTCCTCCTTGGCGGCCTGCGCGTTCTCATCGAGCCAGTCCAGCTTCTCGCGGATGGCCTCCTCAATCACCTCGCGGTCGTCCTCGTCGATCTTGGAGAGCGCGCCGCTGTCGTCAGCAAGCTGGCTCTTCAAGGTGTAGATGTAGTTCTCGAGCTGGTTCTTGGACTCAGTACGCTCACGGACGGCCTTGTCTTCCTCGGCAAACTCCTCGGCCTCCTTGACCATGCGGTCGATATCCTCCTGGCTCAGGCGACCCTTGTCGTTCGTAATGGTGATCGACTCGGCCTTGCCGGACGCCTTATCGGCGGCGGAGACCTTGAGGATACCGTTGGCGTCGACCTCGAAAGAGACTTCGATCTGGGGCACACCACGCGGGGCAGGGGCAATACCGCTCAGCTCAAACTTGCCAAGCTGGTTGTTGTCCTTGGTCATGGCACGCTCACCCTCAAAGACCTGGATCAGGACGGTGGGCTGGTTGTCGGCGGCGGTGGAGAAGATCTGGGACTTCTTGGTGGGGATGACAGTGTTGCGGGGGATCAGCTTGGTCATGACACCACCGGTCGTCTATTTAAAATGTAGTGAGTATGACGCTTTCTCTTGACACACATTGTATTCTCCTTTTTACCTCAATACCGAGAGTCAGGGGGTTGACATCGAGCAAGAGGACCTTGTTGGAGCCCTCCTCACCCGAGAGAATACCACCCTGGACGGCAGCGCCATATGCGACAGCCTCATCGGGGTTGATGCCCTTGGAGGCCTTCTTGCCGTTGAAGAAGTCCTCGAGGAGCTTCTGGACCTTGGGGATACGGGTGGAACCACCGACGAGAACGATATCATCAACCTGGTCCTTGGTAACACCGGCATCCTTGAGGACCTGCTCGACGGGCTTGAGAGTCTTGCGGAAGAGGTCGCTGTTGAGCTCCTCAAACTTGGCACGGGTCAGGGTCTCGGAGAAGTCCTTGCCCTTGTGGAAGGACTCGATCTCGATGCGGACGGACATTTGGGAGGAGAGCGCACGCTTGGCCTTCTCGACTTCGCGCTTGAGTTTGCCCATGGTCTTGAGGTCCTTGGTGATATCCTCACCGTCGTTCTTGCGCTTCCACAGCTTGATAAAGTGGTCCATGACACGGGAGTCAAAGTCCTCACCACCCAAGTGGGTGTCACCGGCGGTGGCCAAGACCTCAAAGATATCGTCCTCGATGGAAAGCAGCGAGACATCAAAAGTACCACCACCCAAGTCATAGACGAGAACGTTGCGCTCACCGCCGGACTTGTCCAGACCGTAGGCGATGGCGGCCGCGGTGGGCTCGTTGATGATACGGAGAATGTTCAGACCGGCAATGGTACCGGCGTCCTTGGTAGCTTGACGCTGGGCGTCGTTGAAGTAGGCGGGAACGGTGACAACGGCATGGGTGACGGGCTTGCCGAGGTAAGCCTCGGCGGTCTCCTTCATCTTGGTAAGGACCATACCAGAGATCTCCTCGGGGGTGAAAGTGCGGTCGCTGCCCTTGACGTCGACTTGGATGTTGGGCAGGCCGTTCTTGTTGACGAGCTTGAAGGGGAAGTGCTTCTTGTCGGCCTGGACGTCCTTGTCATTATAACGACGGCCAATCAAACGCTTGGCGTCAAAGACAGTGCGGGTAGGGTTGGCAGCGTATTGATTCTTGGCGGCATCACCAATCAGACGCTCCTCATCCGTGAAAGCCACGTACGAGGGCGTGATGCGATGACCTTGGTCGTTGGCAATAATTTCCACGCGTCCATTCTTCTGCACACCCACACAAGAGTAGGTTGTACCCAGATCGATACCAATCACTATAGCAGAAAAGAAGAGCCATCAGTGTCCTGTTCCATGTAGTCCAATCCATCTGCTCGTCATACGCGACGATCTCCCGCCCCAACGCGTTATAGCTTATGGGATATACATACCAGTGCCATAAGATTCTTTGTCTTCAGCTGCTTTCACAGTCTGGACGCCCATGAAGAGGGCGCACACAATGACCAAAAGAGCCAGCAAGCCGGCCTGTCGTCGTTGCATGTTTGTGGAGAGAGTAAGAAAGAAAAGTAGAAGAGAAAAGGGGGGCGGAGTGAGGTACGCCAACACCGGCGAGTGCAGCACACCTTTAAATGATTTCGGAGGCGGGCCATGTTGCACTTTGTGATTGGCTGCGGATCCTAAATCGCTCGTGATGTGTTCACTTGCGACGTGGCAACCCTACCATCGCCGCCCTTTTGGCTTTTGACAAGTGTCCCATTTTTAACATTTCTATACCGCTTTTGGATGTTTCACCCGAAATTATTCAAAGGAAAAAAAAAAAAGGAAGAAGACCAAAAAGGCTCGGACGACATCGTGTTGGATTCTAATAGGCTTAGGGAATGTATAATAGCGTAAGAGAAGAAGAGAGGAATAAATGACAAATCGTAACGAGGTAAAGGAAAACAAAGCTATATGTAAAGCTGAGCGTTAGCGTGTGCGTGTATAAAATGTGTATGTGGTTTTGCGTGTGTCTCTTGTTGCATAAAGGAAAAGGATGATAATAGGGGGAGAAAGAAAGCGGTATGCTTCTGTGTGTAAATGGGTGGTATAGGGAATGGATGGGCATAACATGATGATAAAAAAAATCGAATCGAACCGAATCAAGGGGATATAGGGATAAATGGGCAAGGGCGAAAGTATATGGAGGTATATAAAGACTTTTTTGTTACGTCGGGCTGGTAGGTGGGGTATCTTGAGATGAGGTGACAGAAGACCACAGACGACCGTAGAAGCTCGATCGTTTGTTGATATTGTTTGTGTTGGCGACGGTTGCGACCCGCGAGAGCGCGACTGGATCAAAACTCTTTCGCTTATCGTGCTTGTTCGGTAAATCCATCGTGGACCGTCGTGACGGCGGCCGCTGCCCAAACGTCTCGAGCTCGGCGATCCGCAGTTTCGCGTCTGCGAGCAACTGTTCGAGCTCATGGCACCGCAGCGATGTATCCTCTGATGAGGATGAGGATGGGCTGATATTGCTCGCTGCATCCGGTCGCGACTGCAGTCGTCGTACCTGTCTCTGCTGCTGCTGTTGCTGCCGCTTTTGTTCGTCCAATTGGTCGAGCAAACTGAGTTTTTCGAGTCGAAGCTCGCTCGCCATGCTTTCTGCGCGGGCGATGCGGGCCTGGTTGGCTTTGTTTGCCTCGAGTTTGTCTCGTTCCAAGTCCTCCATCCGGTTCTTCATATTCACGAGCTCTTCCACAAGCGAGGTCTGTGCTTCCTTGGCCATCTTGTTTTGGTGTTGCAACTCCTCGACCTGCTCTTTGAGTTCCCGGTACGATACTTCAGGTATGTTTTGGTGCTCTTGCATATCCATCACTGTCATCTTGAGCGCATCCCGTTCGGCTTCGACGTCCATCTTATCCATGCGCACTTGCATAAGTTCCTGCTTGAGCTGGATCTGGTCCTTTTGTGTCTGCGACAGCGCAAGCAAGAGATCCTCGATTTGCTGGTGCAGGTTAGCCATGTCTTGCTGCTGCTGCTGGAGCTGTAATTGAGTCGATGACGACGAAGATGACGACGACGAGTGGCGTCGCATGGCTTTTTCGTCATCACTGCTACTGCCACTGTGAGAAGCAGTGTTGGTCGGTGGATTGCTCGTCGACGAGCGCTTGCCGCCGAGCCATCCGCTGGCAGACTCGCGTTTCTTTTTTTTATCTGTCGATGTGGTCTGCTTCGACCAAAAGTTGAAGCGCACGGCCATGACCTGCTCGGTCTGCTTCTGCTCCTCTTCCATCTCGCGGTAGTACAAGTCGGCGAGGTGGTCCATCTTGTCACGTGTGATCAGCCCACTCAGTTCCATTGCCTCGGTAATCATGCGTGTCGGGTCCTCCGCGTAGGCGAGGTGGAGCTTGGCGGTGACATGATCGAGGATATCTTCAAATTCGGACATTTGCAAGATTTGATCTTGTGAGTGCTTGAGCATAGCAATCGCGACGCGCATGATCGTCTCGGCTGCGCCCTCGGCAAACACAATGTCGTAGATGCGCAAGACGAGAGGAATGGGGAAGGCGTAGGCGAACAAGGTGAGGAACCATTGAGAAGCGTACATCGGGGCATGGACGGCGTGAGTCCCCAGATGCTCCGATAGCTCGGGCAGGATCTGCGAGAGAAGACTACTGAACTGGTACAAGCGCAGCTGCAGTCCTTCCATATTCAGGGTAAACATGGTCCGCATCTCGTACGTCTCCATGAGGCGCACGAACACGCAGAATGTCTGCTGTTCTGGCATCTACAGTATCGTTTGTCATATAAGTTAATGCATCCCTTAATACATATTTGTCACACACAGACTACAGTTAAAACTATCGACTTACATTCATGAGGAGCGGGCCCACCAAAAAGGCCAAGCCCTGGCAATACCCCACATGGGCATCATAGAGACTGTATGCCTTTAATACGCGCTCGAGCGCCTTTTGACCGTCGCCACCTTCTTGCTTAAACATGTCAACATGAGGGAAAGTGCGTGCGAGATCTCGTTGGATGATGCGCTCATAAGGCGAATGCTCTGCGACGAGCTGGCCATAGACGGTTTCGAGATTGAGGGACGCCGACTGGGACATGGCCTGCCAAATCACGCCGCGCACTTTGGCAGGAATGCCCGCTCTCAATTTGGCAGAAAGCAGGTGAGGCAACTTAACCGCCACCGCGCTAAAATCATCCGTCAGGGCAGACCAAAACTCCCAATCGATCTCTTCCTCCTTGTCGTCGTGTGCATGCCGCAGATTCTGCATAGTCGAGAGGTGCGCCTTGAGCTCGTTACTCTGGATACATACCGACTTGGGATCCTCGTCGAGCATCGCATTCTGTCGTTCGATTTGAGCCATGATGAATTCAATTGAATCCTACAGTGTGTGTTGCCATGCCAACGCACGTACTCTTTATCAGTGTCATTAATTCCATCCGATTGCACTTCTCTCACCTGAGGTGGTAGGTTCGCATTTTCTTCTTCGAGACGAGGCAGCAGACGGACGTCGACGTTGGTGCTGTTGGGAATGGTTGTTGAGTGGCCGACGCCGGAATGAGCCCGACGGCGCGTATAGGTCATGCTCGGGTTACGAGTTGGGTTGGGACCCATGGTGCCTGAGACAAAGCTAGGTTTGCGTCGTCGTGCAGTCTGAAAGGGCGTGCTTCTCGAGACAGAAGGGGCCAACAATCGTTTGTTGGTTTCGTCTTGCAGCGGCAACTTTTTTTCCAGGGCACCCGCCAACTTCGATGGCGAGTCTTCGTTATTAGGTGGTGGCATGATGATACAAGCTGTGTCGTATTAAAAAAATGGATAAAATAGAAAGAGGGTTTAAAAGTCAAGAAAAAAAAAGATAAGCAAGAGTGAGAAAGGGCAAGTAGCAAAAGAAAAAAAAGTGCACAAAAAAGAGTTAATGTAATGTATGTATGTATGTATGCGCAGGATTAAAGAGATAAAATCATTGACACACACGCAGCCGGTACAATTAAACACTCGGAACGAAAATCTCTTTTTTCTTTAACGGGGAAAGGAGAAAGAAAGAGAGAGTGAGAGAGCGAGAGAAAGAGAAGAAAGAAGAGTAAGTGTATCGAGAGCATCCCAAAATGGAGATGGGACTTGATGGGCGACTTGCGTAACATTTGTTTCTGGATCACAAAACACATGGCGGGACTCCTTCTCTTGCACCTTTTTTTTATTTTTTATTTTGTGCTCTTCTCCTCTCCTCTCTCGTTTGCGGGCACGGTTCGCTCTGTCGGGCAACAAACAGTTGTGTGTCTATCCTCACGAGATCTGCTGGTATTTCATCTTATTCCACGTACATTCAAGAGCACATTAGAATCACACTGCATTGATACATTCTATTCTTTAAGAAAGAGAGAGAGACAGTAACAATATCATCGTGTGCAGTCTGCTTTCTTTTCTATATGATGCCAGCTACGTTTTCCCCCCTTCTTCTTGCTTTTTGCCTTTTGCCTTTCGCCAAATTTTATTTTATTTTATTTTAGGTCTCCTGTTAGATTAGGTATGTAGCCAGTAGAGTAAGATGAGGATGATACAGGTTGATATAACGCCCGCCATGATCAGCGTATCCCGCTTTCGCCGCGTATTAATTCGGCTAATCAGGTTATTAATTCCTGGTATACGCCCTAAATATTTTTTTATAAGAAAAAGGAAGAGATATCAGACACGATTAATGCATGAACCAGACAAAAAAAAGGAAAGCGTGGGGAGGCACTAGTTGCATTACCAATAACGCCGCCAACTCGACTGTTGATGGTGCGTAAGGTTCTGCCTTGACGTGAGATATCCTGTCGGGTCGCATAGGCTTGTTCCAAAATAGAGTCTGTCATGCGATGCGAACTCTCGATGCGGTTGCGCTCGGACAGATAATAGTCTGCACTGTCACCTTGCCCTGTGTTAAAGATCCTGCAGCATCACGTGTGAGTGCGTGCGTTGTGTTGCGCTGCGGGTCAGCGCCGTGTTGTTGTGTGCCATGAGCGGAAAGGGGCTGGGGAGGGAGAATAAAGAGAGAGAGAAAAAAAAAGTAGAGACGAGAGGGAGAGTAACAAAAGGAAAGGGGACGGGGGTTGGAAGGAGGATCGACATCTGGTTCTTTTTTCTCCAGAGGGTTCTCTCTTTCCTTTGCTATGCGTACCTTATTTCGTCTTGTACCTGGTTCATCAGGTCGGCCTTATCTCTGGCGGCCTTGATGTTCATCTAACGACACGCATATACTCTATTCAGCTGAAAAGAAATCTAATTTCCGCCTTAATACCTTAACTCGCCGGAATTCCTTGTTATAATCGACGAGGATATCCTTGTGTCGTTCCAACATGTGCATCATCGATGGGTTCGTGGGAGTTGCGCTAGGTCGGTCAAGGACTTTGCCCATTGATATAATGACGTTCTCCAACTAGATACACGTTCAATAAACAAGATACCGCACTGTATCTCATACGATATTACCTGACGTAAGAGTTCCTCGGTTTCAAGCTCTTGGCTTGGTTTATCGACAGAAGAGGCATCGTCTGCTCGACTGTTACTGACGGAAGCGCCTAGCTTGGATAACGAGGCTAGCTTGAGCTCGATTTCGTTTTCGATTTGGCGGGCTTGTCGTCTGAGGTGATCCCAGGACATGGTTGAGGATGGGTTAGACAGATCGCCGTCGTCTTCATCCTGATTACTCATGAGTGGTTTTAATGAGGGTGAGGATGGTTGTGGTAAGGCTGTTGTTGCGCCGCGGTTCATGACGTTGGGAGCTGCTCAAGTGGTAAAAGCACACTACACGATTCAGTTGTGCTTGGCCCTCCGATTTACCTTCCGACAGGTCGTTGTATCAACCATCTTATAAGTGCATATCTTGGCTATCATTGCAAAAGTATGTCTGCATGGGATCAAATGGCATGACATAAGTAACTTAGATAGATATGTCTACTATAAAGCTCGCACAATGTATATATGTCTCAAGATCTTGAACCTGTCTGCTTGCGTTTATGATACTGACTTGGCTGAACCATCATAACCAAATTCGACGGGATTGGCACAATGAAATCGGGCCCTAACGCCACCCAAAAAGCACGGCCTTTCCATTTTTTAATCTTCCCTCTCTCTCTCTTCTCGACCTCTCTGTCACTTTTTCATTTCCAACTTCCCCACTTTTCGCTATACTATTTTACAAAAATGAACCGCACTGGTCCCGCCGGCCGTTTCTCGAATGCCGCTTATAGCAACCTCGATCCTCATGGAACATACAAAGCCAATGGTAAGTCATAGTCTCTAAGCATGGTGTTCAGGCACGCGTTACTGCTGTCCTATAACGCTGGTTGAATTACAGATCAGACGACAGCATTGCCCAAGACCCTTCATTGCGTGTTTTGCAACGAGGTAAAAGCTTTGTCTTGTTCAAAGTGGGCCTCTCTTTATGCTAATGACTTGCCATAGGATAAGCAGCTAGATGCGTTCACAAAGTCGCAAATTGCCAAAGTACGTTATATAATAACTCATGACCATAATGTTCAACTGAACTGACTCTCGTTTACAGGTGACTTACAACCGTATGTGTATGACTGTCGTGAACCTAGCGACGCGCTTAACTCTTTTCTTTTAGCTTGGGCCCCTCCCTCCTATAACAAAAAGCAAAAGACCGTCTGCTGCAAGAAATGCACGGCAAAACAAACGCAAAAGTTGACCTGCGCCAGCTGCACCCGCACCAAGCCCCTGGAATCCTTCGCCAAAGTATGATACGAAACAGGGATATGAAATCAGATATTTATCAAGTCTTTATTTTGGTATATTATAGAACCAGCGGCGCAACGCTCATATGGCTCGATGCCTCAAATGCATGAAGAAGCGTGAGGAAGAAGACGTGCACGACTCGGAGCCTGACGATGACTCCGAATCGGAGGGCTCTGAAAACGAGACCTGGGACGATTGGCTTCACGCCTAATAATCTCTTTCCCTTCGCTTCGACCCCTCGTTAACAGCACACGCGCACGCACACGCACACACATACACACACATATATACACACGTATACACACACACACACACACACACACACACAGACACACGCACGCACGCACGTACACGTACACATACGTCTCACACACTCACTCACGCACACACACACACCGATATCATGCTTGTCTCCTCTATTTTTTCATTTTTTTAATTCTCAACTTATCCTTCATCTTGCTTTTCCCTCAAATAAATTCAATATCCACAAGACATGGTATCTCTACTCAAGCAGAACATACGGTCTATTTGTCTGTTGTGCGTTCGCCGATCAGGAGTGCATAAGCATATAAGATTGACTACTGCTCGAACAGGCATGCGAATTCCCTTGATCCGCGCAAAAGCGGTTTGCGCGTATGAATAGGCTGACCTTATCCGATCAAGCGCGCTTGGCCCCGCGCTGAGACGGATGACAACAGGCAATTATATGCATGATATCACTTTTTTTTTTGTTCTTAAGATTGTGTGAACAGACATTGGCTCACCTATCTCCAGTATCCGTCCTTTCCCCATAAGCAAAAAGCCGCCCTCCGGGAGCGCGTTCATATTTCCATATCTTACCGGACTTCGTCCTGCGAGGTTTATCGAGTATTCTTTAGCCCTAAAGTAGTAGGGCTACTGCCGAGCCTAATACAGTAGCACGGAGCGATTCGACTTGCATTGATAGATCTAGAGCATTCGTGGATTCAAAGACGACCTTAGGAGCTGTTCCATACTGATTGTTTACGATGCCGCTGCGAATATTCTACAGCACACAATCAATAATTATTCACATATCAAGAAGCGGTGGATAGGAGTGCTCTTCTATCTGATTCGCTCGACACAAAGGAAGGAGTATGAATGCAGGATTGAGGGCGTCACTTCCTTGCCCGCCGAAAGCATCGCCATGTCAGCAACGAGAATACTGTATATTAAGAGAAAAGACATTTTCAGGTCGTGGTGTCTCCAAGAACTTGGCTACAGCGGATGACCGCAGAAGAAGCTGCGCCAATAAGTCACTGAGGAACGGGGACCTACTGTAATGATTATTTTCTTCTTTTGAAATTGACAATATTGTCGAGCCAATACATGGCCCTTCTTAATTGCATCGTGCTGCCAACAGGTTGCGCGACAAATCGCGATGAAACCTATGTACAAGGGCGTCCCGCCACCAACCAAACCTCTGCCATCTCAAAACCTTTTTCTCTTCTTCTCGGGGGAGGGGTGAGGGGGGAGGAAGATTTTGTTAGAGCCGATTCACTCAAAGACACCATACCAAAAGAGCAGAAGCCATAAACTTTGTGGATAGTTGCGCAACATATTTGTATAGGTCTGAGTATGGATCTATGCATCCGGTATAATCGAGATGCGCTTGCATTTCAAGTGTCAGATGAACTGCCCAGTTGGGACTGCGTGGTTCCCCATGATTTACATCGATCAGACTCAGCATTTTCCAGATGAACTTTGAAACCTTGCTACAAAGTTGATATATTATTGGATCACAAGAACAAAACAACTCTGTGAAACGATATTGTCGGATGTGACCCGATCTCAAGCCAAATGCGCTTTTCATTTTGATGGGATACCCAATTTCTTCTACAACAGACAGCCTGCACACAGCAGCACAGCTCAAATTTGAACTGTCATTATTGTGCCTGGAAATGGTATCGTGTTGTCACTTTAAATGTGATGAGAGTCATGTGTTGAATAGTAGGTTATGGGCTCACTAGGTCCTTGTGTGCAAAACTCGTGTCGGACACAGTTGTATCGACGATGAGGCAATTCTCAAATACGTTTTGCGTTACAAATAAGGTCAATTGTTTCCGCGCCCGCAGAAGTTAAAACCCGGTGACGATAAGAAAATAAAGTTGTCCACCACCGTCCATATCCCCCCTCTCTTTTCCCCTTCCCACCACCCCCGCCCATCTGCGCACAGTGATATGATCACATTTTTGCATCAGCAAGCAACTCTATTGAGAAACAATGTCCGATACATCGGGTCTGACAGCACAGCGTTTTGGGAAGAGTTATGGGGGATGTACAGTTTGGTTCCATTTATTCGGTAGGAACGGTGGGCGTATTTACAGTGTGGTCTGATGCAGGAGATGGATCTTTGGTTGCCGTATCTGTCACGTCATCTTCCTTTTTGTTGCCATACTTCTTCTTCGCACGAGCGGCACGCTTAGCTTTAGCCTTGGCGCTTTTGGCTGCTTTTACTGCATTCTTGCTATTTTTGCCATTGATCAAGTCGTCCAACTTTTCTCTGAGCAGTTTGCGGGCAATACCGCGGTTATCTTGCAGCGAACGGGATTGCTGACACTAAGCGCATATATCGATCGGTATATAGAGCGTGTAGAATATTTTTATTAAGATAGGATTACCTTGACAATGATGCCAGTGGGTATATGTTTGAGCTCGACACAACTGACACGTTTGTTGATGACCTGACCACCTGGGCCCCAGCCTTTTATGAATTTCTCAACCAGATCTTTGTCCTCAAGAACAATCTTTTGCCGTTCCTTGGCAGCTTTGGCGGCTGCACTCGTGAACAACCGTTGCCATGGTGAGGATGGCAGTGACAAGAAGCGATTCAGCATAAAAAGGATAGAATAGGCTGATTAAAAGTGGGGCTCCTTACGTGCATTCAAAGGGCAGGTTGTGACTGCCAAAGTGCCTGCCCATGGAGTGGGCAAACAGGCGTCTGCCTGTGTCGACCTGTTTAGCATATCCATCCCCCCTCCTCTCTCTTATTCTTATAATGTCCGCATTGAAGCAGTCCCTCGGCAAGGGCCTCAAGGAGCTCCGTGTCCATTTCTGCCAGACTTCGCCTGCCAGCGCCGGTCTGAGGTAATTCATACTGGATTACAGAATGACAACATTGCTTACCCATTGCCGCAACAGAGATTTCGTCGCACAAAACTACACGAGCATCAAACAAGCTAACCCCAACCTTCCCATTCTCATTCGTGAGGCCAGCGGTGCTGAGGCCCGTGTCTTTGCGCGTTTCGGTACGAACACAAGCAACATTCGCCGATAAAATACTGACTTCGTGTTAACAGAGAAGGGCGTCGAGCGCAAGGCGATCCTGCAGAACCAATCCTCGCAGGAGGTCTCCAAGGTGTTGGAGCAGCTCGTCAAATCCGCTTAATTCGACAACAAATTCATTATATACATAAACTGATGCCATCCAAACCCTAAAGTTTTGTGCGCGCACTCTGTCGGTCCTCTACATTCCCAACGCGAGTTCCACGCACTCAACAGTATCACATATATTGGAAAAAGAAAAAAGCAAAAAAAAAAAAGGAACACGAAGCACATTTGGGTGCGACTGCGAAGGGATCCCTGCGGTCTCCTGGAAAGCATCCGTGCTGAACGGTGACAACGTGCTGGATACGGTAATAAGGAATGGAAGTATCTGGCATAAGCTTATCGAGAGAAATCCCTGGACTGCAGCGACAGCCGCAGCAAAAATAGCAACAGTAATAATGGAGACTAATAGTAGTAATAAGAAGGATAAGGTCCGAAGGTTTGAGGGAATAAGGAGGAAGGGGGATCTGCGCGTATCTGGATAGGTGATGAAGGATGAGTCAGTGAGCTTGAAGGGGGTATAAACTGTGGCTTATAACTATATCCCGTCATATCGGGATTCAGGTGGGGCCCATCTGCTACTCGGGACAACGGGTTACGGCCACTCCTTCAGTTCAATATGGTCGCTACAATCTCTCTGACAAAGCTGACGCCTGGCACGAAGCCCTATATCAATGCCTTTAAGCTGGTCCTCGCCGGTATCGTGTCCGATGCCAAGGTTAACCAACAGCCAGGCGACCTTGTCTCGCTCATTGTCAACAAGGATCTCCTTTTGACAGATGCCAACGCGGCCGTAAAGTAAGAAACATAGCGAAAGTCGATAAAACGGCACGTGTTTTATGCATCCCTTCTAACCCCCCACGTCTCTCTCTCACACACATTTTTCTCTCTTATATTTCCTTGTTCTTGCCCCTTCTAGGTACCTGGTCGGCTCCGGTTTCGACGGATCCGATGCGGCGCTCAAAGAAAGTGCTGCGATAGAGAAGGAGGAAGCTCTGGTTGCGCCCTTGGTCGCCCAAAAGAAGACCTCCGAGGCCCTCGAGGCTGCTGAGAAGGTTCTTGCTGCTCAGAAGAAGCCAGCAGACAAGGTATTTCGCATATTGAATAGGCCAATCCAGACGAAGGATGGAGAAAAGGGGGTGGTCTGCTTACCAATACAATTCATTTGATTTTAATTAGCTGACTGCGGTCGATGTTATCTATTTCGCCAGCCTCTATGATGTCTTGATCGCGTCGTCCGATATCGCTAAATACCCTACTATTGCGGCCTGGTTTAAGACCCTACAGGAGAACAAGAACACAGCTGCTGCCCTCGAATCGATTGATCAACAGGTACCTATCCTGAGGATGCATTTCATTGTGATGGAGCACGCTTTTTCTAACACATGGTATCAAAAAAAAAAAGATCTCCAAGGCTGCCAAGAAGAAGCAGCTGGGTGCTCAGGACAAGAAGAGCGCGGGGTCCAAGGCGAACGTGCTTGCCGATCTTGACCCCGCAACCCAGAAATTGGATGAGCAGGTGTTCATGCCCAAGCGGGGCGAAGAAAAAGTGTAAGAGCATCCAGCCTAGTGTCAGTGGTGTTACTGCTGCCAAATCACTTAGGGTTTCGCGGAAGCTGACTTTTATTTCTTTATTTTTTGCTAGGCTGCCTAAGGATGGTCACCGTAACGTCTTGATCACTTCGGCTCTTCCCTACGTCAACAACATTCCCCATTTGGGCAATATTATCGGCTCCACACTCAGTGCAGATTGTTTCGCTAGGTGAGACAAGAACCCTTGATATTGACCCCGCAAAACCATACTTACCCTACTTTAGATACTGTCGCGCTCGGGGCTATAACACCCTGTTGATTTGCGGTACTGACGAATATGGCACTGCGACAGAAACCAAAGCTTTGGAAGAGGGTGTCTCTTGTCAGGCCTTGTGTGACAAGTACAGCGCAATCCACGAAAAGGTGTATGACTGGTTCGGCCTCTCCTTTGACCACTTTGGCCGTACCAGCACCCCCGAGCAGACCCAGATTTCCCAAGACATTTTCAACAAGGTTCATGCCAACGGCTACACTTCCGAAAATGTCATGACGCAGCTATTCTGTGAAAAGTGCCAAAGGTATGGTCCATTTCATTATTAATGAGATAACATCCGACATGGGAGATTGAGGAGATGGCTAATGCGCAGGAATATTATTTTAGATTTTTGGCGGATAGATATGTGGAGGGCACGTGCCCATTGTGCAATTACGAGGTACGACACAGACGTTCTGTGGACCCCTGCCCTCTCCCCCCCCCCACAATGAACCCCTTCTTATCTAACGATGTCTTATGTGCTTTTTCGGTATAGGATGCACGTGGTGATCAATGCGACGCCTGCGGTAAGCTGCTGAATGCGACTGAGCTTGTCAATCCTCGCTGCAAGCTGGATGGCACGGCACCCATCACCAAGGACTCCCGTCATCTGTTCCTGGACTTGGATCGCCTGCAGCCCGATATCGACGCCTTCAATGCGCGTGTCAACACCGAAGGTGAGACAGACAATTTAGACCAAGAACAATAAGATCACTCAATCTAGACTAGGCAAGTGGTCGAGTAACGGTGTCCATATTACACAGTCGTGGCTGAAGGAAGGTCTGCGCCCCCGCTGCATCACCCGTGATCTTAAGTGGGGTACGCCCGTGCCCCTCCCTGGTTTTGAGAGCAAGGTGTTCTATGTTTGGTTCGACGCACCTATCGGCTACCCTAGCATCACTGCGAGATACACCGCCGATTGGGAAAAGTGGTGGAAGAACCCAGACAACGTGAAACTCTATCAGTTTATGGGCAAGGACAATGTTCCATTCCACTCCGTGATTTTCCCAGGCACGCAAATTGCTACCAAGGAGGCATGGACCATGGTGCATCACATCAGCACCACTGAATACCTCAACTACGAAGGCGGCAAGTTCTCCAAGTCGCGCAATGTGGGCGTGTTTGGCACCAATGCCGAAGAGACCGGTATTCCTCCCTCCGTCTGGCGTTACTACCTCCTCTCGTCGCGTCCTGAAACCAGTGACTCGATGTTCACCTGGAACGAATTCATCACCAAGAACAACAGCGAACTCCTCAATAACCTGGGCAACTTTGTCAACCGTGTCATCAAGTTTGCCATGGCCAAGTACGATGGTGTCGTCCCTGAGGCGGACTTGACCGGTCAGAGCGAGGCGGACCTCACGAACGATATCAATAAACTGCTGCAGGAGTACATTGATAATCTTGAAAACACTAAACTACGCCAGGGCTTGGCCGTGGCGATGGCCATCTCGGCACGCGGCAACCTCTATCTCCAAGACTCGAACGTGAGCAACACGCTGTTCACGGAGCAGCGGAGCAAGTGCGATGCGGTGGTCAATATGGCGGTGAACTTGATCTACCTCCTGTCGGCTTTGATTTACCCATACATGCCGGCGACGTCGGAAAGCATTTCGCGGCAGCTGAACGCGCCGCTGCGTCTCATCCCGGACACCTTCACATTTGATATCAAGGGCGGCCACAAGATGAACGGTGCTGCTTATCTGTTCTCCCGCATTGACGAAAAGATGGAAGAGGTGTGGAAGAGCAAGTATGGCAGCTCAGGCACCAAATAAAAAAATAAAATAATGTAATGAAGGGCGCACGGCCTTTTGCCATGCCCGAAGCGGCAGTTGAAAGCAGTAAATAAAGTGTATTTAGAGGGCGTCGTTACCCCCCATTACGTATCGCTTGTGCGAGTGTCTCAACAGCCATGTGGGCAAGCAACTCAGATGCAGCATCGGAGTTGGGGTTGTGGCACGCCCAATGTCGCACCACACCGGGTCGTCTTGTCTGCGTGGCTCGTGCCCCCAGCATCCGATAGGTACTTGCAGATTGGCCGCACTTGCCCTGTAAGGCTTTACAACGTGGATTTCATTGTCAGCCCAACCACTTCGAGAAGGGCTTCAAGGAGCCTTTGGGGGGTTTTTGATGGATCTCCCTTGCGGGTCGGCTCGAGCTTGTCACAGTTCTGTTTGTGGCACCTGCCTTGCAACCTAAAATGTCCCCCCCACCAGACAAGGCCCCCCTCCTTTCTCCCTTCTCCTCTTTATTATAAAAGCACTGCCTCTTCAGGCGTCATATCTTTTACACTCAAAACCTTTTTTTCTGTTACATACGTATCAAACACTACTTTAATCAACACCATGGATATTCGTAATCTCCTCAACCAACAACAAGACAACCTTCCCTTTACCTCTTCCAACTCTACCGTCGTCGCCCCCACAAGCTTCTCGACGATGAGCACCAGCGCTGGCGCCGACAAGCACTATGCTTGCTCCTGGGGCGACTGCGGCAAACGTTTCTCGAGACGCAGCGACCTCTCGCGACACCAACGCATCCACACTGGCGAACGTCCCTATCACTGCGAGTGGGCCAACTGCGGCAAGCAGTTCATCCAGCGCTCGGCCTTGACGGTTCACTATCGCACTCACACCGGCGAGCGCCCTCATGTGTGCGAATATGAAGCCTGTGGCAAATCATTCAGTGACGTACGTCATAAAGAAAAGAAGGAGATACACAATTAAAGATGATGTAGACTGATCTTCCTTTTTTTTATCTGTAATTTCTTTTAATAGTCATCCTCGTTGGCCAGACACCGACGTACACACACTGGCAAGCGCCCGTACGTGTGCGACTGTGGCAAGTCGTTCACGCGCAAAACGACGCTCTCGCGGCATCAGCGGTGTCATGATATGTAAGTTCCTTCTTTTAGCTTCCATGTATGAATGCTTATTTCAGAAGTAGCAAATCTCCGCTGTCGTCGTCTTCATCTGCTGATGATTCCGAGGTCGACCGCTCGCCTAGTCCGCCAACGACGCCCATTGATGTCCACCATTCGCCCTCGTCTTACTGCAACTCACCGCCCTTGGTTGCCCCCATTGTTCACCGCTGGTCGGCCTTCTCTTCCACCACCGGCGTCCACCCGTGGTACCCCTACAACCAACAGCAGCAGCAGCAGCAGCAGCAATACCAGCCCCAAAAGAACATCTATTTCCCCCGCATCAAGTAATTGTGTACATATACCCTGTTATGCTCCACAACACACACACCAACACACGACCCAACCTGCAACCAACATATACAACCCCCCAACATATGCCCCACCCCGTACTCCAAACCAGCTCCTCGCCAACCCCTCGATCAGGTCTTCATCCCTTTCGTGCGTGCGCGCGTTCGTCGGCTCTCCGTGATATTTCTATCTCTATCTTGTCCTCTTTTTACTCTTTTCCTTTTATCTCACAATTTATTCCCAGCGGCTGTTTCTATGTATATGCTTTCCCTTTCTCTTCTCAAAAAGTAGTAGTAGCTTAGTATATATCGTTTGTTTTTGCTTTTGTTTTTGTTTTTATATATGTCCTCCTCCCAGTCTATACTACAACCTAATTTTTTATAAAGATAACTTTTTGCGCGGTTGATTATAAAAAATAGAGCATCACGTTATGAACACATGTGCGTTTCGTGCTATGCACGGTGGGGCAATAGCACTGAGGGAGGTCACAGGATACATTACCTTCTCCCCCCGCCCCCGAAAGAAGAAAGGAAAAGCAAGCACACAAGCTGTTTACCCAGCAAAGATTATGTATACGCATGAAAGCAAGTTAATGGCGGTGAGGGTGGATGCTTAGGTACGTGCGAGGAAGAAAGTGAATCAAAGGAGAGAGACAAGATGTAGGCTTGTCAGGGAGAAACGCACAAACATTGACTTGACAGCAATCCCATTTCTTATGCAGGGGCAAGTACAGACGACCAGGACTCTCGAACGGCAATAGTAATGAATATAATATTGAAAATAAAAATAATTATAGATACTGCGCGTGTAAGAGGGGTTCTGGTGGGAGAAGGGATAAAAATAATGAAGAGATCTGGCCAAGTAATATTATGTTATTTAGTATGATTAAGATAGTCAGGATTATCGCCGTCATCGCCGTCATCGTTGTGCTCGGGTGATGTGATGTACGTGTGGGCTCCATGGTATATCAATGTCACATAATAAGGAAGGAGACAGCACACGGACCGCATAATACACATGCACGTCGGGTGGTCTCCCGAAAAAGCCGATACACCTACATCCCAAAGAAAGGAAGGAGAATATATTGCTCCTTATTATGCCTCAAACAGGGCACTTGCTACTCTCTTTTTTTGGCGTCATGCCGAAAACGGAGAAATGTGCCGTCTACTAGGACGCCTGACTTGCCTCACGAGCTGGAGGGCTGAGCTTCATTAATTTTCTTCTCTTTCTGTTTGCTAAAGAAAGAGAGGAAAAGAAAAAGGGAAACCGCACGTTCCGTTAGATATATGCTGAACGTGCATCGCATGGTGACATCTTTACCACTCTACTGTTTATTATCTGCATTGGCTTTCTCAGTACGTAAGGATATACGTATACCGAAACTCTCACTGACCAGGTATACATGATGGCCTATATGCGATACATCTATTTGTTTGTTGATCTACGAACGTGAGACAGAGAACATCATTATGGAGGTCTAGGCCATCCCGCACTTACCCTACTATGGCATGGCCATATATGTCACATATTGCAGCAGCAATCCCTGCAATTGTTGCCTAGATAATCCTGAAGGGATCTGGGGTTCCTATATGAGCAATAATTATTTTGCGTATGTGGAAAGCGAGGCATTTATCACCTGGAAAACGGATCACTACGCAGTGCAACCCAGGATGAAATACAAGGGTGCTCAATCAATCGGATAAATCACTTCGATTATGCATACGGCTCAAGTATATCCGAGTCGATCTAGCCTAAAGTTTGACGATGGAGTCTATATATCATACAGGTGAGCTATTACGACAGGCGGGCGTAGACGTGCTCGTGATACACGCCCGAGTTATTTGAAATTTCCACATATGTATGTACAGAACAGACCCATGAAACACTCCATTGTTTTACAATGAGTTGCATGCATGCTATGACGGTACACTCAGGGAAAGTAGCTAGAGCTGAATGAAATCCATTGAAAGGCGGACTAGGCAATAATACGTACGTATGAGGTGAATCAGGTGGTCTGCCTCTATGTTGTATCAATGTATTATGCATATATGATATGTTATTGGTCGGACGGTTTGGCAGAAATTCCCGTATTAGTCATATAAGAAGGGTCGTCTTTGACAAGGAAGTGATGCTTTGTGCAGAGCACCTGACGTAAAGGCATGCGATGTGTATCTAGCATTGTCACTACTGCAAAGTCTTAATATGTGTGAAGTCCGCCTTGCTGATAGAGCGGCGGAAAAAAGGCAACAATCCTTAGGAATGAGAAAGTAAAATATCACAACAACTGCGCATATAAAGTAATTAGAGCTGCATACTACATATTATATAATATTTGAGTAGAGACGTATTGAAACAGGAAGAAGAGGAAAAGGCCTTGTGTAGATGAGTGCTTCGGTTGGAAAGATAAAAGGGTTTCGAATGTGATTTATGATTGGACAGGGTAAAGGAGGGAGTTGGCTGAGAAAAAAAGGCTGAGAAGAGCGGGGCAAACACGGGCAAGTGGTGAATAGGACACGTCTTTTACTACTCACTTGTTTACCTCTCTTTTCCCGTGTCCAATGCCACAGCCTGCATCATCCGGATCAGTGCAAGACCGTATTCTTGGTCTTGTTCAGGTAAACTACTTGGTACTACTCGAATATCCTTTCTCCTTATTGACTCATTTACACATTTAGACTCTCCAATTCACTTGGTTCGTCGGTCACCTTTTCGTCATAATCGGTACTGTCCTCCATTTGTTGTCTGTGGTCACTTTCCGATCCGGCCAATGGCCCTATCGATTGGCTTACTTTGGTGCTCTTACCTCCTATGGCGTTGTTGTCTACAAGAGTCACGGTGTAAGTATTGGGGGTGCGTGCCTTTGTTTGTACTGTCTCACTCACTGATCCTGTTAATATCATAAACAGATTCCCAAAGTGAATGCTGCTTATATGCAGCGCCTCATCATGGATGAGAATGTACAATACATGGTTTTGGCTTTCTACTGGTGCCTCTCCAGACCAATGACAGGTAATTTAAACCGATAACAAGCGAGTTAAGGATATCTTGGCTGACCGAAAGACGCACGCATTGCTTTGTCTTTGTTCTCCTCATCTGTTGCAGTGACTCTGATTCCCTATGCGACATTTTCTCTCTTCCACTCTCTGAACTATATTCGCAGCAACATTATTCCTACCGTCTTTCCTGCTGCTCAGGGTGCTGCCGGCGCGTCTTCATGGCAGGCCAAGACGCAGCAGCGCCTCAAGGCTTGGCAGGACAGCAACTATGAACCCGCCATGCGTTTTGTTGCTCAGATCGAAGTCATTGGTATCATGGGCCGCTTGCTCCTCGGTATCTTCCAGTAAGTTACAGTGGTATGCTCTGGAATGGGACGCGATCTTGACCTACTCTGGCACGCAGGTTCCAGGTTATGTCTATCCTTCTCTATGCTCAGTTCCTGCGCTTCCGATACCATATGTCGTCTTATACGCGCCAGGCCTTCACCCATCTGCGTGTCACCTTTGATCGCCTTACCAGTGATCCACGCGTGCCTCCTGCCGTTGGCCGTGCCTACATCACGATCAAAGATATGATCCAGCGCTTCGGCGCTCAGGTCGTTCAGCAGCAGCAACCTGCCCGCTAATCGAAAGTTATCGTTCTTCTTATTTGCTTTATCTTCTTTTTCTTCTTCTTGATTTCACATGTTTGGCTTTTTTTGATAGCCTGAAAGGGAATATCCGCGTCAAGCAGTCATTACCTCCATTTCATACATAAAGCGTCTTTTTGCTTCCAAAATGCTGGAAACCGTGCTACATACCTTCCAGTCACCATGCCTGATGATTCAAGTACGAAATCAATGAAGAAGCCAGAGCAAGCAAGTCTACGTGCACAGTCTTACCTGTAACGGAAAGTCGAAAGCACATACTGTGCAACATAATTTAGCGAGATCGCACAATGCTGCCCCACCCCCCAAAGTTTCCGCAATGGGTATGTCTTGGTATTGCATACGTTTCATCTATTTCTGCTGCCGTCGGATGGATATATATGAAGATCCAAGGCTGCTATACATAAAAGAAATTTTTAACCACACGGCATGAACAAAAGCGCATGCTCAACACGAGCATCAATTCTGGATGCATTTAAACACATTAGACATATGTATCATGATGAAGCTTACATAGAAGAAGCTATGACTTCAATTTTTTTTTAAGATGATTCCTTCGGTAACATTTTCTCGAAGCATACTTGCTCGTACACCTAAGGAAATGTTATCTTTTCTCAGCCGCGTTTAACAAGGTGTGTCCTTGTATCACTCTTATTACAGTACTATACATACAGTACTGAGTTGCGCATCCATGCATCATCAGAGGAGTGATCGGTCGCTATCTGAAGTGAAGTGACACCTAGACAGGGGCTGCGCCTGTTTTATTTTTTTCGATTGTCATATGTAGTTACGCTGATATAGATTCTGCAAGGATCAGGCCACTTTTCGCGCTAGCTAACGGATGAGAGCGTGGAGCTGCCTATCTTTGGTTAGCAGGTCTCCCGATACTTCTTTTCAGATCTCAACGTATGTTTATACATGCTGTAGAAGGTTGATTGCATTGTCAATGTGAACCTGTCAACATTGACATGGGTCAGCTCCTCCATAAGTTACTGATATTAGAGCATATTAATCTGCAGTTTGCTTGCGGCAATGGTAGCATTGCGTACCATGCAGAAATGCTATTATATAGCGGTTCTTCGGCTAGGAGAAAAGACATATAGAGCACAGAACACATAAGATAATCAAGTTTTTGTATCTGTGAGTCCCCACTAACTTATATATGCATTTTAACAACCCACCGATGTATGTTCAGCAAAAGAGTACTCTCAGAAAGGGAGCGGAGTGTAGCGTAAAGTTGATCACACATATACATACTGTATGAATACTTGGGCATTATTTCCATGGACAGCAGCGTATGCTGGAGCACAGTTTGGTTGTAGCAAATTTCTTTTGCAGCTGCAACTTTGTTTGAAAACATTTTATCCGAGAAATGAAGCCCGAAGTCGACCGCTTCTGCAGAAAGCATGTCGACTTCAAGGTAATAAATGGGAAGACTTCTGAATTGCAACATTAGTGGTGGCCGTAAACAGCCTTATATTTAGAAATGTCATTCGATGTGTACTGATGCAAGTCACCAAATTACTTGCTTAATCCAGTGATAGCACTTTCAAGTAATCAACGATGATGGATACATTTTACTAGAAGGTATCTACTTTGGGACATTGGAATGGTATTTTTATGATAATTGATTTAAACATCGTTTCTAAGCTGCAATACCGTTCAACCGCTGTTTCTCGTATCTGATCGCTCTAAGTAATATCGGTAAAGTCTCCCCGACCGTAGATATTCAGATGAGCTTTACCCGACCTTTGGACGTCATATTATCACAATGCGTCAACGAGCCTCAATCATTAAGGATCCAGCGAAAAGACAGTAATCGAACACAGCCTTATTTAAAGTTTCGAACGACAATAAGCCGTTATATTACACACTTAGCACGACGAGTATTACATGTGTACGAGTTCTCCGTACTGTACATTGAACATATAGAACTCATATGATTATAGAACGCCGAACTCTTCAAGGAATTCTTATGCCCTGGGCTCAATTCTTTGCATGAGCATGTAACATACAGAATGAGCGACAAGTCTGCAAGCACTAAACGCGATTCGACAGAGCACAATGACCGGCACTCTTCAATATCGAGGGTTTGTCTCGGCGACATTCAACTATCTGTGGAGTTCTGAAGTCGCAAGGAAAAAGGTCGTGGTAGATCCTCCTATTACTAGTGGTTCCCGTCCCTAATTTTAAGGATCAACTGCCTTTTTTTCGGGTGATAAACTAACTGTTTTATGTGAGAAATCTAAGAATAACATGTACGACAAGAAGGCTAAAAGAATCGAAGAGTGACGCGAATTGGCAGCTTGGATTCATGCGGATGGGTATGGGATAGCGGGCGGTGATCAGGTACAAAGCAGTCACAATGACGTAAGGAGGGTCGATGGTGCGCGAAATGCTTTTGGTGGGCCGTGCAACCCAACCCCGCGCGAGCTTGGCTTTTTCTTTTCCGCACACAAAACAGAAAACAGAAAAAAGAGACAAGTAAGCTACCTTCCTTCTTCCTGTTATCAAGCCTCGTCATTTTGCTGACAGAAAAACGAACACTCTCTAGTATGGCCGACGCAAACAACTCCCAAGATACAAACAACGAGCTGGCTCGTTTGGACAAATTCGTCGCTGCCGCGCCTCAAAACGGCTACAACCTTGACCAGTACAAGCAGCAGGTCTGCCGGCAGCTCCCTGGTAACCAGGAAGAATGCCTGAAGCTTAACTTGGAATGTAAGTATTATTCGGCGGGGGATGGCGTTCTTGTTCTTTCTCTTTTGGAGTACGCTGACACTCCACTTTTTCTTTTTTCCTCCCTGTCTCTGTGTATGTGTCATCATGACAGACGCACAAATGTTCTCGGAGATGCAGAAACTCGGCTTCTTTTGCGCTCTGCCCATGGACCCTACCAAGACCCATATGGAATGCCGACGTGTTTAATCGACCTATACGTTTTTACGTATGTGTGAGCTTGCCTTTCTATTCCATGTGTATATGTATATGTGTACGTGTGTGATCATGTCGATGCGTTATTTTCTTTCCTCTCTCCCAATCCCACCCCACCCACTTTGTGTGTCTTGTTGTTTGTACTGCACATTCCAAACCCTTAATTACAATAGACTCTCACTACCAACCCTTCTCTCCAATCGTGTGTATCTTCATTTTTCTTCCTTAAATCCAATATAGACAGTGTGGCTGTCAGTCTGTGGATCGAAAAGAAAGACGTGGAAATCCAAATTGGATGTCCGCTATGGCTATTTTAGTATATGCGCCCGGCAGCGCGGGGTTCCTTGGGTCTGGTGCAGCGCCAAATTCAACTCCTTCCCTTCCCTTATCCGTAACCATGGTAAGCATCCTGCAAAATGACAACATAAGAGGGAACAATCCATGGCATTCGAAACCATCTGTCCAGAATGATCGATGGATGGATGGATGGATGAATGAGTGGATGGAGGAGATGAGAAGGATGGGATGATCATGGGATAATGCGACGAAATATGGGCTGCTTCAAACGATGCAACGAACGAGATGAACTTACGAATGCATTGAATGCAGCCTTCGAACAAGTCCTTCCGGACCAAGGTCAAGCTTGGCAAGAAGCAGAAGCAGAACCGTCCCCTGCCCCACTGGTTCCGCATGAAGGCGGACACCAAGATCCGGTATGTTCAATTCTTCTTGAAATTTAATAGTCATTCTCATATATAAATGTGTCAACTATAGCTGGAACGCGAAGCGCCGCAACTGGCGCCACACCAAGCTCAACATCTAAACGGATAACGATACGTTGCGTTTATCTATCAATAAATGCGTTATCACCTTTCCTCATCTCCAATTTCTTATTCTTATGTGCGTCAACGACCCCTGTTGTCAGTCAGTCGCCTTGTGAACATACTGGGTCCTTTTTCTCTCGATCCTGGATACATATACTGAACATCACGAAGGAAAAGCGATAATTGAATGCTATTACTACAATTTATATACACAGAACTTATTGAATGGAGCATACATAATCCTAAATATGGCTATTTCCCTTTCTCGGGAGGTCCCATCATTATTGTTGTTGCTGCTGTTGCTGGTGAGAACCATCCTCTTTGACAAGGTATCGGCGAAGGCGGCGTCTCAAGACTTGCATCATACTGAACTTTTGCGCGCTAATAAAGCTGTCTAGTGCCACCTTGATGGCTACGTCGACATCGTCGGACCGGACATAGTCACGCAAATGCATCTTGGCGTGTGCTTCGGCCAGACGCACCATGGATTCCAGGTGACGCACCGTGATAGGAATGCTGCCACTCGTCATAGACTCGCGACGAAGTTCCGAGAAGAGCTGTGAGAGTTTGTTTTCGTCCATTTGGTGCAAACGAGGCTGCTTCTCGCGAGCAAACATGATGTATTTCCGGAGAAGGTCTTGAGGGATGATCTGGATTCGCTGTGTGAGTGGATTTGTATGATATGGCTTGCATTTACTTACATCGGCATCCTGTTCGGTCAGCTGGTTGTCCTGGTCCATTGCATCCTTGAAGCCAGGATGATGGCGCATATGACTGCTAATCACGCTGGTTGCCAGGCGATGATCGTGCTCGGGGTTGACGGTATCCTTCACGACACAGAGTACATCGAAACGCGACAAGATAGGATCGGTCAACTCGACATTCTGGATAAAAGGAACTGACGGGTTGTATCGGCCGTGAATAGGATTGGCAGCAGCAATGACGGAGCAGCGTGCCTGGAGCGTCGTGACAATACCCGCTTTGGAGATGGAGATAGACTGTTGTTCCATAGCTTCGTGGATTGAAGTTCTAATAAAGGATTCAGTATAGATCTTTTTGTCAGAAACCTCATCTTCTACCTGTCTGCGTCATTCATCTTGTCAAACTCATCAATCAAGCATACACCACGGTCAGCTAGGACAAGGGCACCGCCTTCGAGCGTCCATTCACGCGTGATCGGGTCCTTATGTACAGAAGCCGTCAAGCCGACTGCACTGGCTCCTTGACCGGTCGTGAACACGGCACGATGGGCAGTGTTTTCTACGTACTTGAGAAACTGTGACTTGGCCGTGCCAGGATCACCCAGCATGAGAATGTTGATATCACCACGGATCTGGTGCTTGTTTTGAATGTTCTTAGGCACACCGCCGAATAACGCCAGTGCAATGGCACGTTTGATGTCTTGGTGGCCATAAATAGAGGGCGCGATACTCTTCATGATTCGTCGACTGATGTTCTTGTCCTTGGCCAGCTCCTTGATCTGCTGCTTGTCCTCCTCATTCAGGTTGAAGGCAGCGAAAAGATCTTCGTTCTTATGAATGTGGTTGGCTTCGATGATGGTGGCAAACACGGGGAAGCCATTCTTGGTGCTCAACGAAGCATCGAAGTTGTTGCGGTAGATACCGCTGACTTCAATCTCCTCACCGGGCTTGGCCTTATCGATCAGGTCCCAAAGACAGATCACCTCGCGGTGACGAGGCAGACGACCGGGCGGCACCGTTCCAGGGCTCTCCTGAATGGTCAGCTTTTGGTAGTTGCGGTATGCCGTCTGCTCCATGTTGACAGTGAAGGGACCCTTGCTTTGGCAATTGGGACAGGTGCGGATCTTGATCTCGTTGTGGATATCCTGGTAGAATGGGCCAAGGAGCTCGTTACACTTTGAGCAGTTATATTTCACCCATTTGAGCTGAGGAAACACGCCCGAACGGCGCGTGACGACGCCCGAAACACGAACGAGGCAGTTGAGCTGACTCTCACGCAGATCGCGCAGAGTGTTGACAGTGGGGAGGTGGGTGACACGCACATGGATTTCGCGGTGGATTTTTTCGTACTCGGGAAACTGCATGAGCGTCACGTCCAGCGCAACTTCGTCAAAGATCTTGAGGACGGCCAAAGGAGCATTGGCCAAGAAGTAGCCCAGTACAGGCTTTACTTCACTCAGTTGCTCATAGTTGAGCTCGAAGGATTCTCGGTTACCTAGGCTACATATCAGCGAACAGTCCTACCATGTTAATTTTTCGCGTCACTTACGTTCACCCATATCACGAATGCGACCACCATAAACGGAAGTGCCGTGTTCATCGACGAAGGTCTGCAGGAAATCACGGAATTCGCGCTTGATGGCTCTGCGGGGCGCTTCCATGCTGACCCAGTCGCTGATCGTATCACCTTTGACGTTTTGCAGCTCGTCGAGTGACATCTCGGGCTAAGAAAAATGAAATGTATGAGCCGACATGTGCCTGAATTTTCCTTCCAGGTGCGCCTTTGCTTACCGCATCCTCCGTTCCATCTAACATCGCATCATCGTCGTAGCGGTGGCGACGACGGATACGCGTCGGCATTTGTGGCGTGGCGATATCGTCATCGATGCTGTCCATAAAAGCGCCTGCCAAACGGCCCTGACGGCGCTGAATCTCGGCATCACGACGCGCCAGTCGTGCTTCAAGGGCATTTCGCGCACCCAAGTCGAGTCCGCCGTATTCCTCCTCATCGTCAAGGCCCGCGTCTTCGTAGCGATCCATCTCTGGGTTGGCAGCATAGTCCCTTATAGAAGCTGAGTTAGTATATAAGGGAATGACGGACGGTCTCTGATGTACTGATTGCTGATTTACTTTTCGAGGTCGTCGCCAAAGAGATCTTCACCGTCATCGTCTGATCCTACGCCTTCACCTTCGTCAGCTATATCGTCGCCGTCGTCTCTGAAATCGGCTTCCGAGTAAAAGGGGGCAGGCGAAGAAGGCGGGATAGAAGAAGGACCGGGCGAATCCGCAAAGTCGGCAGGTGTGCTTTCGCTGACACTTTCGCGTCTTCTCTTGCGTTCAGAAGGCTGATCCGACTGTCATTTTTATGAAAATAATGAGTAAGCTCACGTTGAAATGCTGTCTTTGACGGTTACCATTGCTTGTGTAGAAAGTTGCCTTGAAAGTCCAAAAGAAAAAAAAAATATTTTGACTTTTTTGAGGCACAAATTCAGCTGAGCTGCAGTCATTTTGAACCTTTGTGGCCGGATGGTATCCGGACGGATCCGACGGATACTGTGATATATAAACACTCTTCTACTTCTTAGGTATTATAGGTATTAGGGTTCCTCAAATGTCACACCTTATATACGCGCTCTCTCCATAACAGTCGAACGTATCTAAAGCGAACATAGTTGGAAACCTTTAAGATGCGTCCCTATGAAAAAGGTACATAGTGCAATGAAGCAAAGTAGTAAGTACATGGATACGAACCAATTATTTAATTGTATGCCATTGCTGACTGGATTTTCGATCCATAATGCAGTTTGCGGATAGGTTGGATATCTACTGAATACATCGGGCAAGCGTATTGAACAGACGATCCATTCTAGAAAGTCAAACTCATCAAGAGAGATGCATATCCCATTCTTTCAGAACCATCATTACATGCAATAATGCCATAAACAAGCTGTAAACCCATGACCTGCTATCTCTCGCTCGCTCATAGAAAAGGAAATCAGAATCTCTCTTATCTTTTCCCCGTCTTTTTTTCCCCCTTGTTATGATGATGTGGCGTCGCTTATTTCATGCGCAGGCGAGGTTGCACCAACCGCGAACGAAAGGAGGTCTTTCTGCCCCTCGTTTCGGCAAGTATGAGCGTATTGTACCCGCTTCACTCGCAACTGTACTTCCCCAGACAGTTCTGAGACCTGTCCCGGGCACGATTGCTCAGCCTCCTTATGCTGCCGACGGATCTTCTTCGCCATGGGATGGCACATTCTCCATTCTCGCTACTGACGAGGACAAAAACAAAATGCGCAAAGTCAATCAGCTTGCAAGAGACATTCTTCTTATGGGTGGACAGTTATGTCTGGTAAAGGGATTACATAATATCACGAGGTCACATCCAGAAAATTAAGCTATGTGTATGTTTATATTAGCCTGGGATAACTACAGACAAAATTGACGAAGCCATTCACAAGGCCACGGTTGACCGTGGTGCATACCCGTCTCCCCTCAACTATTCCGGTTTTCCCAAGAGTGTCTGTACCTCTATCAACAACATCATGGCCCATGGTATCCCAGATGGGTTCGTATTGATATCCCTTTTATGCTTGCACTATATATAACCTTCAACTTAGACGCCCGCTTCGTGATGGTGATATCATCAATATCGACGTATCTGTAGGTTCAAGCGCAATATTATGATGACGGGCAATGATATGAATACGGCATTATTACCATAGGTCTACTTGGATGGTTTCCATGGTGATACCTCAGCGACCTTTCTCGTGGGTGACGTAGATGAAGCAGGCAAGGCCCTGGTCGAATGCACACGAGAATCGTTGGAAAAAGCGATCGCTATCTGCGGTCCCGGTGTTCCCTTCAAAGAGATTGGCCGCGTTATAAGGTATGATAGGAATATATCCCTATTCTTTACATTCTGAACCAAGCCTATCTCCATTAGCGATTTGGCTCATAGTCGAGGATTTTCGGTCTCGGATGAGCTGTCAGGCCATGGTATCGGACGTCACTTTCACTGTTTGCCATTGATTTTGCACCATGGTACGCGTCAATCTATATGCTGTATCATTACTTATCCATGATCACAGTCAACGATGAGCCAGGGGATATGCAGCCTGGCATGGCTTTCACGATAGAGGTACATTTATCTTCAGATGCGCGTATACTATGCTCATTTCTGCTTCTGCCTCCATATTTATTAGCCCATTCTGTGCCAAGGCACAGCCATTGGTGCAAAATGGCCAGACGACTGGACGATCACAACCGCAGACGGTGGCCGCAGTGCCCAGTTCGAGCATACCGTAAGTCCAAGCGAAAGGCCCTCGTCCATGCTTTTGACCTTTCACTATGACTTTAGATATTAATCACAGAAGACGGTCAAGAAACATTGACACGATAATGTATTTATACAACATATACATCTATTTTGTACACTTCCACATGCAGTAGCCTATGGCCGTGACCAAGGAACCGATATGTTCGCATTCGCGCTCGGTGGGCGAGCTACGTTTGTCCTTGCTGCACGTGTAGACCTGGATAGTCTTCTTCGTTGCGCTCCATTCGAGGTGGCAGAAATGCTCCATTGCGGCATTGGGAACAAAAAGAATGAGATGGCGGGTATTCTGATACACAAAGTCAGCGGCGGTGTGCGGGTAAAACGGCATCAAGAGATCAAAAATGGTATCCCAGGGAAGTTGGAGATGGAGAAGCGACGCTGTAGCGTCATCAATGCGAGATACGTCGAGCGGTTGGAACTGACTAGCCAATGCGAGGAGTTCTTCCGACATGAATGTGGGTGGTTGCTTTTGGGACGCTGCCTGATAAAGTCTGTTCCAGTCAGCCACTCTGTGGCAGAGATAAATAGCCTAACCGATCGATGCATCATGAGTTCTAAGCAACGCTCCAGTATGGAGAGGGGTCCACTTACCTTGCTTATCATGGTATCTATTCTGGACCGTGCATGTTGCACAATGTCGCCCAGCGTATGGTCTCCGGGGTCCATGACTTCGTCAAGAGAATCGATGGACCGCTCAGGCCTGAATCGCAATGTATCCAACCAAGTACGACCTCGCTCCATGCCGCGGTAAGTAACAATGACCAGGTATTGAAGTACTACTTTGGCACAACCGTTCGGCTGTTGTTGCCCTTCTGCAGGCGTCACGATCAGTGAGTGACGATAGTCGCTTGCGCCCGAATTGTTCTCGTTGTCAAAATGAATTGTATCTGAGGATATAAAGCAGGCGACCGGGTGTTGCGCATAGGACAAGGACTTGAAGCCGAGCTGAGGAGCGTCGCGCAGGATGGTGCTCAAAATCAAGTCTGGCTGCTGATCGACGGTAAACTCGTAAAATCCATGCACGAGACGGTTTCGCGAGTAGCCAGCCGGTCGATTATAGATGGCGAGCGTATTTTTTATAATGTTGAGGAGATGAAGGTTATCCGGTAGATTGTCCACGTCATCTAAACTTCGTTGCAGCTGGCGAAGATGGAAATCAAATACGAACGAATTGACATGGATCTTCTGTTTGAAGCGGTCACACTCTTCCGTAAAGCCCTTGAAGCTAGCACGTCGTTCCTCCGCCTTCTCGTGTACATTCGGCGAGAGCGCCAGACGACCGTACCGCCGATGGAGGGTGTACAAAGTGACAAACACAAAGACATCGGTCAGGCGAACCTCACACATGATTGTACCGCCTTTGAAGACTTGCAACAAGTAGACGACAGGCGAAGCGACGCAATAATCATCCGTGATGCGGAAATCAGAAAGGTACGCCTCGTTCTGGCTCTCGTTGGTTGGGCCGTTCACGATCAGATGCATGCCAGCCGCCTCCAAGTAGTTGGCATATTCTGTCATGAACGTACGCGTAAGGCGCTGGTACCAGCTCGTCATCTCGTCTGAGCGAACGTGTTCGCCAACTTGCCAGTTGCCACGCGAGGACATCGCCTCCGCATCGAATAAGGTAGCTTCAGAAAAGATGAGCGGCGTACGGCAGAAGTGCAGAAGGCGCGACGCCTTGAGAATCAGCTGCAGCTCGTTGACATTCATCATTTCGCCATGATACTGGGTCGTAGTGGGCTCGGCATAGCGACTTGCCCATTTGGTATACACCTTGAAAGCCTTTTCATGGGCTGTCTGCAGCTGTGAGCGGTGCTGGTATGTGTTGAGGAAAGGTACTCCATGCTTGACTAGGCGGTCATGCATACCATGCATGCCGACAGGCTCGGCGTAAGCGTCGCGCAAGACCGTGTTGCCGTCACTGTTCCGCGCTGCAATGTAAATATTGCGATCCGTTGGATGCGTACTATAGTCCTGCAAGCTTGGGTCTGCCAGTGTGCTTGCGTGGTGAAAAAGTCCCATTTTTTGATGGAGGACATTCGTGAGGGCCTGACTGCGTTCTTCTTGCCTGGACGCAGCGTGGAGCACGATGTCAAACAGAAAATCGCCGTCAAACTCGGAGCAGTTGTAGGTATACGCAACGAGATGATCGACGTCGAGCACCAACAGAATAAAACTCAAGCGCTCATTGCTATCCATTTTGGGCGGCGGCTTGCGGCTATTCAGGGTTTTCGAGGGCGCAGACGAGGCTACAGACTCATGCCGGCTATGCGATGTGCTGTCATCGCCGTAGAGAGACGTACTCGTTCCTAGCTTGCCGTTGCTTGGGATTGACCCAATTAAAACGACTTGCGTGAGCTCAGCTGTGCTGCGCTTCCTCGGCTTGCGCACCGTCCACTGGATATCAGTCAGCTCATTCTGGAGATGAAGAGTGATGTCGCTCAGGCACCACGGGTATATACGCATGCTGCGTGCGCGGGATCGCACCGTCTGACTGCCCCACTCTGTCGCTTTCTGTAGGGTCAGCTGGAGAGCTGATACAGACCAATCAAGTTTGTCGTGCAGAAGATACTGCTTTGTCGCAATCATAAAGGCGTAATCAACAATGTAGTCACATAAGCTTTGTCGAACACACAGTTTGAGGTGCTCGTAGAGCTGTGTCAGCTCAAGCTGCCCGACCGACCAAATGTCGATCGCGAGTCTGTAATCGGCGGCCGTATCTTCGTCAAAACAAGAGGTAATATATTGCGAGTCCAGCACGGGTTCGTTGAGGTGCATATCCGCGTTTTGAACCATACTGGCAATGCCGCCCGTGTTGCAATCGATAAGCGTAAACATAGCACCTGCCATGCCTTGTCCGACGTCTAGCTCGAATGGAGTACACACGCCAGGGGCACGGTTAATGCAGCTGTAATAGAAGCAGAGCTCGGTCACCGGCATATCCATGCTTTCTGCGTCGCTCCTGGCCAAAAGAGGAAGAAAATGAGTACATGTGGGCGTGAGGATCCGATACTTACGTCGGTGTGGATCCGGTTTGCCACGGGCTGACTGTAGGTCGTACACCATAGCGAAGGGCATGATGTCTCTTGAGTGCAAAGTGGAGGCCCTGCCCTTTCAGAGGTTGTAAAGGTCCGCTGAGGACATTTTTGCGCAGCAAGTGCAAAAAGTAGCCCACATCACGGACGGTCCTCGATATTGCACAGGTCCCTCGGAAGGCGGGTTCTCTTTCAACAGGTAATATAAAGTCAATATCCTACAGAATTTTTTTTTTCATTTGTGAGGCGTTGGAAAAAAGAAACTGTCATTTAACCTACTGCCCGAGAAACTTTGGACGTAGGATTCCGCATCAAAAAGTGCTGAACCTCGCGGAGCGTGATATAGGACAGCAGCCGGTTCTCCAACAAACCCACAAGCTCTTCCGTAATCCAGTTGGGCAGATCAATGCCATGTACATGCAAAACGAGCTCACGCGTTTCATGCTGCGTGCGCGACCCCAGGCGAGGAGAGAAGGTCTTACGCTCCTGCGAGAGCGGACTCGTGCCGAGCGAATCGTCTTCAAAGAGGCGAGCGCTCTGGGTAGTGAGTTGATGCTCTTCTTCGAAAGGCGCGGGCGATGGCTCGCCGGTCGTGATAGCCGAAAAGGACGTGGACTGCTCCTTAAGTGTGCAGTAGACGACCGAATCGTCGCGGGTGCAGACAAACATATGCCGTCTGTTCTTGACCGAAAAGTGACCGAGCACGTCCGTTGACAGAATATGGAGCGCTGAATTGGGCTGTAGGCGCCAGTGGAGGGCGAATCGCCGGGTATAAATGATAGGACATGCAAATTGGCCAGGCTGGAACTTCTTGGGCGGGTTGAGTACGGTCTCTTCGCCGGACGTGGACAGGATCTCCACAAGATTATTCTTTGCTGCAGTGCGGCTGGTGTCAACCGCCTCGTCGTCCTTTCCGCCATCGCCTTCTTCGTCCGAAGACATTTCATCGGACGAGCTGTGTCGTTGATCTTCTTCTTGGGGCGCCACGAGATATTTACTGCACATGCGCGTCTCGTGAAGATACTGCAAAAGGACCCGTTTGTTGGAGCGGTCGATAATGTCGTTCACCAGGGCCTTGGTAACACGGATGATCTCGGAGCGGTTTACTGCTTGAGGTACTTTGGAATAAAAGTATATTTGGACGCTGTGGGCCTGTGGGATAATTAAGAGCCAGTACAGCAGCTGGTGTTTGATGACAGGTGCCGGGTCCACTGGTGGCTCACTTTGCATGACGGGAGGCTCCTCTTCCAGATCGGGATCATCCATGATACTGATACCCAAACCTTGACAAAAGTCGTCGTTGCTATTCGTCCCTTGATAGGTATCATTGAATTGCATACTACCGCCCTGTAGAGAGAGGCCTTTGCTCTCTCCGTTGATGGGCTGTAGCTCATCGTACAGCTGTTGCTTCGAACGCGGGTTTTTCGTTTGGTGATCTTGCTCGTGACTCGCATAGAAACAATCTCGTACACGCACGAGACGGTAGGGCGTTCCACCAGTGGTCTCCAGTTGCTCAAAGAAGAACTTGCGACCCAGCTGCTGGTTCCGCACAAAGACAAGCGGCATAAAGATCGTCGTAGGGAAATCCACGAAGGGGTTCTTCTTTTTCAGCTGTGCCTCAATGTATCGTACCACGGCTTCGCTCACAGGACCTGCGCGCAAGAGACCGTGCATAATCTCCTCTGTCAGCAGCCAGGATAAACGCGTCTTGGTCTCTATCAATGCCTCTTGCTTGTCTGGAGACAAATCAGGGAAGTTTTCATAATTCTCGGCATCAGGATCAATCAGAGGCCTAGCATAAGTCAGCTCACGATCAGAAAAGAAATATTTAATATGCTTACTGTGATTGATGGTGCACAGCACTATCCGCAGGGCAGCTCTGATGATGGGATAGCATCACCTCCTTGGAGTCATAGATATAGGATGGCAACGTACGGCACACAAGGCGAAGGGTTGCTGTAGTGCCATCGCCGGAGCCGACGGGCGACTCAGAAGACCCGATTACAGTCGGTTCATAATCGTACGCTTCCCCGCTCGGCGTGACGCCCGCATATGATGCCGGCAGACCGTCAAGAGGAAAGACAAGATCGGCCATACCCGGCTTCTGAAGCACGTATTCCAGACGAAGAAAGAGAGGATTCTGGGCTGCAACGGCTATCTCTGCGAGGTTTGCAGGCATCTCGCCAGAGAGGGAAGCACCGAGTTTCTGTCCCGTCTTGGCGAACGGCGGACGATAGCAATAGAGCGTCGTGCGCCGATCGTCAGTGAAGACAATGGGCTCAAAATAATGGCTGAGCACCATGTTAAAGCGTTGATAGGCCATATTGATCTCGTCAAGGCTATAAAAAGGTGAGCACCTTCGCGCACTCTGTTCTTTTGAATTACCTTGTACTTCCTTGTTTCTTGAGCAAGGTCTGCACATTCATGTACCCGGTCAAGTCAATATGCAGCATGGATTCTTCACAGACGTTTAAAGCCGTTTCGAGATCAGATGCGTCCACAGCCCGGCCATGCAGCAAAGACGTATAAACAGAGCGCGTAAAACAGCGAGCGTAAATATGAGTAATGTCGCGCAAGAGACGAGCCTGGCATTGCAGATCAATAGCTGTCTGGTCGAGTTGAACATTGCCTGTAAATGTCCGTGGCTGCAGGACGGGATCCAAGTCGTGCACGAGGTAGTCTTGCGTATCAAAAGGCGTGGAAGGGGTATCATCGAGGGTATCGTTCGAGGGGCGGTAGCACTCGAAAAGTAGAACGCCCAAATGGTCCAAGAGTTTCCTGTCATGCTTGGCGTAATAAGTATCGTAATGGCTTGCAATCGACTCGAGCGAGGGCAAAAGGATTACGATAAAGGACGACAGATTGTAGGACTTGATATAGCAGTGCGTGTCGCACAATTCATGTGGTATACGGAGGGTATGGCTACTTTGCCGAGCTTCTTGAAAGGCTGTTTGCAGCGACGCGTAAAAGCTAGTCGACTGCATGCAGTTGAGCGGCACAAGCGCATCACTCAGGGTCGAGATGCATTGCTCAAAGTAATAGTGCAAGAGTGCCACGTCACGGTGGATTGTGGGAAGCCTGGATAGAACGTCTTTATTCTCGAGAAAGAACCGGTCGGGTCGCGGGCAGCGGCAGAGCGTGTTGGCATTGTACTGGGCATCCATAACCGAGGCTGAGAGTGCACGTGTCCCCGGTCGCGTCTCCACGCTGGTCTGGTCGAGATCATCTTGGAGCCATGCCAACGTCTTCTTGAGAGATGCAGGCTGACCAGAAAAGAAGTCATAATACAGTGGACTAGCGAAACCAGCATAGAAGAAAGGCGCCGAGGAGAGCACCGAGGCAAGATCGAGCAGGTTTGCATGATCGATATGATCAGCACGGAGCGAGATGTCGTCCTTGGGAGCATGTGTGTAGCCAGAAAGATCTTCTTGGCGGCCAATGGCATGGATATAATCGTATGTCACCAGCTTCTTGATGATGCTAGCGTCTTCCTCAAATGTCTGCCTTTCAATGGCCCGTGCGTCGCGTGAAAGCCCTTCGGTCCGTGTGACAGGTTCGATCCAAAATTCGGTGCGCAGACCGCATGCGGATGATGCTTTCCATACATAATATTGGGCTGCCAGTGTCAATCCGTCCTCAGCGTGGATCTCTTTGTAGTAGTGGCGAGCTGTTGAACCTCGTGTGGTCAAAAGCACGAATCCCTAGCGTGGTGCATGAGTCGTACTATATCCAAGTAGACAAGTTTAATATATACCTGTTTCTCGCGTGCTCTGCACAGGATATCAAAGGCGAGGGTCTGCAGATCTGTCATGTTATTCGTGCTGCAAAACTCTGGATACGGATCAAGAATATCCCAGTACCACGCACGCTGGCATAAATAATTCGGGACAATAAACTCGCCAATCGGCCAATTAAGGCTTGCGTGCAGCGTATGCAGGCCGCGCTGCTCATAATCGACAGGCGCAGTGCATAGATAGTGGTCTGCATCACGCAGGAGTAGCTTGAACAGCGGGCGGCCCGTGACGCGCATAGAAAATTCAGGTTGACCATCGTCATAGAGCGGCGAATCCTCCAAAAGCGCCTTGAGATGGGCCAAGATTTGCTGCTGTTCCTCGTGGGGCAGGCGGAAACAGAGAAGTTGGATATTAACCAAGCGCTTGCTTTCGCATAGAACACGGGCCTCGCAGAAGCGCGGCGGCATCGTGCTCCGGACAAGGACAAACGTGCACTGCTTATCCGAAAAAGTCGCCCAATGTGTTAGCCGCGCGGTGACAATGTCAACGAGCATGCTGTCCGGCAGCGGCGTCGCCGGATAGTTGAGAATCAGGTCAAAGCTGCACGCGTCGTACCAGCACGCCGTGTTTTGGCGGAGCCGGTCTTCCTCCAGTTTATGCCACGCCTCCTGGAAGACGCTGACATTGTTCAAGTCGGGCTGATACAGGGTTTGAAAGAGTCGATCGGAATCATAGATGCGCGAGAGCAACCGCTTGAGCTTGGCGATTTTGTAAAACCCTGGCGAACCAAACATGTCTGCACTGCTGACCGTGCCCGTCACGACACCCATCATCTGCCACCTGCGCTGGAAGATATCCCAGTTCTGCAGAAGGTGCGAAAAGGCGTGATTCGTCCGGATGAGTAGCTCGGCTTTAGGATTGATCAGTGAGTCCAGGAGCTGGTCGTGATGCTCGTGCTGGCGGCGGGCCTTGACGGCTGCGGACCATGTGGGCGCGAGTGTGGCACGGATGCGATACTCGAGCGTGATGCTGGGCTCCCAGTACATGGTCAAGGTAACCAGAACACGTTCTTTGCGTGTCGGGCGATGATCGGCGAGTTCGTCTTTCTGCTGATTACGTTCCTTACTGTCGAATTCGACTGATGTCAGACGGAAACCTTGTCGGCCCCGTGCGCGGATTACTTGCTCGATCGGGAGCAGAAGAGGGTATTTTTGATATCGAAGTGACCGGGTCTCGGCCGCCCACGCATTCTCCCTATGGTGTGGATCCATTCGCTGCTCGCCGGAGGACGCGTGTCTAAGGCGAGGCCGTTTGTACTGAAAAAGGTCCGTTTCCTGCGAGCTGCTATCGCGTGGTTTGCGCAGAATAATATCCCGCACGAGCATGCGCTTCTGCAATGTAGCCGCATGTGTGACGCATTCGGTAGCAGGCACACACACACCGCCGGTAGCCTTGGTCACGAAGTGCAAGATCTCATTGTCCGCGACAAAGCCAAAGTTGGCGCTGGGCAAGAAGCTGCTTTCTGCTGCCAGATGCACGACGTTGCAAGTGATATCTCGTCCCGAGAGTTGTCGGATCAGCGCCTCGTCCTGGATGCTCGAATTTACGGCGCCGTCCGTAAAGAGCGTGATGGATTGTCGCCCATGGTGGGTCATGAGTTCGAGTGCGAGCACGCCGGCGTGCAAGATATAGGACAGACTGCTACCGGACTTGCCGATACCCCAGACATCCTTTTTCTCTCCCTCTGTCTTGACCTGGGTGGTGGACTTGGTTGTGAGGCTTTTCTTGCGCTGGCTGTTGCTACTATTCGGATGGTTATTGTAAGGATGCTCTGCATCGCCTATGCCGTCATCATTCTCTTCGCTATTTGTTGGGTGATCGTTGCGAACATCGAGCTCATAGCCGAGCTTGGAACGGCGCTGTCTCAAGGTTTGGCGAAAGGCGGCCAGATCCTGCTGGAAAGCATCGATTTCGTCACTCAACACTTGGAACAAAGCCGTGGTAGAGAGCAGGTTGATTTCCATGTTTTGGACGAGGACACGCATAGTAGGGTATTCCGCCAGGATCGGTATGACATTAATATTAGAGCCAAATTGTGAACACTCGACAATGACGGTAATGCACAGGTCAGGTTCCACCTAAGAAGAAGATAAGGCCCAATGTCAGCCTATATGGATATCCCATTCGCTACAGGACCCTTACTCTTTCCTTCCCAGCGCTCGTATCAATCTCAAATGGCTGGACCAACCGTTCAAGGGTATTGTAAAGCCTGGCAGAACATGAGCAGATGCGATGGATACAAGTAAGAGAAGCTTACGATTCAAAGATGGTGCCCATAGGCACATGGTTACGACAGGTATCGATGGTAGCCAAACTGGAACTCATGTCAATAATGAATACCATGGTATGTTTTGCTGCGAGCTGGATGATGCGTGTGCGGGGGGATAGCATGTAATCAATAGGCACATCGTTATTGTTGTCGAATTGTGCTTCTGATGCGGTGGTCGACACTTTTCGGACGCGCGGTGAAGCAGTACTGTTGGTATCATCTTCGCCAGAGAGACGCAGAAGACAGAGACCCTGGAAATACGTTAAGTTATCTCTGAAAAAAAAAAAAAGAATAAAGAAGACAACTAAAGTCGGTCCTTACGTTGCGTTGCTCAGCTAGAGACAAGGGAACAAAAAGTTGTCGTACAAGCCATGACGTGATCTCGGAGCGTTTAAAAAAGGGAGGAGCAGTAGCAAGAAGAATGGCTGAACGGGCTTCAATGACACGCTAGAATGAGCGAATGAGCTTGAATGAGAGAAAGGTCTGAAACACAGCAGGGCAGACAGGACAACGCAATGTACCTTGGCAGGGCGATGCGCGGTTGTAGAAAGGAGTTTATTGTCGATAGGTGATTGGAGGAGCGTTGGACTATTGGACGTGGGCTCTTTAGAATCCTCGGACGATCTGGGAGGCAGTTGTATCATAGTCCTTTCTTCATATTCGAGTGAGCAAAGAATAGCCTCGTAACCAGCTCAAATCCACGTGTTTCCGCTATTTTTTTTTTTTCTTTCTTATTATTGTCTTTTCTTCTTTACTCACGCGCCTATTCTAGACATTGTATTACCCAAGAGTCGCACACATACACGCGTCGTAAACCATATCGACAGGTACGGTTATCTGTCAAAATGATCGTATTGTCTTTTGCAAATCACCATGATCAGTTTCGCTGAATAATTTGTCAGAGCGAGTATCATTTGTAAAATCAGTCATTATTGTATCTCTTGCATTATCGTTTTATCACACAACATGACGAGCGTATACGGGACGAAGGTTAAAAAAGTCCCCATTAAAAGGAACGTATATGGGCCAATGCGCTCTTTATTGGTAAACAGACACATTCTGAGTGGGCATGTGTCAGATTTTCTTCGAAAGGCGGCATAATAAATAACAGGGGACGCAGTCAACATACAGCGTCTTCAACATTCTCTTCTTCCCTTTGTTTTTTTTCTCAATTTAAGCGATCCTTGCCAATATTTCATGGTACGCGTCACTGGCAAAGACCTTATTTACCGCGTGGAGCGATCGCAAAAGGGAAGGCGTATGCCCTACCTTTGCGCTTTAAACGAATCTCAAGGCTGGCGTATCCTTTCAGAAGGCTGGACGCAGTAAGTGAGGCTCCCTCCACAAGAGAGGAAGTCAATACATATCCTGTCTTGCTTTACTCATAATAAATGGAAACTAGAATGACAAAAGGTTTACGGACGCAATGTTTTTGTGTGGGAGAGACAGAAAAGTCGATAAACTCGCTGGCTGTTGCCGACGTAAGATCGGATCGATATATGTTTGTTTAATCTTCTTTTGTCTGACACCCATGCGTGTTACTATCGTAGGAAGCTGGCGTGGTTGCTATGGGCTCAATCCAAAGACAAGAAGATGGCCGATACCCGTTGTATTTTATCAAGGACCTGTCCACACCGGCCGAGCCGGTATACCCTCGGTTCGATCTTCAGCATACCGAATACCTCGACACCCCTATTTACTCTCTCGACTGGTCGGGTCCCCATATGCTGCTGGGCGCCAAACCAGCCTTGCGTCTCTACACGACCCATTTCACTGAGCCAGACGATGACCATACGAGCAAAATGACCCAAGTCGCTGAATTCGAGCATCCCAGCGAGCAGGTAATCCTATAGAATTGAACTTCTTACCCTCCTAATATGAATGTCAGGTAGCCGCCGCGTTGGAAGCCCCTGTCCCCGGGAAATACCCCAACAACAGCGTCATCCGCTCTATCGAGTTTGCATCCGATTATTCGGCTGACCTTGTGTATAAAGCATGGGAACCACTAGGCGTCATCGGGGAAACACGTGAGCAACACGCTCAACAAGGCTCGAGCAGGTTTTGCTCGGTTCTGAACGGATGGCTCAATACATGGGACGCATTGGATGAAAAAGCACCGCAGTGGTCCAGTCGTATCGATGAAGGACCTCTTAACTGCGCGAGTTGGTCGCCCCACGCGCCACACGCGCTCATTGTGACAGGAGGAACCGACCGTGCCCTCAAAGTAGTCGATACCCGTGCGGGCAAGGTGGTCTGGCAAGCAGATGACGCCCACGCGCGCCCGATTCGTACCGCCAAGTTCAACACATTTATTCCGTACTGGTTGGCTTCCGGTGGCGACGACGGTCTCGTGAATATCTGGGATCTGCGCGGATCTTGCCACAAACCGGTAGGTCGCATCAGCGCCCATGCCAGCGACATCACCTCAGTAAGCATGGTACAGAAAGGATATTTGGAAATAGTAAAGCTCATTCGCCCATTTAGATAACATGGTCCAACATGCGGCCTGAAAACTTGGCAACCACGTCCTTGGACGGCACCCTTCGGATGTGGATTCTGAATTCCAAAACGATTCCGCTCACCGATGTGAACTATCGGACACACCGCTGGTCCAGAGCAGACACACGGCCCATGATTATGAGACCGCGCGAGAAAGCCAAATGGGATAACTGGCATTTTCCAGGAGTACAAGCACCGTGGAGCACCATAGACAGGCACTATTCTTACAGTGCAGACGAGGACCCATGGGGACACAGCGAGGATATGGAGCCCGATACGATGTTGCTGCCGAGCGCCATCGGCGTGGGCGAGTGGGGAAGCTCGGATCAGGGTCCCGTGTATATCGGCGAGGACTTTGAGAAAAGTAAAGGCGCGGTCATGGCAGGTAATAAGCAACAGCAGCAGTGGGTTTTTCTTCCTTTTTTCGTTCTTAGCAAAAAATCTTAGTTTACATTTATCTGTTTCTTAGTACACAAATCAAAGACGAGGCTCGCCGATTACTTTTGCGTCAGTCGCGGCGGACAACTTGCTTCGCAGACTGTGCGCATGGAAAAGCGCGAAAACCTATCGTTCATTCACAGGTAACGCATTTTGGCATATTTCGGAAAATAGCGCTTCGACTCATACGCCTTCAAAGATATGATCCAACTCGGGATCCGGTTGCCTACGATATCGAGTATGCCCTGTACAGCCGCCGCATCAACAGGGCAGAAGAGGACTTGCAAAAGCTGCGGACCATTCCAGTGGAGGATGCGGAAAGAGACGAGTAAGAAGCGATCAGGGTCGAATGTAAACAGTTACTTAAGAGACATGTGCATAGAGAACGTTGGGTCCAAGTCAAAGAGCTAGAGGAAGCTTTAAAAACGCGTGGTCCAATCCAGCCATCCGAGTGGGGAATTGATACCATCCCGGATAAGCGCGCCTCACGACGGTTATGGAACGACGAGGATGTCTGGGACTCTGCCGTGACCGCCTTCATCGAAGATCTAAGACATTGGAGCCATCGTCTTCCGCCCGGCTATGCCACGCGGTATGGATTCGCGCTAGAGAACACGGTGCAGGAGATGATACCATCAGAGCTGGATATCATTAATAGCTTGGCACCTGACAACGGGACGCCTCATTCCTCATTTGCATCGACAGAAAACCCTGTCTCGCCGACGTCCTCAGTTGCGGGAACGCCTGCTAGTACAAAGTCGAGAAGCCTGAGGTCCACCAGTGTAAGAACCACCAGCGAACGAGGCTCATCCCTCTCGGCCGCGCCCACCGAGGATGGCGAGCTGTCGCCTGCTTCCCCACTCCAGCCACCATCGCCCTCCACGTTACTATCGCGATCGGCGACGCAGACCGAACCAGCGAAGAGTCGGACGAGCAGTCGCAGCAGTACGACCATTGGGCACGGTCAGACTAATCGCCTGACGGGGAGAGCCGGCGCACTCAAACGCATGTTCTCGAGGCATGGTAACCGCAACCACGCGAAAGAACACAATGAGCCCACTCAAGATACGCAGCCAGACACACAGCCGCCGGACCATCTCGAGCGCAGACGCACTGTGCGTAGAAATGCACTGTTTGGCACATCCTGAGAGTAAATAGTATACTTTTTTTTTTTTGAAAACATGCAAAAAGGAAAAAGAAGAAGAGAAAGTGTGTAATATACAAGAAATGAGAGAGAGAATATGCGTTGTCTATGCAGATGCTTTGTTCTTCTTGTTAGGCTTCGCTGCTTTCTTGGGTTTATCACTGCCTTTGGCTGGGTTTGACTTCTTGGTATCAGCCTTGTCTGTCTTTGCACGCTTCTTGTTGGCTTCCTCCTCCTCGGCCATTTTACGTTCCCACCGTTTCCGTTTCAGGGCAGCGCGATGTTCCTAAACACAAAAAGACTAAGTAACAAAGTACAAGACGTTCTTGTCCAGCATTCAATCAAAATTACCTTCTTTCGCTGGATGGCTTTGGCCTCCCTCGGTGTAAGTTCATCCTTAGGTTTGCCTTTCTGCTCTTCCTTCTCCTCTTCGTCCTTGTTTTGTTTATTTTGCTTGTTGACGAAACGCAGCCGGCGTTTGTGTTGCTAATAGGAAAATCCGGTAAGTACGCGTAATCGAAGCATCAAACTCGTCTTTACTTACTTTGCTCAACAGATGGACCTCGACCTGTTTTTCATTCTTCAGAACTTTATCCGGGCAAATATCGCAAACAAACGTCAATCGACCTTCTTCGTCTTCGACCTCTTGTTCTTCTTCGCTCTCTGCGTCGTCTGCTTCCATATCTTCTTCCAGGTCAGCCGCATCATCCTCATCGCTCTCGCTATCGTCCTCTTCGACGTCGCTTGGGTTCTCCTCGTCACTGCTGTTGTCACTCATATCTTCGTGGGTAGCAGCTGCGACTAGGCGGTTGTATCTGTTTTTGGTCGGACCGTCTTCGCGCAGATTGCTGAAGGAAGCATCACTGTCGCTGTCATCAATGTCGTTAGGCAGGGCAATCACCTTGTCTTCTTCGTCTGACTCGGGCGAATCTTCCTTCACGATCGCAGCTGGCTTCTTTTGCTGTCGCTTTGGCATGAGGGAGTGAATGAGTGAGTGGATCGAGTGGCACGATCAACAAGATCGAAAAAAATAAAAATTAAGCGGCTGTCAAATAGTTGCAAGCTTTTCTAAAGCCGCATACTTCTCTCTTCCATCTCATGTTTTGAGACCGCTCAGCAGACACCTCCTGTTCTCCTGAAATTTTTATGCTAACTCACTTTTTGCAGAAATCAGAATAGTTTTCTCTCTTGAAGCAAGTGGCAGGCAGGCAAAATGATACATAGATTGCCGCAGTGGTCCCTCATTATACCGTACCGCCTATGAGGACGAACTCTGATAATAAAAATATGGATGTAAGTAGCACTGCATGACAGCGACGAGCTGAAAATTATCGACTTGGAGAATGGTTAAGTTATCGGATTTAGTTTTCGCCAGGAAACTCGTTAATCTGCTATCTCAACGACTATGTCTTTGAGAACGCATCGATGGATCACACTCTACACCAAGTCATTGATCCTCCCAAAGAAGTTACAGGTTCTCTTTTAAGAAATGAAATATCATATTCCATAGTACCGCAGTAAGAAATAATAAGAAACGCCGTGGATAATGATGTGCTCGCAAAAGCTACAGCATTAAATCATACGCGGAACACAGTGAGAAGGTTGTGGGAACAGATCAAGGACGTGGAACAACGTGGATAATTATATGCAGCGATGACCAGCAGTGCGATGGACCAGTATCGAGCACAAATAAAGAGTAGCGTATATATTTTCGAAATGTGTTCCGTAGATTTGGTCAAGCGAGAGGGCCAAATGATATATTTTCATTCGTGGTGGATGCAAAAGTCATGGCAGATTATATTGTACAGTGGTTTTGGGGATTTGACGGACGGGTAAAAAGCTAAAAGCTACAATGTACAGTAAAAGTGGGGAGATGTACAGTATACAGAAATTATTTAGCAATGAGCAGACTTCTTGATGGAGAAATAAACTGGCGAAGTTGGGGCAACCTTCTTGGGAGACAGTCTTGGGTTGTCTAGCGATTGAGGACTCATCTTCAAAGCTGAAATATGCAGTGGTTCTTGATGAGTCTTTACTCGGGGTGTCTGCGATAATAAATCAGATGTAAGTGATAAAAGGTTTAAAAGTCCAGTAAGTGTGTATACACATACCGCGCGTTCTACACTTGGTGAAGAGTGGAGGAACGCGTTCACATCAAAGATCCGTCTCTGATCGGAGGAGGGCAGGATGACATCTAAATTTTTCATACCAGGAAAGAAACCATTCAACATATCTGTGGGTGGACGTATCGTCGGAATGGCGAAGCAACGATGAAGCAACTTGCGCAGATGCCTTGCGGATCCAGTTGGAGAGGATGAAGGCACAGCAGGCGTCTGAAGCTCGGCGGTAGAGGCCGAGAAAGCTCGATTATTGAAGATGTTGGCAGAAAAGGATGCTGCAGCAGGCAGAACAAAGCGGTATTGGAAGACATACAAGTGTATGTCAAGCAAGTTTCGGATACAGGCAGTGAAGCCAGGCCTAAAATCAGGCGGACGGGCGCCAGGCGGGTTAACATTGTGTGGGAGATCGATAGCGGCATAGTCTTGCAGGTATACGCAGTCAGCGTGTTGAGTGCTATGATTGGCCAGATGGATAAAGTGAGGTCCGTGCATGTGATGCAGCTGCGGTGATCGCGCTTTTTGGAAAGCAGCCTTGAAAGCGTCGCGGTTGGAATCGACGACGACAAAATCATCTTCCCCGTCGTGCGTGGCCAAGGCTGTTTGGGAGCATGTGTTTAAAGACGACCAGTCGTCGACAGAATAAATCAGTGGCGAAAGCAATCTGGAAAGCAATCGAAAGGGTGTGGCGATAAACCATGTTGTCTTCAGTGACGCTGTCTCGTCATGCGAGGAAGAAGCTGTGTCCTGTTGCTGTGCTCGTCCAAGCTGGGGCAGATCGACAGCAGTGAGATTGACAGCGTTGACAATGCCGTTTACCAAAGAAAGGAAGAAAGACAGTTCAAAAAGGCTCATGGTAAAGGTAAAAATGGTGTTTCTCGAACGAAGAAAGAGAGGCGAAACAGAAGGTCCATGCCCACGCGTCGTTTAAAAAGCGTCAACAGAAAAAATTATGTTCTCAGACACAATGAATGTGTCTGATAAATGACGGAGATGGTAAGGAATAAAGCCTCACGTATCACTGATCGCGTATCACTGATCTTCAACGATGTCCTTTTTCATGGTAGCCATGTTGGGATTTCATACCAGACGCGTTTGGTTAGCAAAATACACATAGTAATTGTATTTGATACAGACATGCTTTGTCCACTTCATTCATTCCTGGAGCGTGCCGGTAGAGTCAGTGACTAACGTACTCGCTCAATATTCACTACTATAGGAGGACAGCAAGATCAAGCCGCAGGAGAGATTCGATCACAGCCTTTTATTTTAGCTCTCTCTCTCTTATGCGGACAGATAAATGCGTAGCTTTCATTGGATGATGTTCCTGCACCTTTTTGACACGTCTTTCTCGCGTCTCTGTACTGTATTTCTTATTACCACAGTCAGACTCGTAAGATATCCGATTTCGCATAAAAAGAAGGCAGTACATGAGTTGCGATCGTTTTTATCATCCGTAGCTTCAGTATCCTCCCATGTGAGGCCTACCCTCGACCTCGGCGCCTTATCCAACGAAACCAGGATGGAATGGGCATGACACTCACGCCTTCGACACGAACTCAACACATCCGAAGTAGGGCATTTTGCAGAGCCTTGTGCGACCCAAGTAGCACATGGTTGTAGCGGCCAGGTCGCTCCACAGGATCTAGACGGCTGCGCAGTTTTAAAGATTGTTCTGCAAGTATCGGCAACGATCGAACGAGCGAATTTATTCTAAGACATGTGTCATGGCAGGCTTGCTCGAAAATATTATGACGCGGGACGAAGATTTTCTGGGTACCCAACGCCTCAAAAACCGAATCAAGAAGCTGTAGCACTCTACCAACACATGTGTTGCATATTGCATTGGAGGCGCGGTACGGGGTCCGCACAGTCCGCCTATGTTGCTGGATTTAGAGAGACGAAGACTCAAGACTTGAACTCGTCATATTCATGCCAGGATACAATTTGCATGGCTTTCTAATAAATTTGAAAATGCGTATAGCCAATACCTTCACAACCCGTAAGCTTTTTTCCCTGTTACCTATCTTTATTCCAGTCAGTGGATTATCTCTCGTAATTCAAGTCTGGAAGCAGACACTGATGGCCCACACGGAACTTTGCAACTGAATGAGCAAAAACTCAAACTGAAACCACTAGTGCATTCTTAATCAGAGATGCCTTCTTACAGTTACTGACACCGCTGATTTTAGCAGTGTGCCACGCCAGTAAGCCAAGCCGAGTTAGACCAAGCATCTTTCTACTAGCTCATGCAAAGCTGTGATACGTCGCGCTTCCCAGAACCTACTGTAACATCTCTATTTCAGCATGCGGTACATAGGACCCGATCTCGCCTATCGTGTTTTAGATGGTTCAACTTCATTAGAAAAAAAAAGGGAAGAGGAGCGAGTTCGTCCAGACTCCAGCCGACCACGAGCCTGTTCATTCAGGTTCATTAAGCCTGAAGGAAAACGCAGGTTCGCCCAGCAGATTCGGAAACTCTGCATCGCGTCGTCCAGTATACATTGACCGCGTTTACGAGGCCATGAAAGGGGTTCACAGACGGCGAAAAAAGTGCTATGATTTTCCCTGCCGTGGTTTGTGAATCACGGAGACGCTATGAATACGTTGACATAACGTATTCAATCCCTACGATCTTGCAAATTAGAAAGTCTGCATGTCAAGTAAGAAGAGGGATAGATAAAAGTATATTTGCAGGAAGCCAAGAGAGCGCCATTGTCTTTATTCATTCATAAAAAAAAATAATCTTATGCTGTGTGATCTCTCCAATTCAAATGACATGAAAGAAGACAAAGTCGGATGTACCTCCTTTTACCCTTCTTCCTCCCCTTGCGTGTGGGATATCACACAAGAGATTGTTATCATTTGTACTATTGGATTGGGGTGAGGCCGCCGGAAGGAAATTTCCGCACTATACCGACTCCGAAGTCCAGACCAGGCAGTAGCCCTGGGACGACGGTCAGTATTCGCCCGCCAACAAGTCTTCCCTGTTGGTTTTATAGGATAATTATGCCAACAGGTAAACCCATCAGCAATATAAATCCCCGCCTTCATCTGGAAGCCTGAAGAAAAAAGAAAAAGAAAACGGAAAGAGCAGGAAAATGGAGCCCTTTTTATAGCCGTTGGCACACATTAATTTCCACTCCCGCTCTCTCACAGTTCATGTGACGACCTGACGACATATGGATTTCCATGGATTTTCATCTTTCTTCCTTTGGTCCACTTTATCTCATCATTTTACTATAACAACCGATAGATTAAAAGATAGTTTTGAATACCAAAAAATTCGTACCTTTCTTATGATGTGCTTTTTAAAGCTGTACGATGATTCCTCGCGGAGCGCATAAAATTAGGAACTTCAAAATTGCATGGATGATGATAGCCAATCACAGGACGATGTTCGTGGTGTCCTTAATTTTTTCATTTTGGATGCATAGGACAATGGGGAAAAACCGTGAAAGTATTATATACACATAATCCAACCGGTGGAAGTCCTCCAATGTCGTACGCATGGGCGTGAGAATCTTGCGTCCATCTGTTCGAGCAAGGTCCTCTAATAAAACTACATTTGATATGCGGGTGTTTACCAAGAGAGCCAATGTTGGGTGACTGGGAAAAAAGGAAGATGAGCACAAGATGATAATTAGTGGGTTCACCCGTTGTTGGAGAGCTGGCTGAGCAACCACCAAGCTTCTTGGAGCTCCTGATGCAACGAGGCTGTATGTTAGGAGTATGTGCACAGGCTCAATCATCCGTAGGGGTCTTACCATAGTATGGGGCAGATGCAGCAAATCCTGTTAATAATTTATATGCTGACATAACTGGGATGACGTCTGAAGAATACCTAGACTCATAGTTCCTTGTTCAGGGCTAATCACGAAGAAGTTCGAGGGGTGTGGATCGATATATTGAATTTTCTTCCTTCCACTGAGAAGTTCGTCATCATGCTTGTGTGCGCGGTCTGATAGCAGAGTACATACATATACATAGTATGTTTTGTATTCCTGTGATGTATAGATATTTCTGTATTCTTATATATCCTGTTTGCATCGTATGCGCGCGCAGTGCTATTACCTAGGATAAGTATTTTATTATTAAATCTCTATGACATGACTGACAGACACACACATATATACAACGGATGAGTCGTAGATGACCAGCATGTAATTATACATCTTTCTTTTATTACTTTCTTTGACAAGACACTCTGTTGCATGTTCATTTGTGATATTAAAAGTTGAAATCACGGATGAAGTAAACACTGTTTTAGTATATGTGTCTATTTCCGGCTGAGATGAAATAGCATATTGAGTGTCAGTCATATAGTGTATAGTCTGCGCGAACGCATATGTTTCCTAGGTAGCATCATCGCGGTGTCGTTTTCGGATCGCCTCCAGTCGCAGGTCAGCTGCTATGACGAGCGTTTCCACGCTTTGAGCACCAAAGAAGCTCGTAATCACACATGTGAAGGTACTATCGCTGTGCACATATCGTGCATGTAGAGTATACTCAGGCTCCCTTGCATGAGCTTTCCTTTTTGAGAGGAGTATTTCTACAGTGTATTGATGGTGTATTGATGGTGTTTTGAACATGTTATCTTGATGTTTTGCGTAGCGCATGATAAAAAATTGTCGCCACCCAAAATTTATTTCAACTGACTTTTGACAGACCAACACTTCTTTTGTTCGGGAAGCAAGAGAGATCATTCGGAATGGCATCACCGGCAGAGAAAGCACCAGCAGCGATCCAGAAGGATAATGTAGAAGGGAGCACGATACTGCCTTATAAACGGGAAAGCAGCTCTCAGACTGACGAAGAGGACGCCAAACGGTCACGCATAGTTTCTCCTTTTGACGATCTCAACATTGACGACGATACCATCCTCCACAAAGTCACTACTCGCAACCTCTGCCCTCAATGCAACAAAATGATGAAATATTTCTGCTATCGCTGTTTCTGTACAGTCGGAATGGATCGGTCCGAGATCCCTTTTATCAAACTTCCTGTGCATCTCGACGTGTGAGTCCTGCACTATTGTGTATATTATATATGTAAAAAAAAAGGCCTAACAGCAAGCTGGAATAGGATCAAGCACGAGCAGGAACTGGATGGTAAATCCACAGCTATTCACTCGCGCGTGATTGCAAACGAAGATGTGGATATCCACCTCTGGCGCAACATGCCCGAGTTTGAGTCGCCTGAACGCACATTGCTCCTTTTTCCCGGTCCAGTATGTAGTTCTTCTTCTATTTACCATGTATATATGTAACTTATATAGCGATGGTCTAACCCATTTGGAATAGGATGCCAAGCAACTCAAAGATATACCCCGGGATGCATTCGATCGCGTTGCTGTCATTGATGGTACTTGGAAGCAAGCCAAGAAGATCGTCCGCGAGACACCTGCGCTGCAAAAATTCCAAAAGGTCACGATCGCACCACGTAAAACTTACTTTTGGCGCTATCAGCAACTGAGCGAGAATCATCTGGCAACGATCGAAGCCATTTACTACTTTTACAAGGAATACGAGGAGGCCTATGAAAACTCGCGTGGCCGCTACGATAACCTGCTCTTCTTCTACCGCTTTTTTTACAATCTCATCCAAGAAAAATATCGTAGTGGCACCAAGGAGTTCTGCCATCGACATCGTCAGGGCTATATTCAATATGACGCCTCGTCCGATCAAAAACAACAGGAAGATACAAAGGGTTCAGCCAAGGAAGAACCAAAGACTTCCGGGGAATCAAAGAGTCCAGAGTAGATAGAATCACCTCATCAAATTCATCTTTGTAGTCGTTCATTTGTCTTTCTGATTGTTTTTTTTTTTTTTTTTTTTTCGTTTTTACATGCCAAATACTTTTACATTTAAGAACACTTTTGCTTTTTTGCAATCCATTAGGATATGCTCTATATAGTAGCGTTTTACATCAGAGGTGTCAGTGATGGCATGACTGTTGATTTGCGTTGATGATTTGCTCCAATTCAAGACCGACCTTTCCTTTTGACAGGCACTGAAAAGAGTTTAAAAACAGAATCTAGTTTTTTTTTCCACCTTTTGCAGAAATGAAGACCACCTTAATATTTCGGACGCTGGCCGTACGAGCCCCACCAGTCCACTCTTCACTCGTCACACGATCCTTCATTCGTCCTTATTCAGCAGCAGGTAGCTCGTGTGGTTTATATATATTGTAATAATCACAACAATTAACGTTCCCGTTCTTAATGGTAGCGAAGCCTGGCCATGAACAGAAACACGATTCGGTCAATTTGCACGACCCAAAGGCACTCAACTCCCCTGCCGCAGCTACAGCGGCAGCAGCAAACACCATTGCCCATGCTGCGGAAAATGTGACCAAAAGAAAGGATGACGGTGAAAAGAAGCAGGGTAAAATCATATATGCAAAGAACAACAGGAATTTTTTATACTTATACGAGATAACAGGAGAGAACACACCAGCTGAGAATAGCTATACACACGGTGCATTCCATTGGACAGCCGAACGTGCGTCTGCGATTGCGTTGATCCCGCTTATCAGTACACAATTTGTCTACGGTGCCCACCCGATCTGTGATGGTCTGCTCGGTGTTGTCTTGCCTTACCACATCTACCTTGGCTTTGACTCGTGCATTACCGACTACATACCCAAGCGTACCTACCCGCGATGGCACCGTGCGGCGAATTGGACCCTGGCAGGCGCAACAGGTCTTGTTATGTGGGGTTGCTTCGAATTCAACACCAATGAAATCGGTTTAACCGAGTTCATCCAGCGTATCTGGACCGCCTAAGCTATTTTATTGGTATTGCATATTATAAAAAAGTGTATAGAGTTTTCTTCTTTTGCGGTTTATTTTCTTGTCAATCGGTAATACGGACAAGCAAGATCGTTTGGCTGTTGTCATTTGGAGGCTCTCCTACGTGTGTTACACGAATCGTCCGCGGATTCAGGTTGTATAGGATTTTGGCTTGTTGTGACTGACTTTGATGGGCTTTATGCAATGTTCAAAAATGCCTTCCGAAAGTTTCTCGGTCTTTTCAACGGTTCTTAATGTCTGAATACAGCACTTCAAATAACTCAGGCAGATACACGTCAAAGAAATACAACGCTTCACCCAATCCAGGAGGTATGTAGGCTTGCATAATTGATGCTGACAACAATCTGGAAGTGTGGACCATACTCATGTATTCTTGCTTTTTGAATATGATCAGGCACCCGAGGCGGGAACACACGTGCACGGCTCTTAACCAGTAAGAAGGTATCCGCACCTCTCCCGCTGAATCTGCCCAGCCTGCGACGCGAACATGCGTCTGGATCGGATCAAGGCAGCGCGTCTCCCAATGCCAGTGCCAGTGGATGGGGTTCATCACCTGCTGAAGAATCTATTGCTTCTCCTCCTCAGACTTCCCTCTCGCCTGCGTCTCCTCCTCACCGCGCGTGGTCAGCTACAGCGTCGTCAAAGTCAGATACGCTAGACCAGGCCGATTCACACTGTATGTCTCAAATGTGTCTGTGCGTATCTTTGATCTAATTGTTGCTCACTTTTCGTCGGTCTTCTTCTACTTTCTCAGCCTCCGATCACCCCCATCCCCACCACACGCCTGCCTCACCTCCTCCACCGCCGCCGCCAGCAGCGTCTTCATCGTTCAAGACAGCTCTTACCTCCTCGCCTTCTGGTGACCCATCAAAACCACCTGAGGTAAGTTTATTCCTTCCCAATTGTTCATGTCTCACATCATCCCGTTCTTGATTTCATAGCAGAATCCTCCTTCCACAAGGAAAACCTCGAGTGTTCTTGACGAATTTGAGACAGACAGTATGGACTGGGATGAGGTAAAAGAGCTATTCATTGCCTTCGACCATGTTTTACTCACAGGTTTATCATAAGATGGTACGGCAAGACCTCGAAGAACACGAGGACGGTCACGAGTCCACACCTGTGGCGACCGCTGAAGAAGAGGAAGAGGGCTACTCGAGTCCGGTACCACCTTCAGAGCGATTCACGGAAGACTATGACCGTAGCTATCCACCCCAGCTCCGTCGCACGCCGCCTGATACCCACCCGCATGATACGTCAAGCAGTACTAGTAGTAGCAGCTGGGCGCGAAAAGGCTCTGTCGATCGCGGAACGGGACGACGTGCCTCCGAAGGACGTCCCCAGCGTCACTTCTCTGGCGATCGCCGCCCACGCACCTACTCACAGCGCCGGCTTTCGCAGGAGAACCATCGCGCCGCTTTCCAGCCCACCGTCCTCCAACGCCCTCGCCGACCGTCGTCCGTCACGAGCGACCCACACCAGCCCCAACCAGCGCAAGCCAATGCGAATGACCCGGCAAGCCAACGTGAGGTAATGCTGACAGCGGCCGAACGTGCCAAGGCCCGACGTGACGCGGAAGAAGCCGAGTTTGAGGCAGCGCGCGAGCGGGCTCGCAAGAAGGCCGAGGCGCTGGCAGCTCTCGCAAAGAAGGACGAGACTGAAAAGGTATCAGCGGACGACAAGGCGTCGCCCAAGGACAAGTTACAGTCGACGGAGAAGGCGTCGCCGGAGGACAGGACAGCATCCGTGGAGAAAGCGGCATCCGTGGAGAAAACTGCACCGGAGGATATACCATCCCAGGACAAAGTACCATCGGTGGAGGAAGTGTCACCAGAAGATAAAGCACCATCTGAGGACAAAACGCCATCCGAGGATAAAGCAGCGTCTGAGGACAAATCACTACCCGGGGACAGTGTATCGCCCGAGAAGGAAGTGCAGTCGGTGGACAAGGTATTAGTCGAGGAGGAAACGTCATCCGAAGACAAGACAAAACCGGAAGACAAGGTAGCATCGGACGATACAGTGGGAGTATCGTCCACGGCGGCGCCTGTGCATCCAACCGCTACCCAAGCTGAACCCTCGCCATCACCGCCGATTGGCACTCCCGTCGAAAGCCACAATGAAAGGCAACCGCAAGATAAGACGGAAGATGAGGATGACAAGGCCTGGCGTGATTATGTCGAGAACGTCGGTAAGACAGCGCCCACGGCCGCCGACACTAAGCCTGCTAGTGGAGGTGCATCAGCCTGGAATGCGTATGCAGGCCGTCTTCATCAAAAAGAGGAAGACAAGTGGTCTGCCGCAGTCAAAAAGTATGCTGAAGAGCGCAACATGGACCCCGAGGTCTTTGAAGACTTGCGTCCGTACGTCCCGCCCTCGACCCGCTTGCTCCACCGCGCGCCTCCATCACAACAACAACAGCAGCAGCAGCGCGGTGGCAGGCCGGCTTTCAGCGGTGGCCATGCCCAGCGCAGCCATGATCGCCGTACAAGCCGCTCGGACCATCCACGACTGGATCATCGCCGATCCTCTGCGACGTCAACGACCGCCTCTATTCCCACTCCGTCTGAACCTGCGGAAGCTGAACCACGGCGCCGCCGTTCGCCTTCTTCCAAAGCAACAGAACGGCAAAAGGTGCTCTCACCTAGCACAGAAGAGAGCTCACATGCAGAGTCTCTCCAGGAAACATCCGTTCACCGCCGCCGTTCGCCTTCGTCCAGGACGACAGAACGCCGAAAGGTCCCCTCACCTAGCACTGGAGAGAGCAGCTCACGTTTCGAGTCTCTCCGAAAATTACCCACAGTTACGCCGCATGATGAGCCAGTGTGGGCTGACCTTGTGTGTCTGCGGAAGGCTCAACGCCAAGCCGCGTTGCGTGGTGCGTCGCGGCCCGTGTTTCCTGCCGCCGTCGATCGTGCCGCGTCCACCTTGGCGGGCAGACACTTTTGCTTCACGTCGTCCCCATCGTTAGGTGGTGGCCTTACCAGAGACAGCACCCCCCCTCCTCCGCCTTCCGCCTTGCCTGTCCTCGCCTTCCCCATCGGCGGGACCACGCCACCCATCTCACCGGGCGTATGGTCCGCTGTAGTCGCAATGGCCTCGGCACCCCCATCATCCCAACTCCCCTCCGGTGTACCTGCCACGTAGGGACAGAGAAGAAGAAAAACCAATAAAAGCCCCAATTCTTTTTTGCATAGCGTGGTGTATATCTCTATTTTCCATTTTTATTCCTTTTCAGGCGGGGATGCGGGCTGGACACGTCGTTTCTCCTCGTGCGGCAGGTTGAGGACCGCACGGAGTTGGGCATCCGGCTCATCGACTTCCCGCTGTTTGTCGTGGTCGTCGCCCATGTAGATCGACAGACTGGCCGACATAAGGAGAACTACGAGCGTTGCGGCCTGGGCATACATACGCGCCTGGACGAGTTTTTGCTGGGTCGTGAGGTACTTGTTGGAGAAAGTGTAGCTGAGTGCGCCCACCATCGACACCGCCCAGGAGCCGCCAATGAGTGGCCAGCGATTGTCGTTGACATAGCGCAGCATGCGGTGCGTCGAGGTCTCGTCTGGGTTTTTCCGGAAGGTGCGCAGATGCTCGAGGCTTTCGACCATGGTTTCATCTGCATAACCGAGTTCTTGGTTCTTGTAGCGGCTTGAGGCTCGATCAACCGCAAACATATAACCAGTCATACCGCCTGTCCCATGGTCAGTAAAGGTAGGATGGTCACAAATAGAGCAGCCTACCCGATGCGAGCATGACGCTTTGCATGGCTCTTGATAATTGACGGAAGCTTGAGGAACGTTTGTAGGTCATGTAGGTGGCCACAGCGCCGATCGAAGCGCCGACAGCCGCACCCTTCAAGCCGGCCACGAGCGCAATATGGTCTAATTCTTTCTCTTGCTTTTCTGTAAGCGTTTTACGAGGCGCCATCGTGATGGAGGGATCTATATATATATATAAAGAAAGAAAGAAGAAAGGAAAGGATAAAAAACAATGAGAAAGAAAAGGTGGAAACGAGACAAGATCGGGAAAACTAAGAAAAAAAATTATTATGCGCAAGTGATATTTGAAAAAAAAAATGCAAGGGTTTTTGTAATGTATGATCTATGATGATGCATGCTTTCGCTTCTTCTCTACTTTTTCTAATCCATCCCACAGAGCTTCCTCTTCCTCTTCATTGACTTCCTCCGAATCCGGATGCTTGTAGTCCTTGTCATAGAGGATGCATGAGAGGCGCTGCTTGAGATAGACCTTGTGTTCGAGCTGACGGAACGTCGACGTCATCTCGTGCACGCGCAGGAACCTGTCAAGCGAGACGCTGGCCATATGGTGGTTTCCAAGAGCGACGAGGTCAGTGGCGGCACCGCTGAATCCCTTGAAATGGGCCGCGACGCGGCCTGTGCGCACGTCAATCATGCCCACATTGCTCATCGTATCCGCGTACAGCAGTTGATGCTCACCGCCGACCCGCAGCGTCGTGAGCGGGTGCTTGCCGACCTCCCAGTCCTGGACGGGGCGGCGCTGAGCCTTGGTATCGTAAATGCGAATCTGGTGATAATGCGTCGCGGTCGCGATCTTGTTGCCCTCTGCATTCATAAACTGCAAATCTCGGATATGAATCGGGACCTCGAGGTTCAAAAAGTCGTTGGGCACCTAATGATGTGCCAAAAACCGTCAAAAACCTGAAAACGTGTCTTCCTCTCCTTTCTTTCATCTTTTTTTTTTTTTTTGCTTACGTTCTTCGCCTGGAAAACCGCACCGTGAGGTTTCTCCTTCTTTCTTTTGGTTTCTTTGGGAGCTTCTTGGAGACGCGCGAGATCATAGACGAGCAGGTCCTTCTTTTGACCACCTACAGCGACCTGCTGGTGAGCATTTCCGCGCATCACGGTGAGATCGGGACCAAGCTCGCCGATCGGGTCGCTCATGGCGTCGGCTGTGCAAAGTGTGTGTCGAAGCACACCGTCGGTCGAGCATGTTGTAATGTGGGTCTCGTTGGCATATACACCGACGAATCCGCTTTTGGCTTTTGTGTCTTGGAAGGTTTTGACAACCTCGCCTGTCTCTGGCAAGAGATACTCAATCACGCCGTTGGCACGAGCGACAACAATGTGCTTTTGCTCCTTAAATGGTGCCCAGGCCATATGTTGGATTGCCCGAGCCTTGTCGACCTTGCCAAAGTTTTGGGTGACAGGCACTTTTTGTTGTTTGGAGGCTTCGCCATCGTCTTCTGCTGCTTTGGATCGCTTCTGAGGCCGATCGCTGGACTTGGGCGGCACGACCACGGCTTGATTGACACATACTTGAGTCCATTTGTCTTTAAATTCAACAAGATCTTACATTTTACTAGACCCGACTCGTCGCCTGTAAAGAAACGCATAGTTGACAGAAGAAAAAAAAATATAAAAAATAGAGGGCTGCTGTCGCTGAATTTTATGAGGGAGTGGCATTGTCCGCTGTCTGCCACCCTTTTTTCCCTATTCTTTATTTTTGAAAGAAAATCCCAGCAGCTTCATGGAGCTGTTATAATATCATGATGCGTCCAGTGTTTGGAGGTCGAACGATCGAATATTAGTCATCATGGTCTCATTACTACAGCTGCTGAGCTCCATGTATAAGGGCCTTCGTATTTATTGTATGGTTATTTTTGAGACCTACAGCTGCATAGTGATTCCGGCCTTTTTTCATTCATCAGCCTGCCCTGTGGCTGCATTATCCCTTAATCCCTTAATGATTTCTATACAGGGCCGACCGCGCCAGTCCAATTGCCAAATATATCGAACAAAGGCAAACGAGTGAGACCTGCGTCCTGTTGCCGGGTTACGCGCATTGATTCTGGGTAGAGTTTTTTTTTTCTCATATCGAGACGGGTGGCCTGTTGACCTCTTAAAGTGCCTATTGTTACAGTATTTTTAACAAGTGTCAAAAATCCATATATATACGCGGAAAGATAAAAACAACGCGTGGCACGAGCCGGCTTTTAGTAGTAGGACAAACGACCAATGGTTGTTTCATACTGATGTTTCACGGCATGTGTTGGCTGCCATTCTTAGGTTATGTTCCGTATGCAGAACCCGTTTAGCTGTTTATATTATATTTAGTACATACATTACGCGAAACATACAGCACGACGTGTAGGGTGTATACATGATTAAGCTCGGTTACTGTACAAATCTTAAACTGTCTTGGCCATGACGTGTACTTATATTTGTGGGTGGGGCTGGCAGAGGACTGACTGATTTTCTAATCAGCGACAGCCGCTTTTCCAATTTTCCTTATCCCTTTTTCATTTTGCCCCCATAACAGTAGGTTGTTACTCTTCTTCTTATTATCCAAGATAAAGGTAATGAAAATAAAAACACGCGTCCGATTAACCGCAGTTTATAATAAAAGAAAGAGAAATAAAGACTGACTCTTTTCCTTTTTTCTTTTACTTGTTTACACTCATCGTCTTCCAGAATGGGAGCAAAGAAAGCCTCTACTGAAACGCCGACAAAGCGCTCGAGCAAGAGCAAGCAAACCAAGCAAACCAAAGCAACCGAGAACGAGGCAACAACGTCAGTTCTGCCAGAATGGACAGGTGGTCCTGCCAACGACCTTCAAGAGCTGTCGCTTCTCTTTGAGCACATTGCCCAACGCCAATTTCAGCAACGCGAAGAGCATCACCACCAGCTCATGGACAAACTCGATACTCTCCTCGCTCGCCTCGACAAGTTGGGTACTGGTAGCGTCGATACTGCACTTCAAAATGACGTTGTCTCCATCACAAGCACAGTTCCCCCTGCCATAGTGGAACCAGGCACGCCGAAACCTGCCCAAAGCGAGCGCGCTACCAAAAAGAAGTCCTCCACCACCACCGGCAAGCGATCGAGCTCGCGTGTGCGCAAGACAAAGAACGAAGCGCCAAAGAACGACGAGGAAAAGCCTGACGAGAAAGAAGAGGAAAGCACGGTTGGGGACATTATCGCACCTGAAGACGAGAACAAGACCTGGGCAGATATCATGGAGGAACATGATGAACAGGCAAAGGAGCATGGACACGACCATGAACAACACCTCGACCATGATGCAGACGACGTTTTGACCGATTACTCGCATGATAAGCATAATGGATACTCGGAGATGATCCCTCACCCATACAACGCGGAGGGTCATACCATCGCGGCATCCACGCTCAAATACGAAGACATTGATCATTTCCTCAAGAATATCATGCCCGGCTTTGACTTTGAGCCTGCCCGCAAAGAACTTTCTCGTTTTATCCGTTCGCAATGCAGCCCGATCGCCAAACATCTGGCCGCAGAAGCGCAAGATAATCAGTTGCCGACCTACGCCAAACTCGACGAGGATCACAAGCAACACTTGATCAAGGCTGCCATTCCCCACGCAGCTGCACTTGGTCTCCCCACAGAGCAGTGCGCGGATAACTGGCTCATCCATCACTTTGTGCAAACCACCTGGAACAGCAAGGCTCGGAGTCACAACAAGAAAAACAAATTGGATGATGCTGCAAGCGTGTAAGTACTCTGCGTTAATTGCAAAAGAGGAGACATCAATTAACTGGTCTGTGGCTTTCTGTCCATGTAGTGCTGGCACAGAAGTCTAATGCTCAAAACCCCAATACCGCCGCCCCCATTCTCCATTTTTAGTCATGCTCTGCCTTCCCTTTTTTTCCTTTGCGTCCCCAACCCTCTCTCGACCTTGCGTCCGTTATGACATCTCAGCTTTTTAGTTTCTTGCAGTTCCTTCTCACTTTCCATCAATTTAGCAAGGATACACAGAAAAATATGAAAATCAACCAAAAAAACAAATAGTTTGAAAGAGGCCAAAATACAAGCGGTTTATGTGAATTTTTTTGAGGATGGATTGGTTTTTTCTTTTTTCTTTAGAGACCAAGCAACAACCGTCTAGGGTCCTCGACCATCTCCTTGATTCTGATGAGGAAAGTGACAGCCTCACGGCCATCAATGATTCTGTGATCATAGGTCAAGGCAACGTACATCATGGGACGGATTTCAATCTACACAGTGGAAGAAAGGGTGTGAGTCTCTCCATACCAACAGCCATACGCGATTCTTTCATTCTTTTTCTGGTTTACCTTGCCGTTGACGACAACTGGCCGCTCCTTGATACCGTGCATACCGAGGATAGCGGACTGGGGCAGGTTGATGATGGGGGTACCCATAAGGGAACCAAAGATGCCACCGTTCGATATGGTGAAGGTGCCACCGGCAAGGTCCTCAATGGTGATCTTGTTGTCGCGGGCCTTTTGGCCGAGAGCGGCAATGTTCTTTTCGATGCCAATATAATCCATGTCCTCAACGTTGCGGAGGACGGGGGTGACCAAACCCTTGGGGGTGGAGACGGCGACCGAGATATCGACATAGTCGTGGTAGACAATCTCGTTGCCCTCAATGGTGGCGTTGACAGCAGGGATCTCGGAAAGAGCAATGGCCGAGGCCTTGGTGAATGCGGACATGAAGCCAAACTTGACGCCGTGCTTCTTGAGAACGGCATCCTTGAATTCGGAACGGAGACCCATGAGGTTGGTCATGTCAATCTCGTTGAAGGTGGTGAGCGACGCGGCCGTGTCCTGCGACTGCTTCAGACGCTCGGCAATACGCGTGCGCATGCGGTTCATCTTGACACGGGTCTCGCTACGGTTGCCAAAGACCTTCTTACCCTCATCGGCGGCGGGTGCAGGAGCAGCAGCCGAGGCGGGCTTCTCGGCAGCAGGCTTGGGCGCCTCCTTCTTGGGTTCCTCCTTCTTGGGCTCCTCCTTCTTGGGCTCCTCGGCAGGTTTTGACTCCTGCTTGGGCTCTTCTTCTTTCTTTGGCTCTTCCTTCTTGGGGGGAGCGGCACCTGTTGAAAGTCAATTAATTCACCTGTTTCCGTGGCAATAGGGTACATGTGTTGTATAGGTATATATATGTGTGTGTGGCTTACCCTCCTTGGGCGCGTCACCAAGTTCCAGCTTGAAAAAGTCAGCACCCACAGCGACATTGTCCTCTTCCTGGGCATAAAGCTCGAGGATGGTGCCCGACGCAGGCGAGTTGACGGTCACATCAACCTTGTCCGTCTCGATCGTGGCGATTTCCTCGTCCTGTTGCACGAACTCACCGACCTCTGCAAGATGCAAAAGACAATAACGTCATCATGAATTGAGTTCAACAGTCCATAGTTTTCGCTGAACCCCCACTCTCGCTACTTACGCTTCATCCACTGCTTCAGAGTGCCTTCCGAGATAGACTCGGCCATCTGGGGGACTTGCACGACCTTGTCGGCTGAGGGAGCGTTTGAAAAGCCGTGAGAAAGAGAGCGCGTCATTTCCACAGCATATAAAGTTTATCTTACCATAAGTTCTGACTTGGTGTCGCACGACAGTGTTCTTTAAGGGATGGCTAGAAGGTAGCAAGAGGAGAACGAAAGAAGGGGAGAGAAAGAGAGAGAAGACAACAAAAGAATGAGAACGCGTCCATGATGGTTATATTTGTAGCGTAGGCGACAAAAAGAAACCAAAAAAAAAAAAATAACAAGAGAAAGAAGACGGGTCTTACTTGAAGCGATCAGAACCGAGCATGTACATGGCAGCAGGTGCCTGGACGTGGAATTGTCTTGCCTGACGAGCAATGCCGTTCGAGGCGCGGATGGAGGAAGAAGCGATGCGGCGGGTGGAGCCAGAAAGCGAACGAAGAGCAATACGACTAGAAGAGCACTGCATGGTGTATATTTGGATAGGTAGAAGAAGAAATAAGAAATAAAATCAAGAGAGGAAGAGACAGAGAAAGAGAGAGAGAGAGAGAGAGAGAGGGGATGTTATGTGAGAAACTCTTATTGAGTGTGAGTGTTGGGTGGTTGTTGAAAAAAGAAGTGTGGAGAAAGAATACAGTAAAGACGAAGGAAAAAGCGGATTACACTTTGAAAGCGTCGGGGTCTTCGTCAGCGCAAAACGAAAAAAAGCGGCTGAAAGAAAAAGCGAGTCGCCCTCTCACGGCAAACGGCGGGTTTCAATTTCCGGCATCATCCGTACAAAATTCTATTCAACCTTGCTTTCTACATACCATTATCACACTTTGACAAAACGGGTCATCCTCCCAACCCTCCTGACGCTCTGAATGACATAATACTTTAACCTTGCTTCTACCTATTCTGTAGTTTGCCTTCTTCCACTCTTTCGAGTCGATCCAGAAGGCTTTCCCTTGATTTATTTTTATTTTTATTTTTTATTTCAATCCCGCGCTCGGGCGAGCCGGGCCTGGGACCCGAAAGAACCCGTCATTTACATTTTGCAAGTATTACATAAGGAAGTATCAAACATGACAATATAAACAAACCCCACATTATTTCAACGTTCTTTGCGGCCACAGACGATCACTGGTCTCACCCAGCCATATCGCGCCAGTAAACCAAAGACCCATGCGCTACCACGCATGAACAGGTCGTGATGCACCGTCAGCACGTCCCATGAATCGGCCAGGTCACGCTGCCGCCGAACCCAATCGCTCAGTCCGCCAAATACCTCATCCGCCGTCAGACCTTGCAGCTGCACCTCCTTAAACCCAGTTGATGCTAGTTGATCCTTATACACCTCATCATTCACCAGGTTGGCTGCTGGCACGTCAAGGAGTTTGCCCAGCAGGCTCACTATCCATTTGCACCACCACGGCCCTTGAGTGTCAAATGTGAGATCAAACAGGCCCAGCGTGCCTCCGGGCGCGAGCTTGGCGTGCGTCGCCTGGAAGAATTGCAGTCGGGTATCAAAGTGATAGGCGGCATCAATGCACGTGACATGATCAAACACTTGGTCTTGGAACAGCGTCTCAATGTCGATAGCCGAGCCGTGTACAAGCTTGACAGGCAATTCACTGTGGTACTGTTGATGACGTGCTCGGGAGATCCGCCATTGTCCGTCTTCATTTGTGACACCCTGCGCGGGCAAACGCCCAAAAAAAGTTAAATGCGATAAACAAGAAAGAAACACAGCAGCACAGACGACGACTTTGCATACCGTGACTTGGCATTGATGGCGGTCTATAGAAATATTGTATGAATACACATTCCGCTTCTTTCTTCAGATTGACTTGCCTGCAAGGAGAAAGCAGGAGTCTCCGCAACCATAACCGACGTCTGGGAATTCAATGGAAATGCGTTAAAAAAGATAAGGTTTATTGGAGAGGGGAGTGGGGGTTAGTGAGGACACTAATAGTTTTACCGAGTACCGAAGCGCCCTTGCCAATCTTGACAGCGTCTGCTACGGCGTTGACCAGCCTTTCACATGCATCGGGATACGAGTCGCTCTTGTCTTTCCAGAGCCCCATATTGAACCATAGCGTCCTGGGCGGCAGAGGCACGTTGAACATTACGTTTCGTAGACTGTACATGTCGCTGTCGCTTTTCGATCGCCTCATCAGCATGAACAAGCCCAACCCTACGCCATGGCAATACAGTAGACTGTATTGCAGCCAAGAAGGCGACATGGCGACGATTAAGCAGGGTAACAGCGCTGCATAAACCGCTGTACCTAGCATATAGGAAAAAGGAATGATGGAAAAGAAATCAAGAACGAAAGAAAGAAAAAAAAGGAAGAAAATAAGGAGGAGAGCAACAATTTTATTTTGCGGTTTGGTGGTACGACCGTGCAGAGGGTGATGCGAGTGGTGGTTCGTGAGCATCCAAATCACCTCCATAGCCTTGTGGTGGTAAATGAGGCAAACGCGCTGAGGGCGAAGATGCTGCCGCGTCTGGAGGCATCTGGCTACTACTTTCCCATGCTTCCTGAGCCAGCTGCCGGCTATGCCAGTCATAATCGGGTACTTGGCGCGTCAATGCCTCGAAAGAAGGCAGAGTTGGCGTTGGTTTGTCCGTCTCGCCTAAGCTTGCATGACTCGATGTCGTTGGTGTCGCTTTCTTTTTCTGTTTGGTGATCGCCTTTTTCCGTCGACCGGTCGTGGGAGGCGTCGCGTAAGGCTGTGTCTGTTGTTTATGGGCCATGAGCATCATCAGATTGTGCGCAGCGTCTTCCTCGGGTAACTGGGATCGTTTTCTTTGCTGCCTTTGTCTCCGCAGCCGACCGGCAGTTGTGACGCTGCCAAAGCTCTCGTTACTGCTGCCACTGCTGCGTCGCATTTGGTGCACGGATACGGTGGAAGGTGGCGACGGAGGCAAATAAAGCCAAGCGTCATCCTCATCCGTTTTCTTTGTTTCCTCCGTCGCCACCGTGCTGCTTTTATCACAGACGACGTGCTCGACCTCGGGAAGGCTGTTGCTGACCATCCCGCTTTCCACTTTGAATCGCGCGTACTGCAAGCGCATCTTGAGTTCGTTGGCTATCTAGATGCCCGAACAACCGGTCATAATGAGCGTTAGTTCTCCAGTTTCTGGGATCTGTGGCATTACCCTTTGGACGTCCTCTTCTTTGGATTCTGTGGATTCTTCCATTTTGGCCTGCTATGTATGGTCTTTGATGAAAGAAAGACAAACAAACACGAAAATACGCAACCCTTGAAAGTTCTACGCGGGGATGATTGTCTCACTCGGGGAAATGTGTCACCTGCTTTTCCTCCTTTAGGTGCGGTTCCAATCAGCGAGCATGAATACGAGAACGAGCGGGCTACAACCAGACGAGATCCTGAAATACTTTGTCCTCATGCATTGGACGGAGAAGTATTGTGTTTATAAGTTATGATCAAAGCTGATATTCAGATATGTAATAGATGTCTCTTTGGCATGATTCAGCAGCGATACAACGGTACTATATCTTCATTCGTACTGAGGAAGCCGATGATTCAAGCAAATCAAGGACGAGCAATTGTATAATGAATTGATTTCGTTCTGACTATCGCAGATTGATAAAGGCATCCATGACCACAAACTGTGTGTATTATATGTTTGATAATTAGCCATAATGCAGTTGGCCATGCTTCTCCTGTCTCCGATAATACTTTGCATAACTGTCTATATTATACTGCTGCTCCATATTTGACCCATTAGAACGAGAAGGTGACAGATAGTACTGTCAACGGGAATCCATCAAACGTAACGCGGACTTCTTGGAGCATATACATATAACCAATGATAATTTTTGTGGACTTTCTTCTTAAGTTGCCCGGCGCACGGACGCGGACGCGCCAATGTTTACACTGTGCTAGTTGACTCACTCGATCCGCATCAACCCTCGAAACCCTGCCTTCTCTAGTGGACATCCTCATTCTCTCCCGCCAATGTGATCAGGCAGCGCTGAGACTATGCCTCCCGCTGGGTCATGCGAGCGCGATACAAGAGCTCATCTCAGGTCATCTCCCTTTTTATCGTCCGCCGGCGCCGGCATCTTCGGCAATATTGGTCTCTTCATTTGTCCCCCCTTTGTTCCCCTTTTATCATTGAATAACATTCTTATAATAGAAATGTTCATAAGCCTCATCTTTGTTCTTTGTATACAAAAACGTAGATGTGCTATTTGCATGTCTATTCCAACGCGATATCAAGCATACTGAAGGGTGGAAGCATGTACTATCCAATCTCGTCATCCTTATTCGACATTAGAGACAGCGTCGAGCATGTTGTCTTAACAGAACGTCGTTTCAATTTGTGAGCGCGCGCATATATGTCGCAGGGAGACGACAACTTCCGCCCTTGTTGAAACTCTCGTTTTAGTAAACTACCGTAACTGTCATAACAACGCTGCCATAGTCCTTCTATACTATTCAGTCATACAGGCACTGGGTTATTCACGCGGTGAGACTTGCAGTAGCTCTAAGGGTAATATAGCTTGGATTTTCCAACAACGGCTGTCAAGCTGCCTGCTGTCTCATAGAACAGGAAACAATAGAGAGAGGCTGTGTCATGACAGACAGAACGGGCAGACAATGAGATCGAACTAAATGGATGCGAACATCCAGCAATAAATTGGCGCGCATCGTCTGCTGCCTGGGCGAGACATGTCAACCTCAAAAAAGCGATGTTCATCCCCCCCCTTCTTAAGATTCATCCGCTTTGGGATAAACTATCATCGCTGTATTATATATGTATGTATGATAAATCTGTCCGTAAAGATGCTCAGATATCCTCCCTCTACCGCAAGCCGAAGGTCCTCATTTTCAAACCTCTGCAACTGCGCGATTATTAAGGAGATGCGATGGTAGCATTTTCGATTAGATGACGTGGTCTAACTTAGTCACGTCTTTACCTTATTCGCTTCATTTATGACTTTTCATATATAGTTGGGAAGCCTGCACGAGTGTCTCCGGCTCGTTTACTATATTTATATCATAGCAACGCTATTCTTCACCGTGGCTGGACGGCGAGGTCAAGAAGCATGATATAAATAGGACAGAAATTGTTCTCCATCAACGACCTCCTGACAGGTGTCTTCGCTCATTATACCTTATAATATGTCTTAATATATCACAGCTACTATATTAATTATGCACAGGCTGAAATTTTGCCCGAATCTTGTTTATGTATCCAAAGCAGTCTTATCGAGAGCTTCGCATCCGGCATCGCGGATTTTTCCCAGAAGATGGGCACGCTCGGTGCTTTTCTAAATCTGCCCTGCCAGGTTGGACCCTTTTTTTTTTTTTTTTGACTTGAGATCTAACAATTTTCCATTTGGCACTTGGATTTGATGCGGCACCAAGAGATTGTTTACTGGACTCCAGTTCATTTCAAAGGCTAACCTCAAAGGTTTCAGCATCGAAGAGAATTTACTTAACATAAAAATAAGATACTTAAAAACATAAATTGGGAAAAGGTTCACCCATAGCGCGGTAGCAGAAGCTGAGCCTATGACATTACGCACTCTCCGTGGGAGGAATATAGGTTGGGTACGGTTGGCTTGCTTGGCTTGCCCGTGCTTGATAGGAGATAAATGATATAATGCATTTACTATTTGACTTTAAGGCCATTGGTAGAGCGGACATACAGGTCTAGACAACTGCAGGAGATTTAACTGAGAACGCAGACTCACACGGATCACTCCTCAAGATAGCGTCTTGAGAGTATTTTCCAGTTCCATGACTACATAACTTTATGTAGAGAAAAAGCCACTTTATTAAATCCAGGATGTCTATCTATAGAAAAAATATGGAAATGCCTTTTGTAGCTGCAAGCTGCCTTTGCACTTCTCCCGGCGGAGACGAGCCTTGGGATTGTTGCAGTCACAATTCTTATTGGTCATTGCCAATTGCTAGGGTCGGACCGAGTACGGGTTTGAAATGGCTGTAAATTCATATCGCCTGAACAGGTGTTGTTCACTTTCTATATCGTTTCATACAAACAAATATTCATCACAGTCTATTTGGAAGTGTCTCTAAGTTTCTTAAGCATTCTGCACACCACAGGCATTATGCTCCTTTTGTTGGAACAGTACATGTGCATTTTCTAGCTCAAGACATGATGTATGTCCATGGCATGGCTGTTTGTATTTGCTCTGTGATACAAAGGTCAGATCATAGATCACGTGCTGATGAAGGGTAGATCGCGACCCATTGCTTTGAAGCACCCTGGCCAACAATAATGTATATGCTCGTATAATTCCATACTCACATTTGACCTGAAATGAAAACAATGTGCTATTTCACGGAGAATTGCACGCACGTAGCTAAAGTAATATAAGGTCTTTTTTTTTTTTTTTGCCTACTTTAAATGCGCCGAAAAAAGGTACTTCCATTTCGGGAAGACTGTTTTGGTGCACACATCCACTATTTTATACACTCACACTCGCAAATAATAGATTCACAACAGACACAACGGGCACTTGTGTCCTCTGAGCTCCGTTGTCCTGTTTGTTCTTTTTGTCTTTTTGTCTTTTCTTCTTTCTCTTCACATCACCTATACTATTTTATTTTCCTTATCTACTCCACCGTCATGTATAACGAGTGGATGTATCCCGAACTCCAGATACGTGAACGGACGTTTCATGCAGCGCACCCATATACCCGAAAATTCTGTGGCTGTATGTCTTTGCGCGGAGGATGTTCGCTCGCAAGTCTTTTTTGGATGGTACATCGCTAGGCACATACATCTGCGGATGGAACTGACAACCGTTATAGGGCCTCAATTTATATGGTGCTATCTTATCCTTCGAAAGCCGGAGTCGTGAGTCTGAGAAACTGAAGACAACAGCAGAGAGTTGACAGGCCTTTTTTGCTATAGCCATCTTTTCTCATCTAGACTACAATGCCCTGATGATTCAAGGCGCTATCTGTGTTCTTTTCATTGTTGTGGCCATCTTCTCCTTTTTTGCCCTTTTCATGGTAAATCTCAAATGTCACTAGCCGCTTCTGATCTCGGGCCGTCACTGACAGGATCATAACACTTCTATAGAACAAGCCTGCTGTCTTGCGGCAGTCGCACCGGATGATGTGGATGGTGGTGTTTATTTTTATCATTGACCTGTTCGCCAACATTATCGTGTACGGCGTGCAGCGGTCCATCTTTGTGGACTGGTGTGTCACTCGATCACGCAACGAGCTCGACGACCAGATCACCAACGGCAACGGGACCCAGGTCAACTTCTCGCCGAATCAGTCAGGATCGGACCTTTATAATTGCAACAAGCTCTGGGAGGACGAGCTCAAATTCGGTATTGTCCTGTTTATCATGATTACGATATGCTATGTAAGTATCCTTAAATATGTTGTCAAGATAGACTCATGATCGTCTCTTTACTTCTTAGGTCTACTGGGCACTTTGTTTGTGGTCATACACTCAGAAGCAGATCTTTTTACTCCAGCAGCAGCTCCAGTTTTACACCGGTGCAGGAGGCGTTGCAGCAGGTGTGGGTATGCCCCCACCGCCCGGTGCAATGATGAACATGCCGCCTGGCGGGAAGGAGAAGTCGTATGAGGATGACGGTCAAAGGAGTCTGGCTCAGCATGTTCGGGCCTGGCTCGTTCGTGCCAAACGGACAATTGTACGGCCGTCGCCTCGCTTGCCTCCGGAGTTCTTTGTCAATAACAAGATACAGAATCGATCCGAAGTTGGCCCGGCCGAGTCATCGTCATCTGCAGCAGCAGCACCAACAGCACCAGCAGCACCAGCAGCATCAGGAGCAGCGGTGACTTCCATTCCTATATCTAACATAGCTACAGCCAACAACATGGCATAATCGTGATACCATCTTCCCGTGCCTTACCACTCCCTCCCACTACTGCGTAGTTTTTCTTCTCTTCTTTGTATACAGCTTTAGGAGCAGCATTGTCTTCCCTTCTTATCTACAGCAAGGAGCTTTTCACTCATAAAAAAAAAACACAACATTGCGTCCATGTATAGACTGTCTCATTATAGTATATGCCTTTCGGAATTGAGGCTCGATATGGTCATCTGTCCTTGACTTTAGTCTTAAACATCAATTTCAATCTGAGTGAGAGCCACAGCAGTGGGATCTGCATGATTTTGAAAGCTTAAAATGCTCACTGCGGGGAATCCGTGAAAGCCGAAATGCCGCCCTTCCTCCTTTTCCTTGGTTTCCATACATTCCAATGGCAATTGTAAAAGACGGCATCAAATATGCGTGGTAAGATCTTATCGGCACATTCGATAGTAGTACAGTTGCTCATTCGAATACAGTGCAGCATGTATACGGGGACACCGAGTGCAAAAATGCCAGCACTTCGATCGAGAACTAATTCCTCTGCAAAAGCGAGGGCGGCAGATCAGCCAATGCCAGCATTGTCGTACTTTGCGCAGCACACACCGATCGCACGTCAAATGCACCTGTGCTGCAGAGCCAGGTAGATATTAATGCTGGAGTGTATATGATACTATGTTGTCCAGGATCTGATATGTTCAACTTGCTAGCGCCGAATCCAATCACTGGTTGCTTTTGCGAAGTCGTACACACCTGTTCCTGCGTGGCAGGCCATTTGCAGGACACATCCACCCATCAGCAACAGCAGCGCGCAATACTAAGACCCACGCCAGATGACAATGATCAAGAACGCCAAGCATTAGTCAACCTTCTTTTGAGTAACGCGGATCCCAAATTCTAGCACATCTGCCGTGGCACAGTATCAGTACCTTCCCCTTCTTTTTCCCGTCTTGCGATGAACACATTCGCTGACTGCTAAAGTATACTGTAGTTGGCCTGTCCTTTTTTTGTGAGCGCTTCTTCACCCCATCTCGCATAAACGTAAAGGCGGCCTATTTTAGTACGTCTCATTATGGAAACATATATGTACAGTATTTCTCTATTCTTTTCTGATAATATAGACACATTTGAATTATGGCATCATAATGCGTCAAAGGAGCGAAAGAACATCTGGAACTGTGACCAGAATGATAAGCAGGGTAACAAAAAAAAAGCGAAGTCTGTGTGTTTCCTTTTTTCGGTCATTTGCACCGCGCACTACTTCTTATGTCATACGTCGTATCATATGGCTTGAGAAGTCGTTTGTTGAGCGAAACACAAGCAACGAAGCTCACACAGTAATTTGGATATGTCACTCGAAAGCAACACTGCACTTGTTTCAGTTCATTTTAGTGGAAATGACTTTATCTGGGTAGAATTACTCAAAACATCATATCGTTATCTTTACTTTGTGATATGCACAAGAAGTCAAGCATACCATCTGTGTGCCACTTTGTCAATATGCAATTCCGCTGAATACCAGTTGTGTATAATTATGTACATTGCCTAAATATAAAGTTAATGCGCGAGAACACATTGAATATGCTTGCATACGTCTGCATTTTGCTGACCCATTACTGTGGTTATGATAGCGTTTGCTCAATATAGTACCTAGCCGGGGGCCCTGTGATAATATACGATCCTTTGGTCTCTGTGACTCTCCAAAGTAATAATAAAATATCCAGCATACATATGAACGCGCTGAAGGTAGGACAAATTCATGACACACAAAATCCTGGTGTGTTACCGATCGCTGACGCGGACCCCATCTTCCGTCGCCAACCAACATACCGTTGTCATTCCATGGATTTCCTTTAACCTATGAAATATGGCATGCCTGATTTTTCGCCTGCGTGAATGGCTGGACAGGCACCTTAAGAATTGCAGGAACATCGGGCATATACAGTATACTGTAAGTAACACCGCCACCAGAAAACCATTTTTCTATTGGCTTGTTTGGCGCATACTCTGAACATGTGTAGGCAACGACGCGATAAAATTGGGTTGTTTATCTTCCTGTCGTTTAATATAGAGGCTACACATGCAAACGCGAAAGAAAAATGTAAAAAATACCCTCTGTCCAATATTCTCATCGGCACGTGGACACGCACTCGCATATCTCATACATCTAAATTTCTTCCTCAGTTTCTCTATTTTCGCTCAAAACTTCCTGTTCTGTCCATCAGCGTCACACGCATGAAAGCGATAAGCCGCGTAAATTGATCGAATATATGCTGTGTACTAGCCCAAGACATGTATGTGTGTACACAACCTTATGTATTTGCATGTAAAGGAAATAAATATAACGCAGAGAGAGAATCTGATGGATATAAAAGAGCCAGCTGCGACTATGATAAAGCAAAAATTCCCCTCTTCTCGATACCCTCTCTCTTCTGTTTTGTACCAATGAAAATCATTGCCGCTCTTTTGGCTGTCGCCTCTTTATCCGCTTTGACGTCCCCTGTCAATGCGGCCCCCAGAATCTTAGGCCGTGCTGCTGACTCTTGCCCAGTCGATGCTCTCTCGTGCAGCTCCAATAGTGGAGACTCTTGTTGCTCGCCTACAAATGGTCTTCTCGTCCTTGTGCAGCAGGTAATCCACACTGACAGAAGCTACGCATGCCACATTTGCAAACATGAAATTTACTGACTCCTTTCCTATGACAGTGGCTCACAGATTACGGCCCGAACACAGCCTTCACCCTGCACGGCTTGTGGCCCGACACTTGCAGCGGTGGTATCCCCGGCAGCGGCAACACGGGTTGTGACTCGTCGAGAAACGTGGACGACGTTGGCTCCATTATCAAGAGCGGCGATTCATCTTTGTACAGCCAGATGGGCGAGTATTGGCCTTCTTACACTGGTACGTAAATAGGAAGGCGCGGGCCACGTGGAGCGTTCTTTCGTTTTAACTTTTCCTTAGGCGACAACAGCGAGTTCTGGACCCATGAGTGGAATAAGCACGGTATGTGTGGAGGCCCCCCAGCGACTGGCATGGTGGACTGTTGCGATTGGGGCCCGAGTTGAGCTATGCAAAGAATCTCACCACTGACCATGAACGCTTTGATTATTCAGGCACCTGTGTAACAACCCTTGACCCTGATTGTTTCGGTTCCTCATACACGAAGAACGAGGATATGTTCACCTACTTCCAGCAGGCTATCGACTTGCGTGCCAAGTACAACTTGTACACCATCTTGAAGAATGCTGGTATTACTCCCGGTGGTTCGTACAGTGTCTCTGCGTTGGAATCAGCCATCGAGAAATCGACAGGCAGCACACCCAAGATCACCTGCAGCGATGGTGCCATCTCTGAAATTTGGCTGTACTTCCATGTTAAGGGCACCGACACTTACGTCCCTACCGACGCAGTCGACAAATCCACTTGCTCCGGCACTGTCAGCTACCCCTCCAAGAGCTAAATAATACGTTATACTGTAAATTATAGTAGAGATAATTTTATCTGTTTCATTATTTATCACGGCAATATCAGCTGCCAATCTCCGTCTGCTCTGCCATGAAGAAAAACAAAATGGGGTGGCTATGTCGTATAACATTTGCTTATGTTTATGCCACGTCTACAAAGGTGTGTCTCCGTGTCGGTAGTCTTTACAGGAAGCATACGATGCTGAATCATCTTCTGTTTCCTCATCCTCTTCCTCTTCCTTTCTTTTGATATGCGCTAACTCAGTTCGCCCGTGACCAAGGTCGTCATTAAGCTCCCGGAGCTCTTCTTGAAGGTCTTCTCTATCGTCATCGTTGCTTTCTCCTGTGTCATCAGTCTCGTCGTCCACGTCTGTGGCGAGGTCATCGATGTACTCGTCGAAGTACTGCTCGTCGATATGATTCCGAAGCTCGTAAAAGTCGTTGCGCAAGAAGTTGAACCGCGCGTTGATTCTGTCCGTCACGGTATTGGCCACAGTGTTTGCCATACTGTTCGTGGCTATTTCGAATCCTGTGTGTATGGCACGCAGCATGCCGGCGTCGATTGCATCAAGGCGGCTATTCATCGTGCTCTCAAGCGCAGTCAACCTTCTATCTATGTAGGATTCTAAGGCACCTTGTTGCAGGCCTTCTTGTACCGCGTTCTGCTCTGCAAACGCCTGTTGATCAGACGCCACTTGTTCTGGTGTAACCATGCGCGAGATGTCTCTGTGGATGCGGTCTGATAAAAATGGTAGGTTGTCTCAGTCCCTGCGGAAGCAAAATAATGTTAATACAATGGGCGCACCTGTTCGTTGTTGAGCCATATTTCGGGATACAGCCCGCAGCTGAAGAGCATCTGCAACATTTTCCAAAATCCGTATCGAAAGCAGCTCCAAGCCGTATTGATCACCTCTTCGACTGAGTATACCCATCACATCCACCTGGATCACTCCTCCACCTGGAGGAACCTCCACATGATCCTCTCGCAGTGTTCGGGCTGGGCAGGTACAGATTAGGGCTTGTTCTCGTCTAGAAACCCGGTCATTCAGGCGTTGTTAGACGTATGTCGTCCAGTGTATTCTACTTACATGGAATCTGTATAAAGCACAAATTCAACCTGGTAATCGTCTGGTGTACCGTCACGAAGGACCAGCTCCTGTTTAAAACACCAGCCGAAGAAGCGCAACACTAGGCGATCCATCGAAAGAGATAAAATGGAGAAAAAGTGGAAGAAAAAGGCGTTTGAGACATAATTTTTTATCAATGCACTGCACAATCCTTTTTCTGGTAATGACACATAGCCTCGCTATAACCTGAATTCGTTAGCTATGTCATTGACGACCTTTTGCGAAAATGTCAATTTTCAGTTGAACGTGCCTATTACTTTCAGAGTATCGGCCAACGCGCTCATTGTTCTCCATAAGCAGTGATTTGATATTTTCATAGGCTGCATAGATGTGAGCGACACCAAGCTTCTACTACTACTTACCTGAACTCCGTCCATATAGGGCCAGCCACACGCAATATGTATTTATCCATATACTATTCGATCATTACTTTGGGCGGCCTTGTTTTATGGCGGTGTAAAGTTCTAGTGGCCGGCACCGCGTTTAGGAGAAATAGTAGGGGATATGCGTTATATGACTATCTTGTTCCGAGCATACGATACATCTATGACGTACTTGAGTCTATTATGTTTTTAAAACCACGTGCATGTAAGGTGTGAACGATGTGTATTAGGTGTCGAGAAAACTTGCAGAAAGTGTAGTCTGAGCGAAAGGGCATACAACCACGGGTTCCTTGCTTGTGTTTTGACAAAGAACTCGGACAAAAGTAGTAAACAACAATCGTTCAGAGCGTCAGCTCAAATGATTCCTGTCAAGTCATTTTGCCTTCATCTCATTAGTGAAACTTGAGCAGGGCAGGCTTGAGTCTTCAGAGTGCTGAATTGATTCTGCTGCAGGAGAGCTTCAAAGCGCGCCGATGACTTCCAAATACAAATCCGGCGTGATCCCGGATTCATAGTTCCAGCAATATACCGATTTCGCCGCCCGACTCCAAAAAGAAATCATGCATTGTGCGCATGTATCGTTTGGCGACGGCTTTAATGCTAGTAGCAGAGATTGATTTCTTATGAGCAGCAAAGCACACTCTTGATAAACGAATACAACACGTGTGCTCACTTAATACTGTCCCACTAGTAATGTTGCTTTTGCCAAACAAGATCTCAGCTCGTTGAATTTCCGCAGTATCATATCAGGTGAACATTTCTGCTTCTGCTGTGTCCACAGGCAATGTTCAGAATGACAACAACTCGCACATTCACACATATTTTCTGGTACTGTGACAAGACTATCAAAAAACAACCCACGTTTCTCCGGTACTGCTCTTTCTATTCCTCATCTTAACTTCTCTTGTGCCGCGTAAGATCGTCTCGCCGTTAGCGTCGTGTATTCCGTCCAGAAGTCGGTGTTCTTGCACCTGCCGGCTACTTTCTCAAAAAAAAAAAAAAAAAGAGAAAGAAGAAAGAAAGGAAGAAAGAAAGAAACCCAGCCGGATACTAATGCTATCATGGCCAAAGCAGACGAAATCTATTGACATGGGCTGGTTACTGCATTGTAGCGAGCGCGCGTTGCCCGTACCCAGGCAGTACCTATATCGATGTGGTGAGATAAAAAAAAACTGGCAAGGGCGCTCCGGGACTCTCGGTCTGGCCCAACGAGATACTCTCGAGCCCGCTGAAGCCATTCACTGCGCACTGTTTCATTCGCCATCTCCGCTTACGGTTCCCGGTGCCTGGGCCAGAGGCCGAAAATCATCTCTTTTCTTTTCGCCTTTATTACATCTCTCGTTTGTTGCTCTTGTATCAAACATCCTCTTCATATACTATCGGAAAATCATACGAGTGCTTGCTTCACCTTAGTACGAAAGAGTCGTCCAGGACCAGAATCGAAACTTTAGCAGCATTAGCGACTGTGCTGGCGGTTCTGCCATGCCCAGTCAAGAGAAAGCACAAAGATCTTTCTACATAAGGTGGTCTTCATGAAAAGTCTGCGTGCTTAGCGCATTTGATATCTCTCTCTCGTTAGTCTGACTTCCTTTTTGTAATTCTGTAACCAGTCCGCAGAACGGTCTGCACCCATTTGTGATACTGTAGTACGCAACTAAGGAATCCCACCGTACCGAGAACTTGGTTCACGGCCATCAACTGATTGTCCACTGGTCGTGTAGAAATAAACATGCGGTAGATACATAAATATGACCGCTTCGACGTGTAGGATAATTTATATATCTTGCAAGGTTAGGCGCATGCCTTCACACATTCTAGCACCAAAATAGTTGTCGCCATTCACATGTCTATAGTCTATGCTGAAGATATGCTCAAGCAAACTGTAGCGAAACCTGTGAAGTGTAGCACAGTCTCTTGCTATTCTGCATGATATTGGATTGTGATTACGTATCTAATGGGAGCGAAAACTTCCCCTACACCCTTGAGGCGCATTTTTCTTTATTTGCATAAACCGGAAGGATCACGTGCGTCTGCCGTCCAAAGCTTCACCACTTAAATGGTGCCATCATAAAGTAGCACGCCATAGATGATTACATGGTCCTCGTCGCCTGTTGTCGAGGTTGCGAAGAGACGGGGATTGTTATCCCTCCACAGTACCGCTTCAGAATACATATGCTAGTAGTTCAATAGCCAAGACGTTTTACTCTTGGCAATATAGCCATCATCCGCCGTAACGTTGTGATATACTTCATTACACATGCGTATCTCCATAGGAGACTGTATTGAAGAGCACCTGCTCGCTTAATGGTTGAGTTTCACCGTATATAACCTTCGGATGACGCGGAGATCGCGGATTTTCGCAGGATAATGTCCTTCTTTCCGTTCGCAGAGTCAAATGATGTGCTTGCATTCAGTAAATTTCCATACTATGCGCTGAAAGCGGATTTACCATCGATACTTAAACTTAGGCGCATGCTACGTATAATCTACCATGTAGGAAGCTGTCAATGAGATAGAGTCACCCCGGGATCTAATTATGATGATAATAAGAATTTTCCTGGAAATACCGTGCACGGACATGTCCGTTGCATGGTATGCTGGAGGAGGATATAAACGCTGAATTTAAGTTTATATAATATCAGCATAACATACCTATTAGCTACCCATCAGGTGCTTATCCCCTTGGCTCCCACATTACCCAATCGTTTTTGTTTTGCCTTGCATGAGAAGCATCTATTTACCCAATATTGACTTCGTCACGCTGCTTCGAAAATAGGTACTATGCCGTCTACCGTGCGGTCAAAACAATACTGGGTTGCATATGGGAACTTTCATGACAGATATATGACTTACCTCTGCTGGAGTAGATTGTTGTTTACGCGGTGCAGATCCTTTGATATGCGCTTTCCCCAAATAGGAATCGTCCCTTGTGCATCACTGGGCAAGCAACGAAAGGGGCGAACAGGGTGATGTCGCGCGCTCTACATGTAAATAAGCTCGTAAAAGTTCGTCTACGCTCAATAGTCACGACAATACCATCAAGTAGTCTATGTATGTTCAATTTTTATTTTGACATCAAAATGCGGGGAAGTACTGACGCGGCACAAGGCAGCCAATCAGCGGATAAATAAAATAAGACAGCAAAATAACCCACTGTATTCACCCGAAAACGGCAGAACCGAACATCCGCGTGGGTGTGCCGCACCTGCACACCCCTTGCTGCAGACGGATTTCATATATAAATCTCCTCTGAGAAAAATTACAGACTCCTGCGGTTTTTACGTTTCCCTGTTCAGGTCTACTTGCAGTTTTCCATCTAACTGTATCTGTCTTTTTCGAAATGGATAACGCTCTTCAAATATACAATGATTACATCCTCCCTTTTACGCTCAAATCAAAAGATGCAGCACGGAAAAACAAGGTCGTCTCGATCGGCGCGGCTGTGGCATTGACTGCCATAATTTTGTTTCGCGAGACCGTCCTCAAGCCCCCACGCCGCACGCGTCACTTGCCTAACGTACCCTTCTTTGTCTTCCTGCGCACCATGATTCAGAAATGGCCCATCCGCGACACTGCTTATAAAGTGACCATGCCTGTCGCTGCCAGATCGCCGACTGGTCTCTACACGGTATGGTTGAATGATAAATAAGGTGACACAAGCATTCATATGTCATCGTGTCTTATAGAGATATGACCGTTTTGGTTGGACAATTCATATCACCTCGCCCGATGTAGCCAAAAAGTTCTTGCTTAAGACAGGTAGAGCTGGCATCCTCTGGACAGAAGCAGCTTGTATCCTAACTGTTCTCAACGCATGACAGAGCTATTTCCCAAAGACTTTGAGGACCGAAGGCGATCTACGCGCGGTACTTTGATCGGTCGTTACATGATCGGCCCCAATATTCTCTTTGAGAATGGCCATAACTGGAAGAGACATCGGAAGGTCGCCAATCCAGCTTTCCATCGATCCATGCCGGTGGAGCTTTTTGGTCGTTTGACTCATAAGCTTTTCCGCGTCATGGATGGATTGGACGCCGATAATATCGAGTTCCAGAACCTTACTATTCGATGGACATTGGATGCCATTGGCTTGGCCGGTAAGTCATGCCTAGGGCCAATAAAAGGTCCCCCTTTAATCATGTTTTATCGCGGCAGGTTTCGACTTTGATTTCGATGCCATCACGTCAGCTGACAGCGAGTGGGTGCGCAAGTATGACAGTTTCAACTACGAGATGTTCGACCCTTTCTTCGCGCTGATGCCATGGGTTGAGCGGAATTTTCTCTGGCTTTTCCCTCAGCGCAAGCGCATCCATCAAGACTTGACCGATTTCCTCGATATGCTTGACAAGGTAATTTATTGGCCAATGAACTCATAATGATGACGTGTTGCATGCATACTCACACGTGATGCGATCGCGTCTTCAGGTTATTGAAAACAAGCGACTTGCTATCGCAGAAGGCAAGACGAATACGGTCATCAAGGAGAACGAAAAGGACCTTTTGACGTTGATGATCGAAAGTGAAAATGAGACGGGTGTTTTGAGCAACGAGGAGCTCAAGGTACGAATGCAAAATGGAAATATTTAGCCGGGTCTATTATGGCGGCTAAATGATACACCTTCCTCTCCCTAGAGTGACCTTTGCATCTTCTTCTTGGCTGGACATGATACGACTGCAAACGCTTTGGCCTTCGCCGCGTATTACCTAGCGGTCAATCCCGTATGCCAGTTTTTGCCAACTCTACTTCTATCTCATATACTCACAATGTCCATAGGATATCCAACAAAAAGCACGCGAAGAAGCCATTCGTGTTTTTGGCGACGCGCCCGAAGATATTCTTCCGAATCTTGAGCAGGTGAAGGATCTGCCTTACATCAACCAAATTATGAAGGAGGTATGTTTACGTACATGTTCTATTATTTTTTTTTCCCGCGAATACTATATTGATATGTCGAAAATAATGCAGACGCTGCGGATCAACCCACCTGCTCCCAACATTACCATCCGCAGAACCACCCAGGACGTGGAAGTAAATGGCGTCATTATTCCCAAGGATCATCGTGTTGCGCTGGATATCTATGAGCTTCAGCATAACCCCAAGGTACAGACGGAATGATAGTGGGACCACGGTGCATGAGACTGACGTGCTTTGCTCGACAGGTGTGGCGCAACCCAGACGTGTTTGACCCTGAGCGATTTGCGCCTGGTGGTGAAGCAGAACAGCTCTCTGGTCAGGGCATGGCATGGCTTCCTTTTAGCAACGGCTCCCGACAGTGCATTGGTATGGCATTTAGCTTGGCCGAGCAGCGTGTGATGCTGCCGATGCTTTGTAAGTATCATACCAGCATGAATACGTTAAGATATTGATAGAGAGCCCGTTTTGCGTTATTTCTTTAGTGAGGAAATACGAGTGGAGTCTGCCTGCCGACTCTCCTCATAAGGATGGCATTATCACGACCGGCCGTGGTATCATCTCGCCCGTCGATTTGAAACTTAGCTTCAAAAAGAGATACTAAGTTCTACTATCATGTCATTGTTCGAATAATAGCTATTGTCTTTCCTTTGTTCTTTCTACGCTGCAACGGAGATTGGGAGATTTGTTCGTTGCGTGTACCTGAGTCTCGGTCTTTATACTGCCGCAAATAATTACAGTATTATTCCGCAAAGGCATATCTGTCTATTCCCAAAAGACTTCAACTTGACTGGCTCTTGACCATGCGGTTCATTACCAACCTGTCTTCTGTGGTGAGCCCCTCCAAGTCTCAGTACAAGACGCTTGCTATTGATATTTACGGTGTACTTCACAATGGCTCAGAATGTTACCCTTACTCGCGTGCTTCTCTCGAGAACCTCACCCAAGCAGGGATTCACACCATCTTGCTTTCTAACTCGACGCGTCTAGGCTATCTCCTTGCACGCGATCTCGAGGGAAAGTACGGCATCAAGCCCGCATCTTACAGCGAGATTCTCTCCAGTGGCGAGCTCACCAAGATCTTTTTGGAGCAATGCTTCCGCAAGGAGCTGCAAGACGAGCAGCAGTCCGGTACGGCTACTTGCCATGCCACTGCTATGACCAATGGGCAACAAACCACCATGGCACCGAGCGAATTTGCTCAGCAGTACATAAAAACGGGCAAATTTTATCTGGTGGGCAAAGAAAGCTACCATGCTCCTCTTTTCGAGCATCTTGAACCCCACTTGACACGAGTCCACGCTGATGAAGAAGGATATGACTTTGTCCTACTTGGCATGGTGGTTGACTTGCCTGGTTGTACGACGTCTGTTGACCCACTGGATGAAAAGAGCGTCCAAGAGCATTATCGACCTTTCCTGACCCGCTGTCTGGAACGCCGTAGTCCTTTTGTCTGTGCGAATCCCGACGTGTGGGCCCCCAATGGCAACAAACCTGACGGAAGCCCTCAGTTGCTGGCGTGCCCAGGTTACATTGGCAAGCTGTATGAGAGCATGGGTGGTACCGTGCTTTATTTTGGAAAACCTTTCCCGAGCATTTACAAGTACCTTGTGGCCATGTCAAACGTGCAAAAGGATATACTGTGCATAGGTGACAACTTGGCTACTGATGTGGCGGGTGCGAGACAAGCGGGGCTCGATGTAGCCATGGTTCTCGGCGGTATCCACAGCAGTGAACTTGGGTCTCACACGGATGTCGAAAGCAAGCTCGATGAGCTGTGTAAAAAGTATTCAAGTCCGGAGCCGACCTACGTTATACCCTATTTAAAATACGAATAGACGCTTTTTTAGACAATATACGAATAGTACATAGAGTCAGAAAAGCACAGGGTTAGCACCCCGTATAAAAGCATTTACTGTCGTTTATAGACCAAGATTGCCCACTGCCTTTGCCATGCCTGTCTGGTATGTATTCATGCCAAATGCATTTTCGCTGGCAAACTTGGAAAGAGGAGCCTGAATAATACTATCACGGATGATACTGAATACCAAACGGATCCCTATAAACAGCGCCCTCAAAATGCATATATACGGTTTAATCAACAGTCAGAACAAGGCTGATTCGATATATAGGTAGTACATTCTAAACGACGTCCAGAGAATATGGGAAGGGTGTTTCATTTACGAATTGTGAAATTATAAAATATTAATGCACGCATGGACCCGCCTTCCCGCAGCATCAAAAATACAGATACTGTATACGGGGTTTTTCGCGTTCTTGCTTTATGTCACAGCCTCTACTCGACTTTCAGAAACAAATTCTGCAAGACATTGTTGAAGAGGATGCACTGCTTATACTCTCACAAGGCTTAGGCCTATTCAAAATTCTATGCTCTTTTATACAACTCCATTGCACCGACAAACACCTCGTTCTCGTTCTGAACACGACACCTGCCCAGGACGCTGCCATCAATGACCACCTCATTAGTCAAGGTTTCGATCCTCAGAACCTCATGCAACTCATTGACTATGACACTCCGGCAGAACAGAGGTAAGACCTTGCGCATGGCATTCTGTCTGCGTATATATGCATGTATGTATTTATGTGTATATCTGTTTACCTTGTTTTCTTCTTGTAGGAGCAACATGTATCGTCAAAGTGGTGTCTTTTCGGTCACTTCGCGTATTCTCGCCGTTGATATGCTTCTCCAGCGCGTTCCCACCGCCATGATTAGTGGTATCATCGTATACAATGCTCATCGGTAATACCTATATACTCTCTTTCTGCTTTCGTCTGTTCTTATGGGATTACCCCAGTGTAAAGCAGCATTCAATGGAAGAGCTCATCCTCCAAATATACCGAGAAGAAAATGAGAATGGGTTTATCAAGGCCTTGTCTGATCAACCCGAAGCCTTTACCACCGGGTTCGCTCCACTCCAGAATACTTTGAAATCCCTTCGCCTGCGCACTACGTTCCTTTGGCCTCGGTAATCCACAGATAATAACACGTGTCTTCTTCGTCCCTTATTTACATTCTTCTACACACTATTAGATTCCAGATACTTGTATCTGACAACTTGGCCAACGCAGCCGGAGACGTAGTTGAGCTGCGTCAGCCCATGACTGAAAATATGGACAAGATCCAACAAGCCCTCGTTGAATGCATGGAAGCTACTCTTGGAGAAATAAAGCGGCAAAATAGTCAGGTACACTGAGATGATATGGGACGAGTTATGGCCATTCGCTAAAGCCCTGTTCTAGGTTGACGTGGAAGAATTCACCATTGAAAACTCCTTCTTCAAGTCCTTTGATCTGATTGTGCGCAGACAACTCGATCCGATCTGGCATCGCGTCACTTCATCCACAAAGCAGCTCGTTGGCGACTTGACCATCCTGCGTCAACTGCTAGGGTAAACGCCATACAAGTAATGGTGTAGCATATCTCACGCTCTCGTCTTTAGCTACCTTACAAGCTACGACTGTATCTCCTTTTACAGTTTTTTGGAGACGGTCATGGCCACCAACACCTCACGCGATGGCAAGCAAGTTCGACAATCACAGTGGCTGTTTCTAGATGCGGCCGACACGGCCATCAATGTGAGTCTTCAACGAGACTTATACCGATGCGCTAACTGACGATACTAGACCGCCCGCAAACGATTCTACTTCAGGAAAACAGATCCAGAGTACAAACATGAGGTCGAAAAGGAGGGTCAGAACAAGCCCGATATCTTGCTCAACATGGAAGAGCAACCGAAGTGGCGCCTCCTGCGGGAGATATTGGCCGAGATAGAGCTTGATATGCAACATACAACTGGTAAGTTGATGCGAAAAGGCGGCTCTCCCCGTTTTCTTCAGCTATATTCATCTCATGCGTAGGCGCACCCGTCCTTATCATGACCAACGACAAGCGGACATGCTCTCAACTTAAACACTACATGAGCCAAATGAGCGAATCCGACCCAGGAGCGTCGACGCATACCAGGCCCGTGCTCGGACACCTCGCAGAACGCTATTTTACATGGAAGCGGAGTATGCAAAAAATCCAGCTGGCCAGCGCCCAGGAGGCAGCCACCATGCAATCCTCCAACGCTTCATCTTCCACCTCAAGCACAATGACACCGCCCGGAAGCATATCCATGCGGGGAACGCAACCACTGAATAAGCGTCGCAGAGTACGCGGTGGATCTGTCGCAGCGGCAGCTTCGTCGTCACGTCCACATCTCTCGGAGACCTTCCGGGAGGATGTGCTTGAGAACGTACGCATGTGAGTGGCTCGAGACAACCACAGTAAATCTTGTGCTCAACTTTTTATTAAGGCTGGACGCTGAGACAGAAGGGCAACAAGACAAGCCAATGGAAGGTGTCGGTCCCCAGATCGATACACTCGTCGTAGAGAGCAACGATATTTTGCCGAGTTTTGATCTTGTCCCGGCTGAGCGCCTGGTTATGATCCAGCAATACGATGGTGATCTGGATGAGCAGCGATTGGAAGATTTTCAGCCTCGCTTCATCATCATGTACGATCCTGATCCAGCGTTTGTACGACGCGTCGAGGTAAAGAATATAGGTCCAAAATAACGCAGTCTTATTCATGCGCCATACACGTAGGTGTACCGTGCCCTGCATCCTGAACTCCATGTGCGCGTGTATTTTATGCTCTACGATAATTCAGTCGAAGAACAGAATTATCTCAGTTTAATCCGAAAGGAGAAAGAGGCATTTGAACGCCTCATCCGCGAAAAATCGGTGAGGACGGGAAGGAAAAGTGTATGCCATTGCAGATTTCTGACGAATCCTCGTTTTTGTAGATTATGGCCATTCCTCTGGACCAGCAAAAGGGCAAGAAGCAGGAATCAGCGTTCACACGTGCCTTGAATAGCCGCGTCGCAGGTGGTCAACTCAAGTCGACAGAGCAGCCTCAGGTACATGAACATGCAGCAGGTCTGTATGGGACGGCATGTACTTACAAAGGAAGTATGATAGGTGATCGTGGATATGCGTGAGTTCCGAAGTTCGTTGCCTGTACTGCTTTACGCGCAAGGGCTCAAAGTGATCCCTTGCACGCTTGAAATTGGCGATTACATTCTGAGTCCGGACATTTGCATCGAGCGCAAGTCCATATCTGACTTGATTGCCTCGTTCAGGAGCGGCCGTCTGTAAGTCTAACCGACATCCCGATTGATCTTTACTGAACTGAATTGTAGCTATACCCAGTGTGAAAACATGAGCATGCACTATAAGACGCCCATTCTCTTGATCGAGTTTGACCAGAACAAGTCATTCTCTCTGCAAAGTCTGACCAATATGAAGGAGAACATTGGCATCAACGATCTTTCATCCAAACTCGTTCTCCTCACCCTGACATTTCCCAAGGTACGCGTCATGTGGTCGTCCAGCCCGCATGAAACAGCGGCCGTGTTTGAGGAGCTCAAGGTAAAGCGGTTCATAGAGGGAAATGTGATGGATGGCTGACGATGGAGACGCCGTACACCATTATAGAAATTGGAGCCGGAGCCTGAGGCAGACAAGGCAGCATTGGTGGGTGTGGAGGAACCTGAAGACACGGATGCAACACAGAACATGACGCCTCAGGAAATCTTGCGCAGCATGCCAGGCGTAACGTCGAAGAATTATCGTATCTTAATGAGCGCGGCAGAGACGCTGGAAGAGCTGTTCCGGATGTCACGAGAACAGCTCAAGGAACTCATTGGTGAAGAGCCATCGAAACATTTGTATGACTTTATCCACAAGAAGCAAGCCAGTATTTCATAAGAAAGAAGAGATCAGCAACCAATATACAGTACTGTGATATCTATAATGGAATCTGTTCGTGCCCTTTTTTCTTATCCTTCTTTTCTTTGTGTCACAACGCCGACTGAGTTGCCCAGTTCCTGCATTGCTTCTTGCCCCTTCTTATTCTTTTGTCCCGCGCGCCTTTTTATATATATTTGCCTTGACCTCCTCCTCTCCTTTATCTTTTATTGAAGAGCATGTCAATTTGAACGTCATGCAGCAGCCAAAGACGAAGCAAGATGGACACCAGGATCCACTCCTCGGTCCAGAAAACCTCAGACAAATCGTGAAGAACCTGCCATCGCGAGCCAAGGTCAGTCTCATTCCCTACTGTCTTGTTTTGTTCTTCTGTTCATTTGCAGTAAACAGCATCTGCACGACGCTTACCAATACAATGACACGGACGATCTCTGCTGCGAGCTCACCGAGTTTTTCAACTATGCCGAGACTCTTCACGATCTCGTAGCATGGCAGTTCGCTTACAACGAAACGTACCCTAAAGGTAACCACACTTGGCAGCAGTCGGCTGCCTTGTTGTCAAATCTACACGAATATTGACACCGGTCAGATTGGCATACCCTCAAGGATTCAGACAGATCATCCCAAATTGATTATCTCTTGGATCAATTGGATCACACGGCTCACGAAAAACGGATAGCCTCAGCACAGAACCTGATTTATCTCGCCCTAGGTATAAACTTTATAAATGGAAGAACAAAAGCAAGTATACCCATCACCCGCCCCCTCTCTGTAGGAGCCCGCCTGGATGGACCCGTGGAGGCAAGGCTCGATGCCATCCGACACAATCATTCGTTATTGTATGCAGGTGGTGCCATGGCATCTACTTTTGAAGCCCTCCGATGTGCATGTAACAAACATGAGGCATACAGGTCGGTTAGATGAATATGATTGGCTTTGTCGCTCATGCATGGCATATATAGCCCACATCCTTCACTACCTACGGAAAGCGATCCAGACGCGCTGAATCAAGAAATTAACTTATATTTGACGTTACTGTATCTCCTTGTTGAAGTGCGACGTCAGACCACAGGATGGACAGCGGACAACAGTAAGCAAAAGAGGCGACTAAAGGAACTAGTGACAAATCATGAGACATTAGATGAGCCGGATCTGTCCATTCTGCAGTATCTGTTCTCTGTAATAGCCCAGTTACGCGACAAGTACATCAAAACCTTTCCAGTCAAGAAGGTAAGGTCATCTCTTGTTTCCGCCTTTTGGGAGTACCCATACTAACATTGTTTTCTCCTTTTTGTAGCTCATCCTTTTGGCCTGGAAAGTTATGCTCGCGACGCTCGGTGGGCTTGATTCCCATAAAGATACCAAAATAGCTGCGCGCATGCTTTATGGACTGGACGCCGTCCAAGGTACGCAAGTGAGTTTAGTGCGGCCACCATTCTCATAGGGATTGCCGTAGACACGCCTGCCAAATGCACACCCCAAGAATTGCACGTCTTTCTCAACGAGACTTCGCTCAAATACCCCACTTTCCGAGCGCCCGCACTTCCCAGCGCCGTTGCATCCCCTCTTACGGTGAGAGCCTCGTCCAGGCTTGCCGAGGCCATGGGCATCGCCAACGCAGCCGCAGCGACCGACCTCCCTTATCAGACCCTCTTTCCGCCCAAGTCAAACAACCTCCAGAAGAACAAACCTCAGCCACAGCAACCGTTCACCTACGCTGCGTCCAATCGTCAGTCACTTGTCTTGCCATTGAACCCGGTTGGGCCCACCGTGCCGCAAAGTACAGTCGAGGCAGGCGATTTGTTTGTTAAGAATATGCGTTTATCGGTCGCCAACTACCAAGTAATTCTCGAGCGCGAAAAGACAATCCGGCGATGGCAGCGCCTAAAAGACAGGTCGGATCCTGCCCTCCACTGGGATCGTCTCTCGGACTCGATGCGGCAGCGGTTCGAGAATCTTGAGCAGTTTTATGTATGTGTGCGACTGGAAGGGCCCGAAATGCAACGTGAAGCTAAACGTTTGTCTTTTCGCTTAGACATCCATTGTGCCTGATTTACAAAATATCGTCATTGTGCTTTTGAAGTTGCTTTTATCCACGGTGACGGTCAATAACCGATCTGCCAGTGGCAATGCGAGCACCAACGGTAAAAATAGCAAAGACGAGCCGGTCTCGGACGTGGATGAAGCCGACACGCAGCGGAACCGTGAAATCTTGTCCAAAGCCATCTCGGCCATCCTCTTGCTTTTGCTCAAATGGACTAAAGTTTCACGTAAGTTCTCTATAATAAGTCTCAAAATCCCGGTATATACTGACACACGGATGTTCCCTAGATGTGTTGAAGTTTGAGTATCTGTCACAGCTCTTGGTGGATTCTGGCTGCTTGCTCTTGATCCTGAAAATCCTCGGTCTGCAGGAGATCACGTCGCTCGTATCGGCCAAGACAAACATTGAACATTTCGGGTAAGACAGGACCACACTAAGGGTAGTGAAGCTCATTTGTTTATGGTGATAGACTGTTTCAAGAGGAAAAGAGAGAAGCCGAAGATGTCAAAACCGAAGAGGGAGAGCAGAAAGGAGAGATCGAGCTGACGACGAATCACCGAAATATGTTCTGGGCGATCAATTTTCTAAGGATGCTGCAAATGCTGACAAAGTGCAAGACACACCGCATCATGCTGCTCGTGCAGTACAAGTCATCCGTAAGCTGACAAGTGGAGGGATCGACCCAATATATTTTCCTTTTTTGCTGATCGCTCAAATTTGGCAGGCGATCCTTAAACGGGCCCTCAAGGTGTCACACCCGGTCATGGAGCTGTACGTGCTTAAGGTCTTGAAAAGCCAAGTACCCTATTTAGGTCGCAAGTGGCGATCAGGTAAACGAGTGTGATCAACAGAGGTCAATTATAGCATATACATACATACTGATATTATTTGTTCTGTTGCATTATATTAGGCAACATGAAGATCATTTCTGCGATCTATTTACAGTGTCATACTGTGTTACGTGACGATTGGATATCCAAGTCGGACACCGAGAATGATATGGAGGACGGCATGGTATGTATTTTTGTGTCAAGGATTAGGGGTCCTGTGTGAATTTTATTACTCGCCCTTTTGTACTCATCCCTATGTGTACATAGATACAAGAAACCAACTTGCGTATGCTCATCAAGATCTACAACGGTCAGCGCTATCTGCCTGCCATGCTGCCTGCGCCAGACGAAACAAGCGGGTTTGAGAAGGGCCCATCTCTCCTTGATATTAATGAAGAACAAGTCGAGCTCGAGGAGGCGTTCATGGCAAACTATGAAAAATGGCTGGAAGAGAACGTGTACAATCAAGCGGAGGACACGGAGCCCATGTCGCCGATACCCAGCCTGGCACACCCTGACCAAGCGTTTAGTAGCAGTGCAAATGGTAGCAAGCGTCTGGCGCGTGCGATTGAGGGGCTTTACGCAGAGAGCCTGGCCCGTGAGTTTGCAAGGGGTGATGACGAGGACGAACAACAAGAACGAGTAGGGGAGAACGCGCTTGAGGAAGCCTTACTTCGCCTCCGTAGAGTAGAGCACAGTACATTGAAAGAGTGGCACGAGGCGGACGAGATGCTTTTGGATCGGATGGATGGTTTGGTTTCTTCATAGAAAAGGATCAAATGGTAACAATAAAAAAAGAATAGCGCATTGCATTCGGTTCATTGGATACATAAAGAGCAAGAGGTAGATAGAGAGACAGCTTAGTTTGGGTGGGCATGCACAAGGAGTGATACGCATGGCGACTTCTCCTAATGTCTATTCTAATCCACAAAAAAAAAAAAACTAAAAAAGTGTGCAATGCACGGCAGATTGATGATGTGCGTATGTGTGTGTCCTGTACACCATGTACGTGTGTACGTATTGTATGAGCGTGTGTGCGTGCGTCGGTTGCAGTGTGTGCACATCCCATACATTAAAACACACAAGTCTGGTTAATCATTGTGCGTGCGTGCGTAACTGAAAATAGAATAAAGAATGGATGATGTGCTGCTGTGTCACCCACATTCAACTCAATCATTCATTGCAGTCATTTGGCAAATAGCCGAGGGGTCTTCTTCCGTTGTGTCGGCAGACGAAATAAGAAAAGGACCGTATTATTATCATCTCCAGAAAAGGAGTGCAAAGCGGTTTGCCGATGAGAAAAAGAAAAGAAAAATAGAAAAATATGACAGGCGTGAAGAAAAAAGAGGAGAAACTGTGTGTATTGTGTGTGTGTATAAGTGTGTGAATTTGTGCGTGTTTCTATTTGAGGGAGAAGGAGCAAAAAAAAAAAAGAAATAAGTGGCACGTTGATGAATCAACCACTTTACGTGGCCCTATCATAGTAATAAAATGACAAGATTATTATATCGCGATGCTCCTTAATCCCATGAAACTGTCCCTCTCCCGTAACCCCCCAATAAAGAAAGTAGACCCTTCTACTTGCCATGTCAATTGGATATCTTGTCCGAAGCCCGATGAAATATGCATGTAAACAAAAGGCTCCAACCCAGAATAGTATTCGAGACATGCGGTGACTGGCTGTGCACCCACGCTTCTACTCAAAAGTGTGATTCCATTTCTGCTTCTCCACACGTAAATGAGTTTGAAACAATGAATATGCGTCCGCTCATTAAAGTATTCCTCCGAAAAGTGGATGACCAACAACAGCAGTTAATAACAACAGTAGATAAAAGGAAAAACGAGCATAACTGATACCTACGTCCCAGCTGGGATGGGATCATGCAGACATTGAAATCTTATGTCCAATCAAAGACGGTGGTCGGGAATGGGCAGGACCCAAAAAAATTTTTTTTGGCAGGGCAGACCTTTTCATTACTTTTTTTTTTCTCGAATATTTTGCAAGTGATCATGGCAGACAGGTAAAGACATAATCACAAAAGAAAGGAAGAACCCGAGATCCGGGAATGGCAATCAGGGGTGTTGGGGGTCTATGGATTCGAATTAGGGGGAGGCTAAGACGATTTATTGCAGTGAACAAGTGCAGGATCTCCCGATGGTGTCCGAGGTCGTACTCAAGAAACGCAAGGTCAACGAGAAGGAAGCTGCCAAGCGGGCAAAGCAGCTTATCGAAGCGCGGAGGGTATGTTGGCGATGTCGAAATACCGATTCTATATACTCATTGTCATTGTTGACAGGAAGCGAAAAGACGATCGAGATCGAAGCGGGATACCTTCATTACGCCTGCCCAGCTGCTTATGGAGCACCACGCCCTGAAGCGACAACAGAACCGCATCCAATACCTGAAACATCATAAAGCAACCAAGAAGCAGCACACAATGGTAGAACAACCCAACGACAAGGTTGTCCTGGTTATCCGGACCGGCAACGAGCACATTTCTAAGCACGGTCTGCACCCGCTCATGAAGAAAGCCCTCAACACCCTCCGCCTGCGTCACAACAATACCGCCGTCTTTTTGCGACTCAACGACCCCAAGACATGCGATGCACTCAAGTTTGTCTCGCCTATGGTCGTCTATGGTGAACCGTCGTTGAACACTGTGCGTGATCTGCTCCTCAAGCGTGGTACGACCCTCATTGATGGCAAGCCGCAGCCGATCACCGATAACGTGCTGATCGAGGAGAAGCTCGGCGAGCATGACATTATCTGTCTCGAAGACATGATCCACGAACTCGTCCAGGGAGGCGAAGCCTTTGACGCCGTTGCACGGTTTCTGTTACCATTCCGTCTGCAGGAGCCTACCAAGCTCCGGTTGATGCGGAAACTGAATGAGTTCAAGGAACGCGAAGAGAACGACGGCCACATTGTCAAAAAGGACGTAGATTCGCTGGTCAAGTTGATGAATTAGGCAATAACACATTGGTTCCACAAATGCAGATCAAAAAGGGTTTTTTTTATGTATTGCTTGCGTGAAATGACAACAATGAATTTTTTTACACAAAAAGGAAAGATATGCCAACCAACGATTATGTGTCCCTCCCCCATAGGGGTTCAACATGAGCCTGCTTAACAAACCCCCCCATCTCCCTTTCTTTGTGAAATGCGATGTGTATCATTATGCGTGTCTTGGTTATATAAAAGAGCTCGACTTTTTTTCTTCATCTTTTCCCTTCAGTATTCTTCTCTGCCTCTTCTCTCCATCTTTTTACTTTACACCTCTTCTCTTAATACCCACATACCCCCCACCTAGTACATTTAAAATCATGTCTACTACTACTACTACTACCACCTCATCTTTTAATAAGCTCGCTAATCTGCATCCGGGCTTCCTCGCTCGCTACAGCCTCGGCCAGGAGCTAGGCAGTGGCGGGTTTGGTTTTGTCATGTCCGCTGTGGAACGTCAGACGGGCGTTGAGCGCGCCGTCAAGTTTATCTACAAGAGCAAGGTGCCCGAGTCAGCGTGGATTCGCGACCGCAAGGAAGGCGTGATGCCCATCGAACTTTACATCCTTAAACACGTTCAGCACCCCGGCGTTGTACAGTACATCGACTCCTTTGAGGATCGCGTCTACTTTTATCTCGTCATGGAGATGCACGGCAGCGAGTGGAACGCCCAACCCCAGAAACCGATGCCCGTCGAACTCCCGCCCTCGCCCCCGGCCTCGCCTCACTCGGAAGCCGCTCCCTCGTTTGACGACATGGAAGAAGAGCCGCCCAAGGTGGTGCGACGCCGGACGTCGTGCGACCTGTTTGAATGCATTGAACAACACCACCACCTCGACGAAAACCTGGGACGCCACGTGTTCCGTCAGATCGTCGATACCGTCGCTTATCTCGACCAGCTCGGTGTCTGCCACCGCGATATCAAGGACGAGAACATTGTGATCGACGACAATTACACGGTCAAGCTCATTGATTTCGGCTCCGCTATTATCAAGCCGCGCAACCACAAGCGCAACCCCACCTACTATGAAAAGTTCTTTGGCACTGTCTCCTTTGCTTCACCCGAGATCCTCCTCCGCAGGCCGTACCGCGCTGAGCCGGCCGAGGTCTGGGCGCTCGGTGTTCTTCTCTACACGATGCTCTTTGGCGAAGTTCCGTTCGTCAACCCGGCCGCGGCTGTCATGGGTCGCTTCACCAAGCCCAAGGTGCCTGTCTCGTCCAAGTGCATCCACCTCATTTCTTGCATGCTCGAACGCCAGCCTGAGAAGCGTCCTACCATTCACCAAGTCCTTCTCCACCCTTGGCTTCAACAACAGCTTTAATTCGACCGTCCGACCCCCACATATCTTCCGGCACGCCAATGATACCAATAACCCCTCTCATATACACGCACGATTCTACACGTCCTATTTTTTCTTTTGGCATTCATCCTCGCATACCCCATTCAATGACTCCCACAAACCCTTCCCCCCATTCTTCTACTTTTTCTTTTTTTTCTTTTTGCTTTTTCTGTTCTCTTTCATGCATGCGTCTCAGCTATTTAGCATTCTCCTACACTAAGTACACCCACACTTTTCAAAAGTAAGCATTCATCATAATCTCATCGTGTATGCCCATTTTCTCTTTTTTTCTCTCTCTCTCTCTTTCTTTGTATATGTCCATCCTTTTCCTTCCTATACAGCACACATTTCACTTATACACATTTCCATATTAATCATCATAATAATAATAATGCATACCCCCCGCTTCAACGCATCTAATAATAAACCGCACTCGTCGCAACGATAATTATTCGAAAGAGGAAAAGGTCGTGCCTATTTGATACACCATTGTACTATTAGACAGGAAGTCAGAAAGAAAAGAGCCCTGGCTGACATCGAAAACAAAACAGAACTGTCAAAAATAATTCGATAAGAAAATGGAAGGCGGGCACTGAGCTGACAAATTCAACAGATACACAACTCTTCTCTCAAAAAATAATAAAAATGTCGTACGCAGCCAAGGACGGAAAGGACACGATCGTGTTTGTCGACAAGGAGTACGTCGATCAGCAGCCTGAAATTACGCCTCCCAAGGCTGAAGAAAAGGAGGAATCCAAGGACCAAGGTGCTGCGTATGATCCCGAAACCGGCGAAATCAACTGGGATTGTCCATGTAAGACTTTGCATGCTTTACATTGGGATGTTTACTAATCATAATGTGATCTTCTACCTCTTTGTTTTTATTTTTATTACTTCTATTGTTATCCTTCTTATTATTATATGGATAGGCTTGGGTGGTATGGCTCAAGGTCCGTGCGGTGAAGAATTCAAGGCGGCATTCAGCTGTTTTGTGTACTCGACGGCCGAGCCGAAGGGCGTTGACTGTGTCGAGAAGTTCAAGGACATGCAGGACTGCTTCCGGGAGCATCCCGACGTCTATGGCGACGAAATCGATGACGATGATGATGAACAGCCAAAGAAGGAAGACGACAAAAAGGCAGAGGAATCCTCATAAACCATAGTCATTCATCCTTTTGCATACCCCACTATGGGAGATCCAGCACGCTAGCACTCACACGCACACACACACCCCACAGAGAACAAAAGAAAAAAAGGAGCATCATATAGCCACATTCAAGCCAGAAAAAGAGTTACCTTTTTCTGTCTGTATAGAAGATACTTACTTAAAATAGAGCATCATCACCCCATTCTCTTTCAAATAATATGATCTTTTTCTACTTTTATTTCTATTTTTTCTTTTCAATGGGCCAGAACTGACGCAGAAGAGAGGGGTTCATGACGGAAATTGCCTTTTCCTGCTTTTGATCGAGACACTACTCCATGTGTTACATATCAAGAACCAAGGTGCATATGACCACTCTCCATGTGCATCATTCATTCTTCAATTTCATCCCTCCACGTGGGGGACATGGATGGCTGGACTGTGGATTGGACGCATCATTTATCGTTGATTGGATATTGTGTGTCACGTATCCAGATATATAGGCCCTCTCTCCTTTTTCCATCCGCCATCTTATCGCTGCGCTACCGAGCTTATTATAATTGTCGGTGCAGATTTTTAGACCCTGATGCACTCATCCAGTCGTTTTCAGCGACTGTTGCACCAGGAAGGGACAGCCTGTCAAGAAGTTATCTACATAATTACGTGCGATTGACAGAGTCATTATCAATTGCTTTTTCTCGTTAATGAAACTAGACACACAGATTCTGTCAGATGACACAGGCAGGATCTTGAATACATGCACATGGGAATTTTTTAAATGAATTCGGTACACAATCCTTATTGCGTAAGATCTATGTTTGTTGATTTGATTCTATTTGTGGTCTTCTGGGAATGAGGGGAAGGGGTCCAATGGAGAAGTTTTTTCCGTTTGTTGGATCAAATCAGTATTAAGACGTCCTGCAGTAGTAGACAAATATATTAGTCTTTTTTTTTTATTCTCGCAGCAACCAACATCATGGTCGGAGCTTTGCTGCAACACACCACCTTCCTCATGGAGCTTCAACTTGTTTGAGGTGCATAAAAAATATAAGGGGAAGCGAAGGTGTAACCATCGCAGCCAGCATACATCAGCATCGCATCTCTCTTTTTTCTTTTTTCTTTTTTTTCCAATCCGGGGCGACGACCGAATATGTTAAGATCGAGACGGATGAGCGGCAAAAAAACTAAGGTGCTCGATAAAGAAGAATATAATGCATCTGTGTTTATAGGGTACGTGTGCGTGCATGCAGGAAACCAAAAAATAGGTTACTTTTTTTTTTCTTTTTTGGTTTGTGTGTTTGTATGTACAATCCATCCTATAAGTCTATGTTTATATGTATAAGATTCAACACCATCGTGCATTGCAGCATCCGTTCAATACGTCACACATGCATTTTTCTCTCTCTTTTGCGGAACTTCACGATGGAAAGGCGCAACATCCCGTAAGACAAAACACAAGGAGGAGACGATGTTACATTCACAGCACGAACGTGCACCATAAGAATGCGCAGCAAAATGGAATGTGTTATGGGGATGATGGGCTTAGACGTTTGTTTTCGGAAAACAAGGCAAAAAAGAAACTGGCTTGCGCTGTCAAGTGAGTCGTCGCTGGGCGGAGGAGGTGGCACGAGGGAAGGGAAGGAGCAAACTCTAGAGACGGGTGGGGGTTTCCTGATAAAGCGGAGCAACACGAAGTGGCACCCATGGGTCAAAGTATACAATGTGTCGCGCCATTCAAAGAAGGGAGAAAAACGTGAGCACCGTTCTGTATGGGTTGGCTCAGCAGCATCAGCAACGGCAGCGAAAGGGAAAAAAAATTGAAGGCGCCAAAAAAAAAAAAAAAAGGTCGCGCTCCACTGATGGAACTGATAAGGGAAATAGGATACTCTGGTTGGAAGGGAATTTTCAGGCAATGAACCAGCCAATGTATGTGTATGTATGTAGGTGCCACAGAAGAGAACGACCAGAAGCTCCCAGACCCCTTTTCGACTTCTTTTTTCTTCTCATATTGATAGAGTGTCTTGTTTTGACTTGATCAATGTAGAAGTGAGAATGAATGAATAGAAAAGGTCCATGCTTATTTGGAAATGTGGCGTGCAACTTGTTTTTGGTGAGAAACGGGCTGTTATCGCCTGCGTAATTGGGTGTAACGCTGTTTGTGTGACGTAGAAAGGACTGTGCGCACGAAACTAGCGATTGCTTTCAGAGGATTCATGGTTTGTATCTTGTTGAGATTGTATATGATAACGTAGGAGAGACTAGACAAGTTTTCTATTTGTCTCTTGCATTTTAGCTATGATCTTGTCTAATGTTTTCCTCTCCCCGGGGTTGGGGGTTGTCAAAATCAGTCAGGCGGGTTACATTTATAGACACTCGCATGAGGGGCGCCGGGCGGGAAGGGGGGGGGGGAGGTGTGCAATGGGGGGAGTGTCCGTTCCGCGGAAGCAAATTGAGTGCGCTATAAAAGGGAGCCGTTCAGACTTGCCCATAAGAAAGAAAAAAAAGAAAAAGGATCAATGAACCATTCCTTTTCTCTTGCCTTTTTCTTTTACATTTCCTTTAATCAACATGGCCCATAATCACATCAAACGCGTTCAATTTGCCCATGACGTTCAATTCATCAGCACTTTTGCCGACGAAGAATACGGTAATGTCATGAATACTTAAACGAGTCTTATATTAGTATAAAACACAACCACTGACAATACAATTTATATTTTTTATATCTTTATCTATTTAGATCGTACAGCACACGAAGTTTCCAAACTGACCTACAGCGACATGCTTGAACTGTTGACCATGAAGTCGCAGTGGCGACGAGACATGGAACAAATGCTGGCAGACCGTAACCTAAGAGAGGCAAATCAAAGCGACGAGGACGACGACTTGTCTGCCGATTCTTCTTCATCCACTTCTGAAGACAATGCTCATCATGTCTTCCCCTCCTCATCGCCCTACCAAATCTGCACCTAACCTAACCTAACCAAACCAAACCTGGTCACTCCAGTCAACCGAAGCAAACGCAACCCATTCGCACTCATACGCATACATCCATACTCCGTGTTCTTCTTTTTCTGTTTCTGCATACCCGCCACTCTTGATTCATTCATGTATGGCACAACCTTATAATTCCCGACCCAAAAAACCCAAACCCCCCTTCTTCCCATATCCACACATACACCGGACCCCATTACATCGGTCGATGCTTATAATGTAAGGATATGCGTATATGTTATTGTTTGCGGGCATTCCTCATCGAATGCGTACATACAATCCATAACCACGCATAGCACCCATCGTCTATATTCTTCATCCTTTCTCGCTTTCTCGCTTCCTCTATTTCTTTCTCTCTTCCTCTCTCAGACTTCCTCCTTCTTCTCCGTAATGATACCTTGGTCACTTCCTTTGTACATGTTTCACTCTCATCATTCTTGTAAAACAATGCTCTTTTGTGTTCAACACGTATGCATGGCGTCACTTGCAATGTTGATTCATTCGTCATATCAGTTTCTCCCCCCATTTCGTAAACAGCGTGGGCACGTGTCTGATAAAGAGAAGAAAAAAAATAAAAATTAAAAACAATGATCGTGGCTGCAACGCTCTTTTCAGAGATAAATCACCATACTCGCCCACGAGCAAAGAAAAGAAATCAATAGCAGCAACGACGACAACAACGACGACGACAACAATAGCAACAACAAGGATGCCGGTATGAAAAGACAACCTCGCCACGTCTTTCGCAAGGAGCGCAAAAAGGCCAGGCGGAAAGAAGCGCGCCAACAAGCAGCTGAAACGCGCGACGCCCAAGCGGCCATGCGTCACGAACGCGATGCACCCGAATTAACACGGCAATACAATGAGGCCAAACGTCGCTGGGAAGAGAGCGAAAAGTCCATCACAGCTCTGCAGAAAGTGCAAAAAGCTGCTCAAGAGGCTGCCCAAAAAGCCAAACGTGCCGAAGAAAAAGAGTGGCGAGATCGTTTGCTACGCATGCCGCTCTTGCCATCACCGCAAAAGTCTTCATCTTCTTCTAAGGTAAGCCTACCATCTTACATTCAAATGACTCCAGACTATTAAAACCGACAACCGTCCGATTCTATGAATTTGCTTTGCTTTGCGTGTATGTGTATATGTGTATTGTAGGTACGCGTGTTCGTCCCCGAGGGTGACGATAGTAATAATAATAAGCAAAAATAAAAATGAAACAATGAACCGATAAAGGAGAGGGGAGGACTGTGAGTTATTAAACGAAACGTGGCAGCACCGAGAAAGGTTGCAAGGGGGATGTGTCATCGAGTTCCAGAGCATAAAGGAAACACTCCTTGGCGCGTGCGAGGGCGCCGTAATGCTGGTAACAGCTGCCGAGGAGATACCACGCCCGCGCATTGTGCCATCCATAGCCCTGCGTCGTGCGGTCGAGGTATGTCTCTGCGAGCTCCCACTCGCCTTGCTGAATATGCAGCTGAGCAGCCGATACAAGTGTCTCCACATGGTCAGGGTCGATCGCAAGCGCCTTGTTGAACGCATCCATGCCCGTCGCCAGCAGCTCATCGCCGCCCTTGTGGACGCACACCACACCGAGCTGGTGCCACACCGATGCGTCATTGACCTGACCCACCAACAGCTGCTGCTCGGCCTCCATCACGGCCTTGATGGCCTCGTCAAGCCGAGCGGTCTTGATAAACGTTGCGGTGGACATGAGCCAAAGCTTGATCAAAAGCTGATGCCATGTCTCGCGGCAGTTGGCCACGAACGGGTTCTCCTTGAACAGCGAAACGGTCGGAGCAAATGGCTTCTTGTGGTGCATCGTCGTACGGCTGGTGGGCGTGAGGAGAGACGCGAGCGAGCTTTCGGTGTTCGCGCTCGTCCGTCGATCGTTGCCCATCACTACCGGCGACGACGTACCGTTCATGGTCGCGCTGCTGCCGCTGCCTTGGCTACCGCCGATGCGACGTGCAAAACCAATATCCATCAACTGCAGGCTCTTGATGCGCAGCGACTTTTGGCTGTTGCGGCGCGGCAAGCGCTGTGAGGTGGCCGAGCGCCGGTCACTCCGGGTCTCGTCGCTCGAACTCGGCTTAAGCTTTCCTGGTGGGAGTTCATCCTGGGGAAGAGGTGCATCGGCCATGACGGAGAAGGTCGATTTAGCCGAATCGCTCGGTCGTCGACTGCCGATGCTGTTGGACCGCCGGCGGTCCGAAAGCGAGCGCGAGCGCGACCGAGAACGCGTGAGTGAGCTGCGGCGCCGGATTGATGAGAGCGTCGAGGACGAGCCACCACCGCCGCCGCCCTCAAAATAGTCTTCTTCATCCACCATCGTCGACGCGCTGCCAGCTGGTGTTGCGACGGTCTCGTTGGGATCCAAGCCAAAGTGCTGCGATAGCTTTGCGTAGATACCAAAGAGGTCGGCATAAAGGTCCATGGTGGCCTCGGTGCCCTCCAGCTGCTCGAGAATCAGGAGTTGTGTCATGCGCATCGAGAGATACGACTGCGCCGTCTCAAAGTACTGCCGGCGGCTGGGCTCGTTGTCATCCCAGGCAATATACGAGATGGTGGCGTCACGATCAGAGGGAATATCGGTGATATCAATGTGCTTCAGACCGGCCTCGACAGTTTGAAGCGCTTGTGGCACTTGCTGCAGATGATTGTTGGACGAGTAGATCAGTGCGAGAAGGTGCCACGCCGGGAGATAGTCTCGCTTGAGCTGAATCGTGCGCAGCACCGAGCTGGCGGCCGCGGCCGTATCGCGCGTCACGGCTAACTGCACTGCGAGCTCATAATGCGACTTCCATTGGTTGGAGTCGAGCTCAATCGCACGGCGCAGCGACGCAATCGATTTGCTGTGATGGTTCGAGCGATGCTCCGGATCTACACCTGTAGACAAAGATAAATGAATCCGTGATCCCCTTTCGCCTTTTTTTTTTTTTTTTTCACTAATATTTGACTTACTTTGCTCAGCCCACAAGCCATATGCTGTGCCACGAGCGCGGAAACAAGCGGCTAACAAGCGGTCATCTTCCTTTTCGGCGAGCTCCACAGCTAGATCAGCGAGCGCCGAGGCCGCCTTGCCGTCGCCGAGCTCACGGCCATGCAGCTCGACGCCAGCCAGTAAGGCATGCACGATATCAACCAAGCTTTCCTCGTCAAGCGCGACCGCCTCGTCGCCTTGGGCGTCCAATTCGTGAAGAATGGCAAATTTGCGCCGGATGCTGTGTGCGCGTGCTTCAGTCTCCTTTTGCTCAACCAGCTCACTTTCAGCGACATGGTCGAGGTTGTTGACGCCCACCAGGCCCATGTAGGCCTTGAAGCAGTGTTTGGCCTCATCGAAATGTCCAAGCCGTAGTAAAACGAACAGGAGATGACGGGTGATGCAGGCGCTATTGAATGTGGTCTCCTTGGCCTGATACAGAAACTTGAGAGCGTTGCGCACGTTGCTCCGGTCGCCCCAGCCGATCTCGGCGTGGGCGCGGTTCATCAAGTTGGCCAGCTCGACGACATGACTGTTGAGGGCCCGCGTGGTGAGTTGCGGCGTGATGAGCCGAAGGAGCTGGCGGTAGGCCGTCATGACGACTGAAAGTTCCTCGATCGCGGCCTGTTCCTTGATTGACGTCGTGTTCTCGGGCAAGATATAGCTGCGAGTTTGTGTCGCCCGGATGAGGTAGTGGGTATAGGCACGCAGGATCACCCATTGCTTGTGGCGCTGCCAGTGCGTGGCCCAGGGAGAGAGTGTCAACTGGACGTAGGCGCGCATCATGGTCAGCGTGCGCCCCGTGTCGCTTCTACAAGAGGGGATCATCAGCCAAGGATGTCGACCAAGAAATATCAAATGGGGTTGCTTGCCTTGCCCGGAGGTGGAGGAGAATGGCACGGTAAAGACATTCTTCGATCCAAAGCGCGAGGGTCTCGCACCGCTCGCCCGGATGGGTCTTGACGACCTGCCAGGCGGCCTCAAAGGCCTCCAGAGCAGCTGGGATATCGTTCTGCATTTCAAAGCAAATACCTATAAATTTTCACAGGGTCAATTTTTCATTTTTTTCACGTGCACCTCGTGCAGAGAGCCACACGTCTTTTCCTTTCTTCCTCTATCTTTTTCATTCATACCTTTGATGGCACGCGCCTGCACGAGCAAAACCAAACCATAGCCTGCGCCGACATCCTCGGCACGAAGGGCCAGGTTCTGCAGGGTCTCGAGGGCTTGCGGATACCGGGATGACTCGAAATAGACGCGGGCGAGGATGATTTTGGCAAACTAGTCAAGTTGGGGTCGTGTTACACAAGGCACGGTCCTTCTTTCCACTCAACCCCACACAACTTACTTGGCTCTGCCAGTCGTCGGGCGTCTCAAGCGCGTCGGGCGACTTTTTGGAAATAACTTTGATCAAACGTCGTTCCAAAGGTTGGCTGTGGACCTGGCTCAGACGAGGAGGCAATGAAATGTGATCTGGCGTGTCGTTCTGGTAAGCCGTGTCCTCGCCTGGCCAGTAATACTGCTGCAACGGTGAAGAGGGGGTTTGCGACTCATCGTCTGTCGAAGCCGGTTTTTGCTCATTTCGGCGCACACGCTGAAGTTGTTGGACCAGATCGACTTCGACGCAGGCGGTCGTATCAAGCACTGTTTATGCATAATAAAATTCAATGCATACGCAGGGTCAGTTTCAACCCGTTTTTATGCTGTCACGAATGCCTACCTGTCTCGCTCGGATGGTATTTCTTGTATCGGCGGGCCAAGTCTGGAATAGCTGGCCAGTTGCCGCGACACCGTGCCACGTCCAAGTCAGCAGCGGTCTGTTGTGCTTTGTCCATAATTTAATAATAATAACTAAAAGTCTATACAGCTGAAGAAGGAGTGGCCGGGAAAAATGGTGTCTGCTGTCGTTTCGGATGGAGGATGGGTAGCGCGTTTGTTTTAGAAAAGGGGACTGCTGCGCGTAACGGACAGACAGGAACAGAAATGAAAAAGAAAAAATAAAATGAAACTGAAACTGAAAAAGGAGAGGAATTCAATGAAAGTATAAAAGAGAAAGCGAGAGAGAGAAAGGGAAAAAAGGACAGGTGAAACGGACTGGATTAGGCAAAGTATACGGCGTCCCAAGGTGAGCCGTACAACGACGACAGTTTCTATTTCATGACCAGACAGAACTTGTCCACGTGCAATGAGTCAAGTCAATTCATCCGCTTTCGGTTCGCTTTATTTTCTCTTATGCTTGCCCTCATTCATGTCAGCTCATCTTTGTTGATTGCCATTCGCTCATGTAAAAGGTACCACGCTTCCGTGTGTATCTCCCTGTGCTCGTCTGCGTTGTGTACCTCGAACGGGACAGGTACGAGCCCGATGAAGAAGGACACCCATGCACTTACGCGAAACCAGCCCAATTGACACGAAAATAAATAATAAAAGCGAGAGAGAGAAGGAGAAGGAGAGGGAGTATTTCATTCATGCAAAAAGAGAGAGAAAAAAGTGATATTGGGGGATAAAGGCATTTAACCTCTCTTCTTGAGGTTGTTCGAGAGCCACTCCAGACCTTCGTACAGACCATCACCTGATGTGATCATACCGAATAGATTGATTAGAAACCAGAACCCCGTTTGATATACAATAAAAGCAAAAAAAAATAGAAAAGTACTTACCAGATGTTGCGCAAGTGGTCTGAATGTACCAGTGTCTATTGCGGAGGGAGTGCAGACCGAGCTTATCGGTGATCTCAGCCGCGTTCATGGCGTTGGGCAAATCCTGCTTGTTGGCAAACACGAGCAGCAGAGCATCGCGAAGTTCATCCTCGTTGAGCATTCGCTGGAGCTCATCACGCGCCTCGGACACACGGTCACGATCGTTCGAGTCCACGACAAAGATAATACCCTGCGTGTTCTGGAAGTCTATATACGTATATATCCTAGTTCAGTGGAATGATGTCGTCTTGCTGACTGTGAAAACTTACAATGTCTCCACAGGGGACGAATCTTGTCCTGTCCACCGACATCCCAGACGGTGAACGAGATGTTCTTGTACTCGACGGTCTCCACGTTGAAACCTGGTGTACAATACAAGGTCAGTATATATATGTATAAGAAAAAGGCGCGTATAAAACAAGACAAAGACATACCAATGGTGGGGATGGTGGTCACGATTTCACCCAGCTTGAGCTTGTAGAGGATGGTGGTTTTACCGGCAGCATCCAAACCGACCATGAGAATGCGCATCTCCTTCTTGCCGAAGAGATCGGAGAAGAGTTTCGAAAAGCTTAAACCCATCGTGCGTAGATGATGAAGTATGAAAAGAGGGGAATATAGAAAAGAAGAAGAAAAAGAAGAAGAAAAAAATAAGTATACACTCTTGTATACTGGGCTGAAAATTCTAAAGTCCCAGCCTTTGAACCTTTTTATATATAAATTATCCACGCCTTACGGGTTTTACGTGGCTTGCCCTGCCCGTGCCACGAACAGCATCCTTTTTGCTCTGCTCGATACGATACTTTAATATCTCATGTGATCTCCCTTCCTCATCCCTCACTCTTACATATCCCGCTCCTCTTCTTCAGAGGCTCGTTCCTTCTGTACAAATCTTGGCGCGTCTATCTTCTGAGTATGAACCTGAACTTGACCCGCCGATCCGTCTCACTGTTTCACTGTCTCACTATCTCATTCTTTTGCTTGCGTAGTCTGGCTTTGTCTTTTTTTTTTTTTTTCAGGCTTCCCATTTTCCCGCTCATACATTTTTGGTCATGCTATTTCCATACCAATCCACATATGCACATAAGCAGATCAAATACGTGCCCTTTAATGTAGAGTACGTATCTCCTCCATTGTAGTCAGCTAAAGGGAAAGAAAACGAGAATTGATCACCGGGTAACTGACCGGTGGCAGGACAACACGTGGACTCACAAATGCCAAAAGTAAACAGGTCCGTGATACGAATGGTTCTGTCCTCTGGTAGTTCTTTGCAAATAGACATTCCTTCATTGCAAAGTCAAAAAGTGCATATGTGAAAAGTACTGATATCTAATGATATCATAATAATGATAAGCCAAAGGTAGACAAAAATGAAAAAAGACTCAGGAAGAGAGTAATGTTGTATACAATGAGAGTCAGGCCATCGGAGTAACGCGAGCCAGTGAAAAAATAGGACTTCCAGCAATTCGAGCTTCTTTTTCCTGCAACTTTTTTTTTTCTCTTCTTTGTGTTCTCTTTTTCTTTTCCCACTTTTACTTCCTTATTATCTTCCCCAGTTGTTGCCCGCCATGGCGTTTTTCCGTTTCTAAAGGGCATCCCTTTTGTATCTCCTGCACAGTCTATCCAACAGAATAGAGTGGGATACACGACGCTGGCATTGCACACACATCAATACACGGCTCCAACTATTTTTACCAATCGCCCACCATGAATCTCGAGGAATTACGCGACATTCAAAACAATGAAATCGAAGCACTCCAGGCCATATTTATGGACGACTATGAACCGATCGTCAACAAGACACCTTGGAAGGTAATCAAGTCAGCAAAAGAAAACCTGACAGCACTTCTTACAGTTCCTTTTCAAGGTGGCCAATGCCACACCCGAGTTTATCCTTCACCTTTCTCCGCTAATTGATGACCACGATACCGAGGCCCACGTCAAGGCCGACCTTCAAGTCAAGTAAGTCGGGGAAGTATAAAGGAAACCCACCGAGCTCATACCCAAATAGAATGCCAAAAACATACCCGAATAACCCGCCCGAGATGCACATCATCAATGCCAAGGGCCTTACGCGCACTCAGATCGCCCAACTCGAAATCTCACTTGGGAAAACCGCCAAGGGATTGGTCGGTCAAGAAATGATGTATGACCTTGCGGATCATGTCCGTGTCTTCCTCGCCAACCATAACGCCCCACCGCACCCGGATGCCCTTCTCAGTTCGCACGAGCAGATGGTCAAGCGCATGGAAAGCGATAAAAAGGTAAAGTCGGATGTGGGCACGTCTGTATTCCACGAATTCTTCGTTGACGTTGGATTAGGCCGAGGAGGAACGCGAGCACCAGGAACAGACACGGCGAGCTGAGCAAGAGGAAGCCGAACGACGCGTCCAGTCCGACATGATCAACCTCAAAATCCAGCAGGAGCTCGAACGCAAACGGGCTCAGGCCCATGAGACCCAGCAACGCCGTCGCCAGATGGGCTATGGCAACACCGAGGACGACATGTACGGCCAGCTCGTCAGTACGGCCGACGACGGACGCGTGGGCGAGAACAGCGAGATCCGCATCCTTTCCTTTGACAGTCTTGTCACTGTCCCACTCTCCCAGGACGGCCGACGGCTCTGCTTCCACGCGGCTGCACTCGGCCCGTGTGTCGGCTACGGCGAGATCCACGAAACCTTCTCGGCACAACCTCTCTCCTTCAAGATTCTCGACGCCGCCGGCCACCCCGAGGACGAACCAGACGCGCTCCCGGTCCTGCTCGCCGTCAAACGAGTCAAGATCTCCGGGCCCTATTATGTGACTCAAGCAGGCAAACGCAAGCTCCAGGATGTTGAACGCGAGCTCGAGCGGCTTCGCTCACTCCAGCACCCGCACATTGTGCCCATCTATGACGCGCATCTCGAGCGCTGCGTCATGCAGGACCACGACTGGGCATTGCATATCCTGATCGGCCAAGATACAAGCACAAGTCTTGCTGATTTGCTCGAACAGTGTGGCGGCGGACTACGCCTCGGCATGGTGCGCAAGTACATGAAGCAGCTCCTCTGGGCTGTCAACCACGTGCACCTCAATGGATTCGTCTGTCGTGAGATCCGCGCCAGCGACATCTTTTGCAAGAACCAGACCCTCCGTATTGCGGATATCAGCTACGCCAAACGCTTGCGGGACCTGAACCGCTCCAACCCGCTTCACAAGGACGGCTACGCCGGTGGGCCTGACATGGCGCTTGGCTGGATTTCACCCGAGCTGCGCGACCGCCCAGGCGTGTACAACCGCAAGAATGATATCTGGTGTCTTGGCATCGTCTTTCTCGAAATGCTCTGGGGCTTGGACGTCACCAAAGAATACGGCGACGTTGACGCTTTCCTTCGCTCTGCCAACGAGCTTCCTAACATTGCGCGCGATCTGGTCAAGAGAATGATGCACACCGACCCGCGCAAGCGCCTTACCGCCATTGATCTCCTCAAGGAGCCCTTCTTCGCCGGCGCCGATGCGGCTAGCAGCTCTGAGGGCTTGCCGCTTTTGCGGGAGCCGACCCTGACTTCTTCTTCAGATCAGACCGCCACGCAGACTCAGACCCAGGCCCAAGCCTTGATCCCGTCCCCTCTTGAGCCGTCCATGGCACCCCCGGCTCGCCAACATCACCCGCATCGGTTGTCAACGACGTCGCCCCAGCTCGCGCCTTCCCAGATCACGCAAAGCGGAGGCACGTCGCGCTACCGCGCCGACTTTGAGGAAATTGAGTTTCTGGGCAAGGGCGGATTTGGTGAGGTCATCAAGGCCCGCAATCGGCTCGACAACCGTCTCTATGCCATCAAAAAGATCCGGCTGGATCCGCGCGATTCTGAGGATTTGCGGAAGATCTTGCGTGAAGTGCAGACCCTCTCGAGCCTGCATCATCAATACGTCGTGCGTTACTATGCGACATGGTTTGAAGGTAAGCAGCAGGTCCCGTTCTAAAGCCCTTTATTAAAACATTTTATTATTTATTCCAAAAGATGAAGATGGCAACGGGAGCTGGAAAGACAGCGACGAGGAAGACTTTACGGATGAGGACTCCGAGTCCGAATATGATAATACCGAAGACGACGAGGACGAAGACGTCAGCGTGCTGAAGAAGCGGTTTGATTTCATGTCGTATGACTCAAAGAGCCGCAGTTACTCAGCCGTCAAATTTGACTATGACGATGATGAAGAGGAAGATGAGTCGGATGCAGAAGACTCACCCGGGCATGGCCTCTTCCGGCGAGGTGGCGAGACCAGCGACGACGCTTCCACGACGAGTGATCGCACGGTGAGCACGCAAAAGCAACGCCTCGTGCGCAAGGTCGCCGACAAGCTCAAACACCGGGCTTCTAGCGATAGCAGCGGAGGTCACAAGCAACGCCGAACACGGGTGCTGTACATCCAGATGGAATACTGCGAGAAAAAGACACTTCGCGACGTGATTGACGAGGGCATCGACGAGGAAGAGTCCTGGCGCCTGTTCCGCCAAGTCTTGGAAGGCCTCGTCCATATCCACTCGCAGGGCATGATCCACCGTGATCTCAAGCCGTCTAACGTGTTTTTGGATGCCAACAACGACGTCAAGATCGGTGACTTTGGCCTGGCGACCACGAACCAGACCCTGGTGGACGCCGTCACTGCGTTTGCGCGTTCGTCCGGAATCAACACGCAGGGTATTCGGGAGCGCAGTATGCATGGCGAGAATGGTGGAAGCTACACGGGATATTCGGCCACGAGTACCAACTTTGGTGAGAGCATGACGACCGGCGTAGGTACGACTTTCTATGTCTCACCCGAGGTCTTGCCGAACCCTGCTACGGGTGCATCTTCGGGCATGCGATACAATCAGAAAGGTAACATTAAAAAGGGGGAATGGCCATGCTGGGATATTAATGCAAATGCTGTGTAGTCGACATGTTTTCGCTGGGCGTCATCTTCTTTGAAATGTGCTACAAGTTCTCCACCGGCATGCAGCGTGCTATCGTAAGCTTTTTTAAAAGCAAAGGTTGTTGCTCCCGATACTGACGGTTGGCTAGGTACTGCAAGACTTGAGGAATGGAAAGTTCCCTGAGGATTTCCCAAAGGATTATACAAATCAGCGCGCGATCATCAAGATGCTCCTGTCGCCTCAACCGCGGGATCGGCCCAACAGCTTCGAATTGCTTCGCAGCGATCTTTTGCCACCCAAGCTTGAAGATGAGTATATCAAAGAGTGCGTGCGCACCATTGGTAAGTGAAGCTACTTTTTCCTCTAGTGCACGGGCTAATGTCTTTTTTTTTTTTTAGCAAACCCAAACACCCCATACTATCACAAGCTCATGTCAGCCATGTTTTCACAATCGTCAGATCGACACAAGGATTTCACGTACGACTATCATTCCGTACGTACCCAGATCAGTTCTACTGGAAGGATATTACTTACTCTTCTGTTCTAGCAAATCGAATCGGCATTTGACCCATACAGCCACATATTTTACGATCGGATCCGTGAACAAATGGCCAAAGTTTTTCGACGGCACGGCGCCATTGACGTGTCTGCCCCGCTCCTGATACCCAAAAACGACCTCTACGAGTGGAGCTGGAAGAACCCGGTCTATCTCATGGATTCGCAAGGCTCCTTGAATCAACTTCCATTCGATCAGACAGTGCCTTTTGCACGCTATATATCCCGCAAGAAGGGCTTTCCCGAGCTCAAGCGATTCACCTTTGAGCGCGTCTACCGCGAAAACCCGAGTGGCGGACAGCCCGAGGCCGCGCTCGAGGCCGACTTTGATATTGTTCACCGCGACACGGCACCTATGGTCCCAGACGCCGAAGTCATCAAGGTGGTCGAAGAAGTCCTGGAGGAGCTGCCGCCGCTGGGCCGCGACGGATTTTATTTCATCATCAACCACGCGAGTGTGGCCGACCTCGTGCTCGACCACTGCCGCATCCCGGTCGACCAGCGCAAAGGGGTCATGGTAATCTTGTCAAGTTTGGGCCGCGGCACGTCCTTTGCGACCGTGCGCAACGCGCTCAAACTCAATTTTCAGCTCCAGCGCAGCGTGCTTGACGAGCTCTCTCTGTTTAACATCCACGGCGAGTTGGATACGGTCGGGAAGAAGATTGAAAGTCTGCTCACGGCATCGCACAAGCCAAAGCTCCGCGAGCTGCTCAATGAGCTACGCCAGTTGGTCGCAATCTGCCGTGGGCTCGGTGTGCACCAAAAGATGCTCTTCCACCCCCTTCTCGTGTAAGTGTGAACAGGAAATAAGCGCATTAGAGATGAAACTCGCAAGGCGTACTCACGAATGTATGTCTTATTCAGGTACAATTACCATTTCTATCAAGGCGGTATGGTCTTTGAAGCGGTGGCGCACACAGGTGATTCACGCAAGCGAGACATTCTTGCTATGGGTGGGCGCTATGATATCCTTGTTCAGCAATTTGCCCATCCGAGCGCAAGCGCCAACCGCCGACTGCGCGCAGTGGGCGTCAATATCGCAGTGCAAAAACTGATCCAGCGCATGGACCGATACCAGTCCGACCAGGTCAAGCTCCTTGTCAAGTCCAAAAATGAAAAGCTACGCAGCTTTGGCGTATGGGCTCCCAAGCAGGTATATAAAAAGAAGACGCTTTTTGGCGTATTCAACCTAATCCCTCTCACCCTCCTTCTCTTTTTCATTCTTCAGTGCGACGTCTATGTTGCTAGCTTTGGCAAGGTTCATCTGCAAGATCGGCTCGATATTGCGCGGGACCTGTGGGCGCACGGGATCCGGTGCGACTTTCAGTACGACGACGTGCTTGGTCTGACTCCAGAAGAGCTTGTGGTGCGGTGCAAAAAAGCAAGCATCAACTGGATCGTCATCGTCAAGCACCGCGAGAGCAAGGCCCATCACGAGACAGTCAAGATCAAGGATAACCTCCGGAAGATGGAGACAGAGGTGAATCGCGCTGATCTATCGCTCTGGCTCACGGCCGAGATCAACGAGCAGAGCCGTATCGACCACAGCCATTCGGCCATCAAGATCCGGCATAAGCACGACTACAAAAAGGACACGGCCGACACCACCCATCAAAACGAGTCGGCCAAGGATGGTTCAGATTTCAAACGGGATGACTTGGATGTCCAAATTATCCAAAACGAGGGCCGTGGCAAGTCGAAGATGAAACACAAGCACAAGACCATCTTGGTGGACAAAGGTAAGATCTATCAAGAACAAAGGAACGGAAAAGGGCACTGTGGATAACAAATGAATTCTGCATTTTCTTGATTGGATCAGCTACGTATCACTTGTCACCCGTCATGGAAGAGTTAACCAAGGGCGAGACGCAGGTGATTGCATTTGACCTGTCGCGAGATATCATGAAGCGCATGACCGAAGGCGACTGTTTCCGCGACGAGCAGCAGTTTAAACGTTTGCAGGAAAATGCGGGGATTGGCCAGAAAGATACGCTGGTGCGAGTCCGGCAAGCCATCCAGAAACTCATTGAAACCAAGCATCGGTGTGTCTGGCTCTATTCCTACAAGGAGGACTATGCTGTTCTTTGTTTGCTGTAATGATACACTCTAACCATTGTAATACATTTTATCATCTATCATACATTTACGATATTTTTCAATCGACAAAGGGTGCATGCTAGAACGATTTTAATTGGTGCAGCGTTGAAAGGAGCAAAAGCAAGTGGTGCTGCGCCGCTACGAAAGGCTCGTTTCGCCTTTTTCCCTTTCACGTTTCTGGCTTCGGATTTTTCCTTTCTCTCACTTGCCAAGGGACTCCTGCCTGAACGCTCTACTTATTCTCTGTAAGTAATGCCTCTTCTTTTCTGGAAGGCATTCTCTTCTGGCCCGTCCATTGCTATGCCAAGTCATCGTTTTGTCAATGCGCACACCTTTTGTCATTGTTCTCGTTGTCGTCGTCATTGCACGCATCTTTCCGCACTGCCATTTCCGTGATGCCTCCATTTCTTTTGATCTCGTCAGCAGTCACCATCCGGTGAAAGCGGTGTGTATGGAAAGGACGAAGAGACGCTAGTAATGGTGCACATGGGCTGCTTGCAACCTACGGAGGGCTTGATTGATCACTTGCAACCTACGGAAACGCTATCAGCAACCGACGACAACGGTTTCTTTGACAGCCATCCTCACAGCCATTCACATATGCACATGCACAGACGGGGTTGGGCGGGGGGAGAAGGAATGGGAGATAGATGAAAAGAGGGAAAGGGTAGGTTGGGCGGGTGGTGTATGTGCATGTGTCTTTGCATCTATTATGTTTTCATGTGTGTGTGTGTGTGTGTGTATGTGTCTGTGCAGAATACGACGACTCACTGAGTGCTGCAGCCGGCAGCCAGTTGGAATGGCCTCTCACGTGAATGAAAACTCCCATTCTGACCACATATTCTCTCCTCTCTTCAAGACTTCAGCACTATACACGTCTCGATACAATGGCACCTTACCGCAGACCCAATGCGAACAGCAGCGGCCGCGTTGTCAGCTTTGGTGGTGGAGGTTTGAATGAAAGGTATGTTCTTTTCTCTTTTTATGTATCTGACCATCTTACTCACACCACGCAAACAGATTCAGCCAGATCGGAAAAGGTCCAGGACCCAGTCAACCATCCGCACCCGCAGGCACAAGCGGCAGCAGCGTGTTTAGCCGTCTGCAAAGCAATCCACAAGGCCGACGCAACGCACCGACCAACATTCAAAAACGACTGAGCCGACCCGTGAATGCCGGTGTACAAAAGAAGCAAGCGCCCGCACCGCGACAGAAGCGGGAATCTCTTTTGCCTAAGGGCGGACGCGCTGCGCAGCGAGGTGTCGCCAAGCCGGCAGGCAGAAAGCCAGCAGCAGGATCAGGACGCGTGCAAGAGAAGCGTGCTGTGAAAGGAGGTAAAGACACCAAGCAGAAGCCAAAGAAGCTGTCGGTAGATGATCTGGACAAGTCGCTGGATGCATACATGATGAAGGACTCCAAGACAGCCCAGTCCAAGCTGGACGCTGAACTCGATTCTTACATGGATGACAACGACGATATTCTTAAGGAACTGTAGTCTCTTCTTTCTTTCTTTCTTTCTTTCTTTCTACTTTGTAACCGCCTTTTCCCCTTCCCTTATCCCCCTATACGCCACATCACCCACCCACCCACCCACCCATCCACACAAACTCACACATGATATTTCCTAACACAATTGCATAAACCCATGAAATGAAGCTGTCAAAAATAACAAAAGCAACCTTTCCATATCGTTCTCGAATTTTAGGTTTGTAAATTATAATCTCAGGGAAACGAAAGCCACAAGCAAGGCGGGAGATATTTTGGTTAACCAGTAATGGCCGTTCCTTTCTTTGCTGAACATCTCGCCAACATCCAAAGCATCCGAGCTACCCTATGTAGTGCTCCTGACTATCCTGTGCCAGAGAAGCTGCGCATAGTCAACCAGACCCTCACTCTGGGCTCGGTGTCCGTCGTTCCCTTTGAATCTGTCGGCATACGCGTCGAGCCTACTGTGGTGGGTTTGACTCATCACGACACATGCTTATGGGATTTCAAGTTGACGACGCGTCAAAGCCTTCAAACGCAAGGAGATCTGCCAGCGGTATGGTCTGCACGTGATCTTAAGGACACAAAGCAGATTGTATGCCGGGCTTGTCAGCAATCGCTTGCGGAAGCCCCGGTTTTTCAAAGCAAGGACCTCCCGTCTGAACACTGGTACGAACTTGTCGAATGCTGGATATGTCACGAAACCAAGCCAGAAGAGCACCGTGCGCGTATGCAGCCCATTGGCGCTCGTCAGGACATGATCCTTGTCGGTACGACCTATCTCCTCTTGCATCCAGACAATACCAAGCATCTCCAAGTGGACGAAGCTCGTCTACGCAATGTGAATGTAAGTAGTTCCTTTCTCTGCTTTTCTCTTTTTGCATTATATGTACACGGATCTTTAAGAAGGCCCCTGTTGCGTAAGTCATGGCACAAGGGGCCGATACACGGATCCAAGAGCAAATCTATAAATGCCGTTCAACAGCATCCTTGCCAAAGTATGAGGGCTTGTGACGCTACTACCGCGGCTTACATTCCCCTCTCATTATATAATGACCGATCATACTTACTCTTCATTATAGTGGGACCAAGGTCTGCAGACGCGGTGGCTCCCTGTCCATTGTCAACAGTGCGGCGCAGACATCGGTGAAGGCCAATACAAGCGAGATGAGAATGGCACGCCAGCTCTGCTCGCTTCCAAGCTATACAAGTATGCTGTGTCCATCCCGTCTCAAACCTCTTGCCCGGTCTTTATGGACTTTTTGACCCATGACCTGGTCAGTGCCGCCAAGGCCCACGCCACCTATCGATTCTTGATTCAAGGACGCAAGGACAACAAAACTTATGCCCTGGTATGTCACCTTCACACTGTTTTGGAAAGGCAGACCCTGATTCTTCTTTCAGATGTGGCTCTTTAACTGGGACACAAATATCATTTACAACCATGGTTTTCAAGATGGCGGGAGCGCCGTCCACCACAAACGAGGTAAAGACAGGAATGCGAAAAGAGGAAGATCTTAACATGAACATATTTTGCAGTCATGAAAGTGCTCTATGTGGACTGTACCGATGCGTCGCTGGCAGCACTGGCTGATCGCCATAGGGCGACATGGTCCAAAGACAAGACGGCGGAGTACTTGACATACCCGGACGCGTACTGCCGCCAACTAGTTGACACCCTGAAATCCTCGACAGGTTTGCTGCCACCTCCCATGCGGCGTATGACCCACCCGGCCATGCCCATGCTCGATCAATTCTCCGTCGGTTATATTGAACGGTAAAGTTTATATATATTATAAGAAAGCGTTGTACATATATTGCATCGGCACGCTACCTTACAGAGAGCGTGCTTTCAGTACATAGAATAAAAATGCAAATTTGATTTTGATTGGGGGTTTACCGTATTCTTTTTTTTTTTTTTTTTTTTTTTTTTTTTTTTTTTTTTTTTGGAATCGATGCGAACGGGTTTCACTTGTTCTTACCTTTTCCCCTGCCACCCATGCGCATCTCATCCATGAACGTCTGTTTAGCTGATATGCCTTTGCTTTTTGTTCCATATCCTTTCCTATGGATTTCTTTGAACGGCTGCCGAGCGAACTGCTGCATGCCCTCCTACGCCAGTACCTTTCCCAACAAGATGTCCTCGTTTTGATGAGAACGGGTCGACGCTTCTACTATCTCTGCCGGCCTTACTTTTATTACGACGTCTCACCGTCCGACGAACTTCAACTCGGTCTAGTCGCACCGCATTTACATCTCACGCACCACCTCAACTTGCGTCGTTACGTCGGTACCGTTCCCGAAAAGTGTATCCATGCCATAAGTGCCCTGCCCTATCTGAAAACACTCGCGATCGGCAGCTCGGCCGTGCTCTCCCACACCGGCTTAAACATTCTGCTCCGCAAAACCCACGCGCTGCGCAGTCTCCTCTTGGTCGGTGGCCAGGTGTCCTCTGAAACATTTCGTCTATTTCTCAGCATGCCCAACCTTGTCCAGGTTGCGCTTCCCAACACGACGTTTTTCGGCGAGTGCGGCGGATCCATGTTTGATTACCCGTCCTCGCTGCTTCCCATAATCTCGCAGTCGAACCACACCCTCCGGCGGCTTGACGTGAGCGGGTGCGGCTGGGTCGATGGCCAGATCCTGGCCGCTTTGGGCCGCTTTTGGCACCTGCAAGACCTGGTCGTCAGCTGGTGCGCTCGTATCCATCTCAACAGTCTGCGCGTTTTCTTGACTTTAGCGAACCAGCTCGACCACCTGGACGTCAGCCACGTCACCTGCGTCGACAGTCGCGCTCAGGCACTGATGCTCTGGCAGTCAGCCCCGCGTCCTCAGCAGTTGAATTTCGTTTACACCGAAGGCGCAAAGACGTTCTGGTACGTGTAGACTTCATGTCATCTTCTTTTTACTTATGCATTATGCACAGTATCAGCCCGTCTTAGATGCTGACGTGCGAGAATACCCCATCTGCAAGTATGTTCACACTCTAGATCCATACAGGAAACATGGCCATGATCGACCGCATCAGTCTTTCCATTCTTGATAAAGATAGCACCCACAAAGGAAGTGAATTTTTGTAGACTATGATCTTAACGGTAGCGATGGCTTTCGGCAGGGATGCGACCACGCACAAAATCAGGCTCTGTGCCTTCTGCATAGATTTCTGTATAAAATTCCTTCAAATCTGGTTCGGGCGAGGCTTCGGCTTCCTTGCTCGCCTTGTCGACTACCTTGCGTGCTTCTTTATCGATCGCCTTGAGCTCGTCTTCTTCAGCTACCTTGTTGTCCAGAAGGATATGCTTGAGTCTGTAGAAAAGGGTTGTGGTCAGGATCACAGATCTTTTCCCCTTTTTGGTGGTATGCAAGTATTTACCCTGTAATGGGATCCGCTGTTGATCGCATGCGCTGGATCTCCTCGCGCGTGCGGTAGGTCGTGCCAGGATCCGACATGGAATGGCCACCATATCGGTAGGTGGTCATTTCCATCACAAGCGGGCCTTTGCCAGATACGGCCCAGTTCTTGGCCCACTCACAACCGCGCAGGACAGCCAATACGTCCATGCCATCGATTTGGATACCAGGGATGTAGCCTGCCCTCTTGTAGTATTCCGTCGACGCAGACGATCGTTTGTCCGACGTGCCCATACCATACTTGTTGTTTTCGCAGACAAAGACTATGAAAATTGTCAGTATGCTATGCCAATTTAACATGGGACGCTAGGCTTACTTGCAGGGAGGTCCCATAGTTTGGCCATATTGTAGGATTCAAACACTTGGCCTTGGTTGGCTGCACCATCACCATAAAGTACAAATGTGGCGGCTGGAATCTCCAGATATTTTTGAGTAAAGGCAATACCGGTACCCAGAGGAACCTAGGTACGAAATGTAAGCATGCCAGTGGTATTATATAGGATAGTGCACATACCTGAGCGCCGACGATGCCGTTACCGCCATAGAAAGAAGGCGAAAACATGTGCATCGAGCCACCTTTGCCTTTAGAAATACCGTCCCGATGGCCCATAAGCTCGGCAAGAATACTTGTGAGTGACCCACCCCGAACATAGGTGAATCCATGGCAACGATACGCGGTGATAATATTATCATGATGATTGATGGCGGCTTCCATGCCGACCGACACTGCTTCCTATATTTTATAGTTTGAGTAACGGACGCAGTTCGTTGGGAATTTCGTTTGCATTTTTTTTTCTACCTGACCCGTGCACAAGTGACAGAAACCACGGATCTTTTTAGACTTGTACAGACCATCAGCAGCCATCTCGAGACGACGCATGGTCGTCATTTTGGTGTACATGTCCATCAATTCCTCTTTGCTGATCTCTACACTCAAATCAGGTTTCTCGTCCGTCGCGAACATTTGAAATGCCGTGTCGGGTAGGGTAAGCCTTATTTTTTCAGAGTTGGTGTTGCCCGTGCTCGGCATTGCCCACTGCTGTGGCCTGGTCGTGGACAAGGCGCGCTATTATATCAAATGCTTATTGTTACCGTCGCTGTCGCTGTCTTCTGAGGAAAGAAAAGAAAGCATGCAAAGAAGGTGTTCAGGGTTTGAATATCGTACCGTGACCAGCGATGGGCGAGAGGCAGAAAGGTGTGGAAGTACGTGGCGCGTGGCGAGCATGGCAGTCAACTTCACGAAAGAGAAGTATGATGTTTTTTGAGTCGCGGCTCGGTGCCCATGGTTCATGTTATGCAAAGTTGACGTCAATGCAAACATTTTCTTGCGCCGACGGAAGCTGTCTGCATCTTACAGTATAAATATCTCTTTCTGCCAGTCCTCCCAGACCGTGCACCGTAGGAAAGAAAGCAGTGATTAACTCCGGCAAAATACTGGATGACTACAAATACTAAAAGACTCCAAAAGGTGCAAAAGTGCAGTCAATTATACCTCGGATTACCCGGGTCACTCCAGGGAAATACTGCACGATTCCATTGTGTATTGAGCCCTTTTTCGAAGAACAGTAGTCTGAAGTAAATCAGTATCCATTTCCTATGGTGATGTGTAATAAAAAGTAAAAGCACCATCAGACTAGTCATTTGAATGACTATCGTCCATGCAGGCTCGACACCGTAAAGATATTTTCCGCCTTTTGCTTGCACAAACGACTTGCAAAAGATCGGTCAGATTGCGTGCCTGCGCTCGGCCCTGTCTTTTGTTGCGGACTACTGATGGCTCATGTGTTACGGTCAGCTTGCTTATACTGTTGCTGATATGGCTGTCTTAACAAAGCCGATCCTGGTAAAACCTGCTGGCGCTCAAGGGGCCACAGTCTCCTGTTCCTATAAGACTACCGTAAAACACGCATGGGTCTTACCATTGGTATCGCAAAAGAGCTGATTAATAGACAATATCTTCAACCTTTCACTTTTGTGTTTTTCCGCTTTCAACGCAAACGCGTACTATCAGGTTCCAAAGATAGTCGGATTGACGCGCATGGAAATAAACGTTGTCATTATATTATGTTGGAAGCCAAAGTATACTATGAACCTGGTGGTGGAGGCAATGGTAAATGAAGGAAAGGCACCGAGTCATACAGTAGACTTCCAGTGCTCGGGGAGCCCTTGGAGGGGTCTTGTAAAAGTTTTTTATGCAGTACGCTCTGAAATTTAGTTGGGGCTCCAAATTGCACATGCCGCCCCCGCGCGTCGCTCCATCCACATCCTTGCAAAGTCTCTACTTGATATAAAACGCGCGTGGCTACTCTGCTCTGTGCACTACCATTCCCTTGTATAGATTTGATCTAAAAAAACACTATTACTACATGCCCCACCCCGGCCTATACATGTTTATATGGCACGCACATGTACAGTAGATATTATCTCACGTAAAGTGGAAATAAACACCGTTTTCTACGCGTCGCAGATTCGAAAGAAACGAAGTTGTATGTGAGGGGTATACAAAATAGTGTTCTTCGCCAAATAGACTTTACTTGAACTACTTGATCCTGAAGACGAATCAGAGGGCAGGGACGAGTTGGATGAGACAAGGTGGGCGGGTTCCCGCGGAGCAATAGTGCCTTCATAGATATTCTGACCATAGATTTCTTACCCAATCGGCCTGGCCAGTTGAACAGCATTGGGATAAACTCTGTTTTATACCGCTTAAATACTTTCACGTGCTTTTCGAGTACTTATGTACCAGGCCGTCGTGCTTAATATCAGTAGCCGGTTCAGCGGCCATCTAGTTACAAGTGAATACATAGCTGTGGCAAAAATGCAGATCAACAAAGTATTAGTTGAATTGAGGCAAAGAGAGATATATAGACATCCAGATGCTGACGCAAAATACATTGAAGGGAGAAAAATGAAGTCTGTATTTAGACATGGGTGGAGAAAGCTTCTGTGGAAGCAGCTAATCACTTTCATATGCGGCCCATCGATTCCCTTTTCCAGGCCAGCTGAAGGAGGTAACCAGCCGATGCCGTACATATTGACGCTTGTAGCTAACCATTATTGGACCGCTACGGCTAAGGCCTCGCCAGGCCAAAATCTTCTGCGAAGGGAAAAAGCGGGTGCCATCGTAACAAGACAAGACTTCCGAATTCGAACAAGCTCGCAGGAGTTTGCCTGTCTTGCGCTACTAGGTAGACACTTGTAAGAGCGTCAAATAGCGCATCCGGGAAGACTAAGGACGGAAGAGGGTGAAATTCATCATCCAGGAAGTCGAGGGCTTGAGCAGGGCGAAATAGCAGACCAGCCCCGTGTAGTGCGTGTCAACTTACTGCTCCGAAGTGATGCCTTTAAAATGTAAGTCAATGGTCATTAGTATATTCGTACGACTTTTACGGAACAATTACAATTACTATATTATTGTAGAAGGAGCGGTGTGTGCGTGCGAGAGCGGAAGGGAGTACGACCGTAATCTGACTGTTGTGTTTTAGTCGCGACATATCCGGTCAGGGCAGCCCTTCTTCATCTGGCCGCATAAGTCGATGGTCAACGATATAAAGTTGGCAGCAATCATCTCGACGTATATCTTCCAAGCGCTGTTCAACTGCATACAGGTAGCCACCATGTCTGCGTCGTTATTGCAAATCATCACCTAATATTCGGCCGGGAGGCTACTGATGCGATGAAGTAATGGTCACTCCATGAGAGTCTGCAAGAACGAAAAGAAAGGAAGGTTTGATGATAGAGAAGAAAAAAGCAAAGCACATGAGTTGGCTAAAAATATCTATTGATAGAAGACTTTTGTTGTTCTCCACTCAACGATATTTGCCATTTATCGATGGAAACCTGCATATATCCCGTGTGTAGTATGAAATGATGGTTTCCTTGTCATTTTTTCCGCCTATCTTTCAACACCATCGCATCCTCCCCTGTGCTTTAGATTAAATTAAAATGTTCATTAACATCTCGCCAATATAGGTTGACCATCTTTTTTTTTTTTCTTTTTTCGCAATTTCTTTCTCCTTCATAATGATCCAACGGAATGGTCACGCATCGCGCGACACCCGGGGGAATAATGTCGTTCTGTTTCACTGATTATTTGCGGATTCTATTGCAACATGCAGCTTCCTTCGTATTTGCCTTCATTTTCGCCTTTTGATCCGTTTTCACATGCGTAACACTGGATTCATTTATATTCTGTTTTTGATTGATGCTCCTTATGAGACCATCTTGTATTCAGTTTATTGTAAGATTGTATGGAAAGAAGGATTCGTCCATGAAACTTTTGGATATAGTGTATCGATCGGAAAAGCGCACACCAGGAGATAATGCGGTTCATAAGGGCTTTAGATATCTGAGTCGGTTGTGTATGTGTATAGAAAGTGTCATTGGATGGAGAACGTAGTCATCATTACTGCGCTTGCTGCTTCTTGGCCGTCTTGCTTTCATCATCATCGTGGTTACTATCGTTACTATCATCACTAGAATCGTCATTATCATCATCCAGCTCAATAGCTGTCCACCAGGGCCCATCGTCCTCCTCAGAATGACTCTCCTCGGACTCTGATTCCTCTTCTGTCGTAGGGAACCATAAGTGAGAACCATAGGAGATGCATAGTTCGCAGTCCTTGTCGATAGCTTCGAGGGTGATATACCGGATCACACCTTGCTCCATATCGCGCACAAACCCAACATTCGGGTGTTTGGAATGGTTAAACATAGATCCGAGACCGAGGGCGAGTGCAAAGCCGTCTTTCCAGCGGTAGGTATAGTGGTCGAGTACAGTGTGTTTCCCATGTGCATCGTATTCGTCATGCCGGAAATGGAGAATAGGCGATACTTCAATGCAAGTATTGCGTGGTATGGCATCCCGTGCATATACACCTCGTCCTTTGCGGGGATCGTACCGTAATTCCAATGGGTAGTGGTGATGGACCAAGTTAATAGGGTCAGACATATAAACTCGCTGGAAAAACAAAAAAATGTGTTTATCAGGTTGCCATGTAGAGTAACTAAGGTTTTTTTTCCGATGGAATTTTCGATGAAAGGAAGGTGCATTATCAAAGCGTTTTCCTATAGTTTTGATATACGAATGACACGAAAACTAAAGTACCAAAAAATGTCATTGATACAACGAGGAGCTAAAAGAGTTTCCATTAAAAAAAAAAAAAAAGGAAGAAAGAAAGATGAAAAGGAAAAGAGGTCTCGCATTAAAATGCGAAAGAGGAAAAGAGAAAGAAATTCAGATAGAAACGCGCCCCACGCGTTTGATTTTGATACATAAATTTTCCAATCTCTCTCTTTTTGTCCAGGGCGCGTCTCATAAACCTATCATTATTCTTATATTATTGCATAACCCTCGGAATGACACACGAATTCCTCGACACCACATTGCTCCAAGAAAAGCGACCTGTAAGCCGCTGCTCCTTTATGATTATATTGACTCATTCTCCCGTCAGGTAACCTATCGACTCCTCGCACGGCGATCAGCTATTCATGTGAATACTGCCAAACAGTAAGCGACAACATAACGGCAATCGATCGGTCAAAATTTCACCTCTAATCCAAATTGTGTTTGTTAGGATCCTCTTTAATTATGCAAACGAGCATCGGAACCAAGTGTACCCGACCTATTGTCTCATGGGCATCCTTAACCAGCCCAGCGAAAGTGGCGTGTCAGAACACACGATTCAACTCGTCAAAGGGGGCGATCTGGAGCAGGCCAAGCAGGCTTACCGCACTCTTTCGAGCATGCACGTCTATAGTCTCAGCCCATATGAACCCAATGTAAGACGTGATCGACTTATCCAAGCTCTGTAGCGTGAATATTTATGATATCTGCTGTTTGTTTGCTTTGCTTAGGATATCACGGTCATCATGGCCGCTCATGCTGATCTGCCCCAACTCACCATCCAAGAACGTCAAAAGTAAGTAAGCACATATTAATAGGAACTTATGGCTGACCTTTATATAGGAACGGATTTCTTGTGTATGAGGATCTACACGTGGCCGACCACGTTATGACCGAAAGCCGTCTGTCACCCGTACCTAAAAAGCCTACAGAACCGATAAATACAGCCAAACCCAGTCCGAAACGCGATGCAACACAAACGTTTGGCAAGCCAACAGATTCCTCCAATAAGAAGCCCTTTTCCACCATTAAAAAGACGTCCAGTGAGTCCTTTTTTAAAGACTGTCGTAAGAAAGAACTGATTGTTTCGATTAGCCCCGGCGCAGTCATCCAAGGCTTCTAAGGCTGCACCTAAGAAAGGACCTATTGCTAGAAAGGAAGTCAAGAAGGAAGAGCCTAAGCCAGAGAAACCGCAACTCACCCAGGTGGACGCCGACGCTTTCTGGGGTGATGACGACGATGATGATGAATTTATGGCTGAGGCCGCTCAGTTGGCAGAACCTACTACAGTAGAAGAAGAACAAGGCGAGGACGATACCATGGACATTGATGAAGAGCCTGCGCAGAAACCCAGGGAACCCACTCCTCAGCGTAAGTGCTACATATTTACAATGTTCCACATGTCACTCAACATTATTGGTTTAGCGGAAGAGCCACAGGAGCCGCTGCCGCCGGGTAAGATCCGTAAGAAGGTGCTCAAGACCGTGACATACCCCGACGAGAAGGGTATGATGGGTAAGTACAAGTACAATGACAATGGCGGTCCCTTCTCATTATAGTAACTAGTGACCGATCGACGGTACGAGTGGGAAGAAGTTGATGCTCCCCAAGAACCAGCATCACCGGCTTCAGCAGCATCAGCGCGACCCAAACCCGCTTTTAAACCAGCACCAGCCAAAGGCAGCAAAAAGAAACAATCCGCTAACCAATCAAGCATCATGCAGTTCATGGTTCAGAAGAAGAAATGAAAAGAGTAGGCATCCTACACATAATAAACTTGTTTCTACTATTTTTCGTTTTTTATTTATGCAACTACTTCCTGCTCCGTGTGCTTCTCATCGAGTTCATTTTTTGTTTCCTTCTTTCCGCGTCCTTCTTCAGCCGCGACGCGGTTGAGCTCTTTACGACAGCTCCACATTTGCTTGAAGACTTGGGTGGCGCTCGGATAGTGCGGCTTCCAGTCAGCCGGGATGCGTTCGTCCATCAAAAAGCTACGCGCGTGCTCAACCGAGAGTCGTCCGTCCTGACCTAACACAGTCAATAATAGCGCGCAGTCGGCATGGATGCCCAACTAAGGATCTTATGAGTACTCGTTTTTTTTTTTTTCTTTTTTTTAGAATAGAAAAAAAGGGACAGCCGGTTTCCGTACCTGGTTAAAAAGGCCCATGTGGAAGTTCCGATTGGTCTCTAAAGAGATATACCACCGCTTGAGTCGGTGTCGCGCCACATGTGTCACGTTCAGGTGCGTATCATCACCAGCTTCCTTGAGCAGGGCCTCGATCGCGTCGGGTTGCTTGGCCGTTGTGTCATAGGGCGGTACAGCCGCATCATTACGTGTCAAAGACGCGTCGCGCTCCAGGAGGTTATGCACGCCCAGCCAGTCGAGATCGAGAGCGGCAACTCGGCCCATGGCAGGCTCTGTCGGAAGGAGTTGGTTGTGATAAGTGCGGTATACGTAGCTGACGAGCATCCAGGCAGACAACGGTTGCAAGCCGAGCCATGTCACAGCCTCCATCATCCTCTCCTTGGTCACATTCTGGCCGTCGTGGGGCAGGAATCCATGGTTCGCGAGTGTGTTCAGGCCAGGGCACGGGCCACGCCGGACGTCCTGCACCGTGGCAATATCGTAAAAGGTCCTGGGCATCAGTGCCTTGGACCCCGAATACTGCTGCAGATGGTACCAGAGCCATACTCCGCAAGCGCTCACACCGAGAAGAGTCAGGCTCAAAAGGGTGCCTACGATGCTCAGAGGTTTTCGAGTGCGTTTCGCTACGGGAGAAAAGGGAGTGGGACGACGGGGCGTTGGGCTTGGCTTTCCCATATTTGTTGATATAAACGAGGGAAGACAAGGGGGAAAAAAGAAAGTGGAAAAGCCTGTCGCCCAAGTTGTTGTGGGCTTTTTTTGTTTATGCAATGGCGCACCCAGTGATTCAGCATGCGTGGTGCAACCTCAGATGAACGCCAGAGTGCATCCACGGCAGTGGACGCATTTTCATGTGACGCGCGTCATGTATAAAATATTTTTCTTTCATGCAGACGTCAGATCGCGTAAACAGAATAGGAAAACGACCGTACGCACATACACACACATGAACATTACGTATACACGCACAATAGTGCTCGTTTTATGTACACATTATTTTATTGTATCTATTGTCATTCTTCACTCTTTGAGATCCCAACCACATTCGACGCTGGGGTCCATGACCAGCTCCGAGAGTGGGAAATAATGGTTAACCATCTTGACCGAGAGCATCACGGGCACGTTATCAAAACTGACACACCGCACGCGGACATATGTGTTATCCTCGATATCCTTGACGGCTACAACCAGGTCATCCAAGGTCTGCACCTGCTTCGAATTGATGTGCGTGATCCAATAGGTGGGCACGAGGCCGTACATGTACGCTGGGGAACCCTTGGAGCGTGCCTGGATATATATACGGGAAGGTAGAGTCTTGCTCTGCTGTAATACGGCCTTGTGGGGTTCTACCAATATATATAATATATATTTAAAATACATTCCTATGAATCCATCCAGTGATATCTTACCTTGCAGGACAGCGCCCGCCCAAAAGACGACGCGGTTCGTGCCTGCGCCCGAGATGGGCTCAGTCGGGACGGTGAGCTTCATTTCCTTCTTTTGGCGCAGAATCGTGAGCTCGAGCGCCTCGGCCTCGTATTGCACGTCAAAATCGCTCAGACGTGTGACGGTCTCGCCGTTGATGGCGAGGATCAGGTCCAGTTCGCGTAGAAGCTTAGCGCTCTCGCTCGTGGCTTCCGTGCGCTTGACCATGAACGCCTGGTGCTTGGATGGGTTGGCTTGCTCGACCTTGTGCATCCATTCGGTGGAGAGACCCATCGCGCCGGCTTGCGCCATTTGGACGGGGATCAGTTCTATGTTGAGGCTCCGTAACTCCACTGGCACGTTCCGCTGGAGACGTTCCAGGACGGGAAGCACCGTGGCGATGTCTAGACCGAGATGGTACTCGTTGTCGTGGCCGTTCACGTTTCGCTCGCCCAAGAAACTCATCCAGAGCGCCTGGACCTTGCCTTCACTGTCTGCAAGGAGACCGGATGAACATTGCGTCGCGAGTGGCGTGTCAAGTGTGATTGCGTCGAGGTTGATACACCGGAAGCGTGGCGTCTAAGTAAAAAAAAAGTCAATTACACAGGAACTGGGCAAGATGAGACTCTCTTCGACAAAAACTTACGCCATTGTAAGGCAGCGTCACGCTTGTATAGTCGGTGACGACCGTGTTGAGACACACAGGTCGCTGGTTGTAATTATGTGCGACGAGAGTGACCTTGTGGCCCTGCTGCAACGTACGCTTGCTGATGGGTGCGCTCATTACCTCCGTATCGGCCAGCAGCCCGGGGTTATATTGGATGATCGCAAAGTTGTGCGTCGGGTGCAGATACTAGTAAAAAAAAGAAAAAGGAAATGGCATCCATCATGAGTCACGCATCCTTTGCTTTTTTTTCTCATTTCCTTTTTAAAGATTCTTACCACCACTTTGCCAGGGATGACAAGCGAATCTGCTACGGTCAGGGTCAGATCACCGAGAGCGGTAGGCACAATATTGCGGCTAACGACGACCAAGCCCTTCTCCTTGTCGAGGACGACACCCGCGCCGGACTTGCGGTTGCGGGGGAAGCCGTCGAGGCGGCACGGCATGTAGTAATTGATTTTGACGAGACAGCGGATGAGCTGCTTGGCAGGGCCAAGACTGTCATCCAGCTCGATGAAGCGGGTGGTTTGAGGCTCGATCGGCTGGGGCGGTATCGGCTTGCCGAGATCGGTAAAGTCCCACAAGCCCGTTTGGTCGTTCCGGACAGCCATGCGGAAGCTCGACCAATGTCGCTCGTTCTGGACAACCGCGACAAGGATGGTGTGAGTGTCCGCAATCGAGTAGTACACGACCGGCACGCGCTTGCGATCGGGGATGGTCTTCATGACGTCGATGAAGGCCGCCATGTTGGGTGTCTCTTTGTCATCCACAGATTTTATGATCCAACCGTTGTCGGGGCCATCGAGGCGGAACATGCCTGATGGTTCGGCGACATATACGCCGCGGCAGGGCACGCAGTATGCCATGGCGAGCTGGTACGACACCTCATTGAGCTTGGAGCCGCCAACTTCGACGTAGCGGTCGGGCGTGCTGAATAGTAAATACGTCTCTTGAGTATACATCCATGATTTTTCTTTTTCCTCACTTACTAGGAGTGCAGGTCACCGACCCGGATCGTGAACTCCATGGGTTTGCCGCCGCGCTCGAGCGTGATCTTCACATCCTTGCCGACATTGGAATCCATCACGGCCTCAAAGGGCACAAACGTCGTGATATACTCACCGTTCAAGGTAAGCAGCACGTCGCCCTCCTCGAGCATACCGTGCGCAGGACCTTCCGGCAGGACTGTCTCGACCACGAGAGCACCAATCTCTTCCGCAAACTTACTTCGCAGCTTCTCCTCCGTCTCAGCACGCAGGCCCAAGCGGCGCACTTCGTCAAAGGGTCGATAACTTCAAGAAAAAGATAAGAAAAAGGACGTGTTGGATGAGCGATGATCTAGACTGATTTCGATTTCCCTTCCTCTTTTTTGAAAAAAACTTACATGAAGCGGGTCTGGATATCACCACGCGGTACGGTCAAGCCCTTTTGGACATACTGAAGCGCGCGCTTGATGCGATCCAGTGGCAGAAAGAAATCAGTGGCAGCCTTGATGTGACCGCCGGCTTGAAGAGCCACCGCATTGCCATCGATGTCAATGACGGGAGAGCCGGAACTGCCGCCGCTTGTGGAAGATGCGGCTTGCCTAAAAAGGGAAAACAAATGCCATGAGAAACACCCACAATGAAATATAACAAAAACCAGGGGTATGCATGTAGCTTACAGGTAAAACGTGTTGAAATCATTGTAGGTCAGATCACCGTAGTCGGGCGTGTTGCGATCCAGACGTGAGATGGAACCAGCCAGAATACTCAGCTTTTCACCAGCATCGTTACTGCGAGAAGTATATTAGGCCCTCTGCTGGCGTACATATGCATATGCACTGATTCCCTTTAACTTACCCAACAACGCGAATATCCAGACCGACCTGAGCACGTTCAGGACACAGCTCGACCTGCGTCACAGGCATGTACTTTATCTTGGAGGGATCGAATCTAACCAAAAGAAGAAGAGAGGTTAGATGTCGGGACATTTGCAAGTGACATGTACTTGCTTAAGGAAACCAAAGTCGTGGATGGGATCGCGGTAGATGGGATACACGTCGACTTCTTCGTGGTCGTGGCAGACGGCTTCACCTACAAAGGGACCAGCGCATGCCACGTGTCGGTTCGTGAGGATGATGCCGTTTTCAGCGTCGACAATGAATCCAGACGCCTCGGACGTATCGGGTCCTAGTGACAATTTTGTAAGAACAATAGAATCATTGAATACCGGTTTCCACTTTCTTACCTTCGGTATCGAACGCGGCAACCTGGCTAAAGCGGATAGAGACGATCGCCTTGACAACCTTCTCTATGGTTGCTTGCCAGCGGCTGGGATCGGATGACACGTCACTTGTGGGTTCATCCACGGCCATGTCCGTGCTCTTGTTTCTCGGATCGACCTTGCGACGCTTAGCGGGATGATTCGCGTCCGGTGCAGGCGACTCGCCGCCCTCGAGATTGCGATCGTGCGGTAAAAGGGGACTGGAATGGTTGGGTTTTAAGAGTCCTGCATCGGTGGGCGTCATTGGACCTGAATCCATTCTTTGATAAAATATTGAAAAATGAAAGGAAAGAAAAAGGTGCACGCTCCGCTGAAACGGCGCAGCAAAAATGGAAATCTGTCTGGGCTTCCTTTGTTCATGCACATGGCAACCTTGATGCAACAAGCCACACGCCACACATGTGCTGTACTTCCTACCTGTGTATACTCTATCTATCGGTTTATTGGACGCTTTTTACATAGGACATCACTTGCTATACTCGTCGTACCTACCTGGTTCTGGTATACTACGCGGCACCATACTGTTTGCATTTATAATACCTCTACGTACAGTAACATGGCTTTTCATTTCTTGCTATATAAGGGGCACCGCTTGACGTCTGCTTTCCACCATTCTCATTATTGCATAAAGCGCGTGCTATTTAAAAATTGCATAACAGCTCCAGGGGTGGTTCCTTCCTACTGTGATAATCAAACAAAATAAATGATGGACGCGCTTGTACTGTAAATGTAATCGGTTGCTTGAATGATTAGCCTATCCGACATTTCACCAAGAAGGGCGAAAAAATATTGCACGTTTTTTGTGGATAAATGGCAGCACCCGGGAAATAGTATATAAAACAGGGGAGAGAGGAGCCTTAGCTGACTTTGGTGGGGTGGGGAGACTCGGTAATGGCTGTGGAACACAGGAATTGCCTATTCCAAGGTAGCATGGCGCTTTTGGCACAAATATTTACACCCCGCATTCATGAAATTGCATGCACCGAACTGGACTTTCGAATGTATACATGGTAAGCGTCGAGATAGTTTACTCCTGGATGGTAAGAGATATACAGTGCCGATTATACGTATACAGTACGATGCATCATTGGGCGAATACCATCAACACTGTCAGTAATGCCGACCATGCATAACATATACGAACCTTGGAGATGTTGACGAAGTAGAGCTGACTGTAAGTATCATATCCCACCGGCATGGAGCTCTGCCCGTCCCAGTATAGGGAAGTAGATATCGTCCACACGAGCGAGTCTGCAAGTATTTAACAATCTCCACGTAACCAGTTTGTCTATTCGATGTGTTATTCAACAAGTATATTCTACCTGATGAGGATTTATGCGAAACTTACGACCAACAACCATGTCTCTTGGTTACGGCAGTTACTACACATAGACATGGACCTGCGCCAATCAGCGATTCTTTGGCAGCGAAAAAAAAGCCAGCACAGGCCAATCTGCCTTGAGCAAGGATCAATGTAGAAAACTCCGACATGAAAAGCGCGTCTTCTTGTCATACAAAAAGGCATACCTTCCTCTCTCTTCTTTCCTATTATTATTGCAACTAGAACCGATCCTTGTCGGGTTGGTCCGCTGTTGCCATTGTCTAGTACAGAATGTCAAGGGAAAAAAAGAAAGTGCTCATGTTCCGGCAAGAGGAACTGAATATCTTTTTTAATCTACTCGAAGACCATCGGCCGTACACGAATGACGACTGGATCAAGATTGCACACGAGTTCAACAAACAGGTTGAAGACTCGCGACATCGCAGCTCTGAATATTTAAAAGATCGCTTCTATCGCTGGCTCAATGAAAGGCCAGGTACCTATATCCATTTTATTTAACTTATTTGTTTGTTTGTTTTTTTTTCTAAGTGATCTCTTATAGGCAAGAACGGTCGTCTCACCGAGAGTGCCAGATTTGCAAAGGCCCTGAGAGAACAGTGGGCGAACGACGACAAGGCAACGGCGTGGCAGAGCGAACACAACAAACGCAAGGTTTGGCGCATGAAACGTAAAGAGCGACGACGCGAGCAAGGCCTGCCGACCGATACGAGCGAAGAAGAGAATTACAGTCCGCCGGAAGAACCGGAGGTTCCGCCTGAAGAGCTGTCGTCCGAGGACGAAGAGGCACGAGTGCAAAGACTGTTTAATCGTCAGTACGAGGACACCGATGAACCGTCTGATCGCTTTAGTGACGTGTCGACCCCGTCGCATTCAGACTACAGTGATCCAGGTGAGGGTCCCTCCCGTAAAAAGCCCGATTTGCCCCTCAGTGCGCAGTGGGATCCCAAGGCAGCCGCAGCTGCTTTCACCGACGCCGGCGGGTCTGACTCTGAGGCGTCCGAAATCCAGTTTTACACCGCTGACCGACCACCGCCGCCACGACCGCGCGGAATGGGTGTCGGTGCTACAGTAGAATTCGATTACAATCAGATGTATAAGATAACGGATCAGGAAAGTTCTCAATCTCAAGACGAAGACGACGAAGACGATGAGGGCGAACTCCGCTTGGGACAGAGCTCGGTATCCTCAGCGTCAGTGACCACCGAGAGCTCACAGAGCTCAGACGAGAGCTCTTCGAAAGAGCAGGTCAAAGGGAGCGAGGAGGATGTAAGTGAACCCGAAGGCGAATGGCGGCGTCGGCATAGCCGATCAAGACAATTTCTCCCGGGAGAGACATCCTCGGAAGAGGACGGCACAGAACCCATCATCCGATCATACCCTAGAACTGTCAAGAATTTCGATCTTACCACCGCTATCCTCAATGTAAGCCCATCAATGGGATCTAATAGCGAGCGTGGAATATTGACCAGGTTCTTTATGTAGCTGAACAATATCAACTCCATGATGAATACCATTGCTCGCATCCAACAAGATCTCCGCGAAGAAGTAGACGAACTCAAAGAACAAATACAGGCCATGCAGATCAAACAAGTGAAGAAGGATTACGGCGGACCATAGTTTCCAAAATTCATTCAAGAGCACTTGCCGTCATGCTTGTGTACCTTACCTATTACATACTCGAAATACTTTTCTCGCACCACCTCCTTGTTTTTCCCTATTTGTCAACCATTTTCAGGATCGAAAGTGACAGTGAGAAACCATATCTCTGCCTAGTTGGCATAGTCCCGCAATGAGAAATCATTTGAATAGCTTACTGCGTATAAAGCGCCTAACGGTTGTAATTATTATTTACGTACGTATCTAGTGAATACCCCATATCCAATTGCTATTACAGTATCTCCTTTATCTGCCTCTTAGTCAGACCGCAACGCCAGCTCTTCTTGCTCCACTTCCTTGCAATCCAGGTCAGCACGGCTCGGCGCATCGGCGCATCGCAATCGCTCGTCCGATAACCAGTTCCAGTACTCGTTCTCGATCACGCGTCGCTCCATGGCGTTCAAGATACCAAACGCGTTCAGAAGTTCTAGCCGAAGACTGCCCAGTTTGTGCCGCGTGTACGTCATCTCAGCCGCCATCAGGCGGTGCCTTGCGTCAAACCACGTGTAGTCGCGCCATGCCAGAGGATCGTCGCCGCGATGCCGTTGAAAATCGATGTAGAACTTGCCGCTGCCTTCTGGTTTGCTTGAGAGGGTATCGAGATCTCGCAAAAATACTGCGTGCGAGTGGATGATGGTAGCATTGGCGTTTTGATTATCTGAGCACGACGTCGTCGGCTGTAAAGATATGGTTGTGTCGGGCGGTGACTTCCAGACGACGATTAGACATGCGACGAGGACCACACCCACGAGTGCTGCCATTTGCCCGATGTTTAACCAAAATGTGTCTTTTTTCACTTTGCGTGGCGCAGGAGGAAGAGGGTGAGGAGTTTTCGGGGCTTTGATCGAGTCGAGCTTCGTCGTGCCGCCAGGCACGGCCAGGTAGCGCTCGTGTCGCTCCAGGATCAACTTGACCGTTGCCACCGTGTCGTTCATGCCCTTAAATGCGGCCGAGCGCACCATGGCTAACAATAGGTGATGGGAAAAGATCAGTTTCCATGCAAACGTTTAGTTGGGTATAACTTTTTTTTGCTTCACTTACACTTCACCATGATACTCCGGAGCCATTTGATACCGATACTGCACGTGACGAGGCATTTTTCTGCAGAAAGGGCGGTAATACAATACTTGACAAGTGGAATGAACGCGTCTGCGTACGCGAGATCGGGCGTTTTAGTGCGACAGATTACCACATAACATCTACACGCTACAGGTGAATAATCATGCCAAATAAAATGCGTCCTTTTCCTACCTTCCATCGTCTTCCTGTTCAATCTCTTGCGTTTCAATCACATCGGCTTGGCCAGACCGAGCTATCGTGCCGCATATGAGTATTTAAAAGAATCAACATCTACTTTCCGTGACCTACCAACTATCTTCTCCACCGGCATGACGTATTTCAGCGTGCGCTCCTGCTTGGCGTCCTTGGTCTGACACCAACTCGACACAGACAAGTCTATTTATTGATGTTGGCACCACCTCCCCTTCAAACATTTCCTCTTTTTCACTTGCCTGAATTTCCTCGAGCATCTGTCACACGTCCCCACAATGTCTCGTGCGTCGCATGCGGTCCGCTCAGTTTTTCCGAAAACATGTACTCAAATACCCTCTTCGCGCTTGTCCGCAACTCGAACCGTGCCACCACCTCATCGAGATGGTCCGGGCATGGACATGTGACTGGCTCCGACTTGACTTCCTCCACTGCGCCTTCCGTCTGCTTGTCTTCCTGGTTGGTCTGGGGAGGAGGTGGAGGCGGCGTGCTGCTGCTGTTGTGTGCTGCAATGGCCGCTGTGAGCGCACCTGTAGCTGGCGACGAGGACGAGCGTTGCATGTCCGTGTCGTGTCGAAGAATCTCTTGCTCGCGTTCTTTGGGCGACGGCATGGCCTGCACAGTGAGGGGAGTCACAGCCGCGTCAATTGCACTTGCGGGTGTCACTCGATTCACGGCCTTGAGCTTGTTCCTGCCGGGCACCACACTGCGCATCAGATCAAACTCGGTCTGGACATCGATTGGCTATGACGCATACATATCCGTCAGAGAATATACGAGACCCTTCCTTTTTCCCTTTTTTTTTTTTTTTTCGTATGTGAGTACCTTTTTCTTGGCACTTTTGGCCGACTCGTACGCGATCTTGAGCCGCTCGCACACCAGCTCAGCCGATTCTAGCCAAATTCCGAAGCAGAACCGCTGCACGCCGTCAGTCTCCACTATCAGATTAGCTGCCTGCGACGTCGAGTTGAGCGGTCGCTCGACGCTAACTGACTTGATCTCTGTGAGGGGTACGACGAGCTATGCAGAAATTCAGTCCGCCAATCCCTTTGTCTTCCTTTTCTCTTTGCGCTTACCGTGTTGACAAAAGACATGAGTGTGCAGCTGTAAAACCAGAGTCTTGTCTGGGTCAGATAGACATGGCCATTGTATCCAAATTCACCTGGACTGCCATCGCCACCCGCCTCCGCTTTGCGATACATGGATGCCGGGAAGGCTAGAATAAAATTGTCAGTCAAAACACATATATTTTCAATACATGATGCAACTTACCTTCGAGTACCAGTTCATTGCGCGGTACATTATCAAACAACTTGTGCAGCTCACGTTGCCGTGACTGCAGCTCACCTGTGTAGCCATTGAGCTGAGGCGTACCGGCCTCCAGCTCCAGGCCTGTTGGCCATACCACGATCGCATTCGAGTTGCCGTGTGAGACCATCACATCGCCGCTGTTATAATACACGTCCGTGCCGCTGCCCCCACCAGCCGGGCCGGGGCTTGAGCCATTCAGTGCACTCATGATCCAGGGCATGCTCCACGAAGAGGAGGATGTATTTGACGGTGCCAACATAGTTGATGCGCCGTGAGACGGTGGCGTGCCAGATGGGGTAGTACTCGACGGCGGCGAGACCGCTTTGGAACCTGAGTCAGGCGAGTCTCGGTCTACGTCGTCATCGTTGAGCGGCGGCAGTCGCTTCATACTCTCATCCTGGACGTAGCGCAGCATAACCGAGATCAGGCACGCGGTCGTCGTCGTGCCGGGCAAGTGGTTGACGTCGCGAGGCAACCAGCCGAGTAGCGGCGAGCTGGATGCCAGAAGTGCTGGTTTTTTCTGGACTAGGGTCATGATGGCATTGGGTGCAAGAAGCGCGCTGGGAGCGCCATCCGTGCGCAGCAGCATCTCGGTTTCGATTTTGCTCGCCTCAAAGGCTTGCATCCAGTCCAGGAGCTCTTCTTCCGTCTCGGCTTGCAGAACGAGCGGGGCCCTAGATGTAAGGTCACATGGTGAGCTTAAATCAATCTAATCCTATGCGCACTCTGGACCCCCACGCACGTGCATGCACCTGGTCCTCACTTACGTTCCAGGCATCTCAATGTCAAAGCAGAAACGCCGGTCGAGCTCGTTATTCTGGAGGCAGACGGCCTCACTCGTGCGTAGGCGATCTGAGACGACGATGCAGCCCTTGACCCTGTTGATGTTGGCGGTCGTGCATGTGCCGAACCAGCCATCTTTGAGGAAGCACCAGCGTCGCGCCCAGCTATAACGTGATGGGATGCCGACGATGGTGCGCACAAATAAGTAGCCTTCCTTGTCTGGCCCGCGACGCTGCTGAGCGGGTGGATGATGTGTGCGCAGATCCGGCGAAGAATACGTTTCGTTGAATGGTGTGCCGGAACGGTTGAGCTTGGTCGTGTAGTTCTTGAGGGAGCGGTGCGGCCGTATCTGGTCTAAGAAATAGTCTTCGAGGGCCTGGCATGCGGCATCGATTTTTTTTAACTGGTATGCGCTCGTTTCCTTGCTCTAATCCATTTTCCAATTAACATCTGGACGCATCAGGTCTGTAAATGACTTACTTCGTCGAGCCACTGCTGCCAGCCGGGTAGCATGGCACGCGGCTGCATGCAGGACTGGTTGGCCTCCTCAGTCTCGTCGATCTGGGCACCCATCGCACCTGAAAAGCACTCGACGAGGGTATGCTCCAGGTTGGCTTTAAATTGGACGAGTTGCATGTAGTACACCCGGCAGGCTTGTGTGTATTGCTTGCGCATGTCGTAAGTCTGGAACGCATCTTCACGGAGCGCACTCGGCTCCTTGGTCCGGCTCAGCGCGGCATACCTGTTCATCTGCGACTGGTATTTCTCCATGGTTTTCTCAAAAGACCGTCGGGTGTGCTAGGGTCATGTTATTTTGCATGCGCGCGAGATAATAGTAATTATAACCCAAAATAGTCCTTTACCTTAAATTCCTTTAGTTCGGTCCCCACAAACTGCTGCAGGGGGCGCAGGAGAGTATCGTCCAAATCGGATATCTAAGCACAACAAAAGGGAAAAAAAGAAAAGAAGAGAGGAACACGTCAGTGGATTTGGAGAGTCCTATTTGGTAAATTTAATAGTACCAGCTTGGTCTTGAATGCTAGGTTGCACTGGAGTGTGCTCGCAAAGTTATTAATGATCATCCCGGCCACTTGAGGATCTACCCGCAATAGTATTTTAGGTCACATCCTTTCGATTAACAGCTCTTCCGTTTTCTCTTTCTTTTTTACCAATCAAGGAGCCGTCGAGGTTTTGCGGTAATGTCTTCCTGCACAAATTGGCGGTCTGTGCGTTGTATTCTATCGGTCATGCTGGTCAGACACAAAGAAACCGGTTTTTATAGCATGATTTACTTGTGACAGCATCCATGTATTGACGCAAAGCTTTGGTGAACCCTTCCACCCATTTCTCAAAGTGATCGACTTGCTCTTCGAGGTGGAGAATATTGGCTTTCCAGACCGGCGTGTCAAGAATAACATCGTGGAGAGTCCAAATGTGAGTGGGGGATGAGACGAGGGAAGGAAATGGCGATTCGGTTTGTGTGGCCATGGCGGTGGCATGAGCCTCAAAAGGACAACAAAGTAACAGGAAAAAGAAAAAGAAGAAGGAAAAGAGTGACAACGGGGTTTCGCGCAATCCGCATGGACGATGAACAGGAGAGGACGGGCAATTCGTGTTCCGGTCCGAATGGCTATCACACATTAGATTCGGGGGTGTGACACATGAACCCCACCCCCTCCAAACCCCCCAAATTTGGACCCCAATCCTGAACAATCGTGGCCGTGTTCAAACAGTGGTTTATCATGATGATAGATCGCACTTTTTTCTTTTTTGCTTTTTCTCTTTTCTGGTCTTTTTTCAATATGGAATAAGGAGGTATCTTCTTGGGGTTTGGCTACACGGATCCGACGATCTCGTCTGCCTTTTGCAATGCCTATAGATATAATCAAAGAAAATAAGATACAAACAATATTACCGATCTTTGTTTTCTGACTTGCCTCTATCATTTTCTTGCATTCTTTCCGTCTCTGCTGCGTAAACTCGGACTCCTCCAAGAGCTCGTCGAGCACCTCGGTCTTGTACAGTTCTGCCAGCAGTTCTTTTTGCAGTCCTTTCTTGGCGTGACTCACCAGGTTGAGCATGACGGCCTTGGGAACCATGTCGATCATGGTGCGCTTCACAATATTGTAGTATGACTGGATCAAGAGTTCTAAATTAAATCATCAGTCACCTAGTAGCTTTTCTGCTTTTCCAGTAACACATCCAGAGTACGTACTGATAACCTCCGTCTCCATCTGCTCGCGCTCCGAAAGGTTGCCCGATGCCTTGAGCGACGCCGGCGGCTAAATAAAACCAATGTAAATAACAAAAAAAAAGAAAACAGTTCGAGAATGCCTAAAGTGAAACGCGCCCCCATCCTGACGAAGGCTGTTTCACTTTCGCTATTTTTCCAACAGTTCATACCGGTTCCATCAAGCCAGACTTTTTGGTCTTTTTGGGTCCAGAAAAGAAGCTTCCAAAGAAGGATCCGCTGTCAGACTCTGCACTTGGCGAATGGCCGCCCGTTTGAAGTGCAAGCTGGCTTGCGCGGTTCTGTTGCTTGATCGAGTCGGGAGTGCTTGCGCCTTGGGCCTGTTGGCGGCTGCCCGTCAGTCGCTCATTGACCAAGGCAATGGCTTGATGGCCATTCAAAAAGTCGGGGTGAGCCGTGTTGATATAGCAGGCTTCCATCCTAAGGTGGAGAGATTTGGATTAGCTTTCATGTGGTTGTTTCCGAATGGTGCATACAACTTACGCGACGAGATCGGTCACAAGCTTCGTCGTGGGCGTGAGCGCCTTTTTGAAAAATGACAGGACAACCTGGTAGAATTTCTCTTTGAGGGCAGGGAATCGTTTAAAGAACTAAAGGAAATAGAATATACAATTGAGTAAACCGCACGGCAAGACAAAATACGGCGTGCGGGCTTACCTGCTTGTTCAGCAATTGACTGAGAATCCGGACAAGCTCGTCATAGACCATGTTGATGCATTTGACACTCGGATCTTCGAGTCGCTTGATCTGCTTCTTGATGATCACCTCAAATGCAGTCGTGGCCACAAAGAGCGCAGGTGATGAACCCTGAAGATGGCCATCAGTGCAATGTCACACAAAAACATGACAGCTTACGGATGAGTTGTACACAATGGTACGGATATCGTCATCCTTGATTTGGTCTAGTGGATCAATGCTCTTGACGCCATTCGAATACAGCTCGTGAAAGACAAAACTGATGCGCGCACCACCAGAAAGTTCAAAGCTCGAAAGGTCGTTGGAGTTACCGTCGATGATGGTACAAAATTCGTTGGTGAATTCAGTAATAATGTTCAGTACCAGGTTGGCCTGGTGACCCGAGCCGTCGCCAAGCGGGTCGCCCAGCTGGGCAAGCTCGAGCTGATACTTGCTCAATGCTGCCTGAATCTTGGCTTTGATCTCGGGTAGCGCATTGCGAATGTGGTGCATCAAAATCTAGAACACATTTAAGAAAGCATAAGTCAGTAAGAGCGGTATGCCACCCCATATTGAGTGTATTACCATGTTGAGCTTGCGGGCCAAAAAGGGTGTACCACAGTATTGCGCCTTGCTCCGGTACGAAGGGTGGTTTTCGAAGAAATCACGCTCGGCATCCAAGGCTTTCTTGATCGTTTTTTTGGTCTCGACGTCACGTTGGCCTCGGTTCACGACAGGCACGTAACCTACGAGCTTGTCTCAGAGACAGACGGACAAGGGGTCAAGTAGGAAATGTGGACTTACCCAGACGCAGAGGGATCACGCGGCCAGCGAGAATATCGATGACGTCTGTGCCCTGGTCCATCAAGTCAATCTTGGTGAGAACACCAATAGTGCGCAAACCCTCTGGGTCGACTTCACGCGCGAGCTTCAGACCATCCGAGTTGGCCAAATCGCCATTGGCAGCCGTGACAGCCAGGATGATGGCATTCGGCTTGGTGATATACTTGAGGATCATCTCTTTGATTTGCTTCTCAATGTCCTTGGGTTGATCACCCACAGGGACCTTTTAAATTATATGTGAGGCAGGAACGAAGGAAAAGAGGACGGCGTGTCTCTTACTTTGGTTAGACCGGGCAGATCGACGAGAGTCAGGGTCAGCACATTGGGCGAGAAAATACGGAGGTTGATAGGCTGGGGCGAGACACCTAAAACCCATTTAATAAACCAAGTAAGCAACAAACAAATAATTAAACGACGTATTCTTCTTTCTTACCGAGGTTTTTGCCCGTCTTGAGTTCAGTATCTTTCACGATTTCTTCCCGGATCTTTTCAAAGTCATAAAATTTCTGACCGGGCAAGTGCAGAAACTCGCCCCATTCATCTGCATTCTCTTCGTTGCCGTCGTTCGTGTTGCCATTCACTTTAGGCGAAGACGGGGCTGCAGGACGATTGATGAGTTGCAAGACCTAAGGCCAGTATATATAATAATAAATATATGCGTTAAGTCAAGCGGAAGACGAAAGGGAATGTCATATATATATTATATTACCAAAGGACGACGAGTGACAATGCCGCTTCCACGAGGTAAGAAGTCTCGACCGACGATGTTTTCAAGCACGGAACTCTTGCCACTCGACTGAGAGCCAATCACAGTAATCTGTGGCAAGTCAACTGGATTGTGCACGCCGACAGTGGCAAAAGCATCTTGCAGTTTGTTGACTACATCGCACATTAGTTGCCAGGTCCAGCTTTTGACAAAAATGAGAGTACCTGTCTTGATGAGATGAGTGTCCATCCGAGAAGCACAAGAAATGAAGAAAAAAAGGAAAGATAGAGAAGGTGTCACTGTCTGTCCGCCTGTTGCTTGGAACGCGACAGAATAGAATTCAGCTCAGCTTTTTTATCTTCCGTACTCATTGCGCTATCTATAAAAAAAGAAATCCATGAATTGCTTTCCTTCGAAAAACTAAAAGTTGAGAGAGAAAAAAAAAAGTAAAGAGTCTATCTTGCAGACTCGTATCACTGTCGCGTATTATGAGCATATTTTCTCTACCTCTTTCCCCAGGGTACACTTGATGAACAGTCTTTCTGATACTTGCTATATATATTGCATAAAACGAAGGGATCCGGCCCTTGGCACAGCTATTACCATAAGACGAGAACAAGAGCAACCGACAGAATAGATGTGAAGTCTAATAAACATAAACGACGGAGCTTACTGCCATACGGAGGACATGTTAGAGCCTCAGTATAGTGGCTACATGTGATGTTATTTATTTGACAAATACGATCTTCGCTTCCTGGCTCTGTTATCTACAATATAATCTTCTGATGATTGCCATATACGTATTCCACTCTAGTATAACAAATATGCATCTTGAGTTAAGCTAGTAAACTTGCATGTCATTGACCATTCCATAGCATAACCATGCAAAAACAACCAATTTCATAAAGCCATACGGTATGCACATAAAAACATTTCCATCTGCGGCAACAATGATGCACGAAGGTCTGCATGTATAATATTCTATTTCTGCCGCTGGTAGATCCGAATGTAGCATCCTCTCTTCGAGGTTTCCTTCGCTCAGTTTTTTTCCCCTTTTCTACGTACGCATCTTTAGCATCATATCTCACATTCTGTGTTCTCAAGACTCCTGGGATTTTTTTGTCGGCCTGATATGCAGATGCGTCCGAGGAGAAAGCGACTATGCTAGCGACCGCAGTGAAGCTCAAGTGTCGAACAGGGAGGAAGGTCTTGATGATCGCAGCGAAGTTCAAACATCAAATCGGAGCGTATTCAGTGTATTACCGGGTGAACTGCTTCAACGGATCTTTCAGAACGACCTTGTCACGCTAATGGCATGCAGGTCCGTGAGCAAAGCGTGGAAGAAAGACATGGAGATGGTGGCCGGAACATTTTCTGAACTGAGACTCGACCTACGCGGCCGTCAAAGCCCGACCAGAACGGCGGAAGGTAACATGTAACAACTTTCTTCTTACCTCTACCCTGACAACTATCACACTCAAAACGGATGAAATGCATTGGTGGCTACTAGACCCCCTTGATAAGTACTGTCAAGAAGAAAGCAGAATCGACTACTCCGGTCAGCACTTCGGAACTCATGCAAGCGCGTTCATATCCACTGAGTTACACTCACAAGAAACCACGCACGGCTCTCTTAATATCAGATCCGAGATCCGATATAGATTCGATCTGAACGACGCTCCAGCGGTGTACGGCGCTTTGTATGGAAGTCTCACCAGCATCAGCATTGAGACCGATATATATCAAAGCTTCCATCTTCTTCTGTGACCGTGCCCGAGCCTCAGGGTTTTAAGCTGCAAAGAACGCACATCGTCTCCGATGGTGCTGCTCTCATGCAACAGCATAAGCGTCTGCGCGGGCTTCAATTGTCATAACAGCCACATAACACTCGATGAATGTTGCCACAGCTGCCGAGCCTGCGAGTCCTCGGGGTCTATGGCGATAATCTTGCCTACGTCCCAGTATTGAGCCAAGTCCTCTCGCACGTACCTAATGTTATCGGTCTCCCCTATGCCAAGTCTCTTTGGAGACATGCTTTCCGGAGTCATAACCCCCATTGCCCGGCCCCAGTACCTTGAAAATTTGCACCTTCAAACTAACGCCCGTCAGGTGTTCATCCGACCTTCTCACCTGACATCCGCGAGCTTGGCAGAAATCCGAATATCAGGAACCTTTCCATTACGGGACTGCCGATTATTTGGGTTGATGAATATCTCAGAAACCTCGTTCAATCGGGCGGATTTGCAACGCCACAAAATACTCTGTTGACAAATCGGAGAAGTTGACCCAGTAGGCTAGCTCGTACAGGCGCTGAACGATACTTGCACACATCCACAGTTTGAGGCACATCTGCGACATCATATCAATCCAGAAACAAAACGAAAATAAACTACGTAGCGAATACTGTCTGTGATTCGAAAGCGTAAATTTTATGCAGAGTGAACGTGAAGACATTTCCGCACAGCCGAAAAAGACTTACTGCTATAGCGAAAATGGCTTCCATGCCGAGCGTTTGAGACATAATCAATAAATATGCAGATCTCTCCTGTAGTACACGAGCTGTGACCATCAGCCGCGTAGTGAAGCATAAAAGGAAAGCCAACTAAATTTTGAAATCATTTAAAAGGAACCTTTATCAGTATAGTTGTATGTTTCAGTAGAATAATCCGATCTTCATGTATTAGACTAAGGGACTAACTTCCACATATTGTGTGCCACCTTATGGGACGTGACGACATATAATTTACAGTTGCATGATAGCCCTGGCATAAGGTGGAATATATTGGATGTTAGAGCCAACGAGTGTCTTCAAAAGATCCAGACATAGTAGTTGGAGAGGAACTGGCCCTAACTACTACGGAGAGAATGTTGACCACATCATCAACCGTAACGTACGCTCTTTTCGAACCTCAGATGTGCCAGCGGTTTCTTCTATATTAGGTGACCCGGAAATCGACGAAGAATATTCTTATGGATGCTTTTACGTAGAGCCAGACGGCACAGCCAGGTATATGAATCAATCAAGTAGGGTTTTGCCAATGTGGTTGATGCGCTCAGCCGTTCCAGGCGATTACATTCACCCCCCTTTCCTAAGTAAGGATCGATTGAACAACAGCAGCCGTCGTGCTACTTTTACTCGACATCTCTAGTCTGACTACGCCATTCCTGTCGTGCGCTTCTCCCCGGGGAGAGTGAGGTGCCTCCAAAGATAGCGATGTAAAAATTGGTCTGCTTTACATCACATCTTAGTTAATAGCGAGATAATATATCTGTATTGGATGTCCAAATTATATAAGTAGGGTTGACTGTAATGGTTGCTGAAGGTCCTGGCTTCTTCGAGAACGCTGAATATCAAAGATCTTCGTACGGACACCGCTTCTGGCTCGCGGATACACCCTCTCTTTCCCCCAATTCTGGGGCGTTTCAGGCACCTCCCTTGAGCCGATATTTATAGAGACCCTCTTCCCCTTCCGGGCTGTAGTCAGTATAGAGATGTTGAGTAAAAGTAGCACGACGGCTGCTGTGGTTCAATCGATCCTTACTTAGGAAAGGGGGGGTGAATGTAACCGCCTGGAAGGGGTGAACGTATCAATTACCTTTTGCCAAACTCGCAGCATATATACGCGCCTTCGTCTTTGGAACAATATGCGTATGTAAGAGCTAAAAGCATTATTCTCGATGCTCATGTCTAGCCAATAACTTCTGTTCTTCTTGACTATTGCTCGTCTCGTCGTAGGAAGAGGAATGTATCCAAACCGCCCGTAAATGAGCATCACCTATCTTATTGTGCTGCAGACTACTCTGTCGTTGTCGCTCAATTGTGGCTATTGGTTTTAGTATGGATCAACACAAAGTAGCGTATTATCTGGAGAAGTGCGCTTCTGGGTGGCACCTTCCGGAATGAAGCCGGTTGTCGTGATTGTAGAAGACGGCATTCAATGGGCAACATCGCACGGCTCAAAGTTGGTACCCTTATTGACTGTTCGGTTCCTTGCTGATGCACTCAGTATGGGGGCGCGTTTGTATATGTCCGAGGGCCACGAGAATCGAGGTATAAAAAAGTATTCATTTGATCAAACTGCGTCGTCGTGGATGACAGTCGCCGGTCGAGCGTGAAAGGAACGTCAACACGTTACCTGACCGGACCTCATGGATAGTATGTTCGTTCTCATAATCGTGGTGACCTTGTTTTGGTGAGTCCAATAGGTACGTTAAAGTGAGCAGCTCAAAACATGTCATAAATTACAGTATTTGGTATACCAATGGCGACTGGTACGTGTGGCAGAGCATGCAAGCTTTGCCTGTGTTGCCCTTTAACTAATACAGGCATTCATAAAATTATAGAGCAAACCGACAATGACCCAGCAGTGGACGGTAGCGAAAGCGACACTACCGAGCACAGGCAGGTAATGTGCAATGTCTTTAGCCGTGCCGCTCTTGCAAGCAAAAGCAAAGCAAAGAACTCACTCTGCAAATCTTTGAGAGGTCGCACAACCTTTTTCCAATTTGCACGACGTCTCATGTGATCTCACCCGGCGATGAACTGGTAATGTAAGAAAAAAAAAAAGGAATCAGACAATGGCGTGGCTTGAGGAGAAGAGATCCAAAGTTTGGCCCATGTCCATTGTGGTTGGGAAACGTGGCTCTGTTCGTGCAATCGGTCTGTGTGCCTGTGTCTGTGCCTGTGCCTGTGTGCAGCAGCAAGCACCACCAAAATCGTCCTGTGATTGGCTATCATCATCTATGCAATTTTGAAGTTCCTAATTTTATGCGCTCCGCGAGGAATCATCGTACAGCTTTAAAAAGCACATCATAAGAAAGGTACGAATTTTTTGATATTCAAAACTACCTTTTAATCTATCGGTTTCCATAGTAAAATGATGAGATAAAGTGGACCAAAGGAAGAAAGATCAAAATCCATGGAAAATCCATCCGTTGTCAGGTCATCACATGAACTGTGAGAGTGAGAGCGAGAGCGGGAGTGGAAATTAACGGCTATAAAAAGGGGCCCATTTTCCTGCTCTTTCCGTTTTCTTTTTCTTTTTCTTCAGGCTTCCAGATGAGGGCGGGGATTTATATTGCTGATGGGTTTACCTGTTGGCATAATTATCCTATAAAACCAACAGGGTAAGACTTGTTGGCGGGCGAATACTGACCGTCGTCCCAGGGCTACTGCCTGGTCTGGACTTCGGAGTCGGTATAGTGCGGAAATTTCCTTCCGGCGGCCTCACCCCAATCCAATAGTACAAATGATAATAATCTCTTGTGTGATATCCCACACGCAAGGGGAGGAAGAAGGGCAAAAGGAGGTACATCCGACTTTTGTCTTTTCTTTCATGTCATTTGAGTTGGAGAGATCACATAGCATAAGACTATTTTTTTTATGAATGAATAAAGACAATACTGTATAGCACTGTACATTACACATACGTTCTCTTTTGTCTTTCTTCCAAGCATACCGTTTATCTGGTCCCTCTTAACTTGACTTCCTGCTTTGCAAGATCTCAATGGCATTAGTATATTGCATTGCGTTTCTGTGGCAACAAGATTCGCAAAGCATCGCGGGAAAAACCATACTTCTTTTTACTTTTGGTTTTCCTATTCAAAGAACCCAAGGAAGACGTGTTCCGTGTCTGCAAACTGAACTCGAGGCTTTGACTGTCTATAAGACCTGCCATGGCCTCACTTTGTCAACTTATATTTGGCGTGCCAATGTTGATTGTGTACATTTCCAGGGAAGCCAATGAGTGTGGCACATGGGGGGATAAAGAAGCTCTAGCTGTAACTAAAGTGCAGGTTCCATTTTTTCTGCTTCTTATCGAAATGTAAACCGACGCAAAGAGAGACGTGTATTCGAACTTGCATTTTCATCACATGTCGCATACTATAACGCGTCTTGTCTATATTGCTTTAGATATCGTACAAATTGCCCTTTATTCAGCAAGAGATAAGGCTTAGTTGCTAATATATGTTGTATTGGTCGGGTCACTCTCGTATTTAGCTGTATAACTATCATAGGTTACTCCGTACTGTTACGCTAATTGGCGTTAAGGACGGAGCCTCATTACAGCCAGCACATCCAAGCACGGGCCATCCTTAATGAGGATCTTCTAGTCAGCAAAATGCATTTATATGCCTTTTTGTTGTACATGCTGAATTGTATGGCCGCTCTTAACAAACACATGATCTGGGGGCGCCTGGCAATCTGAGATAAGGTGATATATTTATTCGTTTGATTTGTATATGTATTACAGTTCATCGTGCAATACGTCCTCTTCTTCCTCCTGTTCAATCTCCTCTTCATCCTGTTCATCCATTTTGCGATACGCCTCGTCTGCTTCCTGTTCCTCCTTCGTCTTTTCAGGTGCCACCTCTTCCGTCACTTCGACCTGCTCATCCAGCGAGGCTCCAACACCTTTGCGAATGATACCCTCAACGCGTTTTGTGAATGCATTCAGGTCCTTGAGCGGATAGCCACTCCGGATGGCTGTGGTCTCGTAGAGCACCGTAATGTACTCGGTCGTATCCGGGTCGACGTTGTCAGCCGTGGTCTGCTCCAGCAAGCGTTTGATGATCGGGTGTTTTGGGTTGATCTCGAGGGTCTTCTTTTGGTTCATCATGAAGTTGAGCATGAAATCGCGCTCCTTGTTGCTTCCTTGGCCCTGTGCCGCCATCAGACGCTCCATGTGGCCTGTCAGACCATAGTCAGCAGCAATGATCGCCATGGGCGATGTCGTCAGTCGCTTGGACAGGACAACCTTGTCGACATGGTCCGCCAGCGTCGTCTTGAGCCAGGTCTGGAGTGGCTCGTACTGCTTGTCATCCACATTGTCTTCCTCCTCCTCGTCGCCAAACTGGAGGTTGCCCTTGGCGACGTTGGTGAACATCTTGCCATTGATACCGGGCATATGCTGGACTAGCATCTCGTCAATCGGATCAACGAGGTACAGGACCTCGTAGCCGCGCGCAAGGAGACGTTCCAGGAAGGGCGACTGCTCAATCTCTTGCACAGACATTCCCGCCAAGTAGTAGATCGACTTTTGATTGGCTTTCATGCGCGAGATGTAGTCATCGAGGCTGACGTGCGGGCCCTTACTATCGTGGGACGAGGCAAAGCGGAGGAGATGGGCGATCTTTTTGCGGTGGGTCTGTGACTCAATCGCACCGTACTTGAGAGCAGGGCCGTACTCCTTGATGAACTGGGTGTACTTGGCTTCATCTGTTTTGGCGAGCTGGGCAAACATGTCGAGCGCCTTCTTGACGAGATGCTTGGCAATGGTGACAAGCGCCTTGTTCTTTTGAAGGGTCTCGCGCGACACATTGAGGGGCAGATCGTCTGCGTCGACGACGCCCTTTAGGAAAGAAAGCCACTTGGGGAAAACGTCAAACTCGTCAGTGATAAAGACACGCTTGACAAAGAGGCGCAGGTTGTGGACTTTTTCGGCCAGGTTCTGGAAGAAATTGGGGTCGACGGCCGGAGGAATGTAGAGAATGGCGCGGAATTCGACGTCGCCCTCACCGCGGTAGTGGGTCCAGCTCAATGGGTTGGCCGTATCTTTGGCGATGGCATGATAAAAGTCATTGTACTCCTCGTCACTAATGTCCTTGGCACTGCGCATCCAGATTGGCTTTTGGGTGTTGACGCGCTCCCAGTCAAACACCGTACGCGTTTCCTCTTCCTCTTCCTTGTCCTGGCTCTCCTCGAGATCCTCTTCTTCAATATCGTCCTTTGCGTCGACGTCCTTTTCAACTTTCTCCTCGTGCGAGGCCCAGATATATATAGGGAAGTTGATGAATTCCGAGTACTTGGCCACCAGAGCCTTCAAGGTCTCTGGCTCGAGAAACTCAAGGGCGTCGTCCTTGAGGTGCAGCGTAATCTCCGTGCCACGGCCAAGTGTGTTGCCACGCGGGTCTTTGGCGATAGAAAAGTCATCGACGGCCTGACTGATCCAGACGTGTTGGTCATCATCGTCGTTTGATTTGCTAGCGACTGTGACCTTGTCAGCGACCAAAAAGACAGAGTAAAAACCGACACCAAACTGGCCGATTTGGGTAACCTCGTCCTTGTTCTTCTCAAGTTTGGCGAGGAATTCGGATGTGCCTGATTTGGCAATGGTGCCCAGGTTACGCTTGAGCTGTTCGCGAGTCATGCCCACACCCGTATCCGTAATCGTCAGCGTCTTTTGCTCAGGGTCGGCTGCAATAGCGATGCTCAACTTGGGATTGCTCTGCAATGCCTCGGCATCGGTGAGTGACAGAAACCGGATCTTGTCGAGTGCATCCGACGCGTTCGAGATGAGTTCACGCAGGAAGATTTCGCGCGTTTTGTACAAGGAGTTGATGATGAGCGACATGAGTCGCGAGATTTCTGTCTGTCATAAAGTATGAGAATGTCTGTGCGTATGTGCGCGACCCAGTTATATATTACCTGGAAGGTAAACGTTTCGGTGGTATCAAGCTGATCGACTTGGTCCGGGGTCAGACCTTGAGCAGGACCTTCTGCCCTGAACACGGCTTGCTCGCCTGCATCAGCACGCACCAGCGTTGACGACGCAAGGCCCAGAATGAAGAAGACAAGCAAGGCCAAAGAGAGCCCTCTCCTTGCTGCTTTCATCGTTTATAATATTAATAAAGGAGAATAAAAGACGAAGAAGAAGGGAGAAAAACGACGAAGGAACGTGTGAATCAAATCTGTCAATTTTATAGTTGCCATCTGGCATATTGCAATTGGCTATCCCACCCAATGAGAATCCCGCACGGGCCATCACACAACGTCCACACTCGCACACACTTCGCCCAAACAAACGCATACACGTTCGCGTGTTGTATTTGTACAATTCTTTTCTTTTTATACATGTATGGATGTTGGTATGTCTACGCAGGAAATGCTATATACAGAGAGGATACATACTTCGTCTCAATTAATTAATTGGACCGACGGACGGCATTGGCGGCGCGAATATTCATCAGGAGACGGTTCTTCTCTTGGAAAAAGGTATCGACGGCCTGCAGGGTTTCTGCATTCCGGGTCGCCAGAGTCCGTGTTGCGTTTTCTTCCTCGCCCTCGGGCGTGCCTGTAATGCTCAGCAGTCCGCATGCCTTGGCGTGGTTTTCCAGCTCTTGAAGTGCTCCCTCCAACTGCTCAAAGTCGTCTAGCGAAAATAAAGTATTATTGATAATCATTCAGTAAATATAGATTCTACTTACGCTGAGCAGTAGAGGCATCGTAGGGCACCCAAGGCGATTGTTCGCTATTGTAAGGTTTAAAAAGGGTGTCCATCCATCGTATGTGTTGTGTGCGCATGTTTACATTTTTTCAAAGAACTCCTGTCCTCTGCGTTCAATGTCGGAAAGTTGAGTCAAGAGGGTAATGAAGGCAACGCGATACTCTTGAGTCGCTTTGGATGCCATGTCGCCTTGTCGTCTTCCCGAAGTTAGAAGTAGAAGGTGCGAGAGAAAGAAAGAAACTAGACCAAGTTTGGATCTCAGCCTTTAGAAGAGAAGTTTGATACCGTACGGGCCCTTTCGGCCCTGGCTACCCTGTCTAAGGGGCTATCTACATATGCGCTTATCATTTCCTGACCAGCCTTGCGCGACCGATCACTTTTTCGAGGACGTGTTTAGTCTTCTTGCCGGTGAGATGAAGCGGCCAGAACGCTGGCCGTGAACTATAATACTCCTCAAGATATGTGCGACGTTGTGCGCGGCTGATCCACTGTGATGGAAATATTTTTCGACAAAGCAGATAACGCTTTATTCGCAAGGACTTCTTGTTCACCTTTGCCTGTCGACATGTACTCAGACTTTGCAAACTCTCCCCGTTGGAGGCATTCAGGACACGCCTGGTTGGGGAGGTATTCATCCACGCCGACGAGAGAGTGCGCTGCTTCTTTGGTTCTTCGCGATAAAGCATCTAACAACTTGGTATCCATGGATGCCTGGTGGCCTTTTCTTGTACCTTGCGAGGAGCGATCCATTACAATGCCGACCAGTAGCGTTTGATGTGCATTACCGGTGGCTGGTGGTATAAAGCGAGGATCAGATTGGAGACGCCGTCAAAAACGGAGCGCATAGAGCAGGATACTTTCCTCGACTTGCTGTTGCCGATGCTCGCGTTATAAAACGATCGGAGGCGTGCGCTCGCTCGTCGCTCAGATCTGTAAGACGCGTATCTACGCCAAAGATTGGCCAGAGGTCCCGCTCTGCTCTATGCCCTCCTGTATGAGTTTGCTTTCCACCTCTAGGAGTCAACATCGTTGTCTCGGATGAAAGACCCTATCCCCGGGACGATGTTTCTGCCATTGGGTATTCTCATAACTTGTCGCCATCGGAAAGATCCACGTTCGCGCGTTCTGGCCGCAAGATACTTATGAATCTGACTTTCCGGCTGCTTCAATCCTTCCCACACTTGTGCTGAAAGCTTCTTATATGCCTTGGCACAGCGGGTTGACTGAAACAAACTATTGTCTATATGTTGCTTTGCCTTGAGGGTATACGCTGCTTGTGGCAACCGAATGCAGTGCGATCTGAGTCATTAGCATTGCGGTGCTTCGAAGAATGTTGGTTGTATCTACTTCTACTCGTAGAAGGAGTGGAGTCTCACGCTCTCTACTCAACGTGGCTGGAGCAGAGTATTCAGCATATGTACGAACCTCCAGGTGAATTAAGAAAGAAAAAAGGATGTCAAGGATATACATATAAATAGTTGCCTTTGTCACCATGATGCGGAGGAGCCATATCCGAGTAGCATGCAGCTTGCCAAAAGGGTTGCTTCAAGAGCTAAATGGACTATCGAGAGCTTTTGCTGACATGGATGAGCGTTCCATATGCTGTCATCGGGACTCATGTCGTGGGCCTTGTTAACTTTTTCTATGGAAGGCGCTGTCGTCATCCACGCCGTCCTCCAGGGAACAGAGAGGGGAACACAAATGAAAAGAGAAAAATACCGTGCATGGCGCCAATTGTAAACAGAGACTACTCCAAAGAGAACAGTAACTTCTTCACTTCTAAAAGAAATTCAGGCGTATATGACAGTGCATACAAAAGTAACGAAGAGCATGGTATGCAGCTATTTTTTTTTATCAACTTTACTACCTATGTTCCCTATTTTACTCGCTGCCAGTTGTCAGTTGCCAGTTCCTAAAAATTGCCTTATTTATATTTTTGTAGTGAAGTTAGTTGAGTCTCAGCGGTGGGTTTTCTTTTATATATAAGATTTTAGCAATGTCAGACGACGACGCCATGAACGAAGGACCCGTCGAGCAGCAACAGACACCAGACGAGACAAAAGAGACAGACATCAGCACACCTTCTACAAATAATACAACAATAACCAATCATAATGACAACAATGACAACGACAACGACACGAATAATCACGTCCATCCGTCCTCGACAACGTACTTGGTTATCGGCGACGCCTTTGCTGATCTTGAGCCAGACGCGACACTACAGCAGATCGCAGCAACTGACCGTCTGCCTGCTCCCTGGTCTGAACTAAAGCAAACCATCCAGGCTGCCATCTTGAAGGTCCATAGAATCACCTCAACTGTTTCTTGAAAACTGATCCTGTCAAACCATAAAAAAGCAATGCGAGATTATGCATCCTAAAGCCACCGATCCGGCGGTCCAGCACAATATCGAGACCATCAGAACCAATATTCTGCACAATCTCGACCGGCACAGCAGGTAGATAATGACAATAGAAAAAGAGGAAAAAAAAGAAGTCGATAACCGGATGCGCGTATTGTCCATTACTTATACACTTAATACCATTTTAGTGCGCCTTTTTCGATTCAGCGCCTATGTGAGCTCGTCGTCGATCCTCGCAAACACTACCAGATGTTTGTCAAATATCTTAATGCGATCGAAAAGGTACACTTGTCTACCGTATACTTTACCCAGTCCGCAGTGCGATCTTATATACAAAATGAATAGGTCCTTCTTGTGACCTCGACATGGGATGATTTCCCAGACGACGCACGCTATCCTCCCAACACCGTGGAGACCATGGAGAACGTCGTGTTCTTTGCTGGACAAGAACAGATGAGCGGCGTTGAATTGGAACCCATCACTTTTGAAGGCGAGCAGTCCTCGCACGAGCATCAACAGGAGCTCCAGGCTCTCATGCTCGGCTATAATCAATCCGAAGAGCAGCAACAACAGCAGCAAGAAGAAAACTCCCCTTCGTCCTCGGCAGAGTCTCGGACAAGCGATGCTTCGGTCGAAGCGGATATAGATGAAAAGGAGGAGGAAAAGAAGGAGATAGACAAGGAGTCATCCGAGAAACAGGAGGAACAGCAGCAGCAGTCTCCACCATCCGCCGAAAAAGAAAAGGAAGAGGAGCAAGAAAATGGAGAAAAGACCAAAGAAGAGGTCGATACTAATAAGAAGAGGAAGGTGGAGACCGAGGAGACGATCATGAATACCACAGATGAGGTTGAGCCTTCTCCCTCTCCTACGCTTGCAGTCAACCCGAGCGACCCTCCCGGCGCTTCGGATGCCATGGAAGTAGACGAGTGATGGTGCACCTAGGCAGACAAAAGAAAAATAAAACAAAGCGCCACCTTGCGCATCACACGAAAACATAACAGTGGGGCGACATCATCACTTATCGCCTTGGCACCGGATGTAGCCGGTATTGAAATCTGGCCTGCCCAACCAGCGAGTATCCAAGCCATACCGGCCCAACGCTGGCTTTTTCCTTTTATGCGATCGCCATTGCTCGAGACGGAGGAAAAAGAAAGGGGAAGAAGATAGACATGGATAATATACTGATAGAGGTATTCAAAATCACTCGCACTTCTGCTGTTTATGCTCTTTCTTCCTCTTTTTCTTATAATTTTGGTGGTCCATTGACATAGTGCTTTTCTGGTTTTTCCTCTCCTTTTTCTTCCTTTTTTTTTTATTGCCGATTGTTTATTTAATACGTATGTTAGCAAAACGGGCTTCCCGAGGACCGAGATTTATTTTGTTCTCTTGGTTTCGTCATGCACATTCTTGCCGTAAAGGCAAAAACGAGAAGCTGCATTTTTGTCGATAATCTACATTAGATGAAATGATTGGTCCATGTACCACTTAATATGGTTTTTGCCTACAGCAGCGAAGGACCCAGTCATCATAAAGGCATCACATATAGAAAAGCAAGCGAAGAAACGTGCTCGCGTACATACATATATGTACCTGTGTGTGCGTATGTGCTCGTGCACACGATGAGGGTCACGTATTATCTCTCTGAGTCTTTCCTTTTTCTTTTTTCGTTTTTTCTTATGTGTCATAGCAATTGGATTGGGAGGTTATTATTTTGTGGCACGGAACAGAGAAATTTTAGCGCCAAAATAAGTGTGTGTATTGCGCACTGACCATATGATTCTGATTGGCCAAATCGGAACAAAGGAATGTCCTTTGCTGTACGTCTCCTGCCCTCTATCTCTTTTTAAATAACAAAAATATCAAATAACAATACTACATGTTTAAGAAGCGAAGGGGGTAGATATAAGAACAAGGGGTACTTCTTTCTAACTTTTTTCCTATTCAAATTATCGCCTTCTGGTATCTCTCATTTTTTGGGATTCAATATTCAGGGAGGCGGTAAACAACAAGGACTTTGCTGAAACAAAAAAAAAAAAAAAAGGCCAGCTGAAAAGCCAAAAGGAGACGTACAGAGTTGGGATGCAATGCATACATACACACATACACCCAATGCATTTGTCGCTATCTCTATGTTTGTATGTTTCTCGTAGAGCCAGATACTGTGAATACTCTGTGTATGGAGGAAGATCGGGCGAAGCTCGAATCCCAGATGCACAGCTTCACATTTTGTAAACCATAAAAGAAAAAAAAACTGCTGTCAATGCCGTTGAAAGCAAAATCGGTAAGAGCCAAGGTAAAACCAAAAAGTTGGGGGGTGGGTTCGGACGGGTGTGGGGAGGCCTAATGCAAAACACGGGAAAGTATGAGCCGTTTCCATGTGCGTTCGTACCGCCTATACACGTTCACTACCCTGCATTGCTTTACTCTTATATTCACGCGGGCACACATATACAGAAGATACGCGCGCATAGAGTCTACAGCGGTGATGCAAATGATTAGTAAAGCGCCGCCGCCCATATACATACACCCTCACCCTGTCCCTTTGTGTAAATGTATTATGTATGTATGCATCCTGCATTTTATTTCCACCACTTTGCTTCTATATTGCGTCTCACTCTGATCTCTACAGTTTGACCCTTACAGGACTGAAAAGATGGACATGTATGCCTTTCATTTAGAGTGGGTGACACGATAGCATGAAGCAGATCTGTGACGAATGTCCAATGCAATTAAAGGGAAAAAAAAGCGCTTTTCTGTTTGGCATGATAAGACCTTTCTATTCCACCCCCAATTTCCCCCTTACGTTACTCTCTCTATCACTCTCATCTCTCTCTCTCTTCATAGCAACCCACAAACGGCTTGTCCGGTATATTCTTGGGTTGTGCCGTGCGCTTCAAATCATGCTTCGATTCACTCGAAAGCTGCTTGCCCATAATTTCGTTTTTCCTGAAAGCATGAGCAGAGGAAGAAATAAAGAAAGGTAATTTCCTTTTTTGTACTTATTGAAATGTATGTGCTTTTTGTCATTGCTTTCGATCTAGCGACTGAGAACATATAACACAGACGATGCTATATACGTGAGCTTCGATAGTATAGATTCCGGGCACTCCGTGACTCCATTGTTTTTATTTAAAAGACAAGCTACCATTATTATTATTTTTATTATTATCAGGGACATGGGGAAATACATGGGCAGGATTTAATAGTTGGAGCCCTTATTTGATAATACTTTTAGGCACCCGTGCGGCCGCATGAAAAAAGAAAAAAAGAATGGAGCAGGATGGATACACACGCAGAATAGAGAGAGAGTCAGCGCGCCCACGCGCGTGCAGCTAGAGTAACAGTGCAAATACATAGGCACATATACCACACCCTCGCTGGATCCAGAAGAGGATGCAAAAGAGAGAGTACTTAAGTTCCGATCAATCCATTCCTTGAGACAAACTTGTAAGCTCACTCGAGAGTGCACGCATTTTTCTTCATTATTTGTACCTGTCTCTTTTATTTTCTTTTATTTCTTTTTACAGTTCTCTCTCTCTCTTTCTTTTTGGTCTTTTTTTCTTTTTGACTTTACCCTTTTCCTCTCTCTCTTTCTTTCTCTTTCGCTTGCCTCCCATTGCCCCTTTCTCCTGTTACATACCTTTTCACATCCCCTGTTGTCTTTTATTCTTTTGTGTCAATGAACTCACCTCTTTTATCGTCGTCTGCTGTGCCCTTTTATGGGTTCGAGAGCGGTCGATTCTTTCCGCAGCAGGCCACGCCTCCAGACGAAATGTTTGACGATGAGAACCAGGTGCCTACACCGAGCGAATTCGATGCGATTGTGGATGACTATCTGAACAATTTGAGTCCCAAAAAACGGGACAAGGCGCTCGTCGATCAGCAGCGCTATCAGCTCATTCAGCAGGTCCTGCGGGATCCTAGAAACACTGCCATCTCTACCGCTCAGTTTCGCTTTTGGGTCAAAAAGATGTTTCAACTCAAACCTGGTTCACTCGACCTAGTCTGTCATGACAACAAGCCGGTGGCGATGAAGGAGCAAATATATATGATTCTTGTCAAGGCACACAGGGAGGCGCACCACGGCGGGCGAGACAAGACATCGGCTTTGGTATGTATTTTTTAAAATTTCAGAAATGATTATGCGCATCTAGGCAAACGAAAAAAAGAAAAACAAATGAGATTGCAACACCCCAAAAATAATAATAATCGGAAGACAAGAGTTCAAATATGCTAACATACTACCGTACATAGGTGAGGCGAAGGTTTTCATGGATTCCCAAAGAACTCGTGGCACGCTTCGTACGGCATTGTCCATTTTGCATCACCCGGCGGAACGGTGGTCAAAGCCCGGGCATCTTTAGCAAAGGCTCCCTCAATATCGATCCGCGCTATGCGTCTGTGTCCCAGCATCATCAACACCAGCAACAGGTGCGGAGCATGATGTTTGGTGAAGGCATGCCGCAGCTGATGTGCACGCCATCAATGCAGGAAGAAAGCGACTTCTCCTCATCCGGCCCTCCCTCGACCGAGAACAGCTATGACACCTCGCCACATTATATGACGTCGCCGCCCCGACGAGCTGCAGCAAGTTTCTTCAATACCCTGTACGATCAACGCTCTACGACCACTGGAAGCAGCGAGGAAGACGACTTGCTGCGACTGTATTCGTATAATCCGAGCTCGCCACCGCCCCAGACTGCCCTGGCCGCCATGGCGCAGGGCTTGCGGTCGCCACAGCAACAGCCACAACAACAACAACCGCAACAGCCGCAAACAAGTCATCCACATCCGCCACCGCAATCGCCACCCCCGCTCTTTTATCATAACCAATACCTGGGTTACCCCTCTTATTATTACCCCAATGTGCTTGGCATCGGCTGCGATACCGGCGCTGCGGCGGCGGCAGCCGCCGCCGTTGCTGTCAAATCCACAGAGAGTCCGCCCTCGGCCCATGCCTTCATTCGGTCTGCCACCGACTCGAATGATATCCTCGCTCATCAGGGCCACCCTTTTTCACACGCTCCTCCACATTTCCCGTCTTACACGGCCTCAGCCCAAACAGGCAACGCTTTTGATACTGACCTATGATGAAAAAAATTCTCTTTTTATAATTTTCTTTTATTTGCAAAGTGATTTACTATCTCTGCACGTTACACTCACCTATCTTGTCATCCCTCTTCTTTTTCTTTATTTCCCCTTTTCCCTGTGTTTCTTTCTATATATTCATATATACATATTCTCAAGCAAAACTGCTTTACACGATTTGTCGTGTAGTCTATCCTTCTGTGTCTAGCACACGCACACACCCGCACGCACACAAACACACAACACACACACATTTTCTCTATAATACGTAAACAATAAATACATATGCTGTAAGTAATATACAAGAAACAATCGCAATGTTTGTATTCGTCAAAAATAACCAAGGCAAAGTGAAAGAAAGGAGAAGAGAGGGAGTCCACCACGCAAGCAAGTCAAAAGAGAAAGGGAGGGGGAGGTGGCTATGTATATACAAAGAATAGATGTATATATATATATATAGAAGAATGTGAAGTATCCTGTCAGATGTAGATTTCACAGCTGCATCTCAAACTCGTTCCAGCCAGAACCCAGCAAGGCAGCCGGGTCAAACATGAAAGCATTCGCGATAATATCTGTCCGCATCGGCACCGCCGAGTGATTGATGGAGTGGAAGGACGTAGATGAAAACAGGTGCTGATGTGGGTTCTGGTCGCGAGTCTGATGATGGCCGAGCTGGCCCATAAGCATCATCGGCTGGTTCGGGTAGAATGAAGATGCCGCTGAGGAATGATAGGTCGGCATGGATGTCAGGTCCACATGTTGTTTCTGTTGTGGTTCTTGCAAACTATGGAGCTGCTCATGCTCATGCTGCTGTTGCTGCTGTTCTTGTTGCTGCGATTTTCGCTGCGGTTCATCTTGCTGTTGTTGCGAACCGGCAGCAATGATCTGATGCGGGTCTGACAGTCGGACCTTGGAAGGCTTGAGCGGTGATGCCGAACGCATGACGGGCATCTCTATCGTGTTCAAGAACGTCATATCCTCTACAAAAATTTAAAAATTAAAAAACGGGGCATGTTAGCAATTTGAGAACGCCGAAGTACATAGACGGACCTTGCGAAGGTGACTCGGATGAGATGGAGCCGTTGTTTTTGTAGAGATGGTAGTCTAGGGCCGGAACCGGTTGGGATATGTCATATTGCTCTGGTTCTGGCCGTGCAAAACCGCTCAAGCCCTTTCCGTCGCTATTGCTGCTATTGTGCCTGCTAGTGTTGCTCAGGTGATGAGAAGGAAGAGGCATATCCAACGGCATGGTACGATAGGGTCTTGTCTCTACGCGACGTCTACCGCCACAGATGCAGGTATCGTTATTATTAACGTTGGTGCGACTGGAGCTGCTCGAGCTGCTGGACAAGACGGGTTCAATCGAGGGAGATCGTTCTCGACCGGCAGGTGAAATGCTATTGCGGCGAAAGGGCAAATGGTAGGATAAAGAGGTATATCGACGCCTGGTACGTCCGCTGTTTGGTTGCGGAGGATCATCCAGCATTTCGTCTGAAGGCAGGTATCGACGGTTGGCGTCTTGCGATTGGCGGGCAAGCATGCGCACTGAGAAAATTAACAACGAAAGTATAGAACTGCATGAGCGGAGTGTCATAAACGATATGACTTTGTGTTTTTTCTCACCTTCAACAGACGCATCTGTGTCAAGAAAAAGTGGAATACGAAAATTTTGGCGGACGAGCAGCTCGGGAGAGATGTCGAGAGCGGCTAGATGAGGTACTTTGGAGGGCGTGGGGAGCTGCGAGGCGAGGACGTCCTCTTTGGTATAGTAACTGATCAGGTGTTGCTGGACACCATCGACCACGAGGGACATGGATTTTTTGATGAGCCCATTGCGTTTGAAGCGATAACTGGACGTGAGGGACCCCACCAGGGCGCGCTCGCGTTGGTGTTCCGATCGATTCATGCAAAGATTGTTTTGTCCGAAACAAGCGCTAGCAGCCTTAGTGTCGTCGTTGTTTGTGCTCGTAGACGCTCGTTTGTCCAGCTCGCGGTATACTAGAAAGTTGCCTAGGATACGTGAAGGGCTCCACACCAGTCCATCGGTCCATCGTTTGATTCCTACAACGAAACAAGATGTGCATGCATGAGACACAAAGCTTCATTTTCGGTCCCGGCCGAAAAGGAAAATATTCCATTACCGCTCTCATTTTCATCAAAACAGAAGACGGCGCCGCTCTTGACGAGCTGCCGTTCTTTTTCTTGCAGACGTCGACCCACACGAGGTAAAAGCCCCTGACGGCAGGCTTCAAAGATAAGAAGGGAATCTCGTGTTGTTTCAATATATCCATGAAACGTCTCCGTGGTCGACATAATAGTATAAGAAAGACAAAGCGGAGAAGAGAAAAAAGAAAGAAACAAAAAAAGATGAGGAAAGAAACGAGAAAAGCGAAGGAAGAGAGAAGTAAACAGAAAAAAAAGTTGCTGCCACAATGTGCTGGAGTGTATCGCGTGTGTGCGTGTGTGTTTTATTTTATGTTGTGCGTGTATTGCATTTTATGATCCTTCTTCCGAGAAGCGCGAGACTATTATTTGTCTAGCCATTTGTCTCGTCTTTCCGTTCAACATTTTCCGTCAACCGTCCATAGTAATATCTTCTATCTTGTCTTTTCATTCATATATCCTTCTTTTGCTGTTTCATTTTTCTGTTTTTTCTCTTTAGGTCATCCTCTCGTTTTTGCGCGCCCTCAACGTTCTCTGCCCTCCAAACAACGGTGGTAGCTCACATGATATGACCCATACCAGCTACCACCACGTGGTTGCGTGATACGCCCGCCTGGTCCATCCTCTTTCATGGTGTGCAGTTGCAGCTTCTAAAAGAAGACATTGGGGTTATTCTGAAACACCGAAGTCGTATGGTGGGGTTCGTCATAGATCGACATTCAGAATGTGGTGCAGATATCCATATTATTCACTATGTCCGTGTAATCCCTCTCTCGCTCCCCCATTTTAGGTCTTTATTTCGAGAACCGATGCTATTTTTCTGGAGATCGTCGTCCTCTAAACAACGTTTGCAAATGGGCGCTTGCTCTTTTGCCGCAGGCGCGGGTTTGCCCAACACCCTGTAAGAATACTTGAAATGTGATATTTAATACTAGTATATATGGATGAGAAGAATAATCCATATCGTATCCCACAAAAAAGAAGAAGACTGACCATAGAGATGCATATGCTCACGTATAATACGTGTACGACATCGGTGTGACAAAAGAAGCAGAAAAGAAGCAGAAAAGAACGAAAGTGAGGAAAAAGGGCAGACATATGTCCCTATGTTTTATCTATGTCTATTTCGCCGGCCACAATAGGTACTGCAAGTTATTGCTGACTGGCAGTGGATACAGTACTCGGTGCTACCATCCATGACTTCCATTGGCCACTACGCTCCTGCTCTAAATATAAATGACTAGTAAAAGTACGACTATCGGAAAAGAAGAATTTTGGACAACGGACGGTCCTTTAGTATTTGCTATTTTTTTTTCTTTCGGGGGCGATAGGGTTGTTTGAAAGAGGGACCTGTTGCGATTTTGGCCGAAACAGAAAAACAAGGAGCCAATTGAACAATACATAAAATTCATTTATAGCGATAGTCTACAAGGAGGGGAGGATAGCTCAGTATGCATCGACTCACAGACCATGGGTGTGAGCTGAGGAATGCGGCAGGGAAACTCGCCAGGGCGTGCGTTCATGAATGTTGCCACTTTCAGTACAAATGCAGAATGCGTGATGATGATGCTATACAGCTGTCCTGCGGGGGGAGCGGAGAACCTGGATTTGGGCCCAGCCCAGCAAACCATATACTTTTACTTTTTTGTCATTGCGTGTTATACAGCACATACATAAGCTATGGCCTGCGATCATATAACATCCGCTCGATTCACGCTTCCCTCTGCTTTTACCCAAGTCCACAGAGAAGAATGCACTCAATGCTTTGACTCCCAGGTACGAGCCTAGCAAGCGATCGGTTTCAATTGCTTACGCGATCACACCTAAATACAGGATCTGCCTGAAGGTATTGATGTTTGCTTGACTTGTTTCAACGGTGGTTGCCGCAGCGATGAACGCCACCATGCTCGCAATCACGTTGCTCTTTCTGGTCACAATCTCGCTGTCAACATTCACCGTGTTGTTGTTGACAAACCTAAGCGCGTACGTCATTCTCTATCAACAACTCACACAACTCACACACACACATACATACATACATACATATACATTATTAATATATATATATATATATACGTGTACACTGATATTGAAGCTGAACGTTATTTTTTTAGCCCGATGATGGTACGCCACCGCCACAAAAGATGAGCAAGCTCGCGATTGTCCCCGAAGAGGAGGAAACCAAGTACGAACACGTCGCCAAAGTCCGCTGTTATGCGTGTGACGAAGCAGAAGTGTCCAAAGATGCCACACCAGAGGTAAAAGTGCATGCATGACTTCTTATGGGTTATCTGACACTCGACGGTACCTTTAGTTGGCGCAAATTGTGGATGCTGTGCTATCATCCATGTCGTCTGCGAAGCAATCCGAAGTCAAGGCGTGGGAGGAAGAGATCCATCCTTGCGAACACACGCTCTGCCTCCAACAGGACCCGCCTCGCAAGTTGGAGCAACAGAGCCTGGCTCACTGCAAGGATTGCGAACTCAACGAGAACCTGTGGCTCTGTTTGACCTGCGGTAACCTAGGCTGCGGCCGACGCCAGTTTGATGGGTCAGGCGGTAACAACCACGGCTTGGACCATTTCACACAGACTGGTCACGGCGTCTCTTGTAAGCTCGGCACCATCACTCCCGAGGGAACCGCAGGTAGAATACGAATGGATTTATGGGAAAACACTGTCTATTCCTTTGCTAATATGTATTGACAGATATTTACTGTTACCTGTGTGATGATGCCAAACTGGACAATGACCTCTCGAGTCATCTTGCCAACTGGGGCATCAACGTCTCTCAGCAACTCAAAACCGAAAAAAGCATGACCGAGCTGGTAAGTGCGCCTATTTTACAACACACCCTGTGTCTCATTCTTTTCCCTTTTGTTCGAATACAGCAACTGGAGCAAAATCTCAAGTTTGATTTTAGCATGACAACAGAAGATGGCAAGCAACTGGAACCCAAATTTGGACCTGGCTATACTGGTCTAAAAAATCTAGGCAACAGGTAAAACGTTACATGTTTTTGCTCATGAAATCTCATCGATTATTCAGCTGCTATATGGCATCGGTCCTGCAATCCGTATTCGACGTGCCAGACTTCCGAGACAGGTACTACCAGCAATTGGCCGATCACGCACAAATCTGCGTGAACGACCCTGCTTCGTGCTGGCACTGTCAGTTGCACAAACTTGCAGATGGCCTCCTCTCTGGCCGCTATTCGCAGCCCGTCAAACCTGCCAACGCAAACGACTCACCCTCGCAAGAAGGCATCACACCCGCCATGTTCAAGGCTCTCGTCGGCAAAGGCCACGAAGAGTTCTCGACCATGCGACAGCAGGATGCGTACGAGTTTTTCCAGTACTTGATGAAATCAGTAGCGCAAAAAGAACATACCGCTAAGGCCACAAACCCTGCCCGTGTGTTTGAGTTTGCGATAGAGCACCGCCTCCAATGCGGCAAGTGCAAGCGCGTGCGATACCAGACCGACACAACCAACAGTCTTTCGGTGGACGTTCCTGCGCGTAAATCAGGAGATGCGATGACTGACAAGGAAGATGGCGAGGATGTATATGCGCCCGTGGATTTCTATGAATGTATGGATACTTTTGTAGCCGACGAGCTCGTGGAAGGCTACCACTGCCCGCATTGTCAAGAAAAGACGACGGCACACAAGTCGCAGAAACTTGCCAGTTTCCCGCAGATCCTGGTCATTCATGCCCGGAGGTTTGCGTTTGTCAACTGGGTACCTCGCAAGCTGAATGTCCAGGTCCGATTCCCGGAAGGTGAGATCCAGCTCGACAAATATCAGGGCAAAGGACTCCAGCCTGGCGAAGAGGAACTGCCAGAAGACCAGGCTACTCCCGCCAGTGCCGAGCCTGAGGTGGATGCCGCTGCACTGGATCAGCTGCTTGCGATGGGCTTCCCGGAGAACCGCTGCAAGCGCGCCTTGATCACCACTGGCAACAATGGCGCCGAGCTCGCAATGGGCTGGATCCTCGAGCATATGGATGACCCGAGCGTCGATGAACCTATCACTACTTCTTCGGGTGATGCTGGCGGTGACACGGGTGCTTCGGAAGAGCAGGTCAGCATGCTGTGCGCCATGGGCTTCTCGCCTGCGCAAGCTAAAAAGGCGCTCAAGGAAACGGTAAGCTCATAAGAAACACAAAAAAAACACGAATGTTTGCCGTCTCTAAACAATGTTGGGGAAGCAGGGCAACAATCCAGAGCGTGCTGTCGATTGGCTTTTTAGTCATCCGGAGGATACGGGGGAGGAGGATGAGCCTGCCGCGGTTGCTGCGGATGCCGCTCCACCCGGAGGTAGGATAGAAGCTCACACGACCAAAAGCATGCATAAATTGACTAAATTGTTTTTTCTTTAAATGATCATAGATGCCACGGGGCCATTCAAATACCATGTCCAATCATTTGTGTCTCACAAAGGCACATCTGTCCACTGCGGTCACTATGTCGCCCACGTGCGCAAGGAAGGCAAGTGGGTCCTTTTTAATGATAATCGCGTAGCCGAATCGCCCAATCCACCCATCGGGGAAGCTTATGTCTACTTTTTGCAAAGAGATTAAACTCACATAATAAAAGAAAGAAAGAAGCGAACGCGCACCCCGACGCAAAAAGAACATTGACATGGTGCATGACACATTGCATGCATCGGACGTCGCCGCGCTTGTTTGTGTACGGTGGGTCAATGTGTTACCCGCGAAGGTGTGGACACAAATAAATAGGAGCAGCACTGACGAGAAAACGAAACAAGAAATAATGGAAATCTCGATGTTATGTTTCAGAGGTTTAATTACGTATATCCTGAGGATGTTATATTTGCATACTGCATGATTTGAATGAGCTCATATCGTGCTTACCTCCTCTGCATTGACACTAAATTCTGGCAGTATAAGCAAATACATATCGTACGGTGCTTACATTAGGGTCTTCCCTACTCGCATCATCCTCGCCCTGCAGCCAGCTACTTTGAAATGTATTCTACCTCGAGTTCCATATGTGAGCAAGGTTTATATTTTCTGTACCAAAGATTATGTTGTTGTTCTTCCCGTTGTATCTGAAAGACTAGGATTTGCATGTATATCCCAGCTGCACGCGGCTGATGCCTCCATGTTGATCGGGCGGTGCTCTCGATTTCTTTTCTTTTTCGTTATGAAAAGTTCTTCATTAATTAACTTCTTCGTCATACGCAAGTTGTATTCATGGCCTATACACTTCTGATGGGCTCCATTCGAATTAGAAGGCAGAAATCAAGTCTATACAATTATGCAGGCTAGATATATCATCATGCTCGTGTGCCGTAGGATTTTATATGTCTGTGAAGCGCGGAGGGTCTCTCATTACATCCTTAAGCTCCTCAAGCACTTGGCGAAGATGTAACGATCATACTGCATAGTTCATTTGCTGAAAGACGACCAGTACAACTGCCATGAGTATTGAACTTAGACACCGGCAGCAAGAGCGTGCGGTACGCGCTATCCTTGAGAACGCGCACGCTGGTCCGGCAGAGGTTAACTCCGCAAGCATATAGCGGTAATATGGTGCCCTAGAAGCAGATATGGCTACGTGTTGGGTTAATATGCTCAGCCTATACAAGAGAAGACTCGCTCTATAGCATGTCTCTATAAGGAGGTGATGACCCCATTTCTATCTTCTCTCAAAGGTAGCGTCATCATCTGAGAGCTTCAATCTTTCCGCTCGCAGTTTTCTTCTTTTTTTTTTTTTGTTAGCTAGCGCTTCCTTCCCTTCTCAGCCCGTGGTTTCGTTTTTCCGCATAATGCACAATGTCATATAGAGCTTGCAGGAACGATACAATCGTCGTAAATGAGGTTGTATCCCACTTTGTGCAGATCTTGGTGTGTCTCTCGCATGACCTGGCGTCCTGTACCGGAAGATAGATGTTGTCAGCACGGGGCTGATAAAAGTCGCTACAATACATAATCAACTCCGTTTCTCATGTAGACCCGTAGAAGTCTAGGAAACTGTATTTACGCGTTTCTTTGATCGCTACTCTTACCTGGAAGTTACAGTAGATAGAAGTATGCATGCCTCCTTCATCTGAGAAGGACGATGGACTTCCTAAATAATCAGGCTTGTCCAGTAGGCAGGTATGACTGCACATTTCGATCCGATATTACATGTTTCTGCAGGACACAGGGCATCCTTTCAGCAAGAAAACCTTTTCAGCATATATTATTCGGCCGGGAGAAAGCCAAATATGTAGTTTTCCGTCGACTTTTTGGGGTTGAGCGAATGAGCCTAGCACAGGATATACTGTATTTGCATGATGAACGCGACGTGCGTTGAAAAGAGTCCAAATTTAGTAGTTGGAAAGGAGCTAGGCTTAGCCACACAGAAGTGTTCATCACTCTATCGATGGTAGTACACGATCATCCCATATGTCATATGCGCCCGCGGCTCCTGCTTTACTCAGCCCGGAGATGATAACGAAAGCTCTTAAATATGCCCTGGAATAAGTCAACATATTTTAGCATAGTAAGCCATAAAGAATATTACGTAGCCAATACGTCCTGTGTTACCCACATAGAGACTTATAAGCTTGACACAGAAACTGACCTAATACTGCCGGCGAAAGGGGTGGTACTACGCCCGATTGGCGTTTCTAAATCACTGGCAGTGTTGTACAGGAGATGAACAGACTCACCATTGCTAGGGGGTCGCACATAATGCTCAACATAAAACGACCCAAACCAGATAAAATGATAGGTAGATGGGTGGCGGCAGCTCATGAATAAGGTCGATTTAGATAGAGGTGAACGCGCGTCGTTCGGGATGTCATAGGACCTGTGACATGAAATGACTCACAAGTAGAAACTAAAAGAGTGTACTCAAGGGCTGGCAGAGTATCTCTCGCCCATAATGATGTGTATATATTTATGAGTGCATTGACGGTTAAAATGCAACAAAATGCAGAAGAGGACTAATTATAATGAATACTATGTTACATGTTATGGCTTTTGCTAAATATGCTGATATTAATAAGTATTTACAAATGATATTAAGTACTGGAGTATGTCAATGTCGAAGATGTGGATGGCGTATGCGGCAAAGAGATGGTCTGATCGTAAGAGGGTAACCGCGCGGGATCATACGCCGGCAGAGTATCATTGTATTCAATGGCGCGCATAAAAATAGGTGTGACCGATTTATAATCAACAAGCGTGTAGAGTTGCAGGCTATCCGCAGCCCGGACGCCGTATCCGAGAGTGCCTAACGTGATGGGAAGCTCGAATGTGGCAATCCGTGACGACAACAGTTGCTTTTTCTTGAGGGTTACACGCAATTGATAAGAAATATGAAACGTCTGACTGAAGGTAAGCGAAGGCGGGGCCTGCACTGGGATGGAGAGTGAGCAGGACGCAGTAGACTTGGTATCCAGGAGAATGGGGGTAGTGCTCGAGGCGATCACGTCCGTAAGCTTGGGTGTGAGACCGTGGCCTTGTTGGTAGGCGACCACAGTGCCGATCTGAACGAGCTCAAGGAGGACGGTCATGGCCGGCGGCGGTTGACGGAGGCATGCTTTGTGACGCACCCTGACTGTAATGGTCTCGCCAGGACAGTAGTCAAGCGCGTCGAGTTGGAGTGCGAGTGCGTCATTTATGGGCTGCACGTATGGTGATTTGAGCATCGTTGTTTCTAGGAAAGGTTGGTAAAGAACAGGCCGGTGGCAACTGGCGATGACCTTGCCGTCGACGCCGTCAAGGAAGGCAATCAGGCTAAAGCTGCACTTGTACAGCGGGTGGTCGATCGCAGGTGGGTACTGTACCATGGGCATCTGGATCGTGAAGGGAAATGTGCTCGGATGGCTGGCTGTGCCATCCGATTTCCACAGGATCTGTTGGACGGCGAACAAGGTAGTGATAGGTCGTCGCTCGACCACGCCAGGGCCGGATTCTATGGGTGTGGGCCGTTCTGTTCCTTGAAAGATGAGTCGAATGCGGTCACCCTGGTACTGTCGATCTGGGCGGACACGTATAAAGCCTGAAGATCATGTCAGTTTTGCAAAGCAAGCAGTGGCCGAGTATTGAAATACCTTGGAAGACAGAACCGGGTCCAAACACGGGTTCGTCCTGGACAGACCAGCCGAATTCAGGTAGGAGGTCAATGGAGAGCATACTTGAAGATGCAGGTGAAACACGCTTTGTCTGAGGCGACCGGGGTGCAAAGAACATGAATATTTGATATCCTTATGACCGGATCGACGGCTTCTCTATATATACTGGCATGGAAGCCCGAACTTTTGGTAAATAAAAGAATCCGCAGCAATAATTTGTCATTCGCGTCTGACTCGCGTGGCACAATCCTCGTCCAGGCCTGAAATTTAGGAGATCCTACGCCAATGCAAACTTGCCGCAGCAGCAGATGAAGATCCCGGGGAAGCGGAGGCGCGGACAAGACGTCATGGTCATCACCCACACACTCTCTTTGACCTCGTTCCACAATATACACACATATAAATACGCACATGTCATGTAGATCTGCGCGCGCGCACACACACACACACCTCGGATCATTTTACCCCCGCATGTTTAGGCCTTTAATGGATATACTTTGTCAAAAATCTTCTATGGAAATCAGATCGCAGCATATCGTTGACAAATCGCTTCTTGTTCTTTTCCTCCGTTCCGCGGGCCTGGTTCTTAAAGATCACATCGTCGTCCCACCTAGGAAGGATAGATGGTGAGTCACCAGTCAGTCACCGACGATCATCCAGCGATCAAGTTATAATCCTACCTTCTCTTGACGCTAAAGTCACGCTTCTGGTCATCGAGTTGCAACAACGGATTACCCGTCATGGCTTCCTCTTCGCGCTTAGATTCTTCTTCTTCCTGTTTTTCCCGTTCCTGTCGTTCTTTTTCCTCTGCACGCTCTTTGCGGATCTTCTGAAGAGTCGCTAAAAGCTCCGCTGTATTATCTTCATCGTCATCGTCGTCGTCGTCGTCGCTACTTTCGCTAATATCACGACAAAACGGTCAGGTATGTACGCTTGTTGACCATAGTATGCATAATTTACCTACTACTCCCCCCGCTGTCACTTTCACTATCATTGTCTTCTTTGTCGAGGGCAGCCATCCGATCGGCTTCTTCCTGCAATTGTTGCCGCCGTTTTGCTTCCTCCTCACTGACGTCGCCAATTAACTTTTGGTCGTTACCGTCGTCTTCCTTGTTTTCATAGTATTCACGTTCGGCCTGCTTAAGTTCAGCAATCAGACGCTCACGATCGCCAATTTCGTCGTAGGTGCCTTGGCCGGGTTGTCTGAATTTAAGTTTGGTATGGGAAGCAAGATCGCGCGCACTATATTGAAAGCTAGGTGCTTTGCTGTCTTTTCCGCGGGCGGGATCAAAGGTCGGACGAGCAGCGGTTGTCTATTCTTTTGATGAGCACATCGTTTGATTAATGTTGTCCATGCTCACCATAGTGGGGTGAAAGAAGAATAAAGAGTAAGTGAATGTGCTGTGACTGTGCGGAGCGAGAAATGTTCCATTGGGGATGCTCCCCCGATTTGGTCTAGTCGTGCATAAGTTCTCCACGTCCCTACTTTATACTTGGAAGCTTTACATGAGTACATATGACTATTTTCTATCCTTCAGAGTATAGTGATGTATAGTGGATGATGATATGTTGAATTAATGCTGACCAGCTATTGAACATATCGTCAAATATGAACACGTCACGGATGAGTATGTCCGAATGCATCTGCTCCTGTCAGCTTATGGGCATAGATACACTCGGGACAATACACTTTATCGTTAATATTATCGCGGCTGCTATGAATAGTAGCGTATAAGCTTGCGCTATTGATTGAATAGTTTCTGTGTACGCTTTCATTCAGGGAAATCATTTTGGGGGATATTCCTTGCAAACAAAAAATCACATAGTAGTCATGCTACCATTTTCCATTGCTCTCAATCTATGAAGACCAAATTACTTTTATTGAAAAAAAAAAGATAGTAGAGTCAACTCTTATGTTGTTTTTATTTCTGAGTAAATATGAGAAAAGACATAGTGAGAATACAGTATTTCTGAGCAAGTCAAAAATTGTGGCTTTGTCGGAGAAGGTAAAGATGTTGAAAGGGGAGGGGGTCGCTTAGAATAATTGTGCTGTCAAGTTCCTAGTAGGAATCCTCTTTCACTTTTTGTTTTTCGAATGTCGTCGTTTCGATTGCTGGCCCGGAGAGCCGCTACGCTTCCTGCACGCCGTCTCTTCACTACAACGACAGCTGCTGCTTCGTCGCGGGGCCTGCAGCGCGTCAAAGAATACTATGACAACACATTGTCGGAAGATCTCATGGTCCTGACGTACGACCATTCTCGCGTAGCACCTCCCTTCTCGAAACATCCCGACATTGAAGTACAAATCGCCAACGCACTCGCCTCCACCTCAGAACAACCCAAGGCCGTCGAGCCCAAGCCTACTGAAGTGCGCACGCGGAAAGGTGGTAAGCCCGTCAAGCCAATTCAACCCTTAAAGTCATACAAGACCATTCCGGGCCTGGATAAGATTGTTCTGCATGCCATGGTCAAGGAGGCGATTGGCAACAAGAGCAATCTGCTGTCGGCTTTCATGGCATTCCAGAGCATTACATCGCAGCGACCTGAGGTCGTGTATGCTACAACGTCTGTCGCCAACTGGAAGCTTCGGTAAGTCGAGCATAGTAAAATACTGCCGGGAGGCTATCTAACAAAAAGCTGGTTTTATTCAGTGCTGGCATGCCTGTCGGTGTGAAGGTAACGCTTCGTGGTGAGGAAATGTACCATTTCCTGGATAAACTCGTTGAAATTGTGCTGCCACGCCTGAAAGAATGGCCTGGATTGTCTATCACGGCAGGCGACGGTAACGGTAACATCGCTCTCGGCTTTCCTGCGCACTCGCTCGCCTTCTTCCCCGAGATCGAAGGTCACTTTGACATGTACCCTAGAATGACGGGTTTTGATGTGATATTGAACACGACCGCTTACACCAACACCGATGGCCGGTTACTCCTCTCTGGTCTTTCCATCCCCTTCCAGACCAAGAAATAGACTTCCAAGACCTCTCTCACACTCTCTCATACACACCTTCTCCACTTATTCTTTCTCTCATGTATTTCGCCATCAACTACAACAAAAAAAGTTTATGATGTAGATAAAACTTGTAATAAAAGCTGCACGGACCGTCCCAAAAAAAGGAAAGATAAAAAAAAAAGAGCAGAGCATTTTAGCCAAAGGGAGAGGCAGGAGTGAAAATAGCGTCTAGTAATTTTGGTTCTCTCTCTTTCTCTTTTTCTTTTACTTTAGAGGGTATATTTTTCCCTTTCCTGTTTGAGCAACGAAATGACGAGCATGAGGAAGCGTCATGCCAAGAGTGAATCGAACTTGGTCGGTCGAGCCGAGGCAATCGAAAAGAACGACAAGCGATCGTCGCGACCTGGCATGGGCAGAAAAAACCAAAGTACAGCAACGTCCCCAGAAGATATCTTGGCGGACAGCCAGTTGTACAAGGAAGAGCGACCGTTTTGGAAACGCAAACGGTTTCATTTTATCATCGGTGTGTCTGTCGGTGTGCTCGCTGCTCTGGGTGGTCTGTCCACCACGCCGACCGCGCAAACCCACCTGAGTGATCTTCAGACCTATCTCGCGCTCCAACTCGCCGATATCGATCTGGCTGGCATGATGCCTGCCACCGAAGTCGTCGACGAGCTCTTTGGCAATGTTACCAATTTCTTTAAACCCGCTCCCTCCAGCGACGTGCCCTTTATGCCTGCCATTGCTGTCAAGTAAAAAAGAGAGGAAGATCGATAGCAGCGGTGCATGTATTTATCCCTTATCTCCATATCCAGGGACGAACTCGATCTGAAACCCCATTTTCCTGTGGTACTCATTCCTGGTATCATCTCCTCCGGTCTCGAGAGCTGGGGCACACATGAAAAGAGTCAAAAGTATTTCCGAAAACGCATGTGGGGCACAACAAGTCAGTGATATGAAACGTGTCAAGATCACGGTGAATTTTGATGTCTTCTTTTCTGATAGCCATGTTCCGTTCTGTGTTGCTGGATAAGGAAAGTTGGACGTCTCACCTCAAACTGGACCCGGTGACGGGACTCGATCCGCCTGACATCAGGATCCGCGCTGCACAAGGCACGTATCTAAAACTTTTTTAGTTTTTCCATAATGATGATGCCGATTATGACTCACACAGCTCACTTCATGTCTTTTCTTCTAAATAGGTTTGGATGCAGCGGACTACTTTGTGAGCGGGTAAGTGAAATGGAGAGCGTTTTCATACATATTACTCAACTGGAACAGATATTGGGTCTGGGCGCGCATTATAGAAAACTTGGCGGCCATTGGCTACGACAGCAACAACATTCATCTGGCCAGCTACGACTGGCGCCTATCCTTTTCCAACCTTGAAGTCCGCGACAAGTATTTTACCAAACTCAAAGCGATAATCGAGACCGCCAAGGCGCGCGAAGGCCGCAAAAGTGTCATTGTGTCCCATTCCATGGGTAAGCGTTACCAAAACGAGTATCTGCATTCAATGGGGGACTCACGTGCATGCATATGATATTTTAAGGTTCACTCGTTTTTCACTATTTTCTTAAATGGGTCGAAAGCCCTTTGGGCGGAAACGCTGGGCCGGATTGGACCGAGAACCATGTCGAATCGCTTTGCAACATTGCGGGTCCCATGATTGGCGTGCCCAAGGCACTAACGGCCATGTTATCAGGTGAGAACAGGAACGACGCGAAGGAACATATATGGCTGACAGGTTACGATTAGGTGAGACGCGGGATACGATGGCTCTAGGCAGTTTCGGCGCGTATCTCCTGGAAAAGTTCTTTTCAAGGCGCGAACGCGCAGCGCTGATGCGAACCTGGGCGGGTGGCTCTTCGATGCTGCCCAAGGGTGGCAACCTCTTTTGGGGTGACTACAACGATGCGCCGGACGATCCGTTGACGGACGACCACCATTCATTTGGCAACATCTTGTCCTTTACGAACGGCTATGCCCAGGAACAAGACAGCGAAGGGCTGGCTGACATGGCCGAGGATCCCAACGACGCGGAATACCCGCACAAAAATTACACGGTTGACAGCTCTTTTAAGCTCCTCTTTCGCAACGCGCCCAAGGAATATCAGGATCAAGTCCGGCTGAACTACTCCCTCGGCATCGATACGTCAAAAAAGCAGCTGGCCAAAAATGACCAGGATCCTACCAAATGGAGCAACCCGCTCGAATCACGGTTACCTAATGGTAGATATTGGAAAAGGCGGGACAGAGGATGGTTTATTCATCATATTTCCCTGTAGCACCAAGCATGAAAATATATTGCCTCTATGGCGTCGGTCTTCCCACCGAGCGCAGCTACTACTACGCACGATCACCAGCACTGACACAAAAATGCGAGCAAGGTGGCGAATGCAGCAACGTGAGCAGTGCGGAAAATCTCACGCCTGACCAGGCGGCAGCCGATGCGTTAGAAATGGCGGTGGATCGCATGCCGGGGTTGGCAGCCACGCTCGCCTCAAAAGTGAACGAGACGATTCTGCCCCGAATATGGTAATTCAATGGAAGGATTCAAACAATGGCGAGCTTATTTCTCTCTTTGTATTAGTTCATTGATCCGAACGTGCATGATCCGGTCAAGGGGGTCGAAACCGGCGTGCGGTTCTCGGACGGGTAAGTCTTGGATGTTTCTGTCGTTCTCACTTATTGACTTATCCAACAGTGACGGCACTGTGCCTGTACTTTCACTCGGCTACATGTGCACTGAATCAGGCGGCTGGCGGAAACATGCTGACTTGTACAACCCGGCAAAAATCCCTGTTCTGATCAAGGAGTATCAGCATGAGCAAAGCGACAGCAAGCTCGATGTTCGTGGTGGAAAGAAGGCGGGCGACCATATTGACATCTTAGGGAACTGGGATATGACGGTAATCAATGTGCATGTTTCCCGCATGTCAATGACTTACGCGTATCTTCCTTTTCTAGTTGGACATCCTCCAAATTGTATCTGGCAAAGGCGACAACGTGACCGAGCGCATCTTCTCTGATATTGAGCGTTATGCGAGCAAGATTGACGTGCCTCGATAATTACTTACTTTCTATAATAAATAACTCACTTTTACCTGTTGTACAGCCTTATATATTAAATACAAAGGTGAGAGCTCATGTAGTTGCATTTATCAGCGAGTAAGTGCTGATGATCAATGGAGCAATGACCAAAAAAGGCAAGTCAGAGCTGAATCTGACCCAGTCGACAATCTCATTTCGAAGCGGGGACCAACCCACTTTACCAATTTTCCACTTTTCTGTGGTTTGCGCCCCGCGCTGTCTGAGAAACCCTCACTTCACGTCTGTCTTACACTCACTCTCTTTTTTTTTCCCTTTTTTCACTTTCTTTCTTGTTCCTAATCGTCGATTGCTCTGTGTTCTAATGGCCACTAAATCAGCGTTCAAGCGACTGACAAAGGAATACTTGGAAATTCAGAAGAAGTAAATAAGCCGCTTCGTTTTGGATCTTGCTGGAAGTTCAAGCAACTGACTGTTCTATTCTTTCCTACTCTATTCGTTAGTCCGCCGCCGTTCATCATTGCGAGACCGGTGGAGAGCAACATTTTGGAATGGTAAGACAACATTTGAACAAGCAATCCATAGGATCCTTATTCCATACATGTAGGCACTATGTGATTCGTGGGCCCCCCGAAACGCCATATGAAGGGGGCGAGTATTACGGTCGACTCACCTTCCCGTCCGACTACCCTTTCAAACCGCCCGCGATTCGCATGACAACACCATCCGGTCGTTTTCAACCCGACACCCGTCTGTGCTTGACCATGAGCGATTTTCACCCGAGTCTTTGGAATCCAAGCTGGTCAGTCCCTACCATCTTGAACGGACTCCTGAGCTTTATGGTAAAAGCCCTTGGATCGAGAGAGGAGAATTTGGAAATAAGCACTTACTGATTTCGCCTGTTCCTTTCTTGGTAGACAACAGACGAGACCACCACAGGCAGTATTAAAACCACTGATGCTGAAAAACGTATCTTTGCGGCCCGTTCTCATCGCTTGAACCTGAAGAACCAGAAATTCAGAGGTAATGAAATAATTATATCCATAAATGGGGGAGGGGAGGGGAGGAAGAACATACATGGAATAACACGTTATGCCTAATCTTCTAGAGGTATTCCCGGAGCTATGCACGGTCGAATTGGCGCCGATGGCCAATGCTCCTATGGATATGAGACGGAGGACTACTACGGCTTCCAAACCAGCAGCGCACCAACAATCCCAGCATTTTCAACATCGTCATGCGCAACAGCAATACGCTCAAGATAATCCGAGCGCTTTGACCCGGACGGTGACGCAGTGGCGACGCTGGCTTGTCATTCTTGTGGTGTTTATCTACCTGATTATTTCCAAACTCGCTCAACGATCCACCACCGCTTCAGCTTCAGGCAGTGACAGTGCCTAACCTTCGCCTCAAAAAGTCTTCTCTCGCTGCCTCTCTCTCTCTCTCTCTCTTGTCACTCAACCTTCCTCGTATTCACATGCACACAAATGCGCGCACACACACACGCACACACACACACATAGTCACTCACATTCTATTCACACACTCTCTTCGCTGGATTGAAACCTCTTTCTTCTTCTTGTATGTATACCACCATTTGGGTCCCCTCTCTTTGTTACATATAACAACAGTAACTTTTCCTTGTCGGAAATGCAATAATGAACACACCATTTTTCCATGAGAGAAAAGAGCCCCAGTATCAAATGCTTGGATTCTTCTTTTATTCAAATGGACTCGCGTCACCGAGGGCATCTCTTTTGCTTTTGGCAAGGGCGGCTGCTTCGCGCAGCTTGGCATCATCCGCTTTAATGCGTTCCTTGACTTCTCTACCCATCGCGTCCAGTTGATCCTGCAGTCTCTGCTTTTCGTTTTCAGCGTTTGCTCTGGTCTCCTCGTACCTATATGCCGCATGTTAAACCGCATCTTCTTGTCCGGTCAAAACTTACTTGTCTTTCAAACGTTTGTGCCTTGCCATCAGTGTATTCAGCTGAGATGCATATTGAGCCTGCGTTTGCTTGATCAGTTGTTCCTTTAATTCCTTCTCCTTGTTGAACTGGTCCATGTCATCCTCCAGCTCCTGATTAAGAGCCTCGAGCTCGCGAGCCGCACGGGTTCGCCTGATTTCGAGTTCATGATAATCTTTTTCAAGCTGGGCTGTCTCAGCGCGCACGTCATTCAGTGCCTCGTCCAGTTCCGCATATGCTTCCGTGTTGATACGTTCTTGGGTTTCTAGCTGTGCATTTAGGCTTCGCATGTGGGTCTAGTTTTCTGGATGAGTCAAAGCCCTACATATAACCACAATCGCAAGATTACCATGACGGTTTCCAGCTGGTCCAGGGTCAGCCCGTCTTTGTCGCTGTACTGGACCTCGGCAGGTTGGTCCTCTCCGAGTTCATCTTTGAGCCTCCGGTTGACACTGGCAACGAGGTCACGCAACTATCGGATACCGGGCCGTAAATCAAAGTGGACTACTCTCATGTCCGTCCATTGTACTACCTTGCTTTGCGCCCGATCGAGCTCCACTTCTTTTTCTATGGTCGATATGCGTAACTGCTGGGTCCGTGCACGTAGCCGGTTGAGTTCCTCTTCGGCCAAGACCTGCTTTTTAGACAGCTTATCGATATCCTCGGGGGACAAATTTTTCTCCTCGAGTTGCTGCCGCAGGGCGTCATCTTCGATCCGTCGTCTTTGCAAGTCGGCATCGGCGGCCGCAGCCTGCTCTGTGACTTTGGCGATAAGATCTTCATATTTGCTTATTCGGCGTCGTTTGTCCTCGCAGTATTCCTCGAACTTCGTGGTATCACGTTTCAAAGCCTCCAGCTTTTTATCCAGGTTCGGCAAGGAGGACTGGGAGGTATGATGTAAGTGCATGACTAGCTCCAAAAATAAGAGATGGATTTACCAGTTTGTTTCGGATGTACTCAATATCCTCAAGGAGACGGTCGTTGGATGCTTCGACGTCCTTGGCCTCTCGGTGGTAGCGGGCATAGATTTCATCTGCCCATCTTATAGTGAGCTTTTCCCATCTTCTTTTCTCTTTAAACTTACTGCAAAGCTCCTCCAGTCGATGGTCTATTTCAGGTACGTCACCATCGACACCGCTCATAAACTTATGATAACAAGCAACGGTGTATTCATGAAATAGCAGGTTTAGTGTCTCAGGTTCTGATTCGCCACGGTCAGTGCGTTCGCGGATCTCATCATCCGCCGTCGGATAAGTATCATTCCATATTTCGTCATATATTTCACAGGTGGTCACCATCCAGTTGATGACAGCAATGAAAGCGGGTAGCTGGTGAGGTGCGCTAATCGAATACAAGGCACGCGGGGTGAATGTGTCTGCGAGAGGGTATCTATGTCCCAATTGGTTTTGATAAGTCAGACGTCCATATCATCAAGCCCATACATAAGATATCACCGTACCGGAGTGACTTCAGAACGTCAATATATTCATTTTCGAATTTATCCTTGACGTAGACGTATTCGGGCATGATATGCAGGTGAAGGTGTTTAAAAATGTCTTGAAAGGTACGCAGCTTGAGACTGCGCAATTCAGGTTCGATGGAAGCGATTGTGCCGGGGTAGTTTGTTTTAACAAGGTAACGGCTAATGTTGCGTATAGCCGACTTGCGCCATTCAGGTTCTTTGATATTTTGAGGTTGGCGATGCAGCTTGAGAGGTGGAGGGTGACGTGCTGCGTTGGGTTCTGTGAACGCCATGGACGGGTAGGCAAGGGAGGGTCGACTTAGCGTGCTTGTGCGTCGTGTTGACTCTGCGTCTTGTAGTGCGGATGGAAATGCTGAATGGGGGGTTTCGTCTGCTAGAGACAGTCGTTTCATTCTCATGCTGGCGGTGTCGAACGCGCCCACATCGCGTTTGCGGTTTGTAGGCAGCTGGGGTTCAGCATAGGCCATCGTATACCGCCGGTTTGGATCGTCCTTGCGCTGCTGAAGACTGCTACTGGAGGAGGGAGCCAGGTTTGTCTGGCCTCGTCTCATCATTGGAAGAAGTATTGCACGCTGTGCGTATATGCGAGAGAAGAAGTGGAAAAAATTTGTGGTCTGTGGCACGCGTTTATCACCGCGCTTAGGATCCTCTTTTATTTTTCTGCGCCTTCCTTGCTTTGCATTATTGCTTCATTCCCACTGAAGACGAGTTCCGCAGTCGAAATACAATGACCGATATAAAAACCTATTCCACTATGTCTGCATCTGGCTGGCGTCTTTAAGCATACGCATAATACAGCTTTTTTTTCCTCTTATTACTGATGTCTGCATATGTTTTTCCAAACTTTAGGCGCCTTCGTATCATGGCTATTCACAATGATTGCTCTCTACAGTCTTTTAATTTCTGTACTCCTGTGAAAAGGGCGAGATTTTCCTGTCTGGACCATACGGCATGAAGAAAGAACTAAACTTCGTGTATCAGAACTGCGCTTTTAGCTCGGCTCGGACAATGGGAGGCTCTGAAACTTATATCATCACATACAAACTTTCACAACCTGACAATACATGGCAAATTGTACCATCGAGCATGCCATAGGCGGATACCGCCCACTGGTAGACCCCAAACTATCTTAACTAAAAATGACTGTAGGCGGACGATAAAAGCAAATCCAGCAGATATCATTCACGTCCCGGTAACTCTATAAACTTTTTCTCATCGCAAATTTAATTCCAGCCTCTTTGTCTGATTTGATGCATCTCAGTGGGCGCCCTCCTTGCCCATGTATTGAACGTACACTTGCCCTTATGCAGAAGATAACGCAGGATGACGACAGTATGCGCTCGGAATTGGTAAACATATAATACACCGCCCGTTCTCGTGCGGCAATGGCTGATAGATCACTGTTCGAACACGCCCTTCATCGCACACGATATGCGGTCGACACTTGCAAATCGTGGTATCGCTATCAGTAGAGACACTGGCTGCAATGTTGGCTCCATTATCGAGAATGGTGATCCTTCGCTAATGCAATTACATGAGCCCAGTACTGTCCTTATACACTGATACGTATCTATATACGAGGGAGTCGGCCATGCTGGCGGCTTTTATTAGCTTTAACTTGGGCGCCAACAGCGTGTTCTGGACCTGAGGAGGCATCCCCTCAACCTGCACTTTGCTCACTAGGAGATCCTCATTGAGGATGACCCGCGCTTGGATGTGCTGGCTGTAATGAGGCTCCGTCCTTAACGCCAATTAGCGTAACAGTACGGAGTAACCTATGATAGTTATACAGCTAAATACGAGAGTGACCCGACCAATACAACATATATTAGCAACTAAGCCTTATCTCTTGCTGAATAAAGGGCAATTTGTACGATATCTAAAGCAATATAGACAAGACGCGTTATAGTATGCGACATGTGATGAAAATGCAAGTTCGAATACACGTCTCTCTTTGCGTCGGTTTACATTTCGATAAGAAGCAGAAAAAATGGAACCTGCACTTTAGTTACAGCTAGAGCTTCTTTATCCCCCCATGTGCCACACTCATTGGCTTCCCTGGAAATGTACACAATCAACATTGGCACGCCAAATATAAGTTGACAAAGTGAGGCCATGGCAGGTCTTATAGACAGTCAAAGCCTCGAGTTCAGTTTGCAGACACGGAACACGTCTTCCTTGGGTTCTTTGAATAGGAAAACCAAAAGTAAAAAGAAGTATGGTTTTTCCCGCGATGCTTTGCGAATCTTGTTGCCACAGAAACGCAATGCAATATACTAATGCCATTGAGATCTTGCAAAGCAGGAAGTCAAGTTAAGAGGGACCAGATAAACGGTATGCTTGGAAGAAAGACAAAAGAGAACGTATGTGTAATGTACAGTGCTATACAGTATTGTCTTTATTCATTCATAAAAAAAATAGTCTTATGCTATGTGATCTCTCCAACTCAAATGACATGAAAGAAAAGACAAAAGTCGGATGTACCTCCTTTTGCCCTTCTTCCTCCCCTTGCGTGTGGGATATCACACAAGAGATTATTATCATTTGTACTATTGGATTGGGGTGAGGCCGCCGGAAGGAAATTTCCGCACTATACCGACTCCGAAGTCCAGACCAGGCAGTAGCCCTGGGACGACGGTCAGTATTCGCCCGCCAACAAGTCTTACCCTGTTGGTTTTATAGGATAATTATGCCAACAGGTAAACCCATCAGCAATATAAATCCCCGCCCTCATCTGGAAGCCTGAAGAAAAAAGAAAAAGAAAACGGAAAGAGCAGGAAAATGGGCCCCTTTTTATAGCCGTTGGCAAACATTAATTTCCACTCCCGCTCTCTCACAGTTCATGTGACGACCTGACGACATATGGATTTTCCATGGATTTTCATCTTTCTTCCTTTGGTCCACTTTATCTCATCACTTTACTATGACAACCGACAGATTTAAAGGCAGTGCTATATACCAAAAAATTCGTACCTTTCTTACGATGTACTTTTTAAAGCTGTACGATGATTCCTCGCAAAACGCATAAAATTGGGGAACCTCAAAATTGCATGGATCATGATAGCCAATCACAGGACGATGTACTCGCCGGCCGCGCTGCTCCTCCACACACGAACAGAACCGCGTTCCCCAACCACAATGGGACATGGGCAAGGCTTTGGAATCTTCCCACCTCAAACCATACCATTGTCTGATTGCAAGTTTTGAGATCACAGGAGACGTTTTTGCAAATTGGAAAAGGCTGTGCGACAGTTGATCTTCACGGACTTTTGCTACGGCTCACTGCTCGGTCCGTGTCAGTTTGCTTTATATTTGTATACATGCCTGTCTGTCCTTGTCAAAGCTAACACTGATATCATTTGCTGACCTTCACGACAGCAGCATAGTTGCGTCGCTGTGTAACGACACCGTACAATTGCTCGTCATACCCGGATCAAACACCCACTGGCATATCAAATAATTCATTAGTACAATGCCTTGATTCTTCGTTTTGTTCCTCTTTTTCATCTTGTCCCATCTTTTCTAGACTGCCTATTGGAATCGCCGAAACAAGGCGATCAGGGATATGGATTAACAGACCCATATGCCAATCATGATGCCAGGTAACGTGTTAGTGTCCGCATTGGCTACTTGTGCCGCTATTTGCTCAGGTACAGTATATTATTGTCGTCGTTGCGGGATAGGGCTGCTTGCAGTCGTTATGGCACATCCACTTTTCCCGTGGCATTGCATATGGTGTTTCTATCCTCTCCTTTTTTATTTTCACTGTTTTCCTAATAAAAGCTCCAAAGGAGTCAGCTTTATTTTATGCAGTTTCCCATCAACTATGCAATCGCGTTTAAACTTTATAGAAAGCCAGCACCGCGCAAAGCACATCCCGATTCGATATGCCAGCTTTTTCCGTAGAACTCTCCTCTTATTGACATTGGCGTATATCATGGAAACTTGCATTATACAAAAACTTGAGAAACCATCCTTGGCAAACTTCAGTTCAGCTCTGACCCTCGAACGAACAAAAAAAATCTTTTAGAGAAACAGTCTTTATCACGATAACGAAATTAAATCAACTGTAATACGACGGCGGCAAAACATTCGAAGAAAAGAAAAAAGAAAAAGGAAAAAAGATGATGATTGCAGGAGCTCATCGGCATCTGCAGTCCGTCAAACGGCGTGTCGTGACTAACGGGTGCGCACGATGACGCTTGACTGTAGACCGCAGTAGCGACGCCGACTCGCACTTCCCTACGATCGTCAAACGGCATGTTGTGGCTGACAACCTCAGACAAGAGGCAGCACAATGACGCTTGATCATTTTTTGTGTACTGTGGTATTTAGACACACAACCAACGACGGCGGCAAACTTCACCCAGGAAAAATAATGTGCTTGTCGGTATCTGCAGCTACCCCAAAACGGCGTGTCGCGACTTACAGGGACGCACGATGACGGTTTGGTATTTCACTGCTTCAGGTGATACCAACCAGCGCCTGCAACCGCCGCCAAACGGCATGTTACGACTGACGGCCTTTTCAGAAAAGTTGCGTAATGACGCTCGGCATTGACAGAAGCAGGTAAAATAATCAACGGCGGCATCAGACAGCACCATATCCAAGGGCGGAATACTTGAAAAAGGAAACCTACAAAGCATTCAACATACATTCGCCGCAACCATACACATGCAACACGTACCTCACATAATGCAATCGAAACACTTTTGCAATCCACAGTAGGACTTACCTCAGGTTCACTTAGATATATACGGCTTGGACCTCGCACATCTGAAAATACACAATGAAGAAAAAGCATGCCACAAGCCCCATATGATACTGCTCTTGATAATCCTTGGAATGGTACTTGACGCCATGGCAGAAGGAAGTCTTGATCATAGATGGTCTTGACGGTGGATGATCTGCAAAAGATGCGTTGTGAAAAAGCATCACCCAGTGTCCATATGATACTGCTCTTGATAATCCTTGGAATGGTACTTGACACCATGGCAGAAGGAAGTCTTGATCATAGATGGTCTTGACGGTGGATGATCTGCAACAGATACGCTGTGAAAGAGCATCACCCAGTGTCCATATGATACTGCTCTGGATAATCGTTGGGATGGTACTTGACACCATGGCAGAAGGAAGTCTTGATCATAGATGGTCTTGACGGTGGATGATCTGCAAAAGATACGCTGTGAAAAAGCACCACCCAGTGTCCATATGATACTGCTCTGGATAATCGTTGGGATGGTACTTGACACCATGGCAGAAGGAAGTCTTGATCATAGATGGTCTTGACGGTGGATGATCTGCAAAAGATACGCTGTGAAAAAGCACCACCCAGTGTCCATATGATACTGCTCTGGATAATCCTTGGGATGGTACTTGACACCAGGGCAGAAGGAGGTCTTGCTTAGAGATGGTCTTGACGTGGATGATCTGCAAAAGATACGCTGTGAAAAAGCACCACCCAGTGTCCATATGATACTGCTCTTGATAATCCTTGGGATGGTACTTGCCACCATGGCAGAAGGAAGCCTTGATCTTTTGCTTGCTTTGACGAAAAAGGCAAGTTTTGGATTTAAGGTTGTGTGCAACCTGTCATGCTGTCGGCCTACGGAATTTGATCAGAAAAGGGAAGGCACTGCAAGAAGCGGGAAATTTCGCATGAATTCCCGTCACGTACCTGTATCAGTTTTTTGGTTCCTGTTTTTGAGATCGGCAAAGTAGAACTTTCTGTTGCCTTGGTAGGACAATGGAAGCTGGAACTGAGGAAATAGAAAAGTAGATCAGAACAGAAAATGGCATTGGAAATGAAGCGATGGTGGCGGGATATACTTCCTTGCGTAAAACTTTCGTTTTGGTCTCAATGAACTACCACCATGAGTTGGCTTTTGACCGCAAGCTAGCTGGATAATGCAGGAGCCCTAGATAATGGTGACATGTATGCGTGAGAACTCGAAAATGGATCAAAAGGTGCAGCGCAACGTTCCATGATCATGCGCGTCATTTTGGTCAATCTGACCGCAATGGAAAAACCCCATTGGCAGACTCATCCTTTCTCCACCACGTGTGGGCCACCTTGTCTTGCGCGCATACAAAAAGCAAGGTATCAGAGCGATCCAAACGCATGGCTTTTACTACCTTTGATTCTGGGTGCGGAAGAGCAAGAGAGCAGCAGTACAAGGCGTCGTCGTCTTCTTCTTTTATAGGGTGGTGGACTTTGAAAATTTATGTACATGCTGCAAAGCGCGTCGATCGCCTGCAAGGAAAGCAAAAAAGAAAAAGACATTTTGGTAATGTAGCTCACGCAATTGGCGACAATGCAAGTAGACCAAGGCATACATACATCTTGTAGACAGCATATACATGTAGTAGAACCAGGAACTACTAAAATAATAACATGTTTATGTCCCTGGGACAGCAAATGCTTAAATGCTTTTTTGTGAAAAATGGCGGGATTCTTCCTTCCTTGGCGTTGCCTTTTAAGGAGAACGACCTGATTCGTTTCAACACTGGATGCAATAAATTGCTTGCACACTGCACTGTCCCCTCATGTATCCTTTTGGGAGCAAGAATTACTCAATATTGACGATGTTGAATCGTGCCTGATAGTTCTTTGCTTTTGAATGGACGGTGTGGGGGGGGCGGCCCATTATGACTTCTGGTAAAACTTTGTTTAGTATCGGGTTAACGGGAAAAGAATGCACGGACGTTCATGTCCTGCATACCAATAAAAAAAGGTAATTAGATTACAGTGAAACATACCTGTATAAGCTACTGATGGCAGATTTGTTCAGAGCCTTTAAAATCGGTCGTCCCGGTGACCATCACGGTAGAGAGATCAGAGAAAACGAGAGACGTGTGGAACTGCCCTGCGTACAAGTACTCCCGTGCTTGAGTCGGGGACTCTCTAGCCCCGAAACAACGGATCTTTTGCCTTCTGTTATCATCTTCTACACTTTTGCAACAGTGGCTTCTGACAGTCATACACCACAGCGTACAGCGATTGAGTGAATTCTTTCTCGTACCTCGGTCCTTTCCGTTCTCGACGCTGGCCGTTGTACTTGAATAGTTCAGGGAGTCAACGGGTCAGATAAGTCTGCCACGAGTAAGAAGTAGCTCAGTGTTTACCTGAAGTGATGACATTTATGACAAGAATGCAGTTTTTCCAGAGAGCCTCGTTCAGCACCTCTTCCGCTGGCAACGATCTACTTCGTATTTTCAGTGGAATCGTCGCCTGTATTTGCACGCCCTGGAGATGCCCCGCTTATACAATTCATGAGGCAATCACGAGCTGTTGGGAGATGCATCTCGATTCACCGGTCGAACCCCTCTATTCACTAGTTCTAAGCTACGCTGGATTGCGACCGCGTGCTCTGGAAGTGGGTAATACTGATTCAATCGTGGCGCGGAAGGCATTGTGCAAGGGGGACGTCGACCGGTTATTTTACCCTTATTAATGTCCTGTGAAAGTTTGGCGAAATTGCAACGCGGTCATCATGTCCATGCACTTCAAAATCATTACTAATACTCTGGATCATATGGCTGTCATTCCGATTTGATAGACGTATACGTTTCTATGCAGAAAGATGGGGATTAGGGGGATGATAAATATATAAGACCTAAGTTTACAATACTACAAGTTGATATGTACGAAAGGGGGGAAAGAAAACATATGCATGATGTAGGCTGTCGTATGAGCTCATAAGAATACAGAAAAAAGAAGATGAACTACCGCTGGTGGGGTTTGTCAGATGAGTGTGAGGCACCAGAAACAGAGTAAGGATCCTGTGCGACAAGGCTACTATTGTCTATCTCGGTCCGTGACATGGCCCCGCTAACAGACGAAGGGCGGTGCTGACTATAGTATATGCCCGCAGCTCCGGCAGAGTACGCGTTATTCCCAGTGGACGCATTGTTATAATGAGACGCAGGATAAGCTGCGGATGGATGGGCGCCGTAACCATCACCACCTCCACGCATACCTGCTGCTGCGAGGCCAGGAACGGCGCCTACAGCCGCGGCCGACATCATGGACGGGCCAGCCTGATAGCCATCGACGACGTAACCGCCCGGATTGCTGTAGCTAGGGTCGCTAAAGTACTCATCGCGTGCAGGCTCCTCACGGCGCTTGCGGCGGACTGCAAAGAGGAACACACTGCCCGCCTATTTTATCGTGTGAATATGTTGAGCCGTTTGCATGCGTACCTGATTTGGCTGGACTTACCACGGCGAGAGCGCCGACGCATCCAACGGTGATACCAGCGATTTGGCCACCGCCGAGACCGTTGTTATCCGCGTTTCCATTGGCACTGCTACTACTACCGTCGCTCTGGCTTTGTCCTCCAGCGTCAACTGAGGTGTATGTAGAAGAGGCATCATCCGAAAAAGCTATGGGAGATGAAGCATGGTTGTTACTATGGGTTATACCACACTGACACTACTGCAGATGCGGGTGCGCGCCTTACTAGTGCTTGACGCGACGGGTGAGGAAGATATACGGGTCGAAGATGCAGGAGCGGAAGATGAAGATGCGCTGCTGGAAGCAGCAGTGACGGCGGCAGACGACGACGACGACGCAAGGGCTGAAGACGACGAAGACGAAGAAGAACCGAAAACGACATGAAGCGGACCCTTCTTGACGACAGTGGCAGGCGTGTCGTTGCCGGTCAGTACAAGGTAATAATTACCATTAGTGGTATCTTTAGGAATTTGAACAGTGGTCGAACCGCTCGCGGCGTTCACACCCTGGGCAAGGACGGTGCCTTGACCGAGTGCATTCTCTTCGTCACTTTTGGCCAGACTGATTTGGATGCTCGTCAAACCCGCGCCCTGACCTGACCAGGTTACGAGCATATTCGTATTGGCAAAATGGAGTGTATTGGCTAACGGAAGATTGATAGAGAGACCAAAGATGGCGGGCAGTAATGAAAAGATGGTAGCGCAAACGAGTGGCAGGGGCTTCATGGGTAGAGAAAAGTATGTCTGAAAATAAGGCAACGGGAAAAGAAAGGGTAAAAGAAGAAGAGAAAAAAGGTTTGTGAATAAATATACGTGTGCAATTCTGAGCTCGGGCATCCGGCGCATTAGACAATAGTAGCGAGCGGATCCACTGGATCCGTTTAGCGCGTATATTTTTATTTTTATTTTTTGCCATTCATATGATTTTGGTAAGATATGTCAATTTTGGGGGGGGCGAGGAAGAAAAAGAGTAAGCCATAAATAAGCGCTGTCACACAGGGTATGTCAGCCTTGTCCAGCTCTATGCATACCATACCCGTAGCTTTGCGAAGCTTGCAGATAAAGGGTTCCTTGCATTGATTATTCCTTTGTTGACAGGTATATTGGAACCCGGGAAGCGGAGAGAATTAATTGTTATGGGCAAATTCATTTCAGCTCACGCGAGCCACACGAAGCAAATGAGAGACCGGGATTTTTATCATCTTTCTTTTCCCGCTGTCGCCTCCGCAACACGTACGCGTCGTTCCAGCATATTCATAGGAATGAGCCCTTCGTGAGTTACGCAGGAGCAGCACGCATCGCATGGCGGCTGTTAATGGGCTTGGGATGAAGAGATCTTTTGTTCTAGTGTTAAATGCACTTCTGCAGCCGAGATGCACTGACGTATCCATGTAACCATAGTACCGAAAAGGTTGCAGTTCCATCCCGATCTGGCTTTTTGGTGCGACGTCAGTTTTTCGCACCTTGCATTTTGTGTGTCCAGTTGCCCGGGTCTCTCCATGGGAACCGTTAATTAGCAGAAACATCCACTACGGGGGCCGCTATTGGCAGCTGCTGTATGTACCGATCAGGACATGAAAAAATGGAAAAGTGGGAAAATCAGAAATGAGTTATTTATTTGTTGAAGAATGCTATGTTTTTGAGTATAGGTGTGTAAGCGTGTGCGTGTGAAGTATTCGACGGTGCATGTAAAAAGGGTCTGTTTGCGTTATAGTTGACAGGGTATGATGACTTTTTTTTCTTCGTCCTTTGATTTAGCTCTTCTGGGCGGCGTTCCTAAAATTTGGCGGAAAGATCGTCAACATTTTCGACCCTTTTTTTTTCCAGATTCCGGTGAATGACTTACATGGCTTCCAGTTCATTCTTGAAATGCTTGTTAATGTCTTGACGCTTCAATTTTTGAGCAGCCGTCAAGAGACCCTACGATACAACGAGTCAGCTCCGTGTTTTCTCATTCTGTCTAAACTTACCGATTCTATGGTCCATTCTTCGTGGCACAAGTGAATGTCAAATAGCATCTCGGCCGGCTTCAGACCGTTTTCCTTGGCGAGTGTCTGCAGCGAGTTCAAGACAGCTTTCTTGACCTTTTGATCCTGGCAAATGACTTCCCAATCCTTGGCGGTGACGCCATTTTCCTCCGCCAACTTGCGGACAGCGTTCTCCACAGGCACCACGAGCGCGACTGGCCGCGGGCGGAGCGAGTCGGCATAGACACAGATGTTGCTGGTATACAGACAGCTCTTATAAATGGACTCGAGCTTCTCGAGCGCAATGTACTCTCCGTTGCTAAGCTTGACGAGGTTCTTTTTGCGGTCGATGATTGAGATCGTGCCATTCTCGTGGATCTCGGCGATATCACCTGTCTGCAGCCAGCCGTCCTCGGTGATGGTCTCCTTGGTCAAATCATCGCGCTTCCAGTAGCCCTTGGTGATGGACGGACCGCGCACCCAGACTTCACCCTGCGGCGTGGTGTTTGTGGACAAGTAGCCGGCATCCGGGACGTCGACAAGTCGGATCTCGACGCAGGGCACGGGTGCACCGACGTGACCGTAGCCGAACATGTCGGGCGCCATGATAGCGCACATACCACAGCTTTCGGTCATGCCATAACCGCCGAGAATAGGACAAACGGTCGTGGACAGGAAGCGTTGAGTCTCGAGCGAGATGGGTGCACCACCCGAAAGAGCAAACCGAAGACGGCCGCCGACCTGCTCGCGAATCTTGCCAAAGATAGTCCGGTCAATGAAGCCCGTTGGCAGGCCGCGCTCCATGAGCCACTGTTTGGTGCTGTAGGCCTTCCAGAAGATCTTTTGTGCGTTCGGCGAGAGCTGGTTGACCTTGGCCAAGACACCTTTGCGAATAGACTCCCAGACAGCTGGCACACCCGTCATGAGCGTGGGCTTAAATTCTTTGATATCGCCCTTGCAGTTACGCACCGACGTGTCCGTCAGTGTACGAACGGAGGCATAACCGAGTGTCACACCCCAGAACACGCACAGGTTCTCGACAACAAACTCGAGGACGTGGGCTAAGGGTAGGTAGGCCATCATACCATCGTTGTCCGTGACCAGATGGCCCAGAAGGGTACTCGCGGAAGCAACTGAAGAAAGGAAGACGTGAGAAAATAAACATCAAGAGGCAGCTATGTAGGTATGTGTCTCAAAAGCACATATATGCAAAAGGACACGCGCGTACAACCCCGTTTCATTTGTTTTACTTACCGGCAGCTACAATGTTCTTGTGCGAGAGGACGACGCCCTTCGGGTTACCGGTACTACCGGAGGTGTACATGATGCAGCAAATATCCTCGGGCTCAGGTTTGATGACTTCACACGGGTTTTCCTTGCCGAGCTCGGCAAGTTCATCAATCGAAAGCACCTTCTCGACGTTACCGGCCTTGACATTCATGAGAGGACCTTGCTTGGCCTCGCCGTGATAGATGACGTGCTTCAGAGTCGGGCACTGGTCGACAATCTTGGCCACGGTAGGCAGGAGTTCGGCCGAGGTAAAGATGGCCTCGACCTCTGTCTCATTCATCGAATGCAGCAGACCCTCCTCACCGAGGGTCTCGTACGCCGTCACAATGGTCATGTTTTGGGTGAACGCGCCATGGGCCGCCAAAAGCCAGTGCATACTGCATAAAACGAATCAGAGTTAAGCTTAGACCATGAAGAAAACAAAAAAAAAAATAAGACTTACGTCGTCGGGGCGAATATCTCAATCTTGGTCTTCTCTTTCAGGCCGAGGGCGGCCAGGCCGGCACCAATGGCATGGACACGGTCAGAGGCTTCCTTGTAGGTCAGGTAGTTGTAGCCTGACAGCTGAAAGAACTTCCAGGTCTTCTTTTCCTTCTTCTCGACGCCGTCAATGACTTTGGTCACTTCCTTTTCCTCCTCGATGATCTTTTCGACTTCGCGAGCGCCAAACGCCTTGCGCTTCGGGTACTTTTTGGTGCTGTGCTGTAACACGTCGTAAAGCGTGTGTACATTTGTTGCGGGAACGCGCACGACGCCCTCCGCCGCGAGAATCGAGCGGCGTATACGGCCACCGTTCGGTTGCTCGGGGCCTACTTCAATCGCATAACTCTTCATGATGAGGTGAATAAAGATTCCAAAAAAAAACGATAAAGTTGGAGAAAGTAAAAGAAGAAGAAAATGATTAGGGCGGGAAAAAATGGAGAACGGCTCGTTCTACTTAAGGGCAGCATAGTTTTGGGCGGGTGTTTCGGAGTTGAGCCTGACAACATATTACAGGCACAGCAATCATCATGTGAATTTTTGAAACACGTTCTGCGAGTCTCTTTTTCGTTTCTGCTCTGTTGTTTATTTCCGGCCCAAGCCCTGACTCATCTTCAAGGCTCACTTTTCTTGATATTAGCTGTCATCCATTCTGCTATCGGTGGGAATATCATAAACCGAGGAAAATGAAGTATGCACCTTTACCCCTAGCCTCCTATTCCCTGAGTCTCTAGCGGATCAAACACGAAGCTGCTGTTTCTGCGGGGCATCAATAATTCATTTCCACGCAACTTCCTATTTCGCGGCAGCCTTGACCATAGCGTGTCTCATTTAAAGAGGATAACCCGGATGTCTTATGGGAGACTGTATCCATTTATTTTCTGGTGATCTCTTGTCTGATAGGCACTGAGGTAGCACTTAACTGTTTTCTTTTTTTTTTTTTTTTTCGTCAATGCTACACAACCAACACGCCGTATCATGGCCTGAAATGGTAAAGTAGCGAGCCGCACAAGCCATCGAACGGAGTGAGGTGATGCCCTCCGGAGCTTAGCTTATGTTTCACCTCCCCTCGGGAGCTTGAAAGGCGTCTTTGTAAAAAGAAATGGATCATTGCACTCGTCGGGCATTTCAGGGACTTGTATAAGCTGAGTTGCCCTGACACCCTTAGTCAGGCTTGCTCTCAATAAAGATCTTTGTCATGAATGCTAGCGAAGCACTTGAAAATAATATTATCATTTATTACCCTCGTATCAAGAATAAAGGCGCTTCAGGTCTTTGTCCCGTTCACTGGTGGTATCAATCATCATGCCACACATCCAAATCTTAATATGTTCTGCTCGAAATCCGCTGTTGCCGGGTACAGTATATGGTATCGCCGCACTTGAACAGCTGCGCCGGTAACGTGGCTCATCTTTTTATCTTCAAGTCGTATGCCGGATGAGATTGTGCGCGAAGATGCGTGCATGGACGGATCACTGGCCGGGTGGATAAGGATTTTCCCAAGTCATAATAATAAATGAGGCAGGACCCGAAAATGGCATAAATGTTTCCTTTCAACTCAGACGATAACTCCCACGGTGCCTCGCTCTTCCATGCGTGCGCTTATCGTTACAATACGTGCAGTTCAATCCATGTATCCCATTTCTTTGGGTTGATGTATTCTTCTTGATTTATTACGTACGTAGTTTGTTTCTTTTACAATTCTTCATTGGTATCCTTCTCCTCCACCTGCTGGACCGCTTCTTCTCCAGGAGCAGCAGTATCTCTCCGGCGTTTGTAAAATAGTAAATAGGCCGCACTCGTCTACGCGTGGTTAGACTACCATTGACGCTACACGGGGCGTATCTTACCTTCACTTCGCTTTCGTCGACCTCAGAAACATGTGAGTCATCAAAATTGTACCATTTGCCATTCTGCCAGTTGCGCGCATATGCCGTGTCTAGAAAAAGCAGACTGAATAAAAATATATCTCGTTGCACTCATCGCTTACAGTGACCACCGCCCATGCCGCCGAAATGGTTATCTACGCCATAAAGGTCGTAAATGAGTCTATCCTTGGGATCAAGGTCTTCCGTGTCGGTCGCGCGCTGAACGCGGTCCGTCAGATCGAGTCCCTTGATGGGGAAATCGATAAAGGCGTCGATCTTGTCGCGCCACGTTCGGGTATGACTGAAGCGTTTGAGATGAACGACGACTATTTCTGGCATGTGCCATAGATCAAACTTTTTGGACGCTTGCTGATGGGTCTTACACCGCGGACAGTACCACAGATCCTCCTCACTGAGCTGCTCCTCCCGCGTAAACTCGTTCAGGCAGTCGGACAGAGTGACTTCCTTGGGCGGTCCCTTATCCTCGTGTGCATTTGGATCGCCCAGGTCAGCATAGTCTTTCCAGGCATCCCCATTAACAGTCTCCTCGTTGCGATATTTCGACTTGGATGTGCCAAACACTTGTTGCGCCTTCTTGGCCGGCCATTCAATCACAATGCCTTCGCCTTGCCGGAGGATGGTCTTGGGTGGACGGCGCACCTGCTTGGCAGTGCTGTTGTCGTGTTGCTGGATGGGGGAGGATCGCTTGGAGGACGAGATTGGGCTGACAATAAAGCTGCTGCTGCCGCTCTTATTGTTAAACGTTTCTTGCGTATATTCCGCGGACGCGTCCCCAACCACCTCATCCTCCTCATCCTCGTCCTCGTCCTCCTCTTCTTCATCTTTCTTCTTCGCTTCCTCTGCATTCTCCTCGATCTCCTGCATGGTTGCGTCCGGTGTGGCCGTCGTAGCAGTCATGTCCACATCGCTGCTTTCCCGCTCGAGTGTTGCCGCCTTGGCTGCTTGCTGCTTTTCATATGCCGCCAGTTGGCTGCGCTCCTCCTCTACACGCGTGTTGAGGTCGATCATGCGCGTGGTAGAGTAGCTCATGCCGGCAGGCATGATATCTTCATATGAGCGGCTGTAATGGTTGTCGCTGAAGACCTTGATAGTGAACAGATTGGGCATCGGTTCCATGCGGCGGCCGCCTGCCGCCGTGACAGCCGCGGCTGTGTGAATGGGCTGCTGGGGCTGAGGCGAAGCGGTGTCGACCTCCATAGCTGTCGTATCCGTGTCCGGCATGTCGACATCGCTATTTTTGCCATTAAATTGCTCCTGCACCACGGAAGGCTGCTGAGGCGCTTCTTCGAAAAGTTTCATGGCTGCATAACGCTCAACATGCTCGGCAATCAAGCGATACAGCACATCCAGGTTGGTCGCGTCCTTGCGTGGAATGCCGAGCACCATTGGACCGCCAAACTGGCTTGAGGAAGATGACTCGTTCTGGGCGACCTCACAGTACACCGGGAAAACGATTAATTCGTTCTCGTCTGCGTCATCGTCGTCCTCATCTTCTGACGTGGATGACAATCGTCGGCGGAAGGAGTAGCTGTGCTTGGGTTGAGGCCTGGGCTTTGGAACAGGGCCCGGGAGCTGGTAGATATGAATAATGTCCCCACGGCCAATGCTTGCTACCAAGTCGTAGTCCATAAAAATCTTGTAGATTTTATCGCTGAATACCTCGGTGACCATGAGCTAAAAAAAGTTTTAGAACGCCTCGCACCGATACGGATAAGCGACTTACAGTAGACGGATCCTGAACATTGGTTAAGCGCGCGACTTCTTTTTTCAAATGCGCAATGCTGGCATCTTTTTTGAGTGTGACGATCATCTGTTGAGGCCGCTCCGATGGATTGTAAGGGATATAGATAACCGTGGTTTTGGTCTTTTTCTTGATCGGCAAAGGCAGCGAGAGGTACATGAACGGATCAAAAGTAACTGAAATCTACCGCTTGTCAGCGTTGTTCCCACCCGGCACCGGTTGCCGTTGTCTTTTCTTCCTTTTCTTTTGTTTTCTCACCTTGCCGCACTCGTTGCATGTCAATCGGCTTTTAAATTGACCCTGGAAAAGATCCACAATGATGGAGTCGTTGCGGGCCTTGTGGTAGGACCAGCTTCGCTCAGCGATCTCTTGATCTGCCATATCATCAAAATCGGGGAGTTCAATGTAGGGCTTTTTTAGGATACGGTTCAGATCTTCGTGAAGTCCGTCCAGTAAAAAGGCGAGCAGTTCCTGGGAGTCATGCTGCATGTAGCCTGTAAAAGTAGGGTTGAAGCGACTAATGGTGTACTACGCATAGTGCATGAGCGATAGGTGCCTTCAGACATCCGCCAAAAGACTAACCTTAAAGTCACGGGGAGCCGTACTCCCTGTTGTGCCGCTCCAGAGCTTCTCGATCAAGTTACCATAAGCTTCGGCAACCTCACCCTTCATACCGAGCGGATTGTCACGGTTAAGCTCATCCTTGTATGTACCCGCTGGATGTCGTGGTCAGTGATATACTAGCATCCTGAACAACACTACTTACCCAAAAAATATTGCGAGAGCTGCGGTGTATTGCTCATACATTGAAGCGCGGAATTCATGAAGCAAGTATTGCCTAGGTTGTTCAGACCGCAGACTCCTTTAGGCTTGGAGGGGGCGCTCTTGAGAGCACCAAAACCTATTGAGGTCTCGTTGCTCGTAAAGGTAGAGCTAGAGGAATAAGGTGGCGACCCAGAAGACGTGGTAAGGGCGTTTAATCCGGTAGCACAGGCGCTGGAACCCGATGAGGTGGGTGACGAATCGGACGATTGGCGCAAATCAACTTCGTCGGAGGGGTAAGCATTCGTCATGGCATCTCTGACCTCCACCGCGATATGATCGCAGATCACTGACATATCATATAACGTCCGTTCCGGATGACTAAAATCTATCTTTTCCTCGTTACGCAAGGCAGAAACAGGAAGATGCGGCTGCCGTGGATCATCGGCAGCGGCAGACAGCTGCCAGAGCTGGACATGCGCGTCGGGCGAGAGGTCCAGCGCATTGATGATGCAGTCCTTGAGTTGATCCAACGTGGTCGTGCGCGAGAGGGTGATGGTAGGAGCACGCTCCACGTTGGTGATGGGACGATTACGAGCAGCATAAATCGCATGGATGCGGAAGGTTGACGGGTAGAATTCGACGCTTTTCTTCGTGTTGCGTTCGCCTTCTTCTATGACTTGTCGCGCAATGACGTGTTCAGGCTCGCCATACCTTTATATGCGTATAGATGTATATGAAACAAACATATTGTCAAAACGATGAGGGCCATTTGTCATTTCTTTGACATACCATTTAGTAAAACATGCCCAGGCTTTTTCAGGGACGAGCCAGTATTCGTCGGGAGTGAGGTTGCGTTTAAGCTGACCGTTGACTAAAAGAGGTGCATTATCGACCGGACCGGGAGTGGCGCTCATACCGAGCGCACGGGTCTGCTCAGAAGTGCTCTTCATCCGGTTGCAGTACATTTCCCATCGCTTTTTCCAGTGTTCTGCGATAAAGTACCACGTCTCGCCGACCACCAACAATGTGTTTTCCAGATCTTTGATATAAGCCTCTTGTTCCGCTGGCTCGACCATTGGCACTTCGGAACTTTCTCCAGCTCCAGCCCCAGCCTGAGTCGAGTCCCACTGATTCACAGCATTCTCGAGTGCGTCGTCCACATCGTCGTCGTTTGCCTCATCCGGATGAATGTTGTCGTTTTCGGATGACATTTCTTCTTGTTCTGCCGACCGATCCGCCTCGGTGGTCGAGTTGCTGGATTGACGAAGACGTTTGAGTGAGCCTGTGGGAGGTGGCGACTCGTCGTCAACGATGGCAGACGGGATCGCGCTTGGATGGTTGACGGTGTCGCTGTTCATGGGGTTGCGGTCTTGCAGTTGAGGTCGTTGTGGAGGTGGAGGGGAAGTGGTAGGTGCAATAGGGTCAGAGTCAGAAGTGTCCATGTCGCGTTTACGTTTGTTCGGTGATTCAGATCGCCGTTGTCTCTGGTCCTCCTCTTTAGCGTGAATTTTGGAAGGCAACGAAAAAAAAAAGAAGTGAAAAGGGAGGAAGTTAGAGGAAAAGAAAAGAGAAGAAAAAGACAGAAAGGGGGAAAAGGCAATAGACAGTGCAGTGTGTGCGCGTTCGCAAGTGTAGGACTGCCTCTAGTTTGCATGTACGGCAGATCGAAGCCACCACCTCCCGCTCCGCTTTAAGTACCTCGTTGGTATTTTTCCGCTTTTTTGCCCATTGTTACCTTTTCCCCTTGTTAATACCAACCATTGTTCTCATAAGCCAAGTAGACAATCGTTTAGTTTTATGACATACGCTTTTTGTTTTGCATATTATCAGGGATCACAATGAGCTTGCGCTCTGGTATACGGGAAGTCTGCAGAGCCTTCTTATAACTCCGGATTGATCCAGTAGTGCATGTGCACGTATGTACCACAATTCTTGGGTTAACGTTCTGTCACATAGTACCTCAAATCTTTCCAAAATACTCTTCCTGACGTATTACCTGACTGCGATATGCTTACATGGATCGACAGCAGAGTTTGTTTGCGCCGCAAAGTCGATGCTAACAGTAGAAAAATCATCCTGACGCAGGTAGTATCACATGACGACGCAGAAAATTGAAACTACTTGCATAATTTATCGTTTCGGCTCGTCGCTTATATTCTTCCTTTTTTAATATTCGTAAGCTAGATGCGTCGATACAGGAGCCGCATATTCGTAGAAACAACTAAATGCCAGTAGAATATAAGGTCATACAACTGGCCCGGCAAGTGGTATCCACAATCATCACTCAAAGTATGCACTGGACCCGCTTTCATATATACCTCCGTCTTGTTGCTAGAGTCACCACCCCGCTGGTACATTGATTTGCTGACTGTGTTATAGTACATGGGCAAGTGAAAGAGGGTGGGTATTTCATCCTCTTCTCCGTTCATTAGCCTCAAGTGGCGCGGTGCTTGACAGAAGTCTGGCATACAAAGCAAAAGTTAAATATAGAGGATTTACATTTTTCAACTATTCGATCCACAGCACTTCCAAAGGTTCGTTTTATTGACGTTCCGACTCGGCCAGTTGTGCTGGTCCTATAGCAATCATCTGCCATGGTTACTCATCATGCGTAAATAACCTCGATACCGATTTACAAAGATCACTGACGCCGGTGACGCTGTCCGGCCGTTCTTGGAAAATGTACTGATGGCGTGGAAAATACCCTTATTATAACATAAAGAGCCTGTAGTATGAATGCAAGCATCTCGAATAAAGGCTTTTCCGAGGTACGGATCCTGCCAAATGAGCAGAAGTTCTCACAATTTCTGCAGGCATGGAAAACGTCCCAAAAAGCATCAACAGTAAATTACGAATATCCTGTACTTAGGAACTAACATTATTAGTACAGTATACCGGTTTTGGAAAAGGGATGTTTTCAGTATTGGTTGGGCAAATTACGTTCTCCAAGGTACACTAGTACAAGATATCTCTGGCCAAAACGAGCAGTTCACGCCGCCTTGCTGAAAAGAAAAGGAAGTATTCGCAAGTCCCTTAAGCATGACAAACAATTTGCATATACAACCAGTTATCCTGTACTAACGGAAAAGAATACCGGTGAAGGCAGAAGAAGTGATTAAGAGAAGCTTCCTGTATATAATGACAGCTTCCCGACTAACTGAAAATAAGCGCATGACCGTGAACTATGATACATCAAGTGACCAGCCCCCGGAATAGTAAAGTGAACCTCAAAAAGTGACATACACATTTTGCTATCAGCAAGCAATGAAAACGGTGTGAATATTTTTAAAGCCGTTTGAAAGCATTATGGCTGCCTCGGCAATGAATGCCGTTGCACCGTTGACTAGTAAACCAGGTCTCGATGGATTATTGGGGGACCCACTACCGACGGAATATGATCTTTCCCTGCGAATGCGCAATACAGTATCAGAGCTTTGAGAGTGAACATACACAATCATGCTCTCATTGAGAGAAATAGGCTGTGGATGCACAAAGTCAAGAGAAAAATCTTTTCGCGGAAAACCCTTATGAAAAACCCTTATCGATAACAGATGACATGAGCTTTCCATTACGTACAACGATGGACTGCTTTTTGGGGTAATCCACGCAAGATGAATAGAGTTTTCAGACCTTGATCAATGGATTCTAGGATGCTGTTCTGCCATGCTAAGAATTTGTCTTTTTACTTGCGTTGTCGGAAGCGATTTTCCTCTATGAATGAGGTAACGAAAACGTATATTGTGCCTTTGAATATAATTCAGCAAATTCAGTGGTAATGATATAATGTATGGTACGCTGTCTGGATGTGATGGTAACGATGCGCTAATATGATATCGCGTTTTCAAAACGTCTTACATAACAATGCGCCAGGGTCGAAAAAGATCCCGCCTTGGCAGATCGGCACCATTGCTAGCAAATATACTTATCAGGCTCCATTATACAGGATTATGCGCGATATGCAACAGGTTCATTGTAAAAGACCTTGTCTTCAAAAAGTGTCGATATCTTATCTATCGATTGTGTTGTGCTCGCCAAGCAATCAGGGAAAAGAAAATTTTATCGCCGCCAAGTATGCGTGTACAGGAATTATACTGCACGCAAGCGGAGGAATAATGTTTTTGGTGCGACATGATCCCCTCATCTCAAATCCAGTGCTTCTGATCCAAGATCTTGTCTGATATCATGTGGACATTGCAATATAAATAAAACTCTGGCATCCCACGTTTTTTAATAACAATGCATAGCATAGCGTGTGCATACATATAATGCAAAAAGCGGCGCCACCTTATGGAAAGGTGATACCATTCGTTACCAAGAAACGATCGAGGATTGGTGCTATGACAACTGAGTCTATTTTATTGGAAACCATGCCAAAGGAGGACAGGCACGGAAGACGGCCGAGAAGGCAAAAGGGAACGCTGTTTTAAGCGGATGATGAACCAACGAGCCAATGAAAATGGCGGCAGGTGACACCATTTTGCCACCATTTGCCTAAAACTATCTGTCATTGCGCAAAAGGGTGGGAATAAGGCGTGAGAAAAAGTGATTTGATGAGATATACTTTCAAAGCAAGGGAAGCTATGTCTGTGCGAGAGAGACGATAAGGCAATGGCAAACCATTTAAATAGACCCTCGAACGGATGTTATCTTGGGAGGGAAGCCCGGAAAAGTCATCATTTTCTTCTTGGATCGCAGTCTTAAATTCCACGGCCATATAAAAACTTTTTCATAGGAAGCGCTGTTGAGTTTCCTTGCTTTCCTTTTCAATACACTTGAACGATTGCACATATCCGGGTCTCTGGCCACAACAAAGAAGAAAACGATTTTAACACCCCCTCCCCCTCAACAACCCCACGATTACCCACAAGCCCTTCATGAGCAAGGACAGCGAAAAGATCGGGATCGACGACTCCTACGCGACGTCGATCGAGTTTGCCGAGAGCAACGGCTCTACAACGACGGCCCCGCCCCAAGCCCACCTCCATCGTGGCCTCAAAGCCCGCCATGTTCAAATGATTGCTCTTGGCGGCACCATCGGTACGCTCTGAGATGGGAGAAACAAAAGGGGCGGATCTGATCGAATTTTACTTTTTAGGTACCGGTCTGTTCATGGCCTCCGGTAAAGCCATCAATTATGGTGGTCCTGGTGGTGCCCTCGTCGCCTAGTAAGTTTTGAGATAATTGATATTTTACCGAACGATAGCTGACCAGTCTATAAGTGCTTTCCTTGGTATCGTCGTCTACTGCGTGATGATGAGCCTTGGTGAGATGGCCGCGTACATTCCCGTCGCAGGCAGTTTTGCCCATTTTGCTAAGCGCTTCGCTGACCCATCCCTCGGCTTTTGTGTCGGTTGGGTATACTGGGCCAACTGGGCGGTCGGTGTGGCCGTCGAGTTAACCGGTGTAGCAATGATTATGGAATTCTGGGTGCAAAATGTCAACAGCGTCGTCTGGAGTGTCATTTGTCTCGTGATCCTGCTCTTTATCAACGTCTTTTCCGTCAAGGGCTACGGCGAGGTCGAGTACTGGTTCTCCATGATCAAGATTCTCGTCGTCATCATCTTTGTTATTGTCGGCATCTGCGTCGACACCGGCGCTGCTGGCGGTGACCATATCGGCGTGCGCAACTTCCATCTCGAGGGCGGCGCTTTCCCGAACGGTTTCCTTGGTGTGTTCAACGTGCTTTTGACCGCCGCCTTCTCGTTCAACGGTGTCGAGATTGCCGGTATCACGGCGGGTGAGTCCGCCAATCCGCATAAGACCGTGCCTGCTGCTGTCAAGCAGGTCTTCATTCGTATTGTGCTGTTCTACATCCTCACCATCCTGATTATCGGTCTCTGCATTCCTTACACCGATCCCGATCTTCTTTCTGGCAGCGACAACGTCTCTGTCTCGCCGTTCACGCTCGTGTTCAAGCTCGCAGGTGCAAACTGGGCTGCGGACCTCATGAACGCGATTATTCTTATCACCATGATCAGCGCCGGTAACTCGGGCGTCTATTCGTCTTCGCGTACGCTGCTCGCCCTGGCCAACAATGGCGACGCGCCGCGTTTCTTTGCTCGCATTAACCGCTTTGGCATCCCGATCTGGTGTGTGCTCGCGAGTTGCTTCATTGGCTGTCTCGCGTTTTTGACGAGTTTGTTCAGCTCCGGTGTCGTGTTCAACTGGCTGACCAACTTGACCTCGGTTGCTGGTTTGATCACGTGGATCATCATCTGCATCACGCATATCCGCTTCCGACTCGGTATGAAGAAACAAGGCATTGACCTCAAGCAGACACTGCCCTACGTCGCCCCGTTGTTCCCTTATGGCGATATTTTCGTCATCGTCATCTGTACCATCGTCGTCTTTGGTCAAGGCTACCAGACCTTTGAGGCGCCCATCGTGGGCTCCGAAGTTGTCGCTGCATACATTGGTCTTATCTTCGCCGTGGTTCTCTACTTCGGCCATAAGATTATCGTCCGTCCTGCGTTTATCAAGAGCGCGGACATGGACTTTGTTAGCGGCGTCCTGACACCTGAGGAGATTGCGTACATGAACGGAGACGACAAGGAGGGCCGTCTGGATCCTGAAGTTCCCTTGCCTCGCTGGAAGAAGTACCTGAAAAAGGTCATCGATGTGGTTGCATAATCTGTACATGTATTTCAACAATCCATTCCCATTACCGCATATGTATATACTATATCATCCCCTACTTCCTCCTCCATCATTTTCTTATACTATATGAATATATAATTCTTTCAACAAGGTCAATCATGCGTTTAACGCAATGAGTGTAAATTAATATGGAAGAAAAAATGGAAGAATCTTGTATTAAGGCGTACATGCAGTAATAGTATTTAGATGATGGTATTTTTCTACAAGAATGGGTTGATGGATGATGGAGGATAAAAATGCAAGTTCGCTTTAGGACGACACGCGAGGCTCCATGGCTCTCGCCTTCTCCATGAGCATTTTCTGCCGTCGCAAATCGGGTGTCGATGCTGAGGCACGGCAGGACTTTGTGCGATTCATGAATATTGCTCGGCGCCGTTCTACCTCTTGACGCGTGACATCGCCGAAGAGACTGTTCCGAGAAAACACGCGCTATACCAACCATCTTTTAGAGCTCAACATTCCAGCTTGCCCCAAAAAAGCTTACGTCAAGGAAATCATGTGCATCGATCAACCGTCGTGGCATATTCTGCAAGATTTGGAAGACCTCGGTCGGGTCATCAACTGCGCAAATCGCCTTCTCGTTCATCTTAATGATAGTTAACGCGACGCGGAAAAGCACCTTGTAGCCCTCCCTAGGAAGTCCGGACCCATAAGTATAGGCAACGCTTCTAAAACATCGGGTGACTTACACGAAGACACAGTCCCATACTCGAAGCACGGTTTCGACAGGCATAATATTGATAAATAAGGTCAGGAACCAATGGTTAGTGACAAGCGTGATGGGTGGCAGGCGGTCGGATTGCTCAGTGCACTCCCAGAAACAACGCTTATTGCCAATCTTGTTCCAGACCCCCGGCATCTTCTCATACACAAATTGCATAAGCACCATTTGGTCAATGCTCGAGCCTTCCATCGTCGTATCAAACATCTTGTCCGGATAATAGTCGTTCACCACCGTCTCAAGCATCCAAAACGCGGCCTCCTCGCTCTCCTTAATAATGAGGAGGAAGAAACCTGCCAAAAAGTTGAGCGACTGGCAGTAACCAATACAGGGCGTATGGATGCTAAATGCCAATAGCACACGATACAACGCTTGCAGCATCGTGTTTGTCTCTGGATCCATCACGACCGATCCATCTGCCTGGTGAATCGCACAGCAAAAATATTTGTTATCCGGAAACGTGCGATGCAAATCTGATTAAGGATGAGTGTCCTTCTTGCTCTCTCTGTATTGGTTTTTTTTGTTTCTCTCCCTGCTTTTACCTCTGCGAATAGCCTCAGCGTGCTCATTCTTGTGCTTAGTTGCAAATGCTTCAGTAACGAGCTTGTCATATAGTCCCGGGTGGGCCTTCATCTTTTCCTCAGCGCCACTATAGTGAAGCCAGACCTAACATGCGAAATACATTAATTTAGCAGAGAGGGACTGAAAATGTCTGGCACTTGCTTTGCTTCGATATTCAGGCGGAACACCTTTTCGCACGTTGCGTTTCACTGTCCGGCCCAAGTAGGTCGTATCAGATCAGTATGAATCGACCTACAGAACTTCTTGCTAGCTTACATTTGGAATTGATGGTGGGAAATGTGTTATCATGTTCCTGCATAAATTTATGCCACGCATCAAGTTGACGTTGCAGGATCTGCTGATAGGTCCAATCAAAGGAGATGATCTCCTCGATACGCACGTATTGGGTCGGTCGTTTGAATCCGTACGGATCTCGCGCAGTTCGACTTTTTTTAGTATTCACAAAAATTAGCTCCCTGTTTTAAAAAAGATGATTGGTGCAACGTATTACCATGCTGAAATATTGCTGCTGGACAGATCAGCGCCGGAGGGTTCCACTGTTTCGTCAGGTTTCTTGGTATACATGACAAACCCATCCTCATCATCGAGGAGCTCGTACCGACGCGTATGCGTGCGTTTGAACAAGTCTTTCCCGGTTGAAAAAGAAATGGGCGTGGGTTCGGCCATAAGAGATCTGTCCATGTCTGTCGGACAACCGCTGGCATTGTTATTGAAAGGCGAATACGGGAGGTTTTTATTAGTCTTGGGCAATGCATCGACGGAGGCGGTTCGCGTCAACGTCTGAGGGCGCGCTCGTCGCGGCGGAGGAGTCGGGCTAGTACGTGTTCGCGGCGAGGCTGCCAGCTGCTCCAGGGCGTGGAACAAGTCGTTGGCTGGCATCAGTGTCGTATTGTTGCTGCTCAGGATGCTGGCGTGGCCCATAAAATTATCGCAAAGCAATGGGAAGGCAAAGAAGGAAGGAAACAGAGAGGAAAGGAAGGGAAGGAAAGAAAAGAGAGAAGGAAGAGGGGAAAAGAAGGTTTAGAAACCAAAAAAAAATTAGAGTGAAAAACGAGGATAGTAGACTGTCTACATTCTTTGTAGACAATTAAAAAGAAAGGTGGATGATGGAAAAAAGTCGAGGGCGATAGGGGGCCCCGCGTTGATTTCAATTTATTTTCGATAATTGCCCCTAAACAAGTGTGCACCTCCAACGCTCACTTCGCTTGCTTGTTTTGCCTTCATCTCTTGTTTGCTACAGATTCGGCTGGGCCTCTTTTCCGTTGCCATTTAAACGCGCGCAGGCGAAAGTGCGGGGGCCGGGTAAGGAGGAAAAGGCTTACATGCCGTGGCACGTGCTGCCTTGGAAGTCCCATATCCAGCAATGCACGTCAATCCGTGCTGCCATGGGCGGATCGACAAAAGACGTTTCTCCGTATATAAAATACAGACATGGTCCATATGTAGAGGGAAAAGACAACTGCACATGGTGGATATGGAATGACCTCATCGACAGCCTTGCGATGGGTGTATTGCGGGCTTTGAAATATAGCGGAGGTGAGGTGGCTGAGAGACAGAATAAACATATCGATATTGTAAGAGACGCGCGCAAAAGGCCCGGCAAAAAGAATAACTTGCTCTCTCAACGATCATGTCGACACGAGTGTACATTGGTCGTCTTGCCCGCGATTGTCGTGAGCGCGATCTTGAGAAACTCTTCCGCAAGTATGGCCCTATCCGCGAGATCAACATCAAAAGCGGTTACGGTTTTGTCGAGTTCAAAGACCCCAGAGACGCTGACGATGTTGTCTATGATTTCCATGGCAAAGAGTTTCTGGGTGAAAGGTAAAGCATAAGAGAAACGAAGTTAAACAAGTCTGAAACTATGTAAAATGTCTCACCCTTTCCAATGAATAGACTCATTGTTGAGTTGGCGCGTGGCAAGCGTCATGGTGAACGCCGTCGTGAGACGTATGTATTATTAATCCATGTCAATATATAAACACGTAGTAGCATAGTAGCACGCGCTCCTTCTTTGTATTCATATAACTAACCGCGCGTGACCGTGTGTAGGAGGCATTCGCACTATCGTTTGATTGTCGAAGGCATCCCGTCTGGAACCAGCTGGCAGGTACGCTCCTCTTTCCATCATCATCATCATCATCACTCTCCCACAAGACCGGACCATCGCGACGGTTATACCCTTTATGACATGCTCCCTTTCTTCTGTTCTGTTTGGCCTCTTCCGTCTAAATCAAAATCCTCCCACTTGTGCGGTGTCTCCCATCCAGGATCTGAAAGACTTGATGCGCAAAGCCGGTGAAGTCACTTTCGCAGATATCATCCGTTCTCGTCCTGGCGAAGGGTAATGAAAAGCCCGATTTTGTATCTCAAATCTAATTTTTATTCTTTTTTTTTATATATTTACTAGTGTCGTCGAGTTTGCTTATCGCGATGATATGGAATATGCCCTGCGCAAGATGCAGGACAGCGATCTGAACGGCTCGCGTGTCCAGCTCTTTGAGGTAATCAGTCATATTTTACTTTTTCCCCGAGTGTGGCACTCACTTTTTCCCTTTTTATTTTTCCTTTTTGGGTTCTTATTCACGTAGGACTCGAGCTCGCACCGCCGTCGCTCGCGCAGCCGCTCTTATTCGCGCAGCCGATCGCCGCCGCGTCGCAGCCGTCGTCGCTCGCCTTCGTACTCGCGTTCGCGTTCGCCCCGGTCCCCCCGTTCGCGTTCCCGATCGCCTCGTTCGCCTCGTTCGCGCTCGCGTTCCCCTCGTTCGCGTTCTGGCTCGCCTGCTCCCGCTGATGACCGTCGTCGCAGCGTCGATGAGCGCGACGCCTCGCCTCGCGCTGAGAAGGAAGAGAAGCGCGACCGTTCCTACTCGCGAAGCCGTTCGCGATCCCCTGCCGGCAGCGCTCGCAGGTAAACATCGGATGCATGTAGGCCGAATTAGGGAAATGGCACTCACATTTTGGCTTTCTTACACAGCGCTGATAAGGAATAAGTATGCTTCTGATTGCAGAAGAGTGTATGATGGCAGCTTATATGATTGGGGTGTTTATCGCACATATTCTACTTTTTTCTTCTCTTTCTTTTCCTTTCTCTCCCTTTTTTTCAGCAGACGCAGATACATGCACAACCAAAAGAAAAAAACGTGTTGGCTGTCAACAACACACATGCAGATATATGCACAGACCATCACAGAAAGAATAATAAATCGCGCAAGATTTGGATGTCCTTGAAAGTTTTATAAAAAAGGAAAAAGGTCTGTCTCTGTTGGATTGGGATAAATACAAGATGGCAAACAAGAATGGAAAAAGAGAAATCAATCAAAAAGGGAGAAAAGGCAAGGTCAAGGTGATATCACAGGTGAGATGGGTGCAAGAAAAAGAGGGGGGAACAAGTTAAAAAGAATATATACATGTATGGCACAAAAGAACAGAGATAAGGCACATTCTACATACTCACACACTCATACAAACACCACACCACACAAAAATATGAATATAAGGATATCAGCGACGGAGCGATTCGATTTCAGCCAGGGCACGGTTGAGTTGGTGCTGGAGCGAAGTTGTGGTTTGTTGGGATTGGGCTGAATGATGGGTGACAGTCTGCTCGAGCTGGTTCATTTTGGCAACAGCGTCTTGCACGACCTGCCTGAGGTCACGCCGCGCGTCATGCTCGAGCGTGACCGATTGCTCCAGGCGAGTAACGCGCTGCAACAGGTCGTCGCAATGTTGTTGCCGCGTCTGCTGCTCTTGCCTCAGGATGGCTTCGAGCTGTTGCATCCGCTTGTTAGCCGCTTCTTGCTGCTTTTGGAGGGTGTGTTGGAACATCTGGACAAGCTCAGCAATGTTCGTGACCGAAGACCGCTCGAACATGGGAGGAGTCGTCGCGGTGGTCGCGGTGGAATTGTGATGAGTGGTGATATGCGGAGTGGCGGTGTTGGGGTATACAAACGAGGATCGAGAAGACACGGACGAGAGCACGGAGTGCCTTTTAGAGTTGTGGTTAATAGTGCGGTATCGTTGTTGGTGGTGAGCCAACAAACGCAGTGGCACGTGGTGCTTCCGATTGTTTTCGTCAGGCGGCACGAGCAGCATCGAGCTCTCCCGTGAGTACCGTTTGCCAGCTTCGCTCCGGAACTGGATGATGGGTTCTGTCGACGAGTTACTCGTGGATGGCTTCACCCCAGCCCTTGAAGCTGACGCTGCTGTGGGTGTAGTGGCAGGCACGTGCATCGTCGTCGTTGGTGGTGGCGATGGCTTCTTGTCCTCCATCTCGGTCATCCACTTGATGACATTCCGCTGCTTCTGCTTAGCCAGGTCATTGTGCGTGGTGCGCGACGAGAACCATGCATCCATCGCACTCGGATCAGGCTTGGGCGGCGACGGCGGAGGCTGAGCAGGTGGAGGAGGTGGTGAGCGTGCGACCATTCCTGGCGGCGGCGAGTTGAGTCGATTCCGTTTATTCTCTTGGGTAGACGTGACTAGGGCTAGCTTTTTGAGCAGACGGGACCGCGGTGGAAATTCATAGTGCTCCTGTTCAGGCGTCAGGTTCTGCGGAACAATGATCTCTTGACTGCCGTCTGGATATCGCTTGATCACCGCCTATGAATGAAACATTTTTTTCCCTTCTGGATGAGTCTTGAGCTCTGATATTCGGCCGGAAAAGCAAATAGGGTAAAATGACAATTACCTTGCGTTTGGAATCCCCGCCCCAGGCGAGTACCGAGCGCCGATCCCGTCGCCGGCGCACTTGCTTGGCCATGGCCTCAGCTGCGCGCGCTGCGATACGTCGCTGTTGTTCGGCATCGGGTTTTGTGGGTGGTGGACGTGTCGGGGCGGATGATGATGAAGAAGAGGAGGAGTGAATAGATGGGCCCGTGCGTTGTTGAAGCTGTCTGGAGGTGATGCGGGCATTATTATTGTTGTTGTTTTTGGATGCGCTCGTTCGGCTGTTGTTGGATTTGGCAGTGCTGTGGATGGCCTGGGTCTTTTCTTTTGTCCGTCTGACTGGCTCATGCATCTTGTGCATATACACAGGCACACAGACCGTTGGAATGAATCGTTTGTTTGTGGACGGTGGGTTGGATAATACCACATGCAAGTGTACAGATGGATTTGAAGAAAGGGGATGTTACGCCACCTGTGTCGCTTTTTAACCGCGCGCGCGTTGTTGTTGTTGCTGTGAGCTCAGACACTGACCAGCGGGATCGGCCCATTCACACACTTGCGCACACACACACACTCTATCACACAGAGTCGCACAGCACGCTCTCTCTTTCTGTTTTCTTGATGTTCCTTTTCTCCTGCAGAGAACGCGCAGAATAACGGGCTGTCACGAGAGTGGGAGTAACAGAGGTCTAGATAAAGCAAAGGACCACTGTACGGCGGAAGAGAAGAGAGATAGAGGAGGACGAGAAGGAGAGCGGATGAGAAGACGGGAAACCGAGGAAGGGAAAGGGGAAAAGTGAGTGGGAAAGAAAATGAGAAGAGCAAAGAGGAAGAGAAAAGAAAGAGTGAGGCGGAGTGAAGGAAGAAAAGGAAACGGAGACCCGCGATAATATTATTTTTTAAAAGAAGGTTTAGGGCAGCGTAGCAACAAGTAGGGTGTCTCGGGCACACAAAACACTCACGCATATCAACACGTCCAAAAGGAAAACATGACATAAAACCAATAATATATATGCGAAAACTCATACACCTTTATCAGAAGAACTTGATACGACTATCCGCCAGATGCAAACATAATGTAGCAGCAAGCGAAAAGCAATCGACTCTGTGCGCCATTCTCTGCCTATAAAGTTGCTGCTGCGCAACACAAATCGAAAGTAGACCTACACCGATCCAAAGTAGGCAGCAAGGTACGCGCACGAACCCAGCCGACAACCCACCACCCCCCTTTCTCTTTCGGGAAACACCCCCAGTCCACATACATACGCACACACTCGCACACAGCTCTTTTTTCTTTCTTTTCATCTGTGATGGACAGGACGAAAAGGGTTCCGGTTTTGGGCCAAGCCAACTCAGAAATTTTAAGAGAGACAACGCGCGGTTGCAAGGTGCCGAAGCTTATTATTATTTTGTTTTTAATCGTGCATTCGCTGAGGAGTCAGTGGTGGGGGCAGGTTATGAACGCCGTTGTTGTTGCTGTTACTATAAAATATAAAAACAAATGTGAGTTGTTTGTTTTTGGAAGCAATGCGCGAACGCAAAAAAAAGTAAAAAATAAAAAATAAAAAGCCGTATGTACCCTGCATCGCCCGATGACGACGCTTGAACTTCGTTGCTATCAGAAAATGGGTCGAATGGATCCACGGGCGCATACGTCGCTTGCGTCGGCTGTTGTGCCCCTCCTGCCGCGGCTGAGGCACCTCCTGCGCGTGCACTAGAAGAGATAGAGAGAGGAACGAAGCTATGAATAACGCAATCCACACTATACATTTTTTCTCGTCTTGTTCCTTTGCGACTGTCCGTGCACACGCGCACAAATCCAAGGCAAAAAGCAAAATGTAAAACACGCGCGCGCAATCCCCCGTGGCCCCTTCTCCTTCCATACTGGCCGGGTCCCTTTTTCCCGCACCCAATTGTGTATACACATACGCACGCACCCTCACATGTATACATCTAATAGACACAAAAACACACGGACACTTTACCTCGGTTGCGGCAAGGAAACCGACGGGCTGTTATTGTTGGTGCTACTGCTGCTTGAACCACCACCACCACCACCGGTACTCGTTTCTCTGGCCATTTCCTCCTAAAAGAATGCAATTGAAAAAAAAAAAATTAGAGTGATCGGCGTTAGAATACGTGTGTGCTGCACTCAGCGTTTCTTTTTACCTGCCGCGTGCCACGGCTGTGCAGCACTTGCGAGTTTTGCGTTGCCTCGTTCACGGCACTACGTTCTAACATGTCGTCGTACGCCTTGAAACAGGTGATAAGCTCGCCATTGGCTTCCAATAGCGAGGCTGTCATAGAAAAAATAATAGAGAGACATGCACAAGATTAGGGTTCGTGTCACTTCGTATTTCCTTGCGGCACTCCCAAATCTTTCTCCTCTCTCTTTGAGACCATCATTCACATCCCCTTGAATTTTTGTTTCTCAGGTGATACTTACAGATGACGTCTTCGTCTTCGCACGTCTGGAGATGATTGCCCAGTATCGTCTGGAACATTTTGCATTTGCCATAGAACTCCTAAAGAAACGCGTTAACCAGAATAATGACAGTTTGGGATCCCAGGCTTGCCTGTATTAACTCGTTCTTGGAAATGTCCTCCTGGGTGGGATCCGTGAAAGAGAGCGTTTGCGAAAAGAGCTGTGCGTTATTCTTGGCCAACAGCACGTCGTTCATCGGGTCTGTGGGGCCGATGGCCTATACAACAACATTGTGAGTCATCCCCTATGTCGAAAAAAGTTTATGCGCGGACCTGTCCTTGTGAGCCTGGCTGTCTCTCCCGTTGTTCTTCGGGCCGAGATTGCGACACGACGAGGCGCTGGTTGCTCGTAGGGAAACCCGAGGGACGGAAGAGATTGCGACGTCCACCAGAGGGGTTGCCCGTCGTGACCTTCTCAAAGACGCGTTGCACGCCCGCTAATGCCGGGTCGGATCCGAATCGCGTACACCAATTCTGTAGGCAGTGCACTAGTTTGCTATGCACACGATCATCGTTCGACTTTGCACAATCGAAAGTTAATAGGTTGCATTAATCATTTCGTTCAGCGCTTCTCTGTCTTCATCTTATCATCTCCCGTCCCCTTGTCTATCCGCCTGGCTTGGATCTTCCTTTCTTTTCTTTTTTTTTCTCTTCTCTCTCCTTTTCGCGCCTGTCCGTGATGGTAGCGCGTACGACATCTTTCCTTATCTCCTTCCTCTAATTTTTCCCTTTGCTTACCCTCGAGAACGCTAACGTGTCGAGATCCTCAGCAAACGACTTCGCCCCCAGTTGGTCTTAAAGAGCAGTCCTTCATCAATCCATATTTTTCATGTTTCCAATCAATCCATACCTCTGAAGCGGTCACGACAGTTCTCCGATAGTGCATCGAGGAGCTACAGGAAATGATATCATTGAGCAACACAAAATATCAGGATAAGGGCGCTCCTTTTTAATATTTACTTCAAGCGCGAGTAGTTGAGTCTGCGGTTTGTCCGATAGCATCTTCTTTTGTAACAGCTTGCGTGCCTCCTTTGCTCCAAGCTCAGTGCTGTTGACCCCATCGCAAATTTGAAACACCAATGACCAGTCCGTTTCGGTTTGGCTGGCATCAGTTGCCTTTTCTATTATTCATTCCTTTTTCTGAGCCATCACCCTGCAAAGCGTGTGCTCCATCGCTTCTTTGTTACCAATGTTGGCAGTGATAGTCGTGGGTGTTATTTTCTTTGAAAACAACGGCATGAGGCTCAAATATTATGAAAGCAAAAAAAGTATAAGGTGGGGAAGAGTGTGCGAGTGAGAAACAAAAGGGAAAGTCGGGCCTCAAGAAAATGCCGCCAAGAACCAAGGCCGATTTCCTTTCTTGGACGCACAACAAGGCTGCACATTGAACAATAAAAGATAAATAGCATTGCTTGGCCCATCTCTCTGCTTCATTAGAAAATACACCTGTTCCGGGATCTGAAGCAGAGAAAAAAGATAGATGTGTCAAGTACACCTTGAGAAATTACTTTGAGACTTGTGAGTGGAACGGCACGTCCGGCAATCGTTTCCACGGAAAACAGGTAGGTCATATGAGGACGTTCGGTGTACTATTACGTCGGGCTTGTCATACCTAGTAGCTTTTCGTAGCAAGGCAGGCAGCCTCGTACTTCTAACTAAATGTATGCCGTAGTATATAAGGGCACCTGGATGGAGCCTGAGAACCGGCACGGATCAATATATGAGGGCTGTACTTTTTTTGATTCATCATCAGTACTTTCGTTGTATACCTGCCATTATGACAGGAGATCTGAAACCGACAAGGACACTATCTGCCTGTAGAAATTGCGAACAGCAGATGGGTAGTCCAAGCGGTGATCTTTTCATTATCGTTCGACGCGGCCAGAAGAGGCCGGAGGAAACGCAACAATTCACTTATTGGCCGGTTTAAGGACTCGCGCCCTGATTGGCGGGTATCACGAGAGCCTATGAGGCGCTATCGCGTTGAGGAACGGTCGGGACACATTTTCTGAGCTTCCATATGCCTGATCCACTCAGGAAGCACATAACACGGTCATATAAACTAACTAGGGAGTTGGCACCCCGTTTGCTGGCACTTTCGCAGCCCAACTTCCTTTTTCTACTGTTCCACGCACTTCTTGCTGCGATCCATAATTATTTACTCGCTAATGCTATTTCTCAAAAGGATCAAACACGCGAGAGAAAATCCAGAGCATATATTTTCATATAGTATACCGGGGCAAAATGAGTGTTCTCAGAAAGGAGCTTATACCGTTGTGCGTTGGAATTCGGTGGATGCATCCACCGCGCATATGTGACCTCCATGTATCGACGTGTGTCGGGTTTGGTTATGTGATATACATATACGGTATATAGGGTCATGTGAAGCGCTTGAAGCGCCGGCAGCGAGCCGTGAAATGACATGCCATTCGGTAATGTGGCGAGAGGTCCTGGCGCACTCGGGACAGTCTACTTTCGCGAGGCAATGTTCAGGGCAGTCGTGGTAATAACACCAGTAGATTCTCATATATTGGCGCTATATAGGATGTGGAAGATGCGTTTCCAATCCGGGCGCCACGACTGTGCGACAAATGTTTTTGCAGCCGTCTTTGAGTTCAAGCTATGCGTAAACCTTTTTGAACCGGATAGCTCATTGGGTTTGGGAAGGTGTATTAAAGCGCGGCCAAAAGGACGGAGACAAGGGTAAGACGGGATCTTCGTCAACTTCTTCTGGACCACAGAAGGGAGGCGCTTCAAAAATCCACTCTGAGGCCCCCGACTTCAATGCTAATGTCCACGAAGCAACTGTATTTAGGTAGTAGCATAGAGTCTAACAAGTAATGACTACAGTGGTTCAGCCGCCACTTTATCAAAAAGATAGAAATGATTGATCAATTTAGCGATAACTTCAAACTATGACACCTGCATATGCATATGGGTCGTATAACGCGAGCAAATGATGCAACGATTGTCACGTATTAGGAGTAATTCTCGCGCTTGATAGTGTCTATGAGCTTCGTGGCTGGTACGGGAATTATTTAGTATAAGTTGAATTAGGATCGCTGAGTTACATGGAAGTATACGCAACAGTAACGTAATCCATGAACAAATCAACCAAGATGAAGAGACATGCGGGATAAGATAAAATCTTGCCTAAGATCGTTGATCGCGGCACCGTGTGCACACCTCCTCCAGGACTGAAACATGTTTGGTCGGTTGCCGCAGGTAGTAAGAAGGGTTACAGTTTAGCTACGTGAATGGCTGAAAAGCGTGTTGCATCGAGAGCCGTAAAATGCTGTTGCCGTGGTGAGTCCACCAGCATCAGGTCCCGATGGAATCGTCTGACTAGCCTGAAATCCGTAAATTTACTACCATAGTGCTGCTGGGCCAGAAGGTCGAATCCATTTGACAAGTAAGGCGTCGTAGAAGCTTTGTCATCCTGTGACAGGAAAAAAGCTTCCCCGGCGATTCTAGACAATGGTTAAATGGTTTAGTATCATGGCGCTTTCGCCTCTCCGCAATTTTTACGTCCTGACTTCACACGCCATCTTGTGTACCATCCACAAGTGCGCAAGATTGGAGTGATGCAGTTCGACATTTTTGGTGGCTTCTTTGTGGTCGTGCATTGCTTGTGTCACACTTTAAACTATGGCCCCCACACAAAAAACACATGTTCTTGCAGCTTTCCAAACTACGTGCATAGAAACGTGGTGCTTGCTTTGTTTGCAAAACATCGGCGGGTTTCATTTCCGAGCAACCAAACACGCGGACTGCTCATGCACAACTACATACACACACAGCTTAAAAGTCGCTCATATGCAAGATATATGCATACACTGAACACAATATGAGTAACGCAGAGTTTTGTACACGATGTATTATAAAGTAATGCAGACTATTTACATGACAAGACGCTAAAACGAGATGAAGCAAAGGGCTGCTAACATGACGTGATAGTGTGTGTGAAGAGGGGTAGCAAAATGATGAAGAAATGGGGGGGGTATACAAAATGAATCCGCAGTCATTTAATCTCGACTATGCTGGCGCGGCGGTGGTGGCAGGGGCGCTTTGGGCGGCGGCGAACTAGGAGGGATGGCCTGCATGATCCTATGTTCGTCCGGTTCAAAGTGGAACAGTTCCCAATCTTGGTCTTCTTCCACGACAGGCGTCGACACGCGGTGAGGATGCTTGTGGGTTTGCAGTTTATCACTGGCTGGGTTATGACTGCCCATGGTAACCCGACGCTGTATCCGCGACTGCGCGAACGCCTGCGCCAAGACGCCTGTGCCACGATAAGCGTTACCAAACGACGAAGAATACGACGTTGCGGGGCTTTGCTCAGATGCGGATGAGTCCAGCGAGTCGGTTGATCGGAAGGCTTGGGGCTGTTGCGGGTTTTGGAGGGAAGAGGAAGACGAAGAGGAGGTGCGGTAAGCGTCAAGCGAGGGGAGACCCGAGTCATGCTGGGACGTGTTGCTGGTGTGGTTTTGGGGCTCATCCTGCAAGTCCAGGCGTTCGAGCCATTTGTCAAGGACACTACCAGATTCGGTTACGACCGAAGCTGTCGTCATGGTGGCTGCCAAGTTGGAGGAAGGTGGGCTGCAAGCGTGTGGTGAAGAAGGGGCGCCTTCTACCAAAGTCTGGAGTAATTCTATCCAACGTCGGCTGTCATCGTCGTTATCGGCGAACAAGACCTGCGTGCGATGATGTTTGCAATCAGATTCGATACGGAAAGCGTGTGGCGATTCCTTGATGGGATGGCGAGACACTCGGTTGTAGTGTTTAAGGGCAATGGTGCCTGAAGGCTTGCTATCATTCTAGAGAATAACGTCAGTATATCATGCGAAAGGATGTGTGTGTGAATCTGACGAAACGTACGGGGTGTTTGTAGTAACACAGTTCATTGCCGTGGAGGACGAAAAATCGATGGCGCCAGGGGCTGCGAAGGCTCAGCCAGCTGAGCTTGTGGAGCCAGCCGTGGTGATGAATTTGATGCGGTCGTGAATGTTGAGTATGTATAGATACAAAAGAAGTCCCGCCAATCATCAAACGGTTAAAAACTTTCGAAAGGAACAGGAAGTGGGAAAGGGAAGGGAAAAAAATGTGAGGAGCCATTTGCCGCTCTAAGTTTATATACTTTTACCACGCACGCCAGAAAGGGGAATCGTCGATCACGATAGAACGCGCAGAGCAGTCGCCATTACGCCACGTGCCGCTCATCGGTGGTGTTTCAGAAATTTTTCGACATGCTTCGAACCTAACTGACGCCACCCTGCCATTTTCTTTTTCCCGTCGGTAAAATTCTGATCGGCTATGACAGCACCGATTTCGATCGAGGGGCCCTCAGAAACAAGGTGGTTTGTCAGCTCTCTTTTTCAAAGTATAAAGGCATAAGGGAAGTGGAAGAAGTCCCAGTTCGGGTTCGCCCCTGCAAGTTTCCTTTTTGTCTATTATCACGATGACCGGCAGGGAGGGAGGTTTATCTCTTGCTCGAATTTTTTTTTTTTTTGTGGGCGATTTATCTCCCTTCCTCGGAACGGCCTTATCTTTGCCGAGACGAAAAAATTAATGACAAACCAAGCGACGGAAATTCGTTGAATTACTCAAGAACCATGGCAGATAGGGCTCAGACAAGCGCTTTGGCCCAAGGAGGAGGAGTGTGATCGTGATTATCGATGCGATGCGAAATGTAAATCATTTTAGCTTGGTCCCCACCCATGACTACCTGGAAAGTATACAGATACGCTTGGCATATAATTTATTAACATCTGATAATTGCATAGCTCGTACATGTACCCTTGTGTCGGTTACATGACATGTCGCAGTTTTGTTTTTGATGCTATCTACGCATATGTTTCTTTTAAGCTTTATCTTGTGTAGCCACGCCGTTGATATAATCTTCATCCATTAGCTGTCAAGCGACAAAAATCCTCTTATCCTTAAAGAAATATAATATCTTTACAGCATACGTACTGTAGTTCTGCGCCATGACGGAGAGTATGAATGTATCCCAGATAGACCGGCGTTCTGGACTAAAAGAACGTATAGTATCCCCAAAATGGAGAAAATTTTTTATCCACTTGGAGCTCGCTTTATGAATGGCGTGCGCTATCGGGAGCGTTCATTGCCCATGTCTCAAACATATTTTACAGTTGTTATTGGATTATGCACGCAGATAACATCGCAAAATACCCAATCGTCCTTTTCCTTTGTAAATCTCCTCGTCCCGAGACAAGCAAAAGTTTCCCACTGTGTCTCGAGAACCACTATGGGTCCATTATATCTGAATGCGTTTGCGTCACGTATGCTGAGCACTGGTAGCTAAAAATAGATGTCAAGTAAGCACAAGTGAATAATCCGCGCAGCACTTCTGCGAAGAAAGAAAGGAAAAAATTGCGCAGGTGAAAAAAAGAAGAGGTATGTAACTAACGAAGGCGTGCTGAGTCACACGTCTTCTCCACAAAGGTGCTTTAACCCATCCCGAATTTCTTTTCGTATTACACAAAGCCAAATGAGGAGAGGCGAATTTTCCTGGCTCAGCAGGCTCGACTGCCAGATTTGCGATTTCCATTTTGGTCCAAAAGAAGCCGTGCACACGTCCAATATAATGTGATCCAATGCATCATGATCCGAAGTTCTCCCACTAATATTTCTCGCCATGGATCATAGCCGGTACCAACAAGAAGAAGAATTCCGTTCACAGCCTTCCGCTCATTGTGATCAGACATCGCCTGGGTCAGATCCATCTCCGATGAAGAAAACCACATATACCAGACAAGAAGAGGAAAATGGGAACGGCAAGTACGAAGAAAGTGCTTTCCAGCCATATCTTCCTGGCGACCCAATCCCCAACAAAAGGAAATTTATCGGGAAGCAAGTCATCGCCCTTTGTTTGCTGATGCTCATCGACGTTGGAATCCCACTGGCTTTATACTATGGTCTGCGCAACGTCATTGACGTCCTGTACGCTCTCATCATTGCCGGTGTACCGCCATTTCTCTGGGTCGTCTGGGGGTTTCTTCGGAAGCGACGCATTGACGCGCTCGGGTGTATCATCGGCCTGTCCTTTATTTTATCTGGCGTGGTCTCCATCATCAGTGGTACGTAATACATTGAAGTAAGCTTCAGGAACGACACGCGCGCGTGAATGGCTAAATAATTATCAGGGAACGCACGGATCGCATTGCTTCGTGACGGAGCGGTGACGGCAGTGGTTGGCGTCATGTTCCTGGTGACGTTACCACCAATCAAGACACGATGGTTTATTAATCGGCCGCTCACCTACATCATGGCATGTCAAATGTATTCCGAACTATCTGGGTATCGGTATATCGATAAGGATGGCAACCAGCGTCAAATCAAGGTGATGGACTGGATGTGGGAGCATATTCCTTTCTTCCGCTACAATATGTATGTCCAGACCGGAGCATGGGGCGTCCTCCTCGTCCTCGAATTTGTGGCGGTCGTACTCATGGTCGAGAGCACGCTTTCGATCGACGATATTGTCAAGTACAACAATATTATCACTAGCGTGGTTGTGGCTGTCATGGTTACCTTCAGCATGGCTTGTGGCGTCCTGAACCGCCGGTATGAGATCAAGATTGGTAAAGTTTGGGCTGAAGAACACGATTATACGGATCAGTATATGCCCCAGCCTCAGCGTCATCAACGGCAGGAAACGGACGCTAATAGGCATGAGCAATCAGTGGTGGTCTAGGAAAGTACAGTACATAGTATACATAAGATTGTAGAAGATACCAATAGCATACTTTTGTATCATATATTAACCTATTGCATATACAGTAATAAAGTAATATCAGTCTCGAGTTTATACGTGCTTATTTTTGGCATTGACTTCTACATATAGACATGCCTAACGTCGGGCCAAGACAATAAGGCGCGAAGCCTAATTTATGTGCTTTACCAATAAACTAATCTGAGGTTTTGGTTTTGTGTCCTATTTCCCTTTTAAAAAAAACTATCACCCCATTTCTATGTCATTCATTGCCAACTTTTTTGACTCTATCTTTGCGGCAGTGGGCTGTTGCATACCGGATTCCAACATTAGCATCAATGGACGCGCATATCGCATTGTGAAATTACTTGGCGAAGGGTAATTAAGCGACTCCTCATTGTTGTCAATTCTATTTCCTCATCTGTTCCTACTTAGTGGTTTCTCCTTTGTATACCTTGCGCAGGACGGCTCTGGCAATCTGTATGCGCTCAAAAAAGTTCGCTGTACGCTTGGCACAGAAGAAGCGAAGATAGCTGAACGCGAAGTCGAAGTCTATCGCCTTTTTGAGCATGACAATATCATTCGCATGCTCGTAAGTGTCTTTGGAATATAGTCATACAAGTCGCTCATCACACATATTAGGATACAGCCACCATACAGGAGCCCGACGGCAGCACGACCATATACATATTCTTACCCTATTACAAGGTACTTTACATTGAAGGAAAAAAAATGGGGGAGGACTTGGCTCATGCGTCCCGGTTATCTTCCCCAATGTGTAGCGCGGCAATCTGCAAGACGCCATCAGCCGAAACAACTTGCACAAAACACAATTTACCGAAGCGCAATTACTGGAAATCTTTTCGGGTGTGTGCAACGCGGTCGAGTACCTGCATACATTCAAGGCGCCACGCGGTGTTCGTTCCAAATACGCGTCCGAACAGAGCCAGCCGATCCATGAAGCAGATGACCAGCGGCAGGCCCTACTGAGCGGTGGTCAGCACCAGGATCAATCTGCAACTATTCAAACACATGCGCCTGGCAAAGAAGACGAGCCCGTTCCTTGGGCGCATCGCGATATCAAACCGGGTAATATCATGCTTGCTGATGATGGCGAAACGCCTATCCTCATGGATTTTGGCTCCGCCATTCCTGCTCGTATCGAGATCCACAACCGACAAGAAGCCCTCAAGCAACAGGTAAGATTTTGGGTAACTGCTGTCGCGGTGGTGGCTGACTCCACCTTAGGACATTGCTGCTGAGCACTGCTCGATGCCCTATCGTGCGCCCGAATTATTTGACGTCAAGACAGAGACCACGCTCGATGAAAAGGTGGATATTTGGTCGCTCGGTGGTACTCTCTATGCTGTCGCCTATGGTCAATCACCTTTTGAAATGGGGATGGACCAGGGTGGTTCCATTGCGTTGGCTGTCTTGAACGGTCAATTCAAGTTCCCTGATGCTGATTCTTATTCGCAAGGCTTTCGTGATTTGATATCCTGGATGCTCACGTCCGACCCGGCGAGCCGTCCCGATATCCATCAGGTAATTGTACCCTAATGGGACTGCTATAGATGGATACTGACATGCGATCTAGGTCAAGGAGCGGATAACTTCTTTGTTAGCCAGCGCCAATAGTCGCCAGGCAAATGCCTAACAGCGTCTATTTTCATCTTAGACGACCCTTATTACTATTCACGCCCTTGCATCCTTCCGCCTTCCCTCTATTATGCAGACATATCCAAACCACCAGTGTAGCTCCGCTTTATCCTATTTCTATCTCGCTACTCAGCCATACATTTTGTTTCTTCTATATTCGCTCACCATATCCGGCCAAGCACACTGTATTTGACTTACGGTACATGTGTCAGTACACACGATTTATTTTCTAAAAATCACACTCTTGCCATTGGAGTTCAGCAGAGGGATCCCATTCGCCATATTACCCACTGTTATACGTGGGCTTCACTCTACGTTGCCCTGATATCTTGCTGATATGAGAACTGGCCTCAGTTATGCGTTATTAGGATACCTATTGAGGCATGGCAGGATGGTCTCTAATGAATAGAGTCTGCCGGGCCTCAAAGACGTACTCTAGGAAATCAGAGACCACTCCACAATCCCGCATGATAATGCTGTAGCTAGGTAGTCGCATATTGGGTTGGTAATGGCTATCTAAGCAGCGGATACTGAAATATACTGACTATGTGTTAACGCCTTGAACTGTATGAGCAGATGAAGCAATCGTTTGTGCCTTATCCAGTTATATTTTGTCGATCAGTGATGGTGATAGGCACGTATACAATGTCTCTACTTGCTCCAATATTACTAGCGTGCTATTGTAGCGATAATGGTTCACAGGACTGTCATATTAGATATATTTATGATGACGATCCTTGGTAAGAGGCACAAGTAGCATGATCAGCCAAAACGGTCGCGCAAGCCGTATATTGTTCACTGACGCGGGTGGACTCTCGGCAGACGCAGTGCGTCTTGTCATTCAAAGATAGCTCAAACTGCTCGGACGACGAAGCTGTAATGGCGCCGACGGCAGCAGCAGGGAACAATGACGAAGACTGGGTGACCGAAGCTGTTAACGGAGCCAAAACAAGAACTACAGTAAAAAGGAAGATATAGCACAAGAAATTTGAGCTGGATGGTCTTTTCAAAAAGCTGAACTCAGTAGAGGACTTGCTAGACAATACGTTATTGTTTTTGACTACTACTGCATTGTTGTTTTCTATGCTCATCTCCTTGCTGCTAGATCAGTTACGATTGCAGGCAATTTTTCTTAAGCCTGCCTTCCTTCGTCCGTCTTCTTTTCTTCGTGCGCCTGACAATCGTACAGACAACCCTGCTCCTGCTGCGCCTATAACGTGAGCTTTGTATCGCCGTTATGTAATATTAACAAAAGCAAGACATTCTAAAGCATTCCCTGAATGAGCAGGTAACGAGGAATTTAGGATTGTGGCAGTTCTGTTCGTTCACTTTGGTTAATGTTATCGCAAATGCTTCGATATCCCTCTTCTCGCTATGATCGCGACCTGCGATATCCCCATGCATCAGCTGCCGCCATCTTGCTTTATCACCTCTCATCCTCTTAGCCCTAGCAAATAACGCAATATCGCAATGTTCCCAAGAAACTGTAGCACTGTCATAATTTCTACCAAAATTCTTCAAGGATGGTTCTCCTGGAGCGCTGTTTTATGTGAGGATCCTCACCGCGCAACTCTTTGCGATATGCACAGCATACCAGGTAGAAAGCCTCTGACATACAGCGGATTTTAACTTGCATATTTCTGGCTTCCTGGGATGGTCTCGGAATAATTGTCAGACACTATTCCACAGAAAATTGCTTAGCGTGTTTCGCATAATGCAGGAGAAACACTAAACAGACACATGCAAATGCACCAGTAAAATAATAAGTTTGTCCTGAGCTGAGAGACGTCCTTTTTTGGCATCTTTCTTTTTATGGCATTCCGTGACACCTATCTGCGTGATAAGCGATTTACATTCTCCGCTTTCCTTATCTCTTTCCCACACTCGAGAAGAGAAACAGAGTGACGCAGGAGACAAATTTGACAATGTGCTCCCAGTCCCTCTCTCCAGGCTTCTGGATGCCTTATCTCTGTTTACGATGGCGCGGAAGCAGGCGTTTCTCCACAGCTCTTATTGCTCCCAAACTGTCATCATCGAGATGTTATCTCCGTGCATCATCTTTTTTCGGTTCTTATCATTTAATAGCTCCATAGTCAGGGGCTGATAGATAGTTATATGCGACAGATATGCATGCTCAATGGAATGATAGCTCATTGAAACAGGCCTGTATGTGCACAGACATATACTTGTCATACAGCGGCTTTGTACAGGTAAAAAAGAAATGCTGGCTCATGCGTCTTTATTATTGTTGGGATGTATGGTATTGGGAATGTTATGATCATCTTTTATAGGAGCAAGACGGAAGTGCGAGAGGGAGGTAGGATCATGAAGAGCAGCGCGTCTGTCGTTGTCCGGAGTTGGCCCTGGACGGCTACCCGCTTGACGCAAAAGCAAGCCAGCTGCAAGTGAGGTAGTTGAAGGGACCGAGGTGTTCACAGGCGACATGGGAGACTGTGGATGGTTGTGTGTATCTTGCTGCTGGTGGAGAGTGTGCATCAATGTTGCGACGACATCGGTCTTTGGTTCTGATGGCGCAATAGTATGCGGACCTTTGCTAGTGTTTGTACCCTTCCCATTATGATTAGGAAGATGCAGAAGCAGCGTCTTGACACTCTCTAATTCGGCCTCGAGTTCGTCGCGGCGTGTGAGCAGTGCTTCACGAAAACGGTTCGGCTCGAGCATCATCGTCGCCAGCGCGTGCGTGAGTGAGCCGAGAGGCGCGCTTGTCGATGGCATGGCGGGCGCAGTAGGTAAAGGGGAGGCGGGCATAGCGGGCTGCTCCACCGCCGTAGCGGACGATCGCCGCTGCATCCGTAGCCTAGCATTTTCTTCTTGTTCGCCGCTACTGCGTCGCCTTGGGTTGAAGATATCCTCTTCCTCGTCATCCTCGTCGCCAGGTGGCATCGACGCATCTGGGTCGCTTTCTTGGCACGATGCCGCACGTTTTCGCGACCATGAGCGCGGCTGGCTGTCGTATTGGCTGCTTGTGCCGCTACCATTATTGTGGACGCTGAAACGTTTTCTCCGTTTGATGACGGTGCGCTTCATGGATAGCGGTCGGTGAACATTGTGCAGCTTGTAGTAGAGTCCGCAAGCATTGCAGATAGTATTACCGTTCTCGTCTCTTCGCCACAGGGGAGTAGCTGTCGTGTCACAATTATAGCAACGTGTTGAAGATAGATCAAGCCAGCGCGACGAAGGGGGATGATTTTGTTTCTGTACAGGCGGAGAGTATTGTGGTCGCAGACATTCGCGACATGACGCGTCGCGTTGTTCATTATGATGATGATGATAAGTTTGCTGGTGGTGGTGGTGTGATAGTGTGTGCTGGTGTGTATCGGGCTGGGGAATATGTTGGCTGGTATAATAATGGTCGGGTTGTCGCGGCTCCGTGCGCAGCAGCGGAGGTAATGTAGAAGAAGTCTCGGCGTTGTCATGTTCTGCATATTCGCCTGAATGGTAGTAGGACGAAGCACCGCCGCTAGCGCCGGATAGGTGGTTGTAATGCAGATCTTTTTCATAAGGTGGCGTGCGCTGGCGGTAGGTGTTCAACATATCCGAACGACTATACGATGACTGAGGCATGGGTGACCCATGATACCCCCGAGCATTGGCGGTGGCCGGGGGAGCATTGTTTTTGTCGTAGTGCTGATAGAGATGGGAATGATCGGATATTGTGGCAGAAGACCGAGCGGATGGGATGTCAGTAGCTGTGGGGGCCATGATAGCATGGAGGGACGCTCGGCGATCCATCTGGGTGCTGCAGAAGCGATGGACGTGTGCGCAGGGACGCTAACAGAAGGCAAGAGGAAGGCAAGAGGAAGCGCTCTTGGAAGACGGGACTGACCCAAAAGCAACGCGGGAGATGTGATGTCTCTTTATATATATAAAGAGAGATGGAGAAAGAGCCAAAGGCGTGCGGGGGAAAGCAAGCAGGACGATTACTAAAAGAGAATAAAGAAAAGAAAAAAAGAAGGAAAAGGAAAAGGGAATTAATTGGCGTAAAGGACTGGCAAGTTTACTCGATAGAAGGTGGCGACGATAAATTTATTATTGTCGCAGACAGGTGCTGATTGGCAAGCGATAAAAAGAGCCTTCCACGAAACAAGTTGGTCTTGTGAACAAGCTGTATCCTTTTGGACATGGAGAAAATAAAAAGGATAAGATAACGTACGTGTACTCACACGCGATGGCGCCGAATTAGCTCCGCGCAATCCTTCTCTCTCCATTTTTTTCCCTTTTGCCTTTCCCTTCCCTCGCCCAAACTTGACAAGATTTTCTTTTTTGAGTCCGCTCAATGAGAGCCGCTTAGCATATCATGTATGTTTTGGGTTAGAGTTTAGACAGATCAAAGAGGAACATTCATTCTTGCTTCGCCTTTTTGCGGCGGTATGTGGTTTCCTATAGCTATATACATGAAGACACTCGCTCCACCTGTCCTGTTTTGGTAAAAAGGTTCGCAATGAACAAGAAGGTCGGTTCCCTTATCTCTGTTTACCTACCATATAAGGGCGTCAATGTTAGATGGACAAACAAAAGGCGAGAGGTTATCTATGATCATCCCGAATAAAAATGACACAATGCTGTCATGCCTGTCTTGGCTGGCTGTGAGTTGCAGCGGTGACCCTTTTTTTTTTTTTTTTTTTTTTTTGATGCTCCTCGCGACGAATAGGATGAATAGGATATAAATGATAGGGCCTGGGACAGTGGGAAGAAAGGTCCCATACCCTGACTGTGTGGAGACGGATACCGAACTTATGTTGGCCCACAGAAGATGCGATAGTGAGGCTTCCCCTCTTGGGTCCGCTTTATTTATCTTCGCCCAAAAAAATATTCTTTATCTTACTTCGGCGTCTCTTTTAGTTTGGGCGGGTTTTCAGCTTTCAGGCACCATTGTGAATGGCACCCGGCTGGAGATCCAGCGTGTGTTACCAAGATCCAAACTGTTGGTTAATTTTGTCATCTTTTCTGCCATGACTAACACTGAAGCGCTCTTCCCATCTGAAGGTGATAACCGAGCAATCTGCATGTATTAGGAGCAAGTGCATCATATAATGCCACAACGTAGGTCCATCATATATCTTATATATCGCATAAATAAAAGCACAGCTGAAAACGCACACAAATAAGTATATGCGCAACCTCTTTATCACCAGTATCTCTGTCCGTAAACGTATGGAGGCAAGTCAAAATGTGAAGTCAATCTTTCCCATAACAAGTAGGTACACAGAAAAACTTCGCTTACTCACAATCTCCTGGACTGCATGTGGGTATTATGCAACTTCTATATTTTTATATTACCGCCCAACAAAGATACCAAGACGTTTTATTAGACGAGTATCTTTATATGTACTAGGTAATATACTATCTGAATCATGGCGAAATCAAACTAACACAGAAGGTAAGCTGCGGACATAGCACCGCTCGCAAAAAGGAAAATTGCAGAAAGAAGGTAGTGCGGCTGCACTACATCTGCGGGAGAGACGTGCTTTTTCTTTGGGTTCGCTGCACTGGCATCTTGCTGAGCCGGTAGGTGCTGACTCGCTTCGGCCGTGGGCGCAGATGTAACGGATGCGAAAGAGATGGAGGACAGAGAGCTTGATAAAGGCGAAACAAGTGAGCTCGTCGAGGGCGGCTGGGGCGGGAGGACTTCAGTAGCCGAGGTTCCAACCGTTTTGGGTATGTCACCATTGGCATCATTAGCCCCTCCGTTACCTACGGCGGTACCATCTTTTTCCTTCTATCAGTCCAAAGGTTGGGGCGTTTATCAATGTCTTTCGCTTACCGTTTTCAATGTAAAGTGACCCCGACGCGCAGCTGTTCGCATCCGGGGTCTCATCGTTTGTTATAAGCATAATTGCGTCTGCCGATAGCTAGGTCAGCTATCTCGTGTTAACCCCATTCTTATTTGTGACTTACAGTCATTGGATGGCGCGATATTAGTAGGTAGACGCATGTCGTACTTGCCTTCCGCGGTTGAGACATTCGTGGCCAGAATGGCAACCAACTGTCTATCGGCGCCTTGCATCAGCGCTATCGAGGTAAACATATCCGTTGTCGCACCATTCCTTTATAGTAAATTTTGTGAGCTCTTGTCGTTGATAAAGGCGGCGAACAAGAAATTGAAAGAAGAAACAACGTTATCGATATCCATGACATACCAGGAAACAGTGACGCGATCGCCTGCTTTCCAAATTGTCCCTTGCATTGGCATCATGACTAGATATCATAGTCGCACAAAAGAAAAAAGAGTTATTGTTAGTATCCACGCAGTCTTATTCGGAAAGGAGATTACCAAGAACATACCTGAACAGACTTTATTCGCAGCAGCCGCAACAGCGTCCTCCTCCTCTGTTTCCATGTCCATGCCAGCGTCATCGATGTCCAAGGCATCCTTCTCAAAAAGATCAGTATCCTGTTGCCCGTCTGTCTCCTCTTGAGCATGCACGAGCGAAGCTAAAAGTAAGGCGCACAGGAGGAGAAAGAGGAATGTAGTACGAAACGTTTTCATGTATCCAAGCGAAAGGAAGATCAGAACTTGATTATGGTTACGACGCAGAGAAGGAAAAAGGCAAATAGTGTAGCTCAACTCTCGCATCCAAGAAGTTGCCAGTTCAGATTTATATTTAGAGAAAGCAAGTGCTTGTATACAATGATCTGTTTGCTCTGCCTCTCTCTTTATGCCCGTATTTGCCTCTTGTCAGAAATGAGTTTAATATTGCACTGTGCGGTTGTGAGTGTTTGCGAGTGTCCGTGCTCATTCAGGCGGATATATTAATCACATGATATTCGCCGGGCTATCATCTCAGCTTAGCTGTTTCAGGCTTTATCTCAGGAAAGAAAAGAAATAGCCCGAATCTCGTGACGCCAGAGATAAATTATCCCGTAAACCCAATCTAGAAAAAGTCCAAAAAAAGACGGAGATTTGAAAATAAGCTGCCATGGAAAGCAAATATTTCAACAAACTGGAAGATAGGTCTCACTGGTTAGTATCGAAGCGAGATGATTTCTGCACGACTATATGTATAGCATAAAAAAAAACGAGCATGTAATACGCCCGCGCAACATCATGTGACAAAAGGACGTGGATAGCGTATAATGAGATGGGGTAAACCGCAGCATTGACCATGGCCACAGTACTATATATAAGCGCACGAAAACTGGCATTCTCAAAGGTGGTGGGGCGGGCTGTATAGAAAGACACTTGGCCAGTTAAAGCGGATATTGTATGTCAATTTCCATTTTTGTCACTCAGTGGGTTCATGGAGCTGGAAAGGCAGTAGATTTTCAGGCGGAATGTTGTTTGACAGCTTGGTTTTTTCATGCTTTCGAGGTGGTTCCTACGACGATCGTATTCGTCCTCCTCTTCCTCTTCCTTTTCCTCTTCAGGTTTTGCCTCATTGGGCGTGCCACGCTCGATCTGTGATCGACTGAAGCAACATTATGGAATCCAGTATCCAACCGAGGTGCAACAACAACTGATTCCGTCCATTTTGCAAGGACAAAACGTCTTCCTTCGAGATAAGCCAGGCACAGGCAAAACATTTGGCCTTGCTGTCGCTCTAAGCAGTGTATCTCACGACAGTCTCTGGGTCGTACCAAATGAAGGCCTTGTCCTTCAAATCAACCAATGGTTAAACACTCTTGCACCGAAACATTCCGTTTGCGTCGACACACCCAGACGATTGCTCAATCAAGAACTTGATCCTAAGCTGATCGTGGTTGACGAAGTTGATCAGGCACTGCGTCTGCCCAAGCGCTATGCCACGGTTAAACAGAAACGTGTGCGCGAGGCTAACCCGAAGCCAACACAAATCCTGCTTGACAGACTTTTCGCGCGCCCTCGTCAGGCCGTGTTTGCCTCGGCTAGTTTCAACCGTCCGCTGCGCTTTTGGCTGTCCAATACCAGCGGATGGTTAACCGACACACCTGTTTTCATCGATGGCCAGCGCCAAGATTCTCCGGTACAACACCACTGTCTCTTGGTCACAGATGATTCTATCCGAAATCTTACCGTCAAAGAGGACGACACGCTCGAACCAGCCGAAATCCCTTTGACCACATTTGACGATCTGGACGATCGCATGCTGGATAGCATTGCTACGCTCCATGAGATTGAAAAACCCCGACAAGCTATCCTGATCCTGGGTGAATCTGTTAGCAGAGATACGATCGCGAAGCGTCTCGAAAACGAGTATAATATTGAGTCTGTCGACTTGCGCTATCAACATGAGAACCCGTCGAGTTCGCTCTACATTGGTAACGAGTTTTCTGCGCGTGGTGTCGACCTACCCAACTTATCCCATGTTTATATCCTGGGCAAACCTTCCTCCGTCCCAAGTTACCTTCACATGGCTGGTCGCACAGGTCGTCTCGCGCCGAATGGTACATTTCGCCCTGGCAAAGTTATTACCCTCGTCCGCGATCATGGTCGCACCGCTTCCTATATGCAAACCGTATATAAACATAGCGATGTACCCCTTCAGCACTATCCTCATGTACAATAGAATTCGCATCAATAAAATACTATCATCCCATACATGCATATCTGCACATGCATATCCAGGTCGTGCTTGCATCATACGCTCATGGCTGCTTTAGGCAAGCACGACGCATGCAGAGCAAAACCGCTCATTATCCGGTACCTTTCAATAAAGGGTCAAATGAAGACAACCGCTGTTCTGAGAAATACTTACTGGTTCCACGATGCACAACTTGCGAGATCACGGGATCGATAGGTCAGTTTCTGTACAACCTCATATCTCTGTCCCCGGCTGCAGCCGTTCGTTCATGATCAAATAGACGCAGCGTCAATTTCGGTCATAAACTGCGTATATCTTAACGGATGTGTTCCTTCATACATGTGAGAAGAATCTCTTCAGATGCGCCTACCAGATTATGTATACAAGAAACGTTCGCAGAAAAAGAAAAAAGGGAGGAACGCAGGATCCGAAAATCCACGATCTTCGCTTTGGAGGGTAACTCTACAACGGATTAGCCTAAAAGAGCAAGGGCCGCGGTCTTGCCCCACATCCCAACTATAGTATCTTGCGTAGGCCCGTGGCACCTGTACATTTCTGTTGTATCAGGCTTACCTAATTCTTATTCGTCCGCTGTGCCTTTATCTCTGCGATGTCTGATTCGCCTATCAATGTTGCTGATGTCGTGTTTTTCCGCTTTCACTTTATTGATTTTAGATTTCTTTTTCCGTCTTTGTTTGTTATTATTCTTTAGCGACGTCTATTATAGCCAAACTCGTTATCAAAGCCAAACGCATGGTAAACTGATATGCACGATGATATTTTTATCTCTGATAAGAGAACAAAATTAGATGTAGTTTCAGTCTTGACGATGCTGCATATTGGTCTAGTGCGTTAGGGAAGCTTTCAGGGACCAAAGAGAAAGCTAAGGAGATGAATAGCGCTGGTTACACAATGAGAGCTCAAAGTTGGTTCAATCCACCATCATTCCAAATCCAAGAGGAGCACGGCCGTAAGGATACTATACCCTTCTGCATCAAATATACAAGTTCGAGCAAGTCTTCTACCTCATGGTATGGCAAAACGTCCCGCGTCACGTGCCTTCCCAATAAGAGCCACCGGCGATGTTGCATCAGCACTTCATGGCCTTGTTTATTCAGCTGTGCATACAAGCATTCGGCGCAGGCTTCCACAGGAGAATGCTTTATTTTTATCTGCGGCCTCTGTCCAGACGTATGATACGGACCCTCATAACAATGCGGGAGGGGAAAAAACCCGAGCAGAAACCCGAGAATTGTAGTCTCGTTTTTTGAGCAGGTCGCACATGATGACCCTCTGTCGACTCACTGCGTCACCTGCAAGCTATCAGATTACAGGAGAAAAATTGCGACGTTGACGTGTTCATCATATGAATTCCTAGAAGCAGCGCACCAGGTCGGCTTGTTCTCCGAAATGCCGCGGTGTTGGCTCAGGGCGGTATCTCAGATTTTCAACCTGCTCCCCAATGGGATGCTTTAAGATTGCATGCAGATTTTGATAGATAATCGACCGAGTGTATCCTTTTTCCTTTTTTTTTTAGAACTTCGCTCTTTAGGTTATCTAGTCAATATTTATGCATGGATGCTCATGCTCTCACCGATTAATACACTGTAATGTTTTATTTTGCACCCATTATATGACACAGCGGAGGACGGGTAGCCACGAAACGCTTACAGTAGCACCGTATATCCATTGCAGCACAATATAGAGGCCAGGAGAATGTTTTACGTTCCATTTTAATAACTCTAGGGTAGGGACTTCTTTGGTGTGAATAGTACCAAATTAACTGTATGTACAAAGTAGCCACGCACAGGCGGCAATAAAATTTACTATGGTACAGGGGTGTGCTGTGTTTATGAGATCGATGTGTGGCGTGGAGTGTGGATCGAAGAGGGGCTGCGTCGAGATTGTTGTGCGTGCAGGTGAAGTTGGATCGTTTAAATGCGGAGCAGGCTCTTTTCCTGAGCTGTCTCGCGGGCATCCAAGAACCACTTGAAGTACTCGTAGACGGACCAAGAAATGGCGGCGCTCGGCATGTGGGTGAGTACACGCGGCTTGTAGCCACGGAAGAAACCACGAATGCCATAACGCTGGTTGATGATGTGGATGCCGTCCCAGAAACCGGTGACGTTGCGGATACGTGGGTCATGACTCGAGCCGCGGGTTTGCAGGAGGGTTTTGACGACGTCGAGCGGCGTGGTGACGGACGAGGCGATGGCGCCCGCAAGACCGCCTGCCATAACATGGGTCTTGGGGTCATACTCTCCACGAGGATTGAATGCGTTGCGGAAATACTCGTAGGTAGCAAACTGGACAGACTGGAAAGGTACAGACATGGCCAGGGTGGTGGGCAGCGAGATGTAAAAGGCAGTCAGGCCCTCCTTTGCAAGCAAGCTGCGCGCGCAGTCTCGGATGGTTGTGTACGGGCTGTCGCGGAGTTGCATGCGTTGCTTGATGACTGATTTTTCGGGTACAAAAAAGATATACAAAATTAGTGGTCTTTTTTTCACACAAAGATTATTATTCACACATACCATCAAATGGATTCATAAGGGTATCGTGTGCGAGGGTTGCACAGGCACCCGCGACTGCGAATGCGAGGGTATTTCCACCGTCCTCGGTGTTGAATCGTTCTTTGCAGTATTCGTATGTCGCAAAGTGGAGCGCATGGGCAGGGCCCGCGCCAAGCACGACAGAGTTCACGCCGCGCCACAGATTTCTCGAGGCCGCCTTGAACGCGAATGACGGCGGGCCAGGCGCGGTAGTTACTGCAGCGCCGTTGACAACGATTGCAGGCCGTCCGTTCTGGATGACTTGCATGCGGGTCTGCAAAGAAAAAAGAAAAATGAAGATATTAGCCTGGTGTGTCCTGTTGATTATATGTATATTTTCGTACCTTGATGCTGTCAACGGGGTACATGGCGCAGTGTTCGGCGATGCCGGCAAGAGCGCCGGCAGTAGCGTTCTGGGCCATCGACGTGTTGCTGCCGAGGGACTCGTAATCGTATTCTTCAGCCATCGTAAGAGAATAATAAAATGAAACAAGAGTAGGGAATAAAGGTTGCAGTAGTAATAATAGAGAGAGAGAAAGAGGCTGAAGACAACGACCGGTCTTTGCACGGATATGTGTGAATGTATGTGTGCGTGAAAGAAAAAGAGGAGAAAGGCAAGCGCGACTCGCGGAAGGAGCGCTTTTTAAGAAAAAAAATTTGATGACAGGTCCAAATCTACCGATCAGATATCCCTTAGCCAATCACATTCGATCTGATAAGCAACTTTACATCCCGAACAGCCCCGCAACTCCATCAGATATCTCAGGAGCAAAAAAAGAAAAATTGAGTACCACATTACTTTATTCAGCATCAACCTGGCATGTGTTTATATGACGGCGGGGTGGTGGCGACAATGCCCCATTACATTCATTCATATTTGTATGCTTCATTTGCGAGACTAACTTATGCTCATATGAGCCACTCCAGCGCATGGACGAAGACGGGTTACGCAGGGTAGGGCTCCGGTCACCCCCACCAAAGCGATGGTTTTCACCTTCTGGCTGGTCTTCATCTATCATCTTTGACCGCGAAGGAAATGCCGGCCGGGCCGTATCCGATTGTCCGCCCTCCAATTGGCTTATCGAACTCCGCTGATCATCATCATCATCCTCGTCGTCTTCTTCATTCTTGCGGCCGCACCTGAGCTGCTTAATGATCAAATATGATGCAAGATACCCTGTACACCGATTTCACATCAGTGTATAAGCAAAGTAGACTTCTTTATCTTACAGTCGATCGTGTACAGGACGGCCGTACTGTCGCCGAGCACCCGCAGGACGAGCAAAAGCCCCGTCAGGACGTTGGACAAACACACGCCAAAACTAAATAGCCAAACACAAACAAGTACGTCACGGTGAATCTCATGTACATGCACGAAGTAAACAAAAAAATCTTTCTCTTCGGGTTCAAACATACCAATAGATGAGGCCTTCTCGGATGAGGGTCTTTTGAACGCTGCTACCGAGGATTCTGTAATGGCGATAAATGACAAGAATAAAACAGGCGCTGAGGAAAGCATTTGATGTGAAATCGAGCGAAGACTTGATTAGTACTATGCGATTTGCTGTTAAGATGCAGAGATCATTATCATATGATAATCGTTATTAGCAATTCTGTATCATATACGAGACACGCAAGACTCACTGTATCTCGTACTGCAGACACCGTCTTTGAAAACCGTATATGCACGATCCACCACAATATTGACACCAATGAATGCTGCGAGACCAAGAAGCGGTATACTGCCGACGATGAGCACAAATTTGGAGCGGTTATTACCCAAATAGGCTTTCCACAACAGTACAAGTTGAAGGAGGATGTCGGCGAGGTTGACACAAACGATAGAAAATATGAGTATCTAATAGCATACCGTTACTCGAGAATATTAGTTAGGAACAATTGCAAAAGTACATCTTACAAAAGAGCAGTTGATGGCGACAAGTGAGTCAAGCAGCGTGAGAAAAGTTAGGAGAACACCAAGAACAGCTTGAAAGAATACGATGGCATGGATGGGCTTGCGAGCCTTGAAGAAAATGGAGCCTGCGCGCATCGACTGCCACATAAAGCACACCATGCCACAGGACACAAACATCACGGCAAACAGGGCTTGTTTCGTTTTCACATCCGTCGTCGCGTCGTCCAATCCTTCCTCATTCAGTCGAGGGGTATTCATGCTTAAATATGTGTGGTAAGGTATATAACAAATAGATAGATGATATTACTGTAAAGAAGAAGAAAGAATAGACAGCTTGGCTTTTATAACCAAGTGGGTGTTTGGCAGATCAGTGGGATGTCCCTGAACCCTGGAGTCACTTTGTTCCTGAACGATCAATATGACAAAGCTTCTATTTGAAGCGAGCAGGTGCCTTGAAATCGGGTCAAAAGTCGGAAAACCGGGGAAAGGAAAAGGTAAAGACTGACGAGACGAAGCAGAAAAAAGGAATGAAACCTACAGTGTACCGTCATATTTCTTATCATCAAATACCCATTTCTTTATTCTACCCTTGTCGTTCCGTGAGGCATGCATCCCATTGTCAGTAAGCAGCCATGACTACCTGCCCAGCTATACAGACAGATCGATTCACTTATCCCCCCTCCCGCGCCCCATTCTTCCCAAATTACACTCATACCTCCTGTCTAAAAACCAACGAATTCAAGGTACTTGTGTTATTCCAAACGAGAGCTTCTGATACGGACATCTTGACGGTTGACATAAGTCCTTCAATATCCATAGCGCGGACGTCTATCTTTTCAATGGGTTAAGGCTGCATGTGATTGGCCAGAATCGTTCAATGGGGCGCCACGACGGCATATACCACCCCGTAAACTAAAACTAGCCATTGGCCGTTTCCGATGACATTATTGGCTAACACGCTTTATGTTACTCAATGACCTGTAAGTATATTATTTCCTTGCAGTAGCAGTAAAAATGGGCAGGTGTTTTGGGGCTACGTGCTGAGGTCCTATGCTGCTTCTTACGATTACTAAGGACAAGCTGAAGCTTGAGATGGATGGATAAGGCGCTTATATTCCATGTAACAAGGCGCTTTAATATGTAACATGCCCATGGCGGACGAGTCGTCGTAGTACATACTGTAATGTATCAATGTCCATCTAAATCAAAAGCGTCACTTCCTGTCTTTTTGTCACCCGAGGACACGGAAATACTGTTTTTATCCGGAGCAGCTAACACAATCACAGATGTTATGCAAGGAGGCAACGCCACTTTAGCCGAAAATGGCTATTGTCCGTATGAAAATTGCTGTACATTAGAAACGGAAGGGTTGGTTTGCATATTCTTTCGTAGCATGTAAATGTCCACCGGCAAGCGGGCGGTAAGAACGGTGTATCGGCTACGATTATTATAATTGGCATATCATCCTTTTGTTAACCACAACACAAATCATTTGGTGAACATACATACCTCTTTTGTTTTTTTTCTTCTATCTATCAAGAGATTAATGGAGATCTATGTTCTGCGATGATATACTGCTGAGAGAGCTAGCATGAGCATGCACCCGATAGTCAAGTCTGAATTTTGCATCATGCTCGGTGGACCTGTTCCGGGCGAGACATGTACCACACTAAATAAATCGAGCTTTTTCTGAGAAAGAGGGAGTGGCACAACCTGTTTTCATTCAACGAAAAATTTGTGTTCCGTTTAAATGGTATACCATTATTAATCGCAGTGGTGGCGCATGTACTGCTCATCCAGAAAGTAAATGAATATTGCTCTGGAGGACATTGCTGTGATCCGTATGCAAACTTTGACATGTTTGCCTCTGTTCCTTGGATCAAATTAAGGGTGATGACGCTGTGTATATCTAATCATGGGTACCAAGCCAAGCTAGGTCATGTGCCTTGTACCTTTCTTTTATGTACTGGCGAGCTTGGCTCTATTTTCGTGTGGTATATTTGTGAGAACTGCTAATCGATGTCAGCAATAAAAGATGCCGGCAAAAACAAGTGACAGAAAAACCATTTTTGCTTATAGCCTGCTCAAAGTGCGTATACTTAATATCTGGCTGAAGCGCTTTTTAAAAGGTAGACGCGGTAAAAAGCAGTGGCCATAAATAAAATGGTAATTCTAGGGCTACAATTCGCCCAATGGATAGGTGTCAAACATCCTGCAGGGCCTGAAGCCACAGTTCTGTGTTGTAGAGCATCTTATATTCTCGTTCCGCGTAGTCGATCAAGCAGGGTCCTTTGGGTTATAACAGTAATACCGTCCTATTTGAGGTCTTCCTCATGGAGCTCTTTCTTTTTTAGGATAACCATGCCCCGCAAGTGCCACGCCCTTGTCCCACGTATGTCCCACATATACGACAAACCAGGAAAGAGAGTATAGCAAGAAAGTTTGCGTGGCGCCATTCTCCATGATCAGATAATCTCCATTGGACTGATGTCAACTAAAGGTTATATATTTATCCTTCCTCCATCCGTTTATCGTTCTTCCTCTTTTGTGTATATCCGACCATGATGATTGGCCCTTACGCAGAAAATCCACTCTCTCCTCTCTCGGAGAAAGATCAGCCCTTTTTGCGCTCTTATAGACTATTTCCCGGCGCCAATGAAGCGTGTACTTTGCCTATCGATTTCTTCTTTTCGATTCATGAATTTCTTGTATCACATACGTATCATGATTGATGGCAACAAATGAGACAAACAAACAGTGGCAGAGGACGGTACGCCAGACATGTGACGCGAGAGACCCTTTCTCGCTATTAGCGTGGTTTTTCTCATGTTCCAATTATAAATTAAAAACTACTCCAACAAAATGCGTTTTTCTCGACAGATTTCATCAAATGGTTGCTCACGATGCTTCTTATGGCTGGAGAGCTGTTCATGGGAGACGTCTGAACAGCTTTTTGCTATGCTCTTCATTCAATAAGCGTGGCTTATAATATAATTCACCGCATCGAACCGTTTTGCAAAGTAGGAAATACATAAATTCAAGTGGTCTGCATATTTATGCAATACTTTCAAAAAACAAAAAAAAGAACAGACACAAAAAGCGCACACGAGACGTAACAAGGCCCCTTTGTCTAGGAGATAACGGAAAGTACCCTGGTGGGATAACAAGGTACCGAGAGCAATACGACTTTCTATGCGCATCGTTCTGGCACAGAGTAGCGATATAATACAGAGATCAGAGTTAGGCCATGTCGTCAATCAGCACATGAGTTCCTAATATAGGACGCAATTGGTTTGTTTCTCTTATAGTTTCGACCGCATTTTGAAAACGAGGTTTATTTTTCGTCCTAACAGACTAGCCGATACGCACATAGCTTATATCTGTATATAATGAGCAGCTACTGTATATTTTCAAACGTTCCTCTTTACTGCACTATACATGCGAGCATGAAATCTATAAGGAAGACAACGAGAATAAAATTTCATTTTGTAAGCATAAAACTAATGCATATCTATTCATGCTGGTGAGAACATGAGAAGCTGAGCTTCTGTGCGTCGTTCTGGAGCAAAGTTTATATCGTACCTGTAAAACGCCGTATGCACTGGTTATAATAAATGATCAAAAACTCGAGGTGACTGTAGCGAATAACGCGAGTACGAGTTGCTCCAGCCAGATGCCGATCGAGTGAAAAACGCTATTTTTCTTTTAGGTCCAACCAGCAAGTCTCCTGCAAGGGGTTCTATATGATTGCTTATGAAGAAGGTTTAAACAGTATTTGCGTTGATGCTTGCTTATGTATGCATGTTACAGGCATGTCATCGAACACGTTGATATACCTTGCAATTTACGGAGAAAGAAAATGGGGTCCAGCATGGTGGATCTTGCAGAAAAATGGAAGAGCGGGTTTGAAATTGAACAAAAGATGTTTCTAGAATGCCTCAGTTTGAAACAGACTGATTCGATTCAAATGTTTCTTGCTTGCAAATGAGGTTTGGTAATTTCAGTGACACTTCACCCAAGACAGATTTGCTAATGAAAAAAGGGGCAAGTAACGAATGTTTGTTTACCTGTATACTGATAACGGGGTACACGAAGCCTGCATAGAGATGGTGTGCTCCGCTCTTTATTGAACTGATTTAGTAAGATCGGCAGAACGAAAACAAAAAAAGATTTCGTGTAGTTACATAAATCGCAGGAAAAAAGAGTTGTCTCAGTCAAGAGATGAAACTTTACGAATAATGATGGGGTGAAGACCATTTGACGCGTATACAGTGAACATTTTTGTTTCAAAATGCGCAGCACCCGGGGCGAGGTAAAAAAAAAAAAAAAAAAAGGAAAGTCAGCCAACATTGGTTAAAGCAGAGAGAGCAACGTATTACAAACACATTCACTCACGCACGCACACACACACATAGCACACACGACAACACAGAAGTACAACTCACGCGCACCACCCACCTAAAAAAAAAAAAAAAGAAAAATTCTGCTGAGCGAACCCTCTGCTCCTTACCCACTTTTGCACTTTGGATCCCATTATGCGTCCAATGCCTGCTTCATTTCTTGGATGGTGTCTTAACAACCAGTTCCGCATACGATCTCGGACTCCCGATGACGAAGAAGTGCACTTTAGTTTATATTTCGAAGAGCGGTAAGTTGCAATTCTGCAAGATTACCAAAATAATAAAAAAAGGTACTAAGACGCGTCTTGTTTAAGGCCCACCATTGTACGATGCACGGCAACTGTGAAACACATACGGGCAGGGTCTTTTCCTGAAGTAGGGTCGCCCTTTGTTCGTGTCGTCTGCGCTGGTCTCGCCACTTTATGCCCGGTTGAGGATAAAAACCAGAAATACAAGGAATGGGTCCTCGATGTCGACAGTATCCTCGTCCTTAAAGTACAAGCCCCTCCCAAATCAGTCATTACAGCAATGAGAGAAGATCTGGGAGAGGCCAATGTGCCAGAGCCGGATCTGGGCGTACCCGTTATTAAAGAGAGACCGAAGCCTACCAAATCTTTGATCCAAGTAGAATCAGACGGCGACTTGTCAGACGAAGCATTACGAATACGAGAGGCCAAGGAAAATCTCCAGACTGACTATGCCATTTCTCAGCTTCCAAAAAACCAGCGGGCAAAAGAGAGAAGAGAGCGAAAGCAAAAAGAACACGTCGATGGTGTCAAACGCTGGGTGGATTACCGCAAAGATCTACGCAAAATGGCAGACGAAGTGGAAGACGAAGAGGAGGCCGAAGAACGGAGGAACCTCGAGTCCGGTCTCTACAAGCCTGGAAAACCGCCGCCCGCCTATGAACGAGAAGGCAAGAAAAGGGAACCGAAGATCCGTATGGATCGTTACGCCATGATACCAATTTCCGATAAGCGAGCCGCAAAGTACCCCGTCTACGAAACATACACTTATGATCACAACGCCGAGCAAAGAGAAGAAGAAGCCAATATGCCCACTATTAGACTAAAAGATGTCGTACCCGAATCAAGCTTCCAGTACTCTCGAACAGATTTGCAATCCTCCGCTACATCCACAGATGGTGAACAGCAGCAGAAACAAGATAAAGTCAATTTGAAACGCAAAAAGTCCACCAAGAGGAAGGCGGATGATGAACGGAGTAGTCACACAGCTGATGACTTTGAAGACACGGAAGAAGACGAACGATCAAAAACCGCGAAAACGGAGGAGGAAAGCGATAGTCACTATTCGAGCTACCTTGAACCGAGCTCTGTTTCAGAAATGAGCGGCGACCAACTCGATAACAAGAACCCCATCGCATTTAATGATACCGAGTCCGAAAACGAATCGTATGTGTCCAGTGACCGTCGCGAGTTCCCGGCTTACCTGCCATCATCCGAAGACAGCCGGTCCGATGATGTCTCTGATGAATCCGAGGACGAGATGACCCTGCCCTCCTATGACAGGGACGCCGACAAGTTCGATCAGGTGGGCGAACTCGAAGACAGGCGCGAAACGGGTGAGGACACAGGAAGTCCTGAACCATCCTCTGAGGAAGACAGTGAAGAAGACGAAGACGAAGAAATCGACCCGGAGCTGCAGAATGCACGCGTCGTGGATCGAGACGATGATGAGACAATCTTTCGCCGCGATGAACTCGAGACTGAAAGCGAAGATGAATCCATCGATCACGACGAATACATTCCCAAGTTTCGGCCCGCTTTTGAACCTTCTACTGTTGCCGTTGACGACGATTACGGTGGTTTCCCTTCGTCAGACAGCGACGATTCTTCCGATGAGGATCCATTACGAGATCGGGCGCCCCGCGAGACCCAGCTTACGACAGACTCCGAGATGGATACGGACGAAGCTGAAGCCGAACACGCTGCCAAACCTGACCGCGACGAAGCAGAATCTAACGCGTCCTATGTGTCGTACAGCGATGAATCTGACAAGGCTGAATCCGAGATCTTGCCTATGCACCGACTTGCAAAACCGCGCAGGACCGACAAAGACGACGATGAGCATGCTTCTATAGCTACGTCGGATTCTGGCTCAGACTATGACGAAGAAGAAAGCGGGTCTGAATCTGAGGAAGAAGAATCAAGGTCGGAAGAAGAGTCGGAAGAGGAAGAATCTGACGAAGAACAAGCTGAAGGCGAAATATCCAGAACATATCAACCACCGGAGAATTACCGTGAAGATGAAAGCCTAGGCGCATCGGATGAAGAGGGCTCGTATGCAAGAGAGGTGGATATTAGAGAGATCATGGTGTCAAGGCGCGGCGTCGATAGCCATGACGATAGCGACGAGGACACGAGCTCATTTGATAGCGAAGAGGAAAGCGACGAGGACGAGAGCGAGGAGGAAGAGGAAGAGGAGGACGCGAAGATGCCTTCCAAACTGACGAGCGTGTCTGACGCTGGTCCGTCACGCGCAGCACGAGTCTCACGACCATCCCTGTCAACTGTATCTCATAATGACGAATCTGCAAGCGAGCTTCCGGACGAGCAGGAAACCAGAACGACAACGCCTGAGCCGACCGTGAGCGTCAAGGGTTTCGGCAGCGACGACGGGTCCTACTCTTCAGGCCGTCGGCGGTCTGCGGGTGGTCCGCCTGAGGTATGTTTTGAATTGAGTACACAAAGAGAAAAAACGACTGATACGGTAAAACAGATCCCTGCTTCGAGGAGCCTCAGCCGCGGCAGCTATGCATCCATCTCAAATCGATCCGACGTTAATGCAACAGAGCACGCTGAGGCAGTCTCCGTTCGTTCATGGCTACATACATCCTCTCCAGCTGCCTCCAGTGTGCATGACACCGCAAGCCGAGAAAAGCCGCATGCCGAAGATATAGCTGTCGCGAGCGATAACTTTGGGGAAGACAATGAATTTCCTGCACGCTCCCCGTTGGTTAGCGTGCCTCCCCATCTGATGCCTCGTCGAGGACGCGGGCGTCCACGCAAGACTGACGGGGATGACGTGCCTATTCGATATCTAGCGGATTCAGCGAGCGTGTCCGAAGCCTCCGACGCGACAGCAGGAACCGAGCCGGTGACAACGTCTACGCGGGGCCGAGGTCGAGGCCGAGGTCGAGGCCGAGGAGCAACGAGAGCAGCAGCAGCTCCCGCAACAGCGCGAACGCGGAAAGCAGAAGCACCCAGCGAAACAGCGGAATCATCGACTATTGCTCGACCGGCATCACCGGGCACCGTGACGTCCGTAGCATCGTCAACAGGCAGTCGCGGTCGCGGCGGTGGAAGAGGTCGTGGCCGAGGACGCCCGCCCAAGATTACTACAAGTGACGCATCTTATCATCCACCGTCCGATGCTGTCGAATCTCAGCCAACATCACCTTCCACAATTGCATCCGCCACATCATTATCTAAAGTGAGCCGTGGACAAGTCTCGAGACGCGGACGCCCACCCAAGGTCACTACAAGCGACGCATCGTATCATCCACCGTCCGATGCTGTCGAATCTCAGCCAACATCACCTTCCACAGTTACATCCGCCATGTCATTATCTACGGTGGGTCGTGGCCGTGGTCGTGGACGAGGACGGGGACGCCCACCTAAGGTCGCTGCGAGTGAGGCGTCTTACCGCCCGCCATCGGAAGCCCCAACCGAATCGCGGTCACCCTCGCCCGACACCGTGACATCCGCCGCATCGTCGTCTGTCGCGAACGAAGGACAAGACCAAAGGAGGGGCCGAGGCCGGGGACGCGGACAGAGTTCCAGAAAAACAACAGCTACATCCGCCGCCATCCCATCTGAACCTACATCATCTACTGCTTCGACCCGTGGCCGTGGCCGCGGCCGGGGGCGAGGACGGGGGCGAGCGGTTGCCAGCACCGTCGATCGGCGTGCCTCGCGGACACCCTCTCCTTCAGCGGCGGCCGAGGAGCAGGGCCTGAGCGGGGATACATCGCAGAGTGACAACGCCATAAGAGAAGACGAGACGAGTGACGCGTCTTCAGTAAGCATCGGACCCATCCAACAGTTAAAGAGCAAGGGAAAGGGCAAGGAGCGAGTGGTGTACGAGCTATCGCCACGGTCTTCTCGATCGTCTTCACCTAGTGAAGAAGAATTAAATGAGCAAGACGAGAGTCATCATGCATCGTCAGGCCAAGAGCAAGTAAGCAGTTCGTCGAGCGATAGCGACAGCGACAGCGACGATGTGGACGTGAGCGATGTGCCGACCAGCGACGAAGACCACGTCAAACTCCCAGCGCCCTTCACCAAACCACGCTACTCTGCGCCACCTGCCCCCGAAATGCCGAGACGCGGCTACTTTCGTGGCCGAGCACGAGGGCGAGGCCGTATCCAGCGGGCATACATCAATTGGGCCAAGATGCCCCCGATACCCCCCGCGCCTGCCGTTTTCGAGGAAGAAGACGCTGCAGCAGAAGCGGCCGCTGCCACCGCTGCTGCTACTGCTACTGGCGAGAGCTCTACGTCTACTCCTCCTCGTGTTGGTCCTGCTTCCACACCTAAATCACCTGGACGGCCAAAGGCTGCCGAGACAACGAAGGCCACCAGCACCCCCAGCTCAAGATCATCCACGCCTCGAGCAGAAAGCCAAGGCTCAACCCCATCACAGCCTCCGCGTCGTCGTGGTCGACCCAAGAAAGCAGCAGAGTAATATTCTTTGCATGTTTTTCTTTTTATCATTCGTACATATGCATCCTTTCATCCTTGGATTTCCTTGTCAAGTCGAGCGATAAAAAGTTAGTTAATTAATGAAAATAATTCAAAATCGTATATATATATATAGTATTAAACAGTTATTGAAGAATAATGACATATACAAATGATGAAGCACATTATGCATTTTTATCTTGGAGACGAGGACGTGGCGTACGCTGTCGGTGTAGAACGAGCCTTTATGCGTATTATACAGGTTATGATACAAATACTAGAGAGAATACAGACGGAGCTCGGGAATAAAAGGGCGGTTGAGGACGCAGATGCTTACAAAAACATCAGGCAGGGTGAGAAAAAATGAAATACTGTACATGTTCAGGAATCTGTGCCAGCTTATAAAAACCAAAGCTGACAACGGTAGCTGTGGGAAATTGTGAGCAAGGACAAGGGCGGAAAGGGCGGTTTCCAGTCCTCTTACACATCATTTCCTGACAACAGCTCGCTTCCATCTATCTCTTTTCCGTTTCAACTGCCTCACGCTCTCCGTCAGTGTACAGAAAATATGGCACACATTCATGAAAGCCCTATAAAGTACGAGCATACCAACCTCGTCGACCTGGTCCTGAGCAACCCAAACCAAAAACCCGAGACCCATCCTCTTTATATTGATGCGCGCACAGGCGAGAGTGTCACACTGTTTCGCTTGCGGCGTCTGATACCCTGGATCCATGCCGGTCTGGAGCGCGTCTATGATATGAAAAAGGGTGATTGCGTGTGTGTCTACTCCCCTAACACGGTAAAAGATATAATTTGATAAACAGCTGTTGATGTTTATCTTCCTTTTCCCCTTGAACTCATCTCATCTCTGAATTCAGATTCACAATGGTCCCTTATATCTCGGCGCACTGTCTGCGGGCATCACCATCTCACCTGCAAACACAGCTTATGTCGTCGATGAGCTCGAACGCCAGCTAAGAATGACACGTGCCAAATTAATCGTGGCACACCCCTCCAACCTCGACATTGCCCTGAAAGCGGCACAACGCGTCGGCATCGCGCCATATGCCGTGCTGTCAATCGTCAAAGATCCGCAGCATCGCGTCGCTTTCTGGATGGATGTCTTGGTCGACCCATCCTCGTCGTCTCCTGCGCCCATCCAATTATCACACAAGGAAAGCCGCGAGACCACCGCCTATCTTTGCTTCTCGAGCGGCACAACGGGTAAAAGCAAAGGCGTCATGCTCAGGTAACTCCCAAGCGTTGTGTACCGGAACAAGGACAATGTTCTCTAACGCTTCCCCCTCCCTCCTCCTCCTCCAACAGCCATTACAATTGTATCTGCATGGTGGTCGAAACAGCGCGTGTGGGCAAAGCTTGGGCGGACCCCACCGCCGTTAAGATATCGCTTGGCATTCTGCCCATGTATCACATGGCTGGCCTGAACCGTCTTGTTCAGTCTGGCGTCACATCCGGACAGACGGCCATTGTCATCGAGAAATACACGCCCCAGGCCATGTGTGAAGCCATCCAGCGTTTCAAGGTGACCGACGTCCCGACTGCCCCGCCTGTTCTTCTGCATTTGCTCAACAGTCCGGTCGTTGACCAATATGATTTGTCGTCCATCAAGGCACTCAATGTCGGGTCAGCCCCGAGCAGCCCGGATACCGTGCGTCGTATCATGCAGAAATTTAATGCGCCTTGCACGCAGGTAAAACCAACTTGACCGGAATCATGCAGGGAGAATTCTGAGGCTGAGTGTTGGATGTAGGCCTATGGCATGACGGAAGCAGCGCCGGTGGTGACCATGCAAACGAAGGATAACTGCATACCCGAGTCGGTAGGACGACTCTTGGATTGCATGCAGGGCAAAGTCGTCGATCCCGAGACGGGCAAAGGTATAAAAGAATATACGCGACCGTCCACCTCAACCCTATTCACGCGTGTTCCTTAGATTTGCCTGAGGGCTCTGTGGGCGAAATGTGCGTCAAGGGCCCGAATGTCATGATTGGCTATCTCGACGACGCAAGCTCGACGGCCGCTACAATCGACAAGGATGGCTGGTTGCACACGGGTGATATTGCACGCATGGACCCTGCTGACGGCAATTGGTACATTGTTGACCGCGCCAAGGAACTGATCAAGTACAAGGGTTTCCAAGTTGCGCCCGCAGAGCTGGAGGGCTTGCTCCTAGAATGTCCTGACGTCGCCGACGCCGCCGTCATTGGCATTTACGACGACGCACAGGCAACGGAACTGCCACGCGCATACGTCGTCCTTCGCCACGATAGCCGGCTGAGCAAGGTCGACGCACCGGGCGCGATCGCGGCTTGGGTGCAGAACCGAGCTGCTAACCATAAGCGTCTCCGTGGTGGTGTAGAAATCCTGGACATCATTCCAAAAAGCCCTCAAGGCAAGATCTTGCGCAAGGAGCTGCGGCAGGCCTACCAAGAGCGCCACAAAACCCCAGCGCTGGCGGCCAAACTTTAGAAATTCATACACGCATTCTAGGTAGATGCAGGGAACTCTTTCGTTTTCTTCCTCTTTTTCTTTTGAAAGATATTATTATTTGTTTGTATGTAGTACATCTATACACATTATTTTTCGTCTTTGAGGGTAGCGAGTGCATCCTCATACGTGGCAGTGTGATCGTCGAGCTTCTTTTTGGTGATACGGACGAGCTGGACACGATCGAGATGACCACCTTTGCGTAACATGTCCCTGAATGCGCTGAGCTGTTTGGTCTCGACGATCGAATACGCCGTGCCTTGTTTGCCTGCACGTGCAGTACGACCCACACGGTGGATATACTTGTCCATGTACCACGGCACGTCGTAACTAAATACGTACTGCACATTGTCCAGGTCAATACCACGTCCAATCAAGTCAGAGCAGACCAGCCTACGATACTTTTCAGTCCCACTGATAACAAGCCATATATATTCCTCACACTTACAGATGAATGTCGCCCCGCGAAAACTTCTGCAACAACGTCCGTCGATCATTGGTGCTCAATTCGCTTGAGTATTCGGCCACCACGATAGGATGTTCACATTGGTGACGTGCCTCGTAGGCTGCGATCAGGCGCTGCAGACGGTTGGCCGAATCGGTCGAGTCGGTAAAGCAGAGCGCGGATTTGACCTGCATGTGATGCAGGAGGTAGATCAACATGAGCGGTTTGAGCGCGCTCGGGCTCACGATCATGTATTCCTTCAAGCCCTCTGGGGTGGTATACATAGGAGCGTCATTATCGGTTGGGTGCTGGATCGCAATGTATTTCGGGTCGTTCAGGTACAACCCAGCAATCTTGGCCGGGTCTTTGGTCAGTGTAGCAGAAAAGAGGAGTTTTTGGATCTAATCACAGGTAAAGTTATATATTCCATTCTGACAAATGCATTCCGTTACTTACGGAAGGTGCTTTGGGGAGGTCGAGATCCGTTCTCGGCAGTCCATGATATGATCGGAGAAAGCTCGGGGCAATGGGGTCGGACTCGAGGACACTTGAGTGGGGGTTAGATCTTATCTCACATTTGATACTTCATGTGTGTATTACCCAAAGGCGCCCTTTTTGTAGTGAATAGGCTCTGCCTGGTCATTCGGATGCGGCCGCGTTGCGGTCAGGATATGGTTGAGCCAATCAAAATAAGATTCGCTCATCAGACGGTCGGCTTCGTCAATGACGAGGAATCGTAAATGCTGGAGGGAGAAGTTGGGTGTCATCTTTAGATGGTCTATCAGTCGGCCTGGCGTGGCAATGAGGACATCTACGCGACTCGCGCCTCCTGCCAGACTAGAAATATCGCCTGAATGAATACTTCACAGTAAGATGGAAATTCTTTTTGCACCTACCTATCCGAGTGACTGGGGACCAACAATTGCTGTTCCTTGGCAAACTGCTGCTGACCGCACGCGATGCCGATCTGAAGGTCGCTGCCTTTTGCAAACTGTTCAAAGGTCTCGCGGACCTGAAGGACAAGGTCACGTGTTGGCAGGACGACGAGGGCTCGGAGACGACGCACGGTGGATCGGGAAAGGATATCAATGATGGGTAGCACATACGCGAGGGTCTTGCCGCTGCCGGTCGGGGCAGAGACGCACAAGTCACCAGGCTGTCTGCGCGTGTCATACAGGGCCTGACGCTTCAGAAAAGTGGGTATCACGGCCGTCTGCACAGCAAACAGATGCGTCAGACCAAAATGTTTGCAGCGCGCTATCAACCGCTCGCCCAACCCACACGTGTCTAGATCACCAGTGTGTGTCGGTGCCACCGTTGTTGGATTCAGAAGCCAGTCAGGAATGCCCATAGCTTGTAATACTGCCTTGTCCTCCTCGCTTGGCTCTGGCTCATCGCGCGCATATTTCGGAAACGCTGTAATCGTCTTTCGATCGTTTTCGTCTTCTTGCTCTTTTTCTTTATCTTCGTTTCCTTCTTGTTCTTCTTCTTCCTCTACTAGATCGTCGTTGAAGGATTCGTCTTGTGCAATGGTATTGTCGCGTTTAGTTTCGATCGAGTCGGGATCTGCCTCAGGCAGGATGTCGTCTCGAGAAGAATCGTGAATGACGTCTGTTTTAGCTGATTTCTGCTGGTGCCGAGCGATCCTTTTCTTTTCTTGATGAAATTTATTGAGCAAGTGCTCTTGGCTCTTGTGTTTTTTGTTGTGTCTGTCGGCTTGGTTTGGATCGCTCGTTCGCTTTTGTTTCATTTTGACAGGTAAGTGAAAATAAAGGGTTGAAAAAATAGCGGTCAAAATGGTAATTTATGTAAAAAGGGCAGCCACTGACAATTCTGCGCATTTGAATTCAGGAAACCCTTCGATTGTTTAAAATATATCCTCCTGCAATATTTCTTTTAAGCCAACATATGCCCAGCTCACATGTGCACGTATATCCTGTCATCTTCTACGATGAAGTGTAAGACTTGTGACGACCGTTGATACTGGCAAAAGGTGGGCATCACTAGATTTTTATCGAATTGTGTAGATACTCGATTTTCCAAGTGACAAATTCCCGGCTATTAAGTATAGTCATTAAAGCGCTACTCGCCGAGTAGATGTTCCCATATACAACACATACCGTCACGCTATTCTGCGTTCATGTTCCTACAAGGGGGAGATAAACAGAGGAGAATAGACTAGTCATGTATGCTGCTTTCGTCTTATGACCCATGATATAGAGCCACGATCGGATATCTTCATCCATATGATGAAAAACAGAGCTACCGCGTATTAGAAATATCGCTGCATCTACGCGTCCCATATCGTTGCGAAAGGACTTCACTCTATTTTTAATCCAGTACAGTAACCCTCTCCCGTACTATAATAATATACTTTTGTATACAAATCCTTAACACTATGTTCTTGACACGCCAAGACTGATTCATCTCTCAATCTCTCTTTCCCGTTCTCCATTTCTTTTCTTTTCTTCTCCCCCTGTTTTTAGCATTAAAGTTTGTCCATTGCCTCGTCAGCAGACATGCCCGTTGCTTGTTCATGCTCTCAGCAGACAGAAGAAGATATTTGATTCGGTTTTTTGGAGCAATGTGGTGTCGAGGAATTCGAGTGTCATTCCGAGGGTTATGCAATAATACATTATTAATGATAGGTTTATAGAGACGCAGCCTGAACAGGGCAAAAAAAAAAAAAAGGAAGAGAGGTTGGTATGTATGTACCAAAAAATCAAACGCGTGAAGCGCCTTTCTATCTGAATTTCTGAATTTCTTTCTCTTTCCCTCTTTCTCATTTTAATGCAAGATCTCTTTCCCTATGCATTTTTTTTTTTTGATGAAGACTCTTTAGCTTCTCGATGTATCAATAACATTTTCGGTACTTTGCTTTTCTTGTCATTCGTATATCAAAGCTACAGGAAAGCGCTTTGATAATGCACCTTCCTTTCATCGAAAATTCCATCGAAAAAACTTAGTTACTCTACTGGCAACCTGATAAAACTCATTTTTTGTTTCTCCAGCGAGTTTATATGTCTGACCCTATTAACTTGGTCCATCACCAATACCCATTGGAACTACGGTGCGATCCCGGCAAAGGACGAGGTGTATATGCACGGGATGCCATACCACGCAATACTTGCATTGCAGTATCGCCTATTCTCCATTTCCGGCATGACGAATACGATGCACATGGGAAACACACTGTACTCGACCACTATACCTACCGCTGGAATTACGGCTTTGCACCTGTTCTCGGTGTCGGATCTATGTTTAATCATTCTGAGAAGGATGATGGACCCTGATGGACTGCTATTGAGCTGGATGACGATATTGACGTTTCTAGTGATAATAGTAACGATAGTAATGATGATGATCACCAAAACGACAAGACCAAAAACCAGAAAGCGCAGTAACGATGAGTAGGTTCTTCATCCGATGACGCTTTCGATATACGTGCACAACCGACTCAGCTATCTAAAACCCTTATAACGGCGTATCTCCTAGTGTTGCGCATTTCACGTAGATAGACCTAATCTCCAAATGTCAGGGATTATTCCTTATTTTCATTTATAGCAATAAATTCAAATTATGCATTGCAAGTCAGACAAAGGGTCAAATACAAGATGTCCCGTATTAAGGAGCACCAGTTAAAAACAGTACATGCGATATTTCGAGTGCTATTGTTTTGGCGTCCAATAGGCAAGTTAGAAAAGATGCAGAAAATGGGAAAGGTGAGAAAGAGGAACAAAACGAAGACTCGAGACATGATATACTAATGAATTATTTGATATACCAGTGGGTGTTTCATCCGGGTATAAGCAATTGTACGGTGTCTCGAAGGCGTCGTCATAGAAAGACGCGACTATGCTCTCGTGAAGGGCAGCAAACGTGACCAGTGTTGCCTTTGGCAAGACAGACAGGCATGCATACAAATATAAAGCAAATTGACATTGACCTAGCAGTGAACCGTAGCAAGGGTCCGTAAAAGATCAACTGTCACACAGCTTTTTTCCAATTTGCAAAAACGCCTCCTGTGATTTCAAGCCTTGCAATCAGACAATGGTATGGTTTGAGGTGGGAAGATCCCAAAGCCTTGCCCATGTCCATTGTGGTTGGGGAACGCCGCTCTGCTCGCGCAATCAGTGTGTGCCCCTGTGTGTGCGCGTGTGTGCAGCAGCAGCAAGCACAGCCAGAATCGCCCTGTGATTGGCTATCATGATCCATGCAATTTTGAGGTTCCCAATTTTATGCGTTCTGCGAGGAATCATCGTACAGCCTTAAAAAGTACATCATGAGAAAGGTACGGGTTTTTTGGTATATAGCACTTGCCTTTAAATCTGTCGGTTGTCATAGTAAAGTGATGAGATAAAGTGGTCCAAAGGAAGAAAGATGAAAATCCATGGAAATCCATATGTCGTCAGGTCGTCACATGACTGTGGGAGAGCGGGAGTGGAAATTGATGTTTGGCAACGGCTATAAAAAGGGCTCCATTTTCCTGCTCTTTCCGTTTCCTTTTTTCCTTTTTCTTCAGGCTTCCAGATGAGGGCGGGGATTTATATTGCTGATGGGTTTACCTGTTGGCATAATTATCCTGTAAAACCAACAGGGAAGACTTGTTGGCGGGCGATTACTGACCGTCGTCCCAGGGCTACTGCCTGGTCTGGACTTCGGAGTCAGTACAGTACGGCAATTTCCTTCGGCGGCCTCACCCCAATCCAATAGTACAAATGATAATAATCTCTTGTGTGATATCCCACACGCAAGGGGAGGAAGAAGGGCAAAAGGAGGTACATCCGACTTTTGTCTTTTCTTTCATGTCATTTGAGTTGGAGAGATCACATAGCATAAGACTATTTTTTTTATGAATGAATAAAGACAATACTGTATAGCACTGTACATTACACATACGTTCTCTTTTGTCTTTCTTGTAAGCATACCGTTTATCTGGTCCCTCTTAACTTGACTTCCTGCTTTGCAAGATCTCAATGGCATTAGTATATTGCATTGCGTTTCTGTGGCAACAAGATTCGCAAAGCATCGCGGGAAAAGTCATAGCGCCTTTTTTGTCTCCTGCTCTCCTACTTTTTATTGAGGAAAACGAAAGAGACAACATGTTCCATATCTGCGGACTGTACTCTAGTCTTGTACCGTCTGTATGCCCTTGCATGGCCTCATATACTGTCAACATCTTGTATCTTAGCCAGTCAATGTTTGACTTAGACATGACGCACAGACCCTGAGAGCATGGAGCTCGTGTCCATTGCACCGTTGATCGTCTCATGCTGTTTTTTGTTGGAAACGGCATCCAAAGAATAAAGGATGCCTGATTGGTACAAAATGTCTCTTCAAGGCGTGTGCTGCTTTTTCTATGCCGCATCCGGGCGATCACTGTTGCTGGGCTACGTTCTTCCAAGACCGGTGCCTCCTATGCGTTGTAGTGAGCTCCTCCAGATGCTAAGTAACATGATGGCCAGCGTCTTCCCCTCGACCTCTCGTAAAATAGCCATTGCTCGTATGCACAGCTTTTCATTTTCTTTGCGTCGTTGCAGCTCTTTTTTGCTATTCTCAACCTCTGGTACACGTTTCATAAAAGAGTTGTCGGCGAGTTGAACGCTCCAGATGAGATTCCACTATCCTGCGAGTCTGCATAAGACCAGCACATTTTGCCATTTCGAACTTGCTTCGGGGTTCTTCAACCCTTTTAGCACCATTTGATTTGGGTCTTTGCTTTGGGCAAGCCGAATGCATCTCTTTAATGCTAGTGCGTAGAATCAAAATCACCGTGGTGAGGCTTGCAACGAACAGCCCTCGTACGCAGCAGCTTTATTTGGTAGAGGACAGATCGTGATGATAAGAGGTAAGAGATAAAGGAAAGGCGAAGAAAGACGCGTCAAAGAGAGACAGGCGCGTCGTCGTCCAATGGGAAGTACGCATATATCTATTGGCATAAGAGAGAGAACGAATCACCTCACTGCATCCGCAAACACGACAGTTAAGTACGTAGTTTACACAGTAAAGCATAGCATAATAATTTATATGGAGAAAGGGATATATAAAGCAATAACTACCTGCGTTATGGCTTCAGTGAAGCGGCCTCGTGCTCCAGCATTACCTGAGTTGCCAATCCGCGAACGAGATAGGATCCGCCTCCTCATCGTTGTTGTCTCTCGGTCAATTTCTCTTCCACTACATCCGCACCAGTCCTTATTGTCTTCTTTTCTTTGCATATTCTTCGTGATGCAGCCATATATTGGTACCAACGGACACCAAAATGCGACAGCTGGTGTTACGTTTGGCCCGAGGCACTGATGGCCTAAGATATATGTCTGGTCGAATAGACGCTCCTGAAGATCTGCTTCAATAAAATCGTTATTGTGCACAGCACCTCCCTCCTGTATTCCTGCAGACGAACAAGTTCTCCTCCCCCCCCCCGCATCCGACACACGAAGAAAGGAGGGAAGGCCGGTATCGCTGTTTGTCAATAGCATCCAAGGACAGATCCGTCTCTCTCGGCTTCTATATCAGGCGGTACACCTTCAATCACAGGGGTACCAACCTATTCACGGCCATGTACTTGTTCGATTATCTTTAAGCAGGCGCCGGACAAACACATATGCGAAGCAGTAGTCTTAACTTTTCAACCTTCGCCATTTAAATAAAAGCGGCTGACTGCGCATAGTGTAGGTCGGGTCCTGCATGATTCTAAAGACCCTTTTTCCTTGTCAATTACCGTCAAAAAAGACGGTTAAAGCAATGTCTGAAGCATAGTCCGGTCTTGCTTTATTTTTCGGAAGGTTACATCGCCTCAAATCAGCCAAGAATTGTGTGGTTATAGGTGGTATTCACTAGGTGCTTCTTATCGCAAACGAGAAAATTATAATGCTAGGTTCTTGTCCATACTTACATTCGACAGTCGACTCCGTCCGTCAGGACGGTGGGAAACAGTACTGGGCATATGGCCGATATGACGACTAAAAGAAACTGCGCAGCCAGCCAAAGAACGATCTGAACTTGCCCGCAGTGGCCGCCGTCCCGCCGTCAATCGGTCCGGCATGCCTGACGCGTTTCGCCTGCCTGTCAGGACTGTGGCCGGCTTCACCGTAAGCATATTCTGGACGCGGTCGCTTTTGTATGGGATTGGCCAGCACCGGCCGAGAATTACGGATCCCGTCCATGTTCTCGTCCTCTTCCTCCTCCTCTGACTGACCATCCTCTCGATCGCTGCCGCTGTTATCATCATTGACGATAAACTCATGATCTTTGTACTTATCCACGTCGTAACTTGAACCCGACCCCTGGTTGTTTGATTTCGACAGCGTGTATTTCGAGCTTGCCGGCGGATGGATGATAGCGCGTGCGTGGTGCCTGCCACTCATCCGATTCATGGCCCTAGAGAACGCAGCTAGCGTCATGCCTAGGGCAGGCATTCTGTTCAACAGGAAATATTCTCGATGCTTTGCGTAAGCACCCCCTTGGACCATCTGGGCTTGGTATACTGACATAGGCCGCTTCATGCAAGCTGTCAACTCAGACATATATTGGTTAGACTTCATCTGACTTTTCACGTCGTACTGTTAAGCATTTTACGTTAGAAAACCAAGAGTTATGTCCACCAAAATACGTACAATGTAAACAGGTGCTGGTCGTTCAGCGATGAGAGTGCGTACGTGATGTAATTGTTCTTGCATTGCCTTGCGCCAAGCCATTGGTTTCTCTATTCCATTGATGTCCATAAGTAAGTTCTACTTCGCTTTCCGATGTTTCTAACTTACTATTGGAATCACCGTAAAAATCTGGCCGGAGTGAACAAAGTAAGATAGGACGATCCCGCGGCAGCAGCTCTATGGCCATGCGGAGGGCCTAGGACAAAATACACAGAATGAGGTCTAGAAACGTCGAAATCTATCATGACTTACATGTGCCCTACAGACTTTTGGGCGGATCTTCTTCTTGGAAAGCGCTCCGACGATACGATAACCCTCCCAATTACTTGGAGACGTGAATAGGATCAGGGAAGTCCAACCAAGATCTCTCCTGATTTTTCCTCCCACGCAATAAACAGTATAATCCGCTTGGACTTTGTCAGGCGATTGAACGATATGCAGATTTCGCACGGGTGGCGATGAAATCGTAGTTTCTGCAGGTTCGCTTTCAGCTGCAGATGCCCCGTCGCTTACAGATTCGCCGTTAGCATTTTGAAGAGCCAACAAGGTATGAACGGTGGCGGGGTCAATCGGCGCAGAATCAATCTGACGGATGGCTGCTGGAAGAAGTGAAGGACGCGCGCTCCATCCGGGGTCTATAGCCACACTGTAAGTAGCATGCTCAACAAGTTCGAATACAATACTCACAGGTTCTGACCGTGATATGTTCCTGGAATCTTGCCATAACCCACTGCAACTGTTCGAAGCGGATAGTATCGGGAGAGCCGCCCATACCGTTCGTGAGTGAGGGTTCGCCGAGCAGGGATAAGGTGGCGGAGGGTTGCTGACCTTGAGACTGTGGTGCTATGGGGCCGTGCTCATGATCACTGCAGCATAATAAGTGATATTCTTCTTCATCACTGGAGCAGTTCCTCTCGTCATTGAAAGGGGACACATCCAGGCCGTAAATGACATCTTCTTCGTCGCTGCTGATCGTGTAATATCGATTGCCTTGTTCCTGCTGCGCATCCATCATGCTGCTGGTGTTGCCGCCGAAAGAATATGCATCAAGGCCATAAGCGGCAGCATCTGTATCACTGCGGGTGGGCTCACCTTGGTTTTGTTGTGCAGCACTGTTGCCGCCCGACACAACCTGCGAGGGAACTGGATCAAAGTAGAAGAGAGCGCCATCGGGCGTGGTATCGTTGTGGAGGCGAGCATTACTGTTGCTGCTGCGCGACATATCTTGGAGGATGGTCGCACCCACCTCGTACGTATCAATGTTGGTGATGGCACGATCTGACCCATTCGCATGGCTAGGGACTGCTCGGATGTTATCTTGCTGTAATCGCCCAACTAGGCCTGCGCTTGCAGCATAATCAGGTTCACCGCGTATTTGACCGTCCTGTTGGCGATCAGGGAAAGGATCAAGATAGAAAAGAGGATTCTCTTCGTCGTCGTTTTGCTGCTGCAAACGATTGCTGTTGTCGATCGGCATAGCTGCTGTGGGTTTTGAATCGTTATACCCGGTAGGTTCGTCAAGTTAAAAGCGTGTAACAGTACAGTGGTCTACTTTTGGAAGAGAGAGCTAACTTTATTCCATTGAAATTCAGATATATTTAATCTGTTACAAAGTGGTAAGACTGCCCAGATTAAAAGAAAAGCATAATGGTATACTATATGAGGATAGTAAGCTATTATAAAAAAGTAGTGAGCACCAGCAAAACTTATGGAAAGGTTTTGCAGATAAAAAAAAGATTGGTACAAAGCTATGTGTGTGCTCCTTGTTGCAATATAAAGAAAAAGGGAAAAGAAACAATAGTAGTTCAAAGAACTGGGACTATAAGAAAAAGTTTCGAGATTGTCGAAATGGAGTGTTGCAACTTGGTGTTTTCGATGGTGTCTTGTAGAGACTGATGACTGAGTGCGTCCTTAGCGTCCAAAAGTGTCAGACAATATGAAAAGGTGATCTGAAAGTAAAGTCAAAGTGAAGTCTGAACTTATGCATTTGGCCAAGAACTCAAGAATAAAAGATATGCTATGGCAAAGAGGAAAGTAACGCGTGTCTTGGTGCCGGGTTACACACCGTACACTGTGTGAGACGAAGACATTTAAGAAAGGCTTCTTTATTATCTCCACTCAGACCGTTCATGCAGCTGATTTTTCCTTTTTTTTTAATTCTGTGCTCCGGGTCCTAGTTTTCTTTGATTCTGGCCCTCTGTTGATACACGTTCAGTCCTTGACCTTGCCGTTACTGGACTCTATATTTGTATGTGTGTATGATCCAATCTCTCAAATCAGCTAATTTCTAGCCATCTGCTATAACTATTTGAGTCTGCTCTTCCGTCCTTTCAGTGGAATTCCTGTCTTCCCGACTGCGTTCCACCTGTGTCAGTTGCTCATTCCCTGACAGGTGTCTTCGTATCACATTCGGCGACGCACATCAATGATTCTGGAGCGGGCTAGATACTTCTTCACATGTTTGTCAGACACAGGCACGCCTAAATGTGATATTGTGCTCAATGCTCTGATTTCAAAAGGAGGAATGGACAGCAAGGGGCAAGGGACGATAAAGGTACGTGTTTCAAACTGAGTTCGGGTCAGGTTTCTGAAGTGGATCAAGGTATATAAACATGAGCGGATCGCGATCGAAACAAATATTGTCAACGACCGACCGAAAACAAAGCTTGAGCCAACTATCTGGAATGGGCCAAATAAAGGGTATAAGCCCCGAAGCAAAAAGATCATACATACATCAGTCTACGATACCCTTAGTATGGAAAAACGATTGCTCACGATTTAAACATGTCCCCTGTAGGTATTTGACTGGTATACGAAAGTCTTTATAATGTTTTGAGCCAATACCCAGAAAAGCTCTTCCACTATGGCAGCTCAAGCAAGTCTCCTATTTTTGGCCTTGAGCTGACGTCAGGACATGATCAGCGAGGAAGGAAGTGCCCTCGAGGCGTTTTTCCTAGACCTGACAGAGCAGTTTTTCAGTTTTGTTGGTCTCCACGTTTGGTCATCAAATATATCTACAAGGCAAGCCGTTTGTATCAATACTGTGTCACAATGTCCGGAAAGCCAAAGCCTTGAGAATTTATGATGCAAAGAGAATGGACAGGTTCTTATCTCTTTAGAGTACCAGTTCTCGCAAGTCAAAAGTGAGCGGAAACACTGATAAATCTGTTCTGCCATTTCCTGAAACGAACTTTCTAGCCTTGAAAGGTATTTGCTTGGACAGCCGCCAAGTGGCGTACATATCTCAGCCTGACCAAAAATCGCGGTAATGGATGAAATATAGATCTCCAGCGATTCAGGAAGTTGGGTGGTCCGCGCCTTAGTCTGCTCTGTTGTATACCAGGCTCCTCCTCAGCAATTGACATTATAGCACACATGAAACCGCTGCTGCAGGTTAATGCGATCATATATGTAAATAGGACACGATACTACTAGATTCGCTAAATCTATCTTTCAAAACTTTCTTGAAGGACACCCAAACTGGTACGGGTTGTATCACTAATAATCACTATTTCGAATTGAAATAATTGTGCATTGACAGCATGCCTTTCAGAAACTAGACAGTATTATGTTAATCAATTCTGGAAGAAGAACCATTACACAGAAAGAATGAATACATAAAGCTACGATGCGTACGCATCGAGAAATCCGGTGGACACCGATTTGAGAGAGCGACCCTCGCTCTTATTCCTTCCTTTTTTTTTTTTTTTTTTGTTCTTTTTGTACCCCAATGACACTTGAAGAAATCCAATCACCTTTTACGGGTAAGCAGTCTGCTGGGAAGGTTTCAGCGCGTTCATGCTTCTACTTTTGAAGTTACTAACGCGTACGAAGAAAGCAGAATGCGCAAGCACTCTTCTTATGACATCCCTGTCACCGACTCCCTCGTGATTCAGGCACGATTCGGCGAGACAGATTCCCCAATGGATCAGACCCACGATTCAGAGTTCGACAACTACAACTACCCGAATAAGGACACGCACGACGACAGTGATAACCATGACGACGAACATGGGGAGAAGCTGGAGGAGCTGGAGGAGCTGGAGGAGGAGGTGGTGGACGACGAGGTCCAAGGAGCGGAGGACATTGAAGGCGGCAACTACCAATACAGAAAACATACCCTCCCCAAGGAGGACTTCACACAAATGAGAACCGTACCGAGAGAGACGTTACCGCCCAGACGACGACAGCAATCCGCCCTGAAAGAAAATACGGAAAAGCGTTACAACACGCGCCGAGCGAGCAGGAGTAACGATACGCCGCAGCCCGGCCCTCCAACGGACCGAGCTGTCCTACCGAATGGCAAGGAAGAAAAACAGGAAGCAGAAGATGAAGGAGAAAAAGAGGAAGAAGACGAGGAAGACGAGGAACAAGAAGATGAAGTGTATGAAATTGAAGAGTTCCGTGCCCACAAAACGTACAGAGTAAGTCCATCCCAATTCTTTCTGCGCTTTGTTTTTTCTTTTATTAACAATAATATGGTAGAACAAAGTCCTCAAGTATGAGGTCAAATGGAAGAATTACGACGACGACTACAATACTTGGGAACCGGCACGCATGATTCACCAGTAAGCGGCACTCAATACAAATGCATTCTGGACTATTCTGACTTCCTTATTTGCAGGGATTGCCCGGAGCTCGTACAAGAATACTGGGCCAATAAACCCAACAAACCCTGCAACTTGCCTAAAATCAAGAAGCGCAAGCGAAACGAATTAGACGAGTCAGACGAGTCAGACACGTCAGACGCGTCACCCATCGAGGAGCGGTTCGGTCTCGCCTTTGAAGAGCAGGATCTTTTACCACGCATGCGAAAAGAAGGCTATCGTGTCGCACGTTTTTCACCCTTCCCGACCAACCTAACTGATTGGAATCTGGAATTGCGTGCTATCCATACAGTGCAGCGAATCAAGCGCACCGATCAGCTGGTGGCATACGTGAGCTGGTACGTTCAAATCTATGCGAAGTTTCTTCTCCCGGGTCGTTCTCACCTAACTACTCTATTATCCCAACACAGGGCGAACGGAGAGAAGACCGTCCATTGCGTGGAGGAGCTGCATGAAAAATGTCCGGATTCGGTAGGTGTCATTTTTTACCATCCATGCTGCATGTGTGAAATAGCGAATGCGGAGAGCGTAAAAGGAAAAAAGAAGAGAGAGACTGTGTGTGAAATGCGTGACATATATTTTGATGGCCTTAGGAGAAGTCTGAATGCTAAAATATTGACTTACATAGCTCATCGACTACTATCAATCCCGGATCCGGTTTACGGAGCAATAAATCATCTGCTGTCGTTTTGTATATACTCCATTTTACGTTTTGGTCACGTGGAAGGCAAGCATTTTAGTATGTAGGATGGTATCTAGAGGATCGACCCGCCTGCACCGATATCCTTGACAGCCGCGCTGTCCTATACATACACTGTAAACATCAAATCAAGCGGGGCAGATGATTATTGGCTCTCTCTTTTCTCTAGTCGCCCCCTTCCCGCATTACTCCTTATTTCCTTCCCTTTTTGTCTATCTTTCCCTCTTCCATATATTTTTGTCATTTTTATTCTTTCCTTTAATACCTCTTTTGCATTTCCTTTTATCGTTTCAGACCAGGCTGAATTCACAGCATCCACTGGAAACAGGAATAATGCTGGTCATCTCACGCGTTGTAGGTTATCACCAATACATACATGAGGTCAACATAGGACTCAAAAACGTATATTCGCTTTATCCATAATATATATTGCGCAGTTTGGAGAATCCCGATGGACAAGAGCCATCTTTATTACCGCCATCTTGCAAGCCATCCTTGCTATCGTATTCGAGGCGATCATCTTTGCATATCATTCGAACGTAGTCAACATTATCTATAATGAGCGTCTCGGCAGGCCAGAATACGGTTCCAGCCTTCTCGTCGCCTACGCCAACGCACGTTCTCTCCTCGTTTATTTCACACTTTTTATGATTGCTCAAGTATTCACGGTCATCCTTGTAGTCGATGCGGTAAATATAAAGAGAAAAAAGAATGAATACAAAAGGCCCAAAGCGGACTACGCATTTTGGCTGAATTTTAGTCCCTGCATTAACTCTGTTCCTTTTTTATATTCATATATACTGCGCTTCATCAGGTATGCCAAAAGAACACAATCGAGTTGATTGCGCTCGTCGTTTTTGAACTGGGTATGAGCACGTACAGCATCATTCAGTATCATCAGACGTCCACCTTGTTTAGCGATACGAGCGACCCGGCTGTGGCACTGGCACTGGCATTCTTAGGCGATGCACTTTATGCCTCGGGCTGGGCTGAAATCACTCAGATCTGTGTCATGGCCGTCTCAACGAGTGTGTTTGTATTTCTGGCATACAAACTCTGTCTAGAATTTGGTTGGATCATTTATAAGAAGATTGGCGCCGATCTGGCCATGCGGGGTGGGTGCTGTAGCATAAATTGCCCAAAGAGAATCGACGGACCAAACTAATCGCCATCTCCCCGTAGACCGATACAAGATGTATCAAATCTTTATGATGCTCCTCAAGTTTGACTTTTTCTTCTTTCTTGGTTTCTCAATACAATACCTTGCTCTTCTCATTGTTGCATGGTGGCCCGAATCAAGCACGGCCGAGCAGCGATCCAGTTTGATCCAGAAACTGATCGAGCACGTCAGCTTGAGCTGTCTTGTCAGCGTCGCCATGCTGATACTGGCCTATTGGGGTGTAAGTGTTTATTCCTATCGTTCTTTGAGAACGGATCTCTCACTCGCATCATATGTGTGCAGCTGCGACGTGAAAGTAAGCCGAGCCTGTATCTATTCGCGGCACTCGCCATGGCCAGCATGGGCTACTTTATCTATTCCCTCGTTGAGGTCAATCAAAACCCACTGCGCTACACCGGTTCCAGAGCATTCCTCACTTTCTTCTGTACGTACAAAACCATTTACCGTTTTTGACATCGTGCGCGCCATTTACACGTTCTTCCTTGTATATAGTATGCGTGGACATGATCCTGATTATGGTGTCCGTACCGGTCTCCATGATATGCGTGCGCAACTTCAATCACGGCTTGATCAACCATAGTAAGTGATGCGTCTCTCATATATTTTTCATTCTGTTCTAGTTAATTATTTTACTCACACGCGCATGCATCCCGCAGTTAACCATGCAACAGGGTGCGCGGCAAATCATGCGGCGAATGGCGATGGGTCAGAGAAGACGGACCCACAGCAGCGGTGGTCCATCGAGTGAAAACAAATTTCGTGATCAACGTGCTCATTCGACTTGTACCCGTAAACATACAGAACCGCTTTATATTTTCTATCTACTCTTTAATGATGTACACCATACCTTCTTTAGTTTATTTTTATTTATTTTGTTGCAATTTTGTCACATCATCATTGAAGATGATGGAAGTTTCATATATATTAAAGCACCAGGGGGATGTTACATTGATTCTTCTTATGTGGGGTAATATGAAATAGGAGCATGAAAACCAAAAGAAGAAGAATCTACCATTTATGTATTTTCCCGATGGCACCCGTAATCCCAGACAAGCAGAAAGTTGTAAAACGGTATAAGTCTGGCCCAGATTATTCTGCAGGAAATCATCGGGTCGGATTCATGCAAAAAAAAAAAAAAGGAAAAAGGGAGTGACACGTGAAATTATACAAGGCTGTAAATACTCATCACGAATGTGTTCTCTTATGCTACATTGAGCCTGCAAAAGATAAAGCAGTTGGCGAGACTGTTGAGGACGGTGTGATGAAGGGAGGAAAGTCATCCTGACTGAGCAGGTCGGGTTCCGGGTGGGGAGGGAGGGACGAGTTAAGCGGCAGCGCACAGCTGGTGGAGGAGGATGAATCCGGTGAAACGTGATCAGCGCGCTTCTTCTTTGGTCTACTGCGACGCCGCCTACGTGGCTTTTTCGCCGTGGAGCACGAGTGCATGTTGGCAGGGTGAATAGCAACGTATGGCGGGATGGCATTCTCAACATATGGACTGTCGCCGTTCACGTCCTCCCTCGACAGAGACGTTACTGGTGTCGTTCCGTTCCCCTGAGACGTGTTCTCGTGCAAAGATGTGTGATAGGCGATCAAGGCCGCGTGTCTGCAGAAGAATGAGAACTTCCACGAGGATACCACGTAAATGACTTACATTTTGGGGGGCAAAGCTGGTTTGGACTTGATGCGCGCCGACAATGGCGGACCGCCTTGGAAGGGCGTCTTGCGCACGGCCGAAAACAGTTGTAGCGCGTCTTGTTCAGTAGGTGTCCGCACATACCAGAGGGAAAGATCCTCATGGATTGACACGATTGGCGCAAGGCGCTCCAGGTGGCACCGCAGCACATCAGGCGTGCACTCGGGCACGTCGCGCAAGAGCACCGTATCGCGGAGTGTGCTCGGTTCTCTAAACAGGTAGATCGGCTTCACCCACGTGTCAGCCACGACTTCCAACAACGTTGAGCCGCGCAGGGCCTGCAGGAGCTGTTGCATGTCTTGAGTCATGTCTCGGATGCGCTTGAAGCGGGCGAGTGTTGCAATAGACACCTTCAAATCGTGGTCCATCTGGTCCACCAGGTATCGGTCGGTTGTCAGATTTTGCCGGGAGAAATAGTATTCGCACTGGCCGCGAATGGCTTCGACCTTTGTGGGTGGGCGGATGGGTGTCGTCATGGTGGATATGCTAGAGGAGGGACTCTCGACAAGGATCTCGACATCACTGTCATCTGCGTAGTCAAATGGATCCTCGTCTTCGCGTGGCCACCCTGGGAAGGCTGGGACGTACACAGGGAAAGGAGCCGGGTAATAATAGATCAGGTTCGGGATGTTGCTGGTACAACCTGTAGTGTCATGCTTGCGAGAAGCAGGATGGAAGGTCGGCACGTTGAAGAAATGATGTGCATTGTTGCAGCCTGAAGGCAATGCTTCCATAGGACACATGTACAAAGAAAACCAGATAAGAAGAGCTTGAGTAGGGAGAAAATAAAGACAGAAAGAGATGAAAAATCCGGCGCGAAGAAGTAAAGTTTTATAAACGAAAAGGGAGAGAGGGAGAGAGAGAGAGCAAAAAAAAAAAAAGCGCGCATTATGCTGTTTGATTCATGCTCGTGCGAACTGTTTATGAATGGGATGTGTCAATGGGCCGTGCCCATTTTTTGAACTTTTTTCCTTTTTTTGGTCTTCAAAATTTATATGGATTCTTTTAAAGGACGGGGATGTAGCTGTTGATGCGATCTTTCTGGTTCTGGGAAATGCACTCGGCAATCCAGACAATGTTTCTGATCTCCTGCTCTTTGAGTTTGATGTAAGCGTAAAAGACGCCATAATTGAACTGCTGCTGGAATGCGAGTTTGTTCAGAAACACTTCGTGTTCGAAAAACTTATCCTCCAAAGTCTTGCCGCTCGTCGACATGTCGAAAAACGAGCGATATTCCTGCCAAAATAAAATCACGCGTGTGAGAAAAAAAAAAGTGAAAGAAGCTGCATTCATCTTGTTCAAACTTACGTGGAACACTTCACAGGTGGCCTTGACCTGGTCCAACTCGTCTGCGAGGGCAAGCTTGGCATTGCCTTCAGGATACAATCGACCAATGGTGGGAAACAGTTTCTTGCGGTCATCTTTGGTCAGCTCTGTGCCAAACGAGTTGAGCGTTATGTTGACGGTACGTCGATCCGCCTCAAACTGTAAATGTCAGATAAAATAGGATTGTTAAATGGTGAGATTCCGCAGTCCAATAACGATGGTTGCTTACACGAAGGATATCACCCATGACTTCGCCGGTAGGACCACCGATAGATTGACAAAAGTTATAAAAGTCTTCGAGGTAAGCCTTGTAGAGAGTGTTGCGGATGATTTCAATGTTGAGCTCGTCGAGGTCATGGGCGCTCAAACAGTTTGCGAAATACGGGGCCAGGGGCGTTTCAACCAACACGGTGTTGTACAGTTCCGCCACAGTTGTTGCCACACACAGCGCTGGCATCGAGTCAAACTGGCCCAACGGGTGGCACCGTTCCAGCAGCTCATGGGTATCGCGTTCATGAAGTGTACCAGTGATGAGCAGAATCACATTGTCAATCATGTATTGGTAACTAAAAGGTGGTTTCGTATTAATTCACCTATTTCTGCCTTTCCTCGTTTCTCTCTCTCTCTCCATACTGTTTCTTTTCCCCTTCCTTTTCTTTCTGATTTTCACTTTCTCTTTCGCACTTACGTGATATAATCGAGGAACTTGGACAACGGCTGCACCGCGTTTGCTCGAATGTAGTTGAACTCTTCTACCAAGCGCTCGGTCAAGCGCTCCGAGATGGTCGAGGTCGCAATGGGCGAGGGTTCATTTTGTAACAAGGTGCCGTAATCGGTAGCGCCCAGCTGGAGACGCAAGTCTATTATTCGGGATTGTATAAGAATAAGAATAAGAATCAGGCGCGTCGAACCAAGTACGCACCTTCGAGCGTCTCGCACTGGGTAAAGTTGAGGTATTGCGTCGAGTTCAAGATGCCCGAAAAGTAGCCACGGAGGATGCCATCAATGAAGCCATCGTTCTCATTATAAAAGAGCGCAGTTGCCATTGTTTTGTGTATATATGTGCGTGGTGTTGTAAAGAAAAAATGTGGTTCAAAGACACATACAACCGCACAAAGTGAGAAAGAGCGGGCTTGTAATTTTCAAAGGGGTCTCGGCGTTTCAAAGGTAAAATTCGTGCGTGCTTTTTTCCCTTTTTGCTGTCCTTGTTCATTATGCATTTGAACTGTATGTTCTAACTCATGAGTATATGATGGCTTTTCATCGTTGTCCTTTATCCCAAAAAAGAAAAACAGCCTAATAACGAGAGGAACATGGAAGATGAACACAAAAAAATATATAAGAGAAAAAGAGAAGAATGAGGGAAGAATAAAAGCGAAGCGTTATACACTAATCTATTCATTTTGTTACCCTCTCGATTCGATTTTCTTGCTACATATCAGTCTTTTAAGGTTTATGAAATAGTGCGCGTGTTGGATTGATGTGCGTGCGATGACCGAGTGAGAAAAAAAAAGTGTCTGTGAGTTGTGCTATGGTAATGGAGATGGAGAGAGCGAGCGAGAAAGAGAAAGAGGTTGTGTGTGGGGTGTGTAGGTGTTGCGTGTTTTTACGTGGGTTGCGTGCGTAGAAGTCATTTACAAGTATAGTTATTTTGTTCTGGATCCGCCTTTTTCCTTTTACTTGGTGGAGACAGTGACCTCGGCCGACTTGTCCTCAACAACGACAGCCGCCGCACCGCCCTGGAGAGCACCACCTGCAATCAACTTGGCGTTCCCAATCACAGCCGTAATCTCACCCAGGCTCTCCTTCCACGTGCGCAGTCGTGAGCTCAGCAGCTGCCACTGATCCTTGGAAAACACGCGGTAGATGCTCCGGTGGACGCTGACGGTCTTGTTGAGCTGATCAAGTTTGGCTTCGACGAGACCAGCGCGAATGACATCAATGACCCACATCTCGACCTCGTCCTCGGAGATCTCGAGGGAGGCGGCAATCTCCTGGTACGACAGCGACCGTGCGAGGTTGTCTGAGCCGAGCGAAGCAAGCGAGAGGAGACGCATCTTGCGAATGTTGTCGTCACCATTCTTGATCAGATCCGCGTGTGAAGAGGCAAAAGTCTTGTAGGTCGAGAGAGTGCCGCTCAAGAAGACCTGGAGAAGGTCGTACTCGGGCTGGCCCTTGAGCTTCTGGATGGCAGGGTACTGGAGCAAGTCCTCGAACGCGAAGAAGTTATCAATCGCAACAGCGCGGAGGATGGCTTGACGCGCGAGCTCGCTCGCGTCATCGTTCTCATGGGTCGCGAGTTCTTTCAGAGTGAAGTCAAAGGCCTGCTTTCTGCAAAAAATAGAAATAAAAGCAATGCGGTGTCAGTGGATAAAGGTCATGAGAGTAACAACAGAATGGACGTACTCATCACCAGCCTGGTTGAGCTTCTCACTAAGGAAACGGTAGAGCTTACGCTGGGCGTCGACGTCGATGCCCCACTGCTTGGCCCAAGCGTCAATGTGGTCGAGTTGGCCATACAGCGAGTCAAGTTCGTCGGCCTGGACGGTGACTTCGACAAGAGCAGTAAATGCATCGTAGCGGAGAGGCGAGTTGCCAGGCAGAGCGTTGTAAAGGTTGAGAAGGATCTTTTGTTTCAGGCTCGTCTTGCTGCTCTCCGTCTTCAGGAGTGTCGCGGTCAGGGCCTGCACTGCGCTTGTCTGGGCAGCACCCGATGCGTTGAGCACAATCACAATCAGCAGGTTGAATGCACCTTCGACCTCTGTTTGTTGTTCATGTTTAGCATCGTCAAATAGAATAGGATATAGAAATAGATGGTGTACCTCGGTCGTTTTCAGTGAGGAAGACAGAAGCATCCTGAGCGAGTTTAGTGTAAAGCGCATCGTCCTTCTTTTCGAGCAGTTGTGTGATTTCCTTGACGTAGGGAGCATCGTTTTCGCCTTCCTCGCCACGGAGGTTGGAGATGTACAGAGCAAGATCGGCAATCTAAGAGAAAAAACGGAGAAATGGGTCAATATTGGGTGGTTTTATCGAATATAAAATATAAAAAGTATACCTGGCTCTCAATCGAGGACTGGACAAAAATGTTGGCCGACATGAAGAGACGCGCGTGTGTTGAAGGTAGGAAAAGGGGGACAGAGGGTCGGAAAGGTTTTTGTTTGGTAGGCACCGCCATTCCCGAAGCCACCCTTTTCGGTATCTGAATTTCACACTTTTGTTCGCCTTGTTGCCATTTTATGTCGAATATCGTACCGTATCCGTCCTACCTCTATGTGTGCATACGGACATACATTCATCTACTCTATATGAAACACGTCTTGACTTTCTATACGAAGAAGGAATGTCTATCATTTCGTCAGTAGGCATACCCTGACTTCCACATTTATGGACGCGTGCCGATTGAATACATATGTATCTCCAGGGGTGTCTTTTTTCATAGAGAATTAGGACGATTCTTTTGCGATACTAGATGAAAGACTACCATGAATAGAAAAAGAAAGAGAGACAGTATTTCACGTACTGTGAATAATCTCATAGAATGGTGGGGTATGTATGCCATAGACAATAATGATTTTTTTTTCGTCCGTGCATGAGTCAGAATCCGACTTGCAATTTCAATCAGCGGGGATTATCTGACAAGGCATCTGGTACAACAGCTGCTTGCTTGACACCTTCACGTCTTTTTTTCTTTGGTTCTCCCTCTTTTATCCATATTTACTAAGAACGATGCTCTTGAAACCGACGTTGGAAGAAGTAACAAAACTGGTGCAAGAGGGAAAGGGCAATACGATCCCCATTTATGCCGAACTTGAAGCCGATTTCCTGACCCCTGTGTCGGCTTACCTTAAAATTGCTGATCGCTGCTATTACTCGTTCCTCTTTGAATCAGTCGAGGGTGGTGAGAACATTGGCCGCTACTCCTTCCTGGGCGCAGGCAAGTCAATCGCATATTCCCGAGGAAAATAAAGGGAGACAGGATATGCTCACCACCTTTGGGAAATAGATCCCTACAAGCTCATTCGGGTGGGCGCCAATGAGGAAGTCAAGGGCGATCCGCTCAAGGCGATCGAAAAGGAGCTTGAGCCCATCAAATACGTTCGGATACCCGGTCTTCCCTCCTTTACCGGTAAATAAGCAGACGAACAAAAGACACAAGAAAAAAAGGAATTCCTAATAGAAATATTATGGCTACTAGGTGGTGCGGTGGGTTACGTCGGTTTTGACTGCTTCGAGTATTTTGAACCATCCGCGGCCGACCCGACACTGGGTGACCCGATGGGTATCCCGGATGCTGTGTTCATGATGTGTGATACCCTCGTCGTGTTTGACCGCGTCCGTCACGTGGCCAACGTCGTGTCTCATTTCAGAAGCGACGCGACCGACGCCGAGACGATTCGCAAGGTGTACAACAAGGCCGCGGAGGAAATCGAGGCCACTCTCAGTCTCTTGAACGAGCCCATCATCCCGTCCGTGCCGCAGCCGCCCATTGTGCTCGACCAGAAGCCAGAGAGCAACGTCGGCAAGGACGGCTACGAGGGCTTCGTGACCAAACTCAAGGAGCACATCAAGGAAGGCGACATCTTCCAGGCCGTCCCTTCGCAGCGCCTCGCACGTCCGACTTCGCTCCATCCGTTTAACGTCTATCGCCACCTGCGCTCGCTTAACCCGTCGCCGTACATGTTCTACGTCAACCTGAAGGGCCTGACCATCGTGGGTGCCTCGCCCGAGATGCTGACCAAGGTCCAGGACCGCGTTGCGTTCACCCATCCCATCGCAGGCACCCGCAAGCGCGGCAAGACCCCGGCCGAGGACGATGCGCTCGCGCGCGACCTGATCAGCGACCCCAAGGAGCGCGCGGAACACGTCATGCTCGTCGACTTGGGCCGCAACGATATCAACCGCGTATCCAAACCCGAGTCGGTGCGCGTCGATAAACTCATGGAAATCGAACGCTATTCGCACGTCATGCACATTGTCTCGAACGTGTCAGGCCAGCTCCGCGACGACCAGACTCCGTTTGATGCTTTCCGTGCTGTCTTCCCTGCCGGTACCGTCTCGGGCGCACCCAAAATCAAGGCTGTCAAGCTCATCCGGTCACTCGAGAAGCAGAAGCGTGGTGTCTACGCTGGGTAAGTTGAAGAATAAGGTATTCTTGGACGAGACATCTTAACGATATTATTTTTTCTTTGGTCGCCTAGTGCGGTGGGTCATTTTGATTACTCGGGTGACCTCGACACCTGCATTGCTATCCGTACCATGGTCTTCAAGGACGGTGTCGCCTACCTGCAAGGTAAGCCCTATATCATGAGAGCTAGACAGGGTGATATCGTTACTAACTTGTATGACAGCGGGTGGTGGTATCGTATATGATTCTGTAGAAGAGGACGAGTACTATGAGACGATGAATAAGATGGGATCCAATCTGGCCACGCTCGAGCAGTGTGAGCGGAAAATCTATGAACAGCAGCAGCAACAGCAGCAACAGCAGTAATACAACAGTAAGAAGTAGAAATAGAGTTTTTTCTCCCAAATTACTTTGATCCCTTTTACCTTTTCTCTTCTTTCCACCTCTTAACAACGTCTTTTGCCCCCACTTGTTTTTTCCTTCTAGTTTTCTAATACACCCAATTGAAAACTCTCTCTTATTCTACGATGGATCTCGATCAAGCGTCGGCATGGGTCTTTCAGTTACTTGGACAATGCTACACATTTGTGTTTGACCAGCTGCGCCAGGCCAACATTACGATGCCAGCACCTGAACGCGTTTATACAGTCCTGACGCATATCTGGGAACAGCTCAACCTTCAAAAGCAAAACAACTGGGTACCCATCTTGGTCGGTCTCATTGCAGCCTATGTTGTTTTTGTTTTACTGGCTGCGCTTGTGCGATCGGTGGTGCGTCTTGTCTATGGCTTTGTCCGATTCACCTTCATCCTTGCGGTCTGCACTGCCTTGTTTCTCGTGGTTCAGCAGTACTACGACTTATCTTCTGTCATGCCCTGGCTCCAATCCAAAGCACAGGATACCTTTGTAGTACAACAACAGCATCAGTGAAGAAAGAAAAAAAAGCAGTTTATTTGAAGTCAAACAAGTCGTCCTCCTCGTAGTCAAGCGACTTTTTGATGTAAAAGCACATGTACCTATACCTTCCTTTTTAGCAACCTCTTCCATTCTCTTTTTTTCTTTTACATAATGAAACATACGCTTTGCTCTCCAATACGTCCTTTTGGTAACTTGTTGTCACATGATGGTCCTCAAACTTGAACCACTGATAAACAAAAAATCAGCGATAAATGCCGTCCATGGATATATTTACTTACATCGCCCCGGTGCTTCGAGTACATTGTATAATGACCGCTGTCCAGTTTACCCTGATGATTGATCACTGCAAACAGTGTATAGAGATGTGCCCCCGTACCACTGCAATAGAATAATGAGTATATGCGTACTCGCATGATCCCTCTCCCAAATCGCCCGGATATTCGACTTGCCTATGTTTGCTTTTCTGTCTACCGAGTGTCGTGTAAGGCGTCATATCGAGTTCGACAGGAAACTTGATCTTTGTCTCGATCTTGCTTGCTGATGATCCGTGCTCGAACCGCTTGAGCTGGAAACTCAAGACAGGTGGCAGCCGTTTGACAGAGAGCTGCTTTGTAGCCTCTTGGAATGTATTGCCGCAGTTGCTGCAGCTGTACTCATTTGGTCCCAGTTTCTCTGGCTGTGTGTACCGGTCCAGACAGTCCATTAGCGTATTCGCCTGCTTGGGTCGCCGCAGGAGTCCATTGGCACCCCCGTCCACGCTTCGACGTTCATTCGGCTTGCCGTTGCTCGTGGCAGCCGCTGCGGCCGCTGCTGCGGATGCTGGTGCCGTTGCTAGGTTGTTGCTTCCTTTGACAGGTTGAGATGGGGCAGCTGCTTTCTTCTTCTTCTCTACCGGTCGCAGGCCCAAACTGATATCCAGCATCGGATCCACCGTGGTCGTGACATTTCCGCACCGGGAGCAAGTCACATTTGACTGGAGCAGACCTGCAAACGTCTTGTGCACAATACAATCGCAATTGGCCAGCTTGTGCCCTAACCGACGGGGTCAGACATTACCTCTATGGGATACCTCAATTCGCTGTCTATACCTTCACATCCCGCATGAATATTATTCAGGGCGCTGATGAAGAATTCGTGCGCGTCCTGCTGAGCATAGCCTGCCAGTTCCTTGACACTCATCCACATCGATTGCAAGAAACTGCACGGTCCATAGGGCTCCTTTTTGCCCGAATAAATCTAAACAAGGTATATCACATATATATAAGAAACTATCTCCGCAATAGAATAGGTTTGTACTTGCCTGGGTGAACAAATTAATCATTTCGCAGCAAAGACAAAACTTGGTCCGGCATTCGGCAGGGTTGTGGTGGTCGCTCAGAAAATAGGCCTTAAGGAGTGGGTTATGAACGAAGCTCTGCAGAATGACATTCATGAAGCATGTGTTGCCCATGTTGCAGAGACCGCGCACGCCACGGCACGAAGCAAGGGTGGACCGGTGCGTCACATTTGCAGCATCCTGATTGGAGACCTGCCAGTCGAGCATGGCTGTCTTGGGCCGTTTCCGTCGTGCGCCTTCTATAGCAACGGGTGAGCGGGGTGTAGCGCACAGTGAGATATAGGCTAGGCCCAGGCTTGGCCTCGTCGGGTCAGATGAGACCGGGTCAAGACTTACTAGTATTGCTCATCAGGATCTCTTGCTTGACAATCATCTCCTCAAACTCGGTATCATAGACGTAATCAGCACACGCAAGGCAATAGAGTGTACGGCGTCGGAAATCCATGGCTAATAACAAGACGATGAGCCACAAGCCAATATTGATATTTGCTCATGCATTGGTACTTGCCAAAGTTGTGCTTCTTTTCCTTCATGTGATTGCGCATATGGCCTTGACGCCAGCAACCCATGTAGACGCAGGAAAGACAGACATGCAAATTGGATAACGGACTCGTACACGATGAGCACTGAGGCAAAGGGAGCTATATAATATAACATGATACTATGAGATACCGTCAATATCTCTTATCAACTGGCTTACTTCTTTGAGCTTTCGCTTCTTGGTATGGATCTGACGTCTGCTCTTTTGCCAGGCCAACGAATAACGCACGGCGGCACGGTAACTCGCCACGAGATCGTTGGAATCCGACTCGTTGCTGCGCGGATGGTTTTTCTTGTGCTCAGCGAGATGCTCGCAGCCAGCTGTGACGAGCTCGCTTGGATTCTTGTGGACAAACTCGAGGCAATGGTCAGCGTTGTACAGCATGGCAAACACGGTTGTTTCATTGTTGGAGTTGAAACTCGGCGATGCTGGAGACGACAGTTGAGAGAGAGGCGAATCGGCTGCATCAAACGCCTGTTTGGGCGACACACTCATCGACATGGTGAATGTTGCCAAAAAAAAAAAGGAGTGGGGATAAAAAAGTCACCCTACCAACATACTACGCATACATTGATCTTCTATCTCAGACAAAGCAGGCAGACCTGCATAGACACATACAAGCAATCCTTTTCTTTTTCTTTTCTGTATCTAGATCTCTGTAGTCCGTGAGTAAAATATAATAGAGGACTTGGATGTGTATGTAGTGGTGCGAATGTATTCGTATAGATGCTTAGTAAAGGAAAAAAAAGAAAAAAAAAAAGGTAATATATGTACATTAGGAGTGGACGCTCATGAGCTCCTCTACGACTTTACACAAATCCTCGACTGTCGAGTCCAGCCTGCGTCCGCCGCCGCGTCCTTCAACCACGTCCTGCATTTGCTGCGGCGTCAAATCCAGGAAGCTCTCGATCACGTCGCCGTCGATAAAATGTATGCTCTTATCGCGGTAATCATCAATCACGAGGTTGCGCCACCTAGTCCCAGCGAGTGAGCTTCTGTTTCCATAACTCGCTTTATCAAGCCGACTTACTCGGGATGACTCAAATCGCCTATACTTGGCAAAATCTTGACCAAGTTGTTTTGCATTTGCCAGAGCAGCTTGTACAGTCCGTCAGACAAATCGGCCATGACCCCGATTGCGCCGTTCACGGTGCAGAAAATCAGGGATGGCGCCACCGGCCGGCTGTCTGGATCGGGTGGATTCGTCCCGAGCGATCCTAGGTTTTTATTCGAGTGAGCAACACATCATTTTATTCCACTTTCTGTGTTACTATGACTTACCGAATCGGAAGCGCTGGATCCGCTCGCCATAATGCCATTGACTTAGTATTTCCATGGTGTTCTCGGCTCTGTCGTGCTCAAATACAAACAAATGGCCGTTGCCCTCCGCTGCAATGTACAGGTTGTTACCAAGCGACTCGACAGCTGTGATCTCCTTATGCTCTTCGTCCTGCGCCATTTCTTCCAGCTCTTGCTTGTCTGTGAACCGGAATGCGCTCACCGAGCAGGCCAAGTCGCCCGCCACGATCGTATCGTCTTGGATCGCGAGCGATTGAGATGAGGTCGGTACGCTGCACTGCGTTACAAACGCGAGGTGGCCTCGCCCGCTGAGCTCCAGATCCCACCGGTAAATGTGTAACTAGACATAGAAAAAGCTATGTTAGTCTCAGGGCACATATACACGCACGTACGCGCGCACGCATGTTCTCATCGCGACGTCCTACCATGCCAGTGATGCTGACAAGCAGCTTGCCCTTGAAGGCTCGGATCTCTTCGACCATGCCGTCCGTCTCGAGTTGATCGACGAGCTCCAGCGTACGCTCGGGCGATATCCGATACACTAGCAACCGGCCGCGGCTTGTGGTCTCATACACGTCGCTCACGACCCCGGTACCCAAGACATAGTACTCATTTCCGTCATTGTCGAACGCAGCGGTAGTAACGCAGAGGACGCGCTCAAAGTATTTGAAGTAGATCCGGTCAATCACCCGGAAGCTCTGGTCTTCGAGGATCTCGAACCCGCTCGTAGTCGTGGACGCCAACTCGTACGGACCGGCCGAGAGTTTGGTCGTTACAACGCCGAACGTCTTTGAGGATTCTTGGTAAAGGATGCGCCGGGGCGTGTCGAGACTGGGTATTTTCGTAATGTGAAGTTTTTGGATTTCTTCCATCTGACCGATAATCAGGCCGTCCTTGGTTGTCAGGGCGACCGCGTCCGGGAATGACCGGCTGTTGAAGGAGGACACACATCGAATGTCCTGTTAAAAGAATGAGCAACGACGCACGCCGATTTTGTTTTATGTATCTAAATCTTGCCTTCAGGTTCACGTTGGAGTAGATAAGTTTTTGATTTCGGCTATGGATCACACTTGGCTTGTCGGATGCAGCAAAAACGTGGGTCGTGCCATTCGAGGTAAATTTGCCGAGGGCAATGGGCATTTTACCGAGGAAAGACCGCTTCTTATCCGAGAGCGTACCTTGCCGTGCATCCAATCGAAAATTGTAAAACTGTCCGTCACCTTTTTTTTATAGAGGAAACGTATGAGTCTACCATGGCTGCTGTGTTGCATCTCTTGTTGATTACCTAGAGCCACCAGTAAATAGGAAATGCCTTCAAATAGGGCCATCAGGATGGACCGAGGCATGGCGTATCCCGCCAAGGGTTCAGCCGCCAAGGTCTGCAAGGAGGGCAGGGCCACCAACCGGACACCATCATGCCACGTGCCGATTGCCGCGACCTGGGAGGCGAGCAAATTGCTTGTGTCTGTTGGACTAATATCGATGCAGGATACTTCGTGGTCCAGTCGGGCCTGTCTGTCAAAATATACAGATGTCAAAATGAAAGGAAAGCAAGATATTCAGTTTTAACTTACCCTACTTGAACCAAATGGTCGTTTTCAATCTGTAGAACTACGAGTTGACCATGGCCGAGCGAGAGGACGCACTGAGTCGGGTTCATGCTAGCGACTGTGATGTCCGCGGTTGCTGTCCATTCATCAAGTAACTTTCCCTGGATACCGCATTCCATGAGGCGCACACTGTGATCGGTAACTTGCAGCACCCGGTTCTGGACCACGTTGCCGGTGACGAGCGTGCGGCGATCGAGCTCAAAGCCCGAATAGCTGGGCAGCTGGCTCATTTCATGCTCGCGCAGGTGGAGCAAGCGTGTTTGGTTAAAAAAGGAGAAAACGAGCAGATCGTCATAACTGTAAAAGTAATGAATATCCTGCTATTTCTTTTCATATAATAAATTTGATATCCTACCGAGAATCAAACGACGGACGCAAGGCCCAGATCATCTTGACGCCGCTGATCTCAATCGCGGCGAGCTCGTTCAGGCCAACACCGTTGCGGATGATGCGGAGAGAGCTGGAGCGGCCTGCACCCGAGCATGTGACTAGCTGACCTTGGCCCTGTCATGCCAATTCAAGTCATGTCATCAATACCAGCGAGATCAGGGCATAGATCAAGTTTTTTTTTTTCACTTATAAAAAATGCAAAGGAAGTACCTGTTTGTCGAGATCCACGACGCAAAAATCGGTGATAGGGCCGAGGTTGGGGAACTCTTCAATGATTTCAAGAATGTTTCCGCCTGTGCTACCGATATGCACGAGCTGTGAGTCTCCCTTGTCCGAGCCAACAAACACGACATCATTGTCCAGGAACGCCAGGCACGTCGGCAGCGAGACTTGACCGAGGTCAATCAGATGCAGCGTCTCGACTTGATGGTTACCAGAAATGATGAGGGTCAGCATGTAGAGCGTGCCGGTCGCCTGATCACCGAGCAGAACACGGGTGCCGTGCGCGTCCATTAATGTATAGCTGCTTTGAAGTTAGCCCAGTCCCCTATTCCCCATAACACACTTACCAATGGATCGAGCATGCCTTGATACCGATGGCCTTGGGATCGCGGCCGGGCTTGAGATACCGGATGGCCATCTCACCCACAAGGAGAACACCTCCGATCGGCGGTGGCAGGGCAATCAGCAAATGATCGTTATCTTCCGAGCCGAGCTCGTCCATGAGCATCTCGCCGTGGATGGCTTGGTTGCCTCTGAGGAAAAATGTCTGCAGACAGCGTCGGTCCTGCGCCGCGTCATCGTAGAGTACGGCCAGTGTCGGTTCGGTTGTGTCGCGCAAAAAGACAAAAGACACCACCGAATTTCCGTCGAGCCTAAAAATAGAAATCATGAGATAACAAAGAAAAATAAGATGATGCAAAAAAGAAAGACGTACGCGAGGTTGATCTGGTGGTAATCAGCGCGCTGCTGTTGCAATTGCTGTGATTTCCTGCGTGCGTTCTCGCGCAGTTTGAGCGAGGGCCGGCGCGTGGATTCTCTGAGGGCGCGTTGGCAGAAAGCGCCGGCGGTGAGGATGGTTACCATGGATTCATGCACACGCGTGGCAAAATAGCTACAGGACGGATCGAGTTGGCCCAGCACCTGGCAAGCCAGGACGTGCGGTGGAGAGGTGGGCCCGATTTCGCCACTGGCTTCGGTCATGATCTCTTGTGCGAGTGCGTCGTAGCTGAGGATGCAGAACTTGTGTCGTGTTGTCAGCACAAAAAGCGAGGCTTTTTCGTGGTCCTAGCAAGTAGAATTTAGGTTGGGCGAAGAATCATGAAGAGGAACGTACGGCAGGCCGGTAGAGATCGAGAGCAGCAATGATGCCGTGGATGCTAAATTCGAGAGTGGGTTTCAGCCCATTCGGTGTCAACGTGTAGATCTCGATCCGAGTGCCTTTTCTAATAGAAATCGTGACAATAAAAGAAATCAAAAGGTTGTCCGGATGCTTTCTTTTAGAGTTCAAGGTGCGATGGATTATTACCCCAAGATCAAGTTGGCGTCATTGGGCGCAGTGAATGGACCTTTCAGGGCAAATTTTGTGGCGGTTGCTTTCTGTGCATTGACCACGTACTTGAAACAAGTCATGGTGAAAGCCCAAAACGTGGAAGCGGACTGCTGTTGGAGATAAGTAGAAGGGGGTATTTCACGAAAGACACAAAGAACAAACGCGCGCGAGCGCGCATCCACCACAACCACAGACACCGCACAGAGCGGACTTTAGTATCCAATGAGTCTCAAATTCACCAGGTCCAGCGACTGACGAACCGTCCGACTTTTGGTGCGTCAAAGTAACATCGCATCCTCTATTTTATTGTCTACTCCCCTACTTGATATCAGATCAGTCAAATTAGCTCATGGATACAAATAGAATAAAAAGAGGGACAGAAGAAGAACTGGCAGACGGAAAACGTTATTAAATGACGAAATGATACACGCGCACGAAAAATTGAAAAAATGGTTGGATCGCATGGCGATCCTTCCAGGCTTGGCGCACGACGGCCCAAAAGGTTTTCTATAATTATATGCACATGCAGCAAGACGCCTACATAACGCGCACAGGAAAAAAAAACGATCCGCCCATCACCATACTACTTTTTCTGGGCTCCCCTCTCAGAGGGCGATCGTACTATTTCATTTCTCTTGGCTTTTCTTTCCGTCGGCAAAAGGAAAAAAGAATCATTCTTATGCTGCAGTAAGAAAACTGAAGTAGGAGAACCGTTTCAGAAAGTGTACTTGGTAGATTCATAAGAAGGGTCTTGTCTGTTCCTTTTTTTTTTTCTTTTCGGTGCACCCCTCAGATAGGGTAAATGAAAAGGAGTCGGGAAGCGAGCGTGAAAAGAGAAACGATTATTTCTATGACCCGTTACATATTTTTTTTTCGGTGACGGCGGCTGATAATGGCCCTGAATCCCTCGTTCCCCAGTAACCTTTTCACTATTACTCGTCCAGCGTCATCTTTGAAAAGAAAACAGGTGCCTTGACTTTGTCCACTGCATCATTTTGCTCTGATTGGCTCAATGCCTCCCCATTTGGAAACGTCGTGCAACTGGAAACTCCACAGTATGACCGTCTTCTATTCCGGTTCGTCTTGCCTTTTTCCCTTCCCTCTTCTCTCTTCCTTTTTCTCTCTTGGCTTTCCCTCTCACTTGTTTCCTCTCTCTCTTCGTCTTTCTGCGTTCTTAATCAGTACGCTCGATCGTCTGTATATCTTTAAAGGATACCCTTTCTCGTTATCTATTTTTCGTATCTCTTTTACTACTCTGCTCTTGTTTGCCCAAAAGTCGAACAATTGCGGGCCCTATCAGTTGTCATCCAAATAGGCACACCGCAACCATTTTCATAAAGTCTGTCAATCGACCCCAACACCGCCCTCTATTTTTATTTCCGTTTTTTACACTCACGCATACCCCTCGCTCGCAAACACTCATCGATACGACTGACTTGCTCCCTCACAAAGAAAGGAAAACAGCTCTTGCGAATTTTCATATCAGCAGCATCTGAAAGGAAAAAAAAGTGTGCCCGAGTGACCCTGTCTCGCCCCTCCAGCGAAAAGCGCATCACTATTTTTTGCTCTCGTTCCGAACCGCATTTTTTTAATCTCCCTCACCATCCGCCTACATCACACACAAACAATCGTGATACCGAGACATGGATCTGTTCAATGAGTTTTCTTTCTTTCCAGGTAAGCAAAACCTAAACTCAGAGGCGATATGAACAAGCGGTGAAAATGAGTGGGCATGAAAAGTTGGAAGGGATCGAGGAGAATGGAAAAAGAGAGAGAGAGGATGATGGCGGACGGGTCGGTTGGGCGGCGCGGGGAAGGCCGGGAAGGTCGGATTCAATTGGATCATGCTGGCCAAAGTGAAGGCAAGAGCGAAAGGGGAAGGGCTGGATGGCTCGCGCACTGTATGTGTGCACACACGGATACATCATAGCCGCACACACATATACGCACGCAGCGCAGCAAGGATGGTTCTGATGTCAATATCATTTTGATTTAGCGCAAACAACAGCGCCCCCATCATCCAGTAATGCGTCTCAGCACCTAGCATCACTTTATCCGCAACAGTATCAACAGACATCGCGGCAGACACACGGTAGTACCATGCCGACGATGATGACGCCGCAGTCGGCTATTCACCACCAGTATAGCAACCATGGCAGCCTTGCACATTCGGCAGTCGCCTCCTCCTCTTTATCTTCGGTCTCCCCGTCATCCTCCTCCTGCTCCTCCTCGTCTGTCTCCGCCTCCTCCTTGTCCCTGTCAGCCGCAACCGCGACATTCCTGCCCAAGCAGGCCTATCAGCAAGAGGGTTACGACTCCTTTGATCAGCTCTTGGCGGATCTGAGTCCGCCCACGTCGTTCGCCATGCAAAATTACAATGGGCAGCACGTCTCAGCTCTTCCCCCCCAACGGCCTGCGATGATTGATGCCATGGAATCGCCTATCGCTGGTGTCTCCTTTGAGGGCTTACCGCAGTCTCTTCATCACTACTCTCCTCACCATCAGCTGTACCAGCAGCGGCAGCGGCAGCAGCAGCGGCAATATGAAGCGTACCGAAATGTGGGACGATTGTCTGTGCAACCTTACTTGGCTTCGGATCCCTTCAAGCCTGCTTTTCACCTACCGCAACAGCAGACCAGCGCTTCAAGCCATGAACACGAACTTTATCTGCCTCCCAAGAATAACAGCCCCGCTCCCTCTGCCGCGGCTCTGACGCCCACAATGTCGGTCCATACTCATGAAGACACTCCTCCAGCCTATGCAGGTCAGAAGCGCAAGGGGTGCACAGACGAAAAGCCGACGAAAAAGAAGAAGAAGCGCCAGCCACGGCGTGCCGCTGATATCCCACCCGATCCTAACAAGCCCAAGCGCAAAACGGGCCTGAACAAGCCGCTGCTACTCAGCCCAGCTCTGTCCAAGTTTGTGGGCGGTGAAACAGAGGTAAGTAAAAAAGAGAATGTCTGCGTCAGGTGACATGCACCATTCACACACACACACACGCATTCCTTCAATAGATGTCGCGGCCTGAGATCGTAAAGAAATTGTGGGCGCATATCAAGCAGCATGATCTGCAGGATCCTGCCGACCGACGTTTTATCCTGTGCGATGACGCCCTGCGCGCCTTATTTAACGTCGACAGAGTCAACAGTTTTGCAATGAACAAAGACCTCACTGTACACGTCAGCAATAAGCCGCCTGCGCCGCCGGCCAAAGCGGAAGACCGCGACACAGACGATGCACACACCCCGGCATGCGCAAGCACACCGCTGGCTGTCACTACAACAGGAAATGTAATCCCATCGACGTCGCCTGCAGCCACTGACGAGACACCCGATGTTGTGACACCTACTGATTTTGATCCCCAAGGATTCCTCCTCGAACTTTGCCAATCTTCTCAGTAATATTTCGTTCGTTCTCTGTTGTCATATATCAGCCCATGAAAAGGAAGGAAGGAAAAAAAAACCAACAGAAAGGACCAAAATAATCTGTGCTGTACCCCGTTTACATATATTGCCTCCACATTCACACGTCATATTACTCAATCATTTATGTATCTATGCTATACGTACGTACATACAGTATCTATTTCCTATGGAAAACGAGAAAAACAAAAATCAGCCACTGCATGGCATATTTCGCAAACTTCAGTAACACAAGAATGGACGGGGAGCAAGGCATGCTTGATTTCATATGAGAAAGAGAAAAAAGAAAGGGAACTCATCGAGGCTATATACAAGAGCGACAGCAGCTGCAGGAGAACAAAAATAAAGGCTGCCGTGTTAAAAGGAGCCCGGTTCCTGGACCAATCCGCCGTCGCTAAACAGCTGCTTGGGCTCATGGGTCGACTCGCCCGTTAGGGAAATCGGCTCCGCGTTGTCCTCGACACCTTCGGGCGTCAGCATCAGAAAATCAGAGCTGTCGGCCGCGCATAGCAGCTCAGCCGTGCTGCGAGATTGGTAAAAATCAGCCGGTGCATGAGTAGACGTCTCGCCTTGGTGCTGCCATGGGCCAAAGGGTGCTTTTCTTCATAGTAAATGCTGCTATAGTCCACCGGGGTCAAGGCAAGAAAGTTCATGGAGTAAATGTTAAACTTGTAGAAAAGAGAAAAGAGAATAAGGGATAAGAAGACGAAGAATAAAATAGAGATTATTTAGCCCTTGGGATGCTTAAATAAAACGAGACTACCGGCTGTACAAGCGCGGGTTCTAAAGAAGGCGCAGGCATGTGGAGTGATATTTCCCTGGACACAGTATTGAAAGACCTTGAAATTATGGTTCGGCTTTTTAGTCGCCCGACGCGTCACTTGAGCTAAATGCCCACGTGCGCGCTGTGAAACGCCCAAACATTTCAGGATCGTGAAGACACATGTTTTGCCCCGACTGGCGTCCAGTATGCTTGGAGAAATGTCGTCAATCATCTGTGAGCAGAGGGTCTAACGGAGAAGAGACGCCGAGCGGAAAGCGGTCGAGCGTGTTCATGTTTGTGCATAGGTTACATTATATGCAACTGTTTACAGGAGTCTTCTTACCGAAAGGCATATTTTTCTTATTGTATCTTGAGAAATAGGATCAAACGAAGGGTATGTGAAGCAATAGAGATAATAATGCACCCCTAAACGAAATACATAAGGGGTCCAAAAAGAAATCAGATGAAAATACTATGTATAACACGGACTGTATGCGCGTTGATATACTGTAGCATATCTATCCGTACCGCGCACAAAGGTTCCTTGCCTGAGCTGAAACATACACTATAAAATGACCTGCCATAATGATATAATGTACACGGCTCGCTTTACATGTATCGAAACATACTATTGCAACTTATCAGCCATATTCAGTTGGTACGATACGCACTGCCTATTGCAATATGCACTAGTATACATTTTGGCTGCGTGGCTGCATATCTTCAGTACAGCTTTCCCTTGTAGGAACGCACAAATCACGGTAGCACGAATATTAGCAGCACCGGTCTGTACTATGGAGATAACGAATCACATAGAGCGCGACATTAATGACGAACCCCACGTGAAACAAACATATACATATGCCAATCATCGCATGATTCAGACAGAAACTAGGACTCCACCAAAGACTGCAAGTTATCTTCACCGTGAGAATATTGGCAAACCTGCCAAAAAACACAGTTTGCGAAGTCTATGACAAATGAACCACCAGGCTGCACAACTAGTGAAGATAGAGGCCAGAGGCGATCGAAACAGAGATCATAGCTTAGGGAGCGGTAACGATTGAAATTGGGGTTACAGAAGGACGACATGGATGACATTTTATGGAAAGGATAATCCCAAAATATGGCGCCTATGCAGCGTCAAAGTATAATCGAATTAGAAGACGGCTCCAACTACTCGACAACTGTACAAGCGAGATCAAAATTAGATCAAGATTACAGCGACATAGGTAATTTCTATCTTTAATATCATAGTCGCTCCACCCTCTGGAATCGTGTTATTAATAACCGAAAACATCTGCACAGAAGACTTTGCTGTGAATACGACGGAAGCTCCTTTCACACTGTCCGCTCATGCAACTGGTTGACTTGTTATTGGGCGCAAGTGAAGATATGTCTCTGTGAGCCGAAAAAAGGGGTGATCATGGATGTGACCGTCAGAGTCTACTATACATACCAGAAAGACTCCAGCTTTATCGTGTGTCGCACTTCCTTCGGTTTGCCTTGTGGCCGACAGTTTGGACCAACAGACGCATATGCCAATCATGATGCCAGGTAACGTGTTGGCATCATTTCGGGTACCCACGCTATTCAGTTGCAATATATCCGAACTGTGGGACCGTTCGCATTGCTGTTATCGCTGGAGCTGCCTGCAGTCGTCATGACAAGCACGTACCTGATTTCAGATATCTTTATACCGACTGTCAGTCCTATTTTCTACGCCGTTCAGCATCAACTGTGCAACTCCGCTTTTCCTGTAGAAAGCAGCAACATGAGACATACATGTAATACCAAGAAGGAAGTAGAAATCATCAAGTAATTATGAATGAAACATACTTCAGTATGTCATCTCCTCCTCCATAAGGCTGCTTCTCCAGGAGACTCCTTGCTGATGTACTGGTGTATGCTAGAATATCTCAGTCGTCGATAGTAATAGATTGAAGTATTGTTTCTGCATCTAGGATGGACAAACGGGGGGGGGGGTTTTGTAGCGGACTGATTGTCCTGTTTTATTTGTGCACACGTCGGAGCACGAGAGGTGTACCCAAGATGTTACAAGGAAAAGGGTCACTTCGGTAGACAGCAGTGGATGACCCTGGGAGACTATGGATTTGAATAGCAGGGAATGTTTTAGATGAAAGCTTCTTCTTGGCTCGCCTGGGTATAAGGCGGCTTGTAGAGGATTGTACAAGCAGGTAATGGATATGGGAGATTATATTTTCCGGGATGAAAGGTACTTACTCGAAGGAGTGTCGTCAATGGGCGTAGCATAGACAAAAAGTGGAATACAAATGGTGTAGAGGCACCAATCAAAAACAGAACATGTGGCATGTCCGGTGCCTGGGACGGAAAGATATTGTCAGCGGGGAGCGTGGCTATTCCAATGGATCGATAGGAAGGATAAAGGGCTTGCGAAAAATAAATGATATTGTCGAGATGTTTGAGACGATTTTACTGAATGAAAAAAATAAAAAGTGAAGAATGCGATGGTACAGACACATAGATGCAAGAAGGAACAGATGACGTTGGAAAAGGAAAGGACAAAGAAATCACTGTGTCACAATAATTATGGTATTTGTTTAGCTCCCTTTCTTGCATAAAACCACCAAAGTGTATAATGAAGAATCAAACTACAGAGCCTGTTTATTGAAAATATACAGTGCCCGCTCGATAACTCGATACTCGTTAACTTGATCACTGTCGCTGCAACCGACCTGGCCTAAACAGTAGAGTTTCGATAACTCAATAATTCGATACGCGATCATCTTTCCACCAAACAATCGAGTTAGGATCAGCCAATAAAAATCCGCGTACAGGTCCTCCTTTATATGTCAATCAAATTTCAATTTGAGGAAATATGTGATGCGCACTTGCTTTGATTCAGGTGCGCACTCTGCGTCCCTTCCTCCTTTGCTATCTGCATATAGTTCCTTTTTCTATCTTGGGCATATTAACATGGTTGACCCATTTGGTCTCTTTGTCAGGCCGAATTCATCCTTAGACCACTCAGCAGACTGACGTTGACTGTACGGAGGCGTTGTGCTCTTACGCTTGCGGCATATAGCGAGCTTTTGGCGGTTGGTAAGTTGTTGCATTTCTTAACGGAAAACAGGGAAAACAGACAGAAAGTTGTATGGACAGTAGTCAGAGGTGATTTCCCAAGAACAGAATATTCTGGTGAATGTTTCCTTCACGAACTCGGCCGAATCCACTGTACGATGCTGTCCCTCTCATTTTTTTGTTTACTATGTTCTCTGGCTTTTTGGGTATCTCTTTCAGAGTATTGTTGATTTGTTAATCTACCATAATATCGAGTATCTCTCATTTTTATAACGATCTCTTGAGCTTCGCTTCTGTTTACTCTGGCCGACGCCAAAATTATGGCCAGAGTAACACCGAATTACGGGACTTACTGCCAATTTATACACCCGATCACGATGCTGATTCATGCGACAGAGCTGCTCTCCTTCAATTACCCATATTCTCCATTTCCATCATGCAAGCATATACTGGATACCGTGAAGTCAACCGAATGAGCACCCATTTCGCGCCGTCATTCGAGAATAATAGTTGTAGTCAAGCCGTCAGTATCAGCTGCCCCGGTCATGTTTAACCTTCCTCCTTAGTCTTTGTACCGTCTTGTATATATATATAACACCTTACTATAAATGTGCTGTACCCTATATGCATAATGAATAGCGCTAGCCTATCCGCACAGCGACTGCGCTGAAAGGATGGGACTGAAGGAATAAGGAAAAGGACGGCATAAAATTGTGGATTTTGAAACTCAGGCGGAGTGCACCTTTTCGACTATTCATTATACTGTATGTCCAGCAACCCTCCTGCATAGATCACGCCGATCCCGAACGACATTCATTTCAACGATGAGCACAATGCTCATGTCGCCAGCACGCACAAGCCACAGCCAACGTAGAGGGGCAACGCAGTAAGTTTCTTTTTTTGTTGTTCGCCGCAAAACAGACCCGACCACAGCCCGCACTTTTGTTTCATTCACTTGTAGCGCATCTAACGGCACGTTGTATGCAGAAGCGGCATAAGGAGGTTGACATTCGGTTGAACGATGAGCTCATGCTGAACTGGCCAGTGCCAAACGTCGCAGCGAAGGTAATATCAAAGCAGCATAGGGTACCTTGTGCTTGAAAAAGCGAAACCCATTCATAGGCAGTGCTTTTTGCTTCGCTCCTCCTGCGCCGAACAGCGCCATTTTACACACACATCATATACCGCGGGTGACATCGCGTTCGACGGTGAGGCGCAAGTCATTAGCACCGAAAAAGCACAGCCGATTGAAATGCAAGAGGAATACTGTATGCTTTTTTCCCATTGTTGCGTTCGGACTAATAGAAGAGCCGTAGCCATTGAAGTTCGTCGTCATTTGCCCGCTGCGGAAGAATGCTTTGGACAGGACGCACACACTCGCCACCGCTTTTAATCTGGCACACAAATGAAGCACCTGTGAAGCCACGCCTAGCAATGCCCTGCAGTATATTTTCAACGGGTACTGGATCCAGCGTTCAATTGTACGTGTTATCAATCACATACAGGCTCTCCAATGACATTTCGTTCGATAAACGAGGCACACCTTCGTGTCAAGATCGATTTGATCGATAGCGATATCATCTTCAACTGACACCCGGTATTAGTTCCGTGGCGGGAAGCCATTCTTATCTGTCATGATCGTTCTTTTGCAGCTTTGTATAGTGATATTATGAATCCATCGAGTGGACGTACAGGTTCAGGTCTACCTAGTCCAGCGGTCTAACGCTTATTGACTCTCGCCCAACATGACCAATATTTATTTTATATCGGTTCGTGAACCCTTGTGAATACATTGAAACACGATCTGACGATGTGTTAGGTATACGACTTGTTGTACAGCGAATCTACAAACGACGGGCGCTCGGTGCACATCACGTGTGAGGCAGGTTTCGTGGAGGAAACCTAGTACTATATACGACATCGCTCTGAGCAGCAGTATACGGCTGTATAAAATGATATCGAGGATTCATTAATCAGTGCTACAGATACGGATGCTGCTCCCAGACCACGTTGGCCAACACGCCAGTGTACGTCGTCTCTATTCGTGCGATATGTGATGGTATGCTAACCATCAGATTTAAGTAACTACTGCGGTGACGCAGGCACGACGGCTCGTGCTTTTGTTTTTTAGAGACCGTGTTTGTTCACACATTTCCTTTTCCGAAACGAAAGAAGACACACACACTTTCTTTTGCACGAACTCTTTAACCCAGGCCCGGGCCTTGTCAGGGATATGGTTTGCTTCATTGACATTGGTTTCGTGCTTGGCATGCCGAAGTCTCATTCGCGATGCTTCGGTGCATCATTCAGTAGATCGACAAAACGAACCCCGTGAACGTCTGGTCCCCTACTAAGCATCCTAAGCTTTGCAGAGCTCTACCGCTCTTCTATAGGCCTATCACATCGACGTAAGTCCGAACACAGGCTTATCATACTGCGTCATTCAGAAATCAAGCCTGTATCCGCCATTGTAAACTATGACTCGTTCTTTCTATTCAGCGTAATGAGACATATCGATATCTATTGTAAAACAATACGTGGATAGACGTATTATATAACTTGAGGACCTCTTTATTTCTTTCAAATAGAACGTCAGTCTCACTTAGTCTCTGTTACCTTTCATTTCTTCCTGTTCTCTATACATCTCACCGTGTACCAAGTCGCGTAAAACCTTGATGCAAAAGCAGAGCAGCTTTTAATGCATCTTATTACTAAGGCTTTAGAACTGCCGATGGCATGTTTTGGTATTGGATACAATGCCTCAGCAGCAGGCCAGACTTAAAAGAGCCACAATGGTCAGTTGCCGCAGTACTACAGTAGATCAAATGCTCACACGTACAGTAAGCACTTGACAATACCGACGATACAGGCGGGTGTGCTTGGGTTCGTGGCATAATTGCAGTGAACCGCACGTCGATGCCAGCCGACACGAAGCTATAGTATTGCAGATGGGTTTTATTTTGATGAAAGGCTAAGACGAATATACTGTATTGGCTATACAAAAAGCAGACAAGGAAATGTGCTGCGTGAAAGAACGCCCCTGATTGGTGAGAAGAGGGGCCTCCGTAAAAGGACCGGATGGTAGCCAAATGGCGCGTTTTACTCTCCGAGTGAACACGACAGGCAGGATGTACAGTATATGTATATTATAAAATAAACGGACAGAGATTCACCCGCAGCTTTAAGTGGGAGCGTCAATTTGATAACTCGATCATTCAATAAGTCGATCGCCTTGGGCTGCAACGGGGGTGATCGACTCATCGAGCGGGCACTGTATAGGTAAATCTCGATGATAGCCATCCAACGGATCTTGCAACTCCGATCCAGCAGGCGCTCTTGCTTCCTCGTAAGTTCCCATATTAAGAAAGTAACAAAGCGGCAAGCGTACTCAACGAGACCATTAACGAGCGTCATTGTCCGAAGAGCGGAAAGAAGCGCAATGGCCAGCCGTCGATTAGAACGTGTACCATATGTATTATTATCTTCGAATAAATTTCCCGTCATGTAATACACACTTGAGCGTAATGGCATTGCGAACTGGAGGCACGGTATCACGATGGAGTCATTCAGTATCATGTTGTAGACATTCAGTATCGCAGCAGAATGATTCATCATCATGCGTAGTCAATCCGTATTAAGTTGGAGCCATTGAGTATCACGGTATAGTCAATCAGTATCTTCCGGGAGTCATTCAGTAATTGGGGTCATTTCGGTACCTGGAGTCATTCAGTAACGGGAGTCATTCAGTAAGTTCTTTTTCTACGGTGTATTTCTCAGTTTACTTAAATACCTCCTCCTTCTATACTAGAACAATCCTTTCCTACTTTCCACAAAATGGATCAAGACCCCGCATACCCTCTCAACCTTCTGCCCCGCGAGCTCCAGGTGGAGATCTTCAGGAATGACGCCCGGAGCTTAACCGTAGCCATGCAGGTGAACGGGGCATGGCAAGGGCAACTCGAGCCATTGCGCGAGACATTCACGGAGCTGAATATTGACCTAAGTGACCGAAGGCTTCAGTATGGATTTGGAGAAGCGGTACTCGCTTTCTTCCATCGCGGCTTGACCAGCATCTCTGTCAAGACGCTGGATATCCCATGGTGGCTCTACAACGCCATGAATACATCCATGCATAGGACCAGAGTTACGCATTTAGGTAAGCTTTCCAGAAAACCGTGCGAGATAAAGTAGTGTTGTTGGCTTATATATAAGAAGACATCACGAGCTGGCATAGGCACGGCGACCTGAGCCGTGACCTGATATTTCGCCGTGTTCTCCCAGAGGATTTCTTCTTTGCCGTCTTCGGAAATCTGACTAGCCTCTACATGGAAACGGACGACAGGCAGAATGTCCACACTATCCTGCAGGCATGCCCGAATCTGCTGGTTCTGACAAGCCTGAATCGCAAGGCGTATCTTCCCGATCAAGGCTTCGAAAGGCATGGACCAGTCGTCCCGCACGAGAGCCTCAGGGCGCTACAAATAAGCGCATGGGCGTATAGCACTGTGGATGTGCGGGTGTCCGCCCCGGAACTTCCAAACTTGCAAGTCCTGCGAGTCGTAAGCGGTCCAGGAAACGTGTCATACACTCTGCCTGGTCTTTTTCCACCACAGCTGGATCAGCGGTTCTATCAGCAGCAGGAAGTGGCTCGTCTCAAGTCACTCTACGTCGGCCCGCAGCGGGTGGACAACCGATTAATGCAAGACATGGTTGTCCAATTGGCACATGTCGACGGCGTCCAACATGTCGACCTGGAGGCCAGATGCGGATTCCCGGTGCAGAATTTAGTCCAATTTTTCGAGTTCGCCGCCAGAACGCTGACAAGGCTCCACCTCAAGAAGATGTCGCTCGTCGAAGCGCTAGTCAGTAGCGAACTCATACGCGTGTCTCTGCAAAGCCTCGTCCAGCTCGAAATCCAGAACTCGAGCAGAGGACGCGGCGACTCTGCCACCATCCTGCTTCGTCTTCTAACACACACTTACAACCTGCAGAGCCTTCAGCTGATGGGCTTCAACAGAGACACGGTGAAGAAAGTATTTGGCGCAGTCGTCGAGTTGAGATGGCTGACGACTCTATCGATGCTCGACATCCAAGGCGGCGGTTTTCGTGTACGACTCGAAATCAGCATTGCTGTCCTCGGCGATCTCCCTGGTCTTCAGCATCTGACTATCACGGGTATGCCTGTCAAGGAGGTTCGGATGTTTGTGGAACGCCTCCACAGGTCGGGCGGATATGACAGTCTGATATCGATCCGGGTGCAGCACTGGTTCCCTCGTAAAGCACGTCAGCATGTGCAGTTGTTTAGAGATTGCCGACAGCTGCAATTGGCTGATATGGGACATGGTGCCACTTTTCCCTGAGAAATAAAAGGGTTCACCAAGATAATCGTACTGTTTTTGGTTGTATACCGATTTGGGTATGATGTTTGGGGGCCGTTGTCAACTTGTTGAATCCTACATAAAGTGATATTACGCGGAAGTTCTGCCAGACCAAGAATGGCGACCTTATTGTCGATCACTTTTACCATTGAATACCTGTTTGCGACGTAAATTGGATGATCTTCCTCACTTGGCGATGATGCCGACATCATAATATCATATACTTATACCGAGGAAGCTGGACTTGCTGGTGCGAAATAACACTATTCCGATGCATATATCATGTTTTCTTGTCTGGAACACCTGTAAGAAATGAATGGCCATTTTTATGATATATATAAACTAAGATTGCCATTGTAGTGTGTTATCTTTTGGGCTCTGGCACAACGACAATGAGAGCGAGCTGATATTTCACCGCCGTTACAGACACACACAGATCACGCTCTGCGAGTAAGTATATAGTCTCCTTCTTTTACTCATCAAAGCTAATTCCTCCTTGTTGCAGCGGTGGGTTTGGAATTCAAGTACCTCGTGAGCAGTTCGCGAACCACTTATGGGACGTTGTCTGCCAGATCGAGTACCATACGACCTTGCGCGGGATTTCTTGAATCGCAAAGCTGAAATTACGGTTGGGCTATGATCCAGCTAGCACCATCAATAAAGTTGACAATATCATACTGCATGTCCTTTGCTCGGCAAATGATAGCAACTGAATATCCTTGAAATTCTAAACAATCTTGATTTCCTTGCTGTCTATGATACATTGGCAATGGAGTGGATCGGTAAGACAAGAAGGTGTGTACGTAACAAATCTATTCTTTGACCCTTTATTTTATTAGAAAACTCATGTTATACCGTATGTATCAATTGACATGGGATCCCATCGAGATAGTATATTTACCATAATCATAACCACCATGCAACTTCGTTCAGAGTCCACTACGTCTGAAGATGCTATCGTGCCGACGAAGGCGCTGTTTATGTTCAAGGTAAAGAATGATAAATGATAGGATCCAATGCTGGTGCTGTTGCTGAGTATTGATCGTTGGTAGGCCGTGCTCGTAGAAAATGCCAAGATGATTGAAACAGGCGTCAAATGCTCCGCACAGCGAAAAAGGCTTGCAAGTATCGCTTGTGTTGAGTCATCATCGTCACTGGACTCGTACATTTCTTTACGCCAAGTCCAAATCGTGTGAAACGTCACAGCATCGATTATAGCGTATTTAATTAAATGTGCTCTCTCGTCTCTCTTCGATGTCCACTCTGGTTTTGCACGGTACTTTCTAATTCTGGTGTAGCCATTGGAAGTTCTTGGTTGATAGCAACGACGATAACAGAAGCAACAGCTTTTTCAATTGATTCCGCATCACCATTTTTCTCACTTTAAATATAAGATATTATTAGAAAAAATTAGGTTATTAGTTAAGTCCTAAGAAGAACAAACAACAGCATAATAATACAAAATCATCACCAACAGCAACATGTTTCTCTCTTTAATCAAGCGCCATCAATGCTTCTATGGATCTGTATAATGGTTTGACAGCATCCATCTATCGACTACTGGTTATATATAAAATATTTCACTCCCTGCTCTCTTTAACCATCCCGGCTTGTTTCATCGCATACAACCCGACAACCCTTGTTACACTCAGTACCGATTGCCAACATATTTCAGCTCATTACGATTATCACTATTTCTAGCAACTCCATGGTACGTGGGTCTGTTTCTTATAAAAGGCTATAGATAACTCGATATACACTGATTATAGTGCATTTCTTTTATAACCACCACAAATTTCGACTCTTTTTTTCAGACTGTATACCCTCCCCAAAAAATGAAGTAACACCCTAGTTACTCTTGAAATGTCAGTTTTACAATCTTCTTAACAAAATTGAAGCGTAAAAAGCTTATAAGTTGATGTAAGAACCAAGTTATACCGGGCCAAAATCAGCCTCTTTTCGGTCAAGATCAGCCGATCTGACAGAAGGAAGGCCAAAATTCTGGACTCCTGCTTCGGATATCAGTTTCGCCAATGCCTGCTCAATGACAGTTGGTCTTCATGCATACGTATCCTTAGGGAAAGACTACATGCGTTATCATTTTAGTATTGGCTCCCCGCCATTTTGTAACGGGTGTGGTCAATAGTCAATTTTTGTAACGGACGTCATCTTCATCCTTGTCTTCGTATATGACAATGCCTGTGAGCTCCATTTCTATATTTCTATTTCTGACGCTCGTGGCCCTTTTTTATTTTTTATTTTTATTTTTACGGCGCATCTATTCTTTTGTAACGCACGTAGTCAAATTTTTGTAACGTACGTGCAGTAAGCCCTCGATAAGTCGATCACCCCCGTTGCAGCCCAAGGTGATCGACTTATCGAATGATCGAGTTATGGAATTGACCTTCCGGCTTAAAAACTGCGGGCGAATCTCCTTCCGTTTTACGTTATAATGCACCATATACAGTACATCGTGTCTACCACAGTTAATTTGACTACTGTCCATACAACTCTTTAAATTTCCCTCGTTGTCCATCAAAAAATGCAACAACCTACCAACAGCCAAAAGCTCACTATAGGCCGCAAGCACAAGAGCACAACGCCATTCGTATGGGCAGCGCTAAGTTACTGAGCAGGCTAAAAGGATTAATTCGGCTGACAAAGAGAATAAAACAGTCAACCATGTTACTATGCCCAAGGAAGTAAAAAAATATATGTAGATGGCAAATGAGGAGCTGAAAGCAAAGTACACACCTAATTCAGAGCAAGCGCATATCAGAGATTTCTTCAAATAATCAATTTACCCAGGTCGCTCGTTCAAAACCAATCGCCTGCTGGCATTTTATCGACCTCTATGCGGATTTTTATTGGCTGATCCTAACTCGATCGTTTGGTGGAATGATGATCGAGTATCGAATTATCGAGTTATCGAAATTCTACTGCTTAGGCCCGGTCGGTTGCAGCGACAGTGATCGAGTTACCGAATTATCGAGTTATCGAGTATCGAGTTATCGAGCGCTTACTGTAGTTAATTTATTTTTGAAACACTATCTAAATTCTGATGCTACGCTTGCTGACATACGTTTTGCCCGGAATGTCCTTGTCCCAGAAATAGTCGTTAATTTAATTCAACAAGTCCATAATGTCGTTTATGAACAGGCTATCGATATTCTGAGAGGCAGTAAAGACTGGCGACGGATGTTGCACCCATGAATGGCGATGATAGCAGCTGCGAAGAGAGCGACGTCTAGGTCGCTCAATTTAGCATTTTATGGTGCATTAAGCACATACATTTCTTTTTTTTTCATGCACAGTATCGTGCATAAACACTAAGCTACATTCATTGTATTCTCTTCTATGGACAAGAAGACAGAAAAGACTACGCGCATTACAAAATCTACGTGTATTACACAAAGAGACTACGCAATTTACGAAAGACTAAACAGGTTGCAAAAAAAGGTAGGATAACGTGCATCACCAAAAGATGGAGTGAACAGGACTGCGAGCGTTACAAAAGACTAACTACGCTGCAAAAGATGACGTGCGTTACAAGAGCATGTGCATTACAAAAATTTGCCTACGTACGTTACAAAAGAATAGATGCGCCGTAAAAATAAAAAAATAAGAAGGGCCACGAGCTTCAGAAATAGAAATATAGATATGGAGCTCACAGGCATTGCCATATACGAAGACAAGGATGAAAGATGACGTCCGTTACAAAAGTTGACTATTGACTAAAATGACTAGATTTTTGTAACGCGTGTAATCAATTTTTGTAACGCGTGTAGTCTTTCTCTATCCTTATTATATCGCTCGAGAGATCTTTAATAAAGCACTACGTCTTTCAGAGCATAAATGGCGCCGCCGATTATCTATTTTTGATGTGAATGCAAAATTTTCCACCAAGACAGCGTGCGCGATATCTGATATCAGAACCATGCACAATATATGGTCATACTTAAAATTTTGGACTCTCTACTAAGCGGCGTGGTGTTTATAATTGAAATGCACCATAATATCCAATAAACCCGTTGTTGATCATATAATCCAACGATCAAATCCCTTCGCCTGATTTTATCCATTTCAGCACCATTCATTGGAATAGTAAACGGAGTTATAATTTTTCCACTGGCGTCTGTCAGGTATGACCTGAAGATGTGGGACATGCTTCAAGCGCCTGTATCACATTGATATGGGAGTGGTAAGATTCGTGCTGCAAATGCCGGATATGATAAGAAGCAATCAAATATTGCGTTCTTGTTTATTCTGAACATACTGTACTATTCGAATTTTGTTGTGGATATAATGGAGTTGTATTTCAGAAGAATATATTGACATATTGACATCAGTAGTGCTTCTAAGGTCCAGTGATTTTAGTAAACTTCCTAAATTTGTGTTGGGGGACTTTAGAAAATATGCATATTAAAAAGGAGGGGAAGACAACTTTAAGCTCATTACAGAGCGTTCCGCCCTGACCAATATCGTGAGTCTACATCCCAATCAAGCCCATGTGCCGCGACTGATACTCGCGCTCTAGCATTGATTAAGCAAAGGCACGCAAATGGTCTTCCTCAGTTCATTAAATTCATGAACTACGTCCACAGGGCTGCTTTTCCGACAACTAGTGAGGGCTTTTCCGGCGACAACCTCTTCGATATTCCGACATATACGTCTTTCGACATATACCAAATTAAATCAGACGCAAGACGTGTTCTTAAAGACGACAATGAACGTGAACCGACGAGATGCAAGTAGCCATCAGTTAGGCGGTAGACAGATGCCATACGGACATCCGGCCCAGTCAGACACAGCTGGATCCGAGACATCCCATAGTGACACATCAGTAGTGACTGGAAGTCATAGAGTCTCACCTGTGGGTTCTTCCCAAAGCAAGTCCTTATGAGTGTGCAAGCATTCGAGATAACTAATCCTTAGGATCTAGATATGCGTAACCCTGTGTCTGACTCCAGAGGAAATGCTGCGAGAAGTATCCCCAGCCAGAGAATCAGCACAAATCTCTACTTGCTAAAGTTGAAGCACACGAAGAAAATCCAAGCTGACTATGTTGCCTACTGTGGCGCACAAAAGGCAGATGACTGTTACTATTTCGGCCTTGCAAAGTTCACGAAACCTTCCCATTTTCGCGGCTATCGATCGGTTGGATTCTCTCTAGCCTCGCATAAGAGAGAGCTAGCCGCCATAACGGTACTACCGAAATGATGTTATCTCTAGGCTTTGACTTTTTCTCTTATTCTCTGCTTAAAGGCATTTCGCGTTCTGCTGGAACTTGTACCCGAGGACAAGACGGTCTTGGTCTTTGGCCACGGTAATAAATGGGGTGTTAATCCGAAATGTAAGCAAAACGTAATATATAAAGGTAATATATACTAACTTACGAAATGGTGTACCTAGGGACACAGGACAAGAGAGATACGATGGCCGGTGTGTCGCACATTGCAGCCAGGAGATCAGCGCCTACTTACTTTGTATGTGGTCTAGCCTTTATTTTTATCATAGTAGGCTCATTATATTCTTTTGCGTTAGTGCACGGTCGTCGATCCTTCTAATGGTGGTACCGAATTTTCGGAGTTGGGCAAGCTACTTGATATCGCTGCGAAGACCAAACCCAGTACTGCCACAGACTACGGCAAGATCTGGCATTCCGATATCTTTGCTTTGCATAACCCGCCGGAGATGGGTAAAGTATACAATGATTACAACTCTGCCATCAGGCGGATGAGAACTGAAGCCCATGGGGACCAAACGGCCGGCAGTCAACTCGTGGACACTGTGCCTGCGGACGACGATCAGATCGACGATACATTGGTTGAGAATTGGAGAGAGTCAAGTTTTCTCACTGAGCACTCACTTCCCGAGGCATCCTACCAGAGGCGAGCACCCGATTTACAGCCACCACTTCCAGATATCGCACCGAATCTGTACGTCTATAGCCACCACAGCCGGCAAGAGAATGTGCTAGCCGACTATGTGGTACGCTGCCGATCGAAAAAGAGCATATTCTCCCCGGAAAACTGGATGTGTTTCACCACGTTCTTGAGTCCTCCTCAAGTGAATGGGTTCCATTCGGTTGGATCGGTGTATCCTGCTTACTCAGTCACAACGAAGATGCGCTTTCTCTTGGTATGTAAATCAATTTTTGCCCTTCGCGTCCGATTCTTCTCTCGCTTACAACCCCTACGTATTGGAAGGCGATGCGCTTGGCTGTTGAGCTAGTACCGGAAGATAAGACGATTGCGATTCAAACTGATTGGAACAGCTGCCCCGATCTGAGACGTGAGTGGAGAAACGTCATAAGAAAATGGATTATGCATTCACATCGAACTGGTCATTCTAGCTATTCCCGAGGGACTAGAGCGCACACCAGAAAAGCTGGCCTTGGAAGAATTCCATCGCATCGTGGCTCAACGTTCGGCCCCTACCTTTGTGGTAAATCAAATCCTCCCATATTCGCTGCTATGCTCCATGCTCATGTTATTTGTTTATTTTATAGTGCATGAAGAAGCGGGCTGGTGCCAATGCTAATCACTACATCGAACTAGAGAGGCATATTAACCATGCACTCGCGACGGTCCCTGACGAACTTCTTCCTGGTGCTACCGCTTTCCACCCCTATTGGTTCGTCTTCAACAGCCCGCCCCAGGCCGGTAGGACCTATATTCAATTTACCAGTGCATCGCAGTCGGTGGACTGGAACGACGAAGAGAATCGGAGTCAGCCAATAGGTCTCACATTCGAGGTTCCTCCAGTGACACATCCTCAGCATGCCTTGCTTGAGCAGGAAGAAAGTGAGCCATCTTTGGGATCTGGGCCGCAGCAGGAGCCTGTCATAAACAGATATAAGCGGCTCCACGCTACGACTATGGCCGCCAGCAAGTCTTTTCAGGGATTACCAGAGTCCACGGCTGAAACCACCCACTCCTTTGGACGAGCCCAAAAGCGGCGTCGTGTGGAGACAGAGGCGGAACAGGCCGGCGAAGAGAAAAAGTCAGTTTTCGGCCGGATTCGCAGCTTCTTTTCGTAATCCTCGTCCTACACACACCTGCACCCAAATGATCTATTGCGACGAAGTATGTTATAGCTGTTACGTATATGGCTGTAAAGAACAAAGTATGTACATATGAAATATATAGTTTCAAGTTTGTCTATAAATAAAATGATACATATCTTACGGATTTCCGCTGTCTCCGTCCTCCATTTAAATCTCCAATGTATACGAGTACCATTGAGGATTCACCACTTTTTATATGTAGCGCCAGAGTCGCATACAATGAAAAGCATTGCTTGAAAGCATACTTTCCCCACGGTTATCCTTACCGAAAATAATACACGTGCGACAACGATTAGCGGGGCGGTGCGCATGTAGCTTGCTCTTAGTTTCTAATAGGTAGTTGTAAGACGGTTATTCGGAAACGTAGGTATGAATTAATTATGGAGTTTTATTGTACATCGTATGGCAATGTTCCTCATGCAAAGTACAGCTGTCAGGGCATCTGCTCGAGCCCATGGATTGGTCAGCTTCATCGCTCCTCCTTCATCACGCTCGTCACACTCTGGTAAACTATACATTACATCATGGAATATGAAAGAATCTTATCCCGTATAATTGAAGATATTAGTAAGGTGGGGGAGCTCCTGCAGAACTATTGTGAGAGTCGGCAGATGCAATATTGCTGTCTGCAGGCGGCTGGTAAGCTGGAAGGGGTTCATGATGCGGAGGAACACCGGAATATTCTAAGCGAGTATATGAATGTTTAGGATGACGCCGAGGTTATTTCGCTTTACCTCCATAACGTTCTTGCAGATTTCGATAGGTGTTGGCGAAATCGATAGCACCTTATGTAAACATAGAATAAGACAAAAGAACCTCCGTCTATGAGTCTGGCTTACCTCCTTCACGAAATGTCAGAGTTAAAGGACCTGGTTTTGGCATACCACCGCCTGGAACCTATATAAAGATCTGATGTGTGGGTAAGAGTTCGCATAAAGTAACAAAAAGACGTACGGGAAGGACAGTGGCGGTAATATAATTGGCGGTAAACCAGGGTTGCTCGAGACGCCAGTTCTTGTATTGGCTAAAAGGTATACTCAATGATCGCATTACGCTGTTGTGCTGGTCCTTGGCTACAAAGACGATCTGAGGGTAATAGAGTTACTCTGACAACATCCGAAACTTCTACAAGAGGCCTACCCTTTGATTGGACAGATATACGGTGCCCATGCTGTTGTATTCATCCCTGGCCATCCTTCCATCAGATACTAACAGAAAACAAGATAAAGCAGACTTACCCACACGTAGGATAGGCTATTTCACTGATACACATCATGTGTCAATAACATGACAAAAGCACGGAATGACGAACAACCTACTTTGCACCACTGCAATCAAGTTTGGCATGAACGCCATGCTGACTCAGGAGGAACTTTTCATTAGGGAGTGGCAAAGGCGCATCACCCGCTGGGGTCAACATGGCCCAATTGAAGCTCATGTTGTGTGTATGGGTATTGTAACTTAATGGAACGAGCCAGAAAAAAAGAATCCTCAATTCAGGCTCGGCTTCTGAAATGTGCACGACGCATGATATTTTCTGACGCCGCTGTCCAATACCCAAAATACCGTTTTGGGCTTAGCAGGCTTATGCCATGACTCTTCTCTATGTATATATGCAAAGACACCATCTTGGAGGGTAAAAAAGGGAAAAAAGAGAGACAAAACATGTGCACAATACGAGCCGTTCCCATCTGCTGGGCAGCGTGCCTTGCTAGGAAATGTGGAGAGGATGGCTACCAGCTTGCTGCTTAAAACGTGTTCTTGTCCCTTGCATAGGATACGTACTGAGGTCATTTGACCTGTAGCCAGTTCATTTCTTCTGATTTCGACTATCTAAGAAGAATAAGATAAAACCTCTTACTAACAATATTTGCTGTCTTAATAGGTATAACCAATTTATTTCACATTTCAGCAGCATACTAGTTGTACAGTGTGGGACCGCCTTAGTATGAAGTTCTCAAAATAAACAACGGCGCTTTGAGCATGTTATGCTGATTCATAGTCGAAAATCTACTATTCTCTGCCTGCTTAACTAGTGGTGCATTGCCATTTCTTGCTTTAGAGAATAGAAAATGAGAGAAGCATAGCTGCTGATGCCTAAATGCATATGTTTGCGGAAGGGATTGTCTGTCAGCCAGAAGAAGTCACTGGTCATAAAAATTCGAGAATAGTGCTTAGTACTCGTTTCAATCATCCTAAGGGAATTGTTGTATAGCCCGCCAAGAGCTCACGGGCTTCCATGCGCGTTAACGTTGCTGTTATACGCAGAATGCTGCTCTGATGCAGCATAATACACAGGGACCATGCTCTGCCGGCTGCCCAGAAAGCTCATCCATTGGTTTTGCGCTCGGAACAGCAATCTTATCTGGGGCCCCGAACTCAACGACACGGGTTTCAAACTTAACACTCTTACTAAAGTAAACAAGAAGCTGGGTACCTCGTTTTGCTCGTTCTCTTATCATTATACACTACTCTGATGACTATCATATATGTGTGTGCTCGTCTAATATTATACAATGCGGAGTGCGATGTTTATCGATAATGTGCCAGTATAAATCTCTATGAACACGCATACATAGCAAAGTCGTGACACGTTATGCCGAATAAGAGCCGCTAGTTATGCAACCGTCAATACCACGCCTCCTTGGATTGGACCAGAACTAGCGATCGAAAGGAGAATATGTGCCTAGTAATGCACATAGGTATATCATTCGCTGGTCCAAAGCCGGGCAATGCAGTAAAAGACGGCGTAGTCTGTATATGTACGAGAAGATGAGGCTTTGATATAACAATAAACCTTTTATCCAAAAGAAGAATCTCTGCTAGATATCCGATGAGTTTAAAATTTCCCCTTAAGCTCAGCAGGCGTCTCATCCTGGTTGAGCGGGTGAGCCTTGATAAACTCGGGCAGTTCATGCAGATTCGCCATCACCTTTCGGATGGTTGGGTACGGTTCAAGGTCAACATTAAATCGCTGCGCATTGTAGTACTGAGGCGCGAGACACACGTCGGCCACCGATACCTCGTCACCGACGCAGTACTTGCCTGCCGTCTTCTGCAGCTTCGCTTCCAGTCCTTTTTTTTTTTTTTTTTTTTTTTTTTGTATCAGAGACACAAGACCGTATCTTAGTGCTTCTTTTGGCTTACCATGGAATCCTTTGGAAATATATTTGACAACCCACGCCGTCCGCTTATCCGAATCGCCTCCAGCGGCATCATTTGCAACAGACGGGTTTTGTAGCGGGTGAATGTCCGCAGCGATCTCCATCATCAGCTCACGTGCTTGAGCCCGTGCGAACGGCGTCGGTGGCAACAGCCGGCGCGCATCTACTCAAACTATCAATGACTGTACTTTCTTAATAATAAGGAGAAAGTAGTTACCCGGGTAGGTCTCTTCGAGGTACTCGAGAATAGCCACACTTTGTGTGAGCGTGTGGCCCTCCTTGGTGATAAAGGTAGGGATCTTTTTGCTCGGGTTCACCTTGCCGTAGTCATCAGAGAGCTGTACAGGAACGCCCTTGTGAATGGCTAGTCTTTTGTATCTGCGGATGCACTTACATTTTCGTGCGTGGCAAGGTCGATTGGAATATGCTTGTAGTCAATGCCTTTCCAAATGAGCGCAATGCGCAGACGCGTTGCAGCCGAAGAACGGTAGTAACCGTACATGACAGGTTCCTGCGACGACTATATTGTCTCAGTTGCTCGTACCATCATAACCAACTGAGTGAAAAAGTACCTGGGTCATAGTGAAGTATGTAAGAGAGTGAAAAAGAAGTAACAGACTGAAGATCGCGCTGTCGGACGGAATTATGCGTTCTCACGCTTCGGAGAAGAAGTGCACGCGAATCTATTGGTCAGGAACATGGCAAACAAATTAAACTCAGCCCCACACGAATAGGCGCAGGAATCGGAACGAGATACGAGATTATAAGGGAAAGGGAATTCAATCCGCATACACTTTTGATATCCACTAGCCTCTTCCAGGGATTAAGACCCACAGAAATAAAGATAAATAGTTATTAGGCAAGACTATCAGTACTATGACTACTAGTAAAAGGCGAAAGAAGGAGGAGGATGAAGAGGTGAAGGAGGAAGAGGACGAGGAGGAGGAGCGTGATAGAGAGATGAGGAAACCAAAAATGGCGGAGGTAAGGTACAGAATAAGCTTTCCAATATCAGTCGGATCTTTAACATGCACAGGCAAATTTGCCGGCATAATAGCAAAGCACCATGGCAATAAAAACGACCGCGAGCTGCTGGCCATTGAATGTGAGCTCATCGGATATGATGATAATGTTGTTGTTTTGGTAGTTTTGTGGCACCAGCATGTAGCCCTTCGGGACCTGCAACGAGTTTGTCGAGACGTGCGAGGCCGCCATGGGTGAAAATGGGGGCACCGTCGAATCTGTGAGAGGGTGCGCATGGGAGTGAAGCGGGTGAGGAGAACTATGGCGAGGTTCGGCAAACGCATGGTTCGATCCTGGCATGGCGAGCGGGGTAGGTGGAGGCGTCTTCTCTTTTGTACGAGCTGTAGCATTGTCTGTGGTGTCTGTCACTTTATCGGTAGCTGACTCTGCTGTGTTAACGGACGGCGCAGCTGTCGCGGGCTCTTTTGGAGGATCTTGGCGCGAAATGGCGCGGTTCGACGAAGGCACCGGCGTGGTCGGCACGCCAGGATCGCCCGATACTGCATCCGCTGGCGAGATATCCTCTACGGCCGAGTCAGCTACTGGTGCCGCGGCGCTGGTCGTCGACGCAGACTCGGTCACAGCTGACGCTGTCATCATTGCCGTAGGTAAGACTGCTTTCTCGGCCTTTTTGGCCGGTTTCTCTTGTTCGGGAGCGAGTAACACTACGACCTTGCTGCCCTCCATGTCGGAACGTGTGGTGTAGATGCGGACGCTGCGGCGGTCGGATGCCATCTCGATACGGGTACCTTGGGTGGGCGACACTTTGACTTCCAATCCGTGCGGATACACCGCGCGCGTGAACCGGATGTCTGTACACCAGGACGCCGCCTTCTTGCTGCTTCGATACGCGCTGGATGGTTCGTGCTTGGCAATGTAGGTGATGCTGTATTTGGCCGAGATCGCGTCGAATTCTTCGGCGAGGACTTTACCCGCCACGCGGCGGATGTAGGGCGGGCAGCCGTATTGCTCCATGTAATCGCGCACATTGGCGACGCAAGCGAGCATCTCATCGCCGAGCACCTTGGCGGCTTTAACGGGCAGGCTGACCTTGTAGTCCATGTGGCAGATCAGCGTGACACGCACGGAATGGGTCCGGCCATGTTCGTCCTGCACAGGTCGAAACGCCCAGCCATACAGAGGCGTTTCAGCGCGGACAGTCTCGTCAGGACTGGGCGGGAGTTGGCTATCAACGACGCTTGTCGTGGCGGTGTATACCACGCCCTGGCTCGGGTCGGTCTCGATGCTCGTGATCGCGGCCACATCGCATTCGGCGACGGGAAACAAGCTTCGCAGGCGCCACTGGACAAGGTAGTCTTTCTGGCTGAAGCGCTCGACGACGCGCCCTTCATCAAATCTCTCGTCCCCTACCCAGAGTCAGAGATTCCGTATAGACCAAGAGCCTTTTTTTTTTATCACTTACAGATCTTGCGAGCCCCGAAGCAGTGTACGACCGAGCAAAGCTGCTCGGCCGTCCATCCACCTTCAACCACACCATCGCCGCGCAGGAATGTCGGTTCGCCTTGCTGCATGCGGACGTACGTCTCTATGCCGGCTTGTGTACCTCTGCTGGTCCAACCATCCAGAGAAGACGCGAGTTGCTTGAGCAATTTCAGGCTCTCGGCCTTCTCAGTGACATGTCGGTGAGATGGATACAAGTGGCGGGTAGGAATAACCGTAGGTGATTTGACAGGCGATCGTGGGCCATTCGATTTTGAATGGGTATTGTAAACATCGCTGTTGTTGTCACTGACGGCGCTAATGGGTGACTCTGCAGCGGATTCGGCCGAGTACGTCGTATCGTGATCAGCAAACGTGATTCGGCGTTTGGCATGAAGATTTGTGTTGACAGGTGTCGGTAAGAGGATAGAACGCTGCGAGGATGTGGGAGAAGGCTCGGGCGTCACCTGAGAATCGATACTTTCAGCAGGAGATGCTGGCCGTATGCTGCTACTGATGATTCACAAATAGTACAGCGGCATCAATTGAGTTGCATACTCTATAGCTTGGATGACCTACTTTGTGCTTCGCATCGACCCAGATTGATAGGGATTCAAGTACTGCTGCTGCTGCTGTTGTTGTTGTTGTTGCTGGGGCTGTAGCTGCTGCGGTTGTTGATGTTGTCGCATCTGCTGATGTAGACTGTGTGCGTTCAAGGTGGAGCTGGCGTTGAGAGAAGGATGCTGACGCGTGTTGGCTGCAGACAGATGCGTGCCTTTCTTCTGCGTACGCATGCGCTCGGATTTGCGCTGCAAATAATCATTCACAAGGGCAATGACGAGGGGACGACGGGCCAGCGACTTTTTTGCAAAGCCAGACATCCAGCCCTTGGTACTTTCTTGAATGACATACGTAACGCGTGTCGCTTGGGTCGGACCGCGAACGGGCTCTAGGATCCAACCTTGAAGCTATTGCAGATGCACGGTTAGTATTCGTCATAAAACCAGTTGCTGTATTCTTGCCTTGATCGTGGCACGTGTTCTGCCAGGCACACGCGGTATACGGGCTGATTCGACGCTGGTGCAGGCAAAGTAAATGCTGCCATCCTGACTGCATTCAATTTTCTCTACAAGAGCCAAGTCCCGGGGCCTGTCAAAATAACAAGTCAGTATCTGACATTCTGCGTCTTTTCTTTCACAGATGCTTACTTGGATGTAGCCGTGGCCTTGCCAACTTCATAAGTAAGGGACGTTGTCTCGTTCAGGTTTTCTACGAGGTTGCCATCCTCATAGCTAAGCACACATCAGCGTTGGTAAAGTAAATGAATAGAGAGGAATCATGCTACCTTTCATCCCAGAGCTTGCGCATACCGACGACGTAAAAGATAGACTGAGGCGAGAAGCCGTGGATGACAGCCTGGCCTTTGAAGATGGGCGTTTTGTCCTCCTTGGAGAGACCGCTCTTCATATGAACAACGACACCACTTTTGTGTTTCAACGCTTTCTTCCAACCGTCATCTTTGACAATGTGTTTGAGGGTGATGAGAGCATTTTCGGCCAAAAAGACGTGATAAGAGGGCGAAGACAGCATGGGATCCATGTAACCGTTGGAACGCATTGAGGGCGGGATCAAGGACGAGAACTTGGATGTATAATTCGGTTGTCCTCCGTTCAGGGCCATCGGCGCGTCGTCTTCGTCTTCGCTAAATACCGTGTTGTACCTCTTTGAGTGTCGGGATAGCGTGCTCTCGTTTGAGATAGGTCGACTGCTTGGCGAACTCGTAATAGTATAGTCGTCAAATTCACTCATGTCGTTGACTGATCCCAGTTCCAAGAGATCGGGAGGCGGTGGCACACGCGTCGCAATGGGTTGTCGCATTGCAGTGAAGAGAGAGAGAGAGAGAGACGTATCTGGAAGAGAAAATAGGAGGTGAAGGGGTGGAGGGCGGTTGCTTTGGTGCAATTATAATATTATATGTAATATGTGTAAGATATGTAGGTATTAGTACGCGTGTCTGGTTTGAATGAGTGGGGTGAATTAAAGGAGTGTAAGGAAGTGAGTCATTCGCACTCGCCAAGCAAGGGCAGCACTGGCAATAATAATAATGGGGAAAATAAAAAAGAAGATAAAAAAGCAGAGTGTTCCAGTGAAAAAGAGAACAGCAAAAAGCAGTGGCAACCATCAAGGGGTCTCTCCCATTTGGGCAATATGCCACGGTTTGTGTCACCAGAATGTTGATCATTCTCCTCGCTAAAATATGTCTTTCGAAACGTGCCTGTGAAACAATTGCATTCTTTATTATACGCACTATCTTCGCTTGTTCTTTGTTATCATCCTACATGATCGTCGTCATCCAGACAGTCGCTTGCATGGATAACGCTGTTATTCGATGATCCTGCCCTGAAAGAAAAAAAAAAGGTTCCTGTCATCATAAGGTACACTGCCCATATCATGCACTCTCCTTCACACGGTTTTTACCAGATACAGACAGATTAGGAGTGCCTGCCGTCGAGATAGTATGCTATTCTCACTTTTGGCCGTACACGAAAGGCAACGACGCTTTTATTGCTACATACATGCGACAGGGAGGTACGTTTTTTAGGATTATTGTTTACTTTGGGCGGAAAGCGTTTGTCGCGTGAAAAGATCAGGACAATATCAATAATCTCAGCGCGGTGTTACCTTAATGATACTTGCATTCGTGGCAGGATGGTCTGTGCTCGTGGCCATCGTGGCTTCATACGTTTAATTCGAACCTCCTAATATCATTGTAATGAGCCCTGCGTACCCCTAAGTGACACTGGCTATCTCCTCATCCATACCTAATGACGTAAAGCCAGGAGAGAGGGGATGGGTCATTAGGCAGCTGGGATGGCCGTATAGAGGCGAGACCAGAACAATATAATTGGTTACAATAGAGCCTGCCTTTCGACACCATAGTCACCCGGGTTTTCATTATTTAAGCCAATAGACCCTGACTGTATCGTAGATCTATCATGGTAATAAGGGTGAGGAAGAAAATGCACAAAAGATGCTATTCACAAGATTATAACGGTAGAAAATAAACAAGAAAGAAACAAGGGAAGACTGAAAACAAAGGATGAGGTAAGTGATAGAAAAGGCGTGACGATCAGGGTAACATGACAAGACATAGAATGTCAAATAAGGGAGACTCGCGTCCGTACGAGCCCTCCACGGAAATTCTTTAACGGCTGCGGTGTCTGCTGCAACCTCCGGAACGCTTCGTAGATATGTTCAGGCTCGAGGGGTGTCTCCTCCGTGCTAGGCAATGAGAATAACCCGGTATCGTCATCCTTCTTTTTCTGTTTTTCCTCCTCCGTCTCGTCGTCCTCCAGCTCGTCCCGCTTTCGCTTCGATCCGGCCACTGTCTTTTGATCGCGCTTGATCTGGAGTGCCGTGGTCGTGAGTTTGGAAACCATCTCGTATGTTAAGAAGCCAAGCGAATCCACAATATCATCATTGGGTTTGACTTCGACAAAAGCATTCATATTGGCCCACTCGCGGAAACGCTTGCCCTTGCGATAGGTGAACGAGGCTTGGCGACATTCCGAGTAGTGGACGTATTCTTCTCTCGTCATAGCGCGCGTTACTTGATCCGCATCGCGTAGCCGCTGTATCGAATCGTTGTAAGCCTCCAGTTCGTCGTCGTCGTCTTCTTCGTCGTCGCGCACGATCGCGTCCTGGAATTGATTGACGAGCTCCCAAGAGAGCTTGATGATGCTTCGGTGCAGTTTCCCCGTGTTCGTTTCTTCCACCACATCATCCACCTGTTCACCCGACGCGTCCTTGGCGTTTTTGCGTACATCCTTCCAGCTCAGAAAGGAACGTAGCCGATTCACCTTGGCCCGGTCATGACGCATTAGGAAGATGAGATCCTCTGCACTGAGATACCGGGAATTGCGTCGCGCTGCTTGTGCTGAAGCTTGAATGACCTTCATCGTACCTGAAGTTAGTATTTTTGATAGGATAAATATAAAAATCAAGAGAGAGATATTACCAGTTCAATAACTTGCGATCGCACAATGTCTTCGACAAGGAGTGTTGTCTCCTGCAAAGGATCTGCTATCTCGCCAAAGACAAACATCATTTGTTGGATTTCGCTTTGAAAACGGTATTTTGACTATAATAAAGGTCATGTGAGTAGTTCAGAATAAAGTAAAAAAGCAAAAGTAGAAACTAACTCGTTTGGCATCCATGGTAAGTCAGCATGCATACAAGTGGGTCCTCGATCGAATAAAAGGAACAAGACCAAAAATCAAAAGAAAATGGCTGGGCTTTTTTTAGACACACCCACCGGCAAATATTAAAAAAACTCATATTGTTACGTTACCCCAGGATAATCTCTTGTAAAAGTCATGCCTACATGAATGATACAGTATGTCCCATGTCAACGTTTTTGAAGTTTATTAAAGAGAAAACTGTGATTATGGGTCAAACAAATTCAACCCAAACACTATTGGCTTCTTACCTACACCTCAATAGTAAAAGGTTGCGCTTTATTACTCATATTGCATCCGCCTGTGGTCCAACAGGTTATGAAGTACTTCCGTGTATATCAGCAGGTCCCCTCTATGTAATAATTGTTACCTGAACAAAGAAATGGAATAGAGATAGGATGTAGTTACAGGAAACTTAGTCGCATGGGAACTTATTGCAAATTGGTGGCCTTATCGCGATTATGTCAAACGAGTGTGATTAACTACTGTATAACCGTATGGCGAATACCTTGACAATTCGTAAGCTTTTTTCCGCGGTCTATCTTTCTTTCAGTCAATCATTTATCTCCCATCATTCAAGTCTCAAGGCAGAAACTGATAGACACACGGAGCTTTCCAAGTGAATGAGCGAAAACTGAAACTGGAACGGCCAATACATCCTAATTAGAGTTACGCCTTCTTACAATTGCTAACACCGCTGCTTTTAGCAGTGTGTCACGCCGGCAAGCCCAGCCAAGTCAAATCAAGCATCTTTCTACTAGCTCATTGAAAGCTGTAGTATCACGCGCTTAGGGAAGAGGAGCGAGTTTGTCCAGACTCCAGCCGACCACGAGCCAATTCATTCAGGTTCATCAAGCCTAAGGAAAATGCTGGTTCGCTCAGCGGATTCGAAACTCTGCATTGCGTCGTCCAGTATACATTGACTACATCTACGAGGCCATGAAAGGCCCACAAACGGCGAGAAAAGCGCTATGACTTTTCTCGCGATGCTTTGCGAATCTTGTTACCACAGAAACGCAATGCAATATACTAATGCCATTGAGATCTTGCAAAGCAGGAAGTCAAGTTAAGAGGGACCAGATGAACGGTATGCTTACAAGAAAGACAAAGGAGAACGTATGTGTAATGTACAGTGCTATACAGTATTGTCTTTATTCATTCATAAAAAAAATAGTCTTATGCTATGTGATCTCTCCAACTCAAATGACATGAAAGAAAAGACAAAAGTCGGATGTACCTCCTTTTGCCCTTCTTCCTCCCCTTGCGTGTGGGATATCACACAAGAGATTATTATCATTTGTACTATTGGATTGGGGTGAGGCCGCCGAAGGAAATTGCCGTACTGTACTGACTCCGAAGTCCAGACCAGGCAGTAGCCCTGGGACGACGGTCAGTAATCGCCCGCCAACAAGTCTTCCCTGTTGGTTTTACAGGATAATTATGCCAACAGGTAAACCCATCAGCAATATAAATCCCCGCCCTCATCTGGAAGCCTGAAGAAAAAGGAAAAAAGAAAACGGAAAGAGCAGGAAAATGGAGCCCTTTTTATAGCCGTTGGCACACATTAATTTCCACTCCCGCTCTCTCACAGTTCATGTGACGACCTGACGACATATGGATTTCCATGGATTTTCATCTTTCTTCCTTTGGTCCACTTTATCTCATCACTTTACTATGACAACCGATAGATTAAAAGATAGTTTTGAATACCAAAAAATTCGTACCTTTCTTATGATGTACTTTTTAAAGCTGTACGATGATTCCTCGCAAAACGCATAAAATTGGGGAACCTCAAAATTGCATGGATCATGATAGCCAATCACAGGACGCTGTTCTTGCCGGCCTCGCTGCTTCTCCACACACGAACAGAGCCGCGTTTCCGACAACAATGGGACATGGGCAAGGCTTTGGAATCTTCCCACCTAAAACCATACCATTGTCTGATTGCAAGTTTTGAGATCACAGGAGACGTTTTTGCAAATTGGAAAAGGCTGTGCGACAGTTGATCTTCACGGACTTTTGCTACGGCTCACTGCTCGGTCCGTGTCAGTTTGCTTTATATTTGTATACATGCCTGTCTGTCCTTGTCAAAGCTAACACTGATATCATTTGCTGACCTTCACGACAGCAGCATAGTCGCATCGTTCTATGACGACATCATACAATTGCTCGTCATACCCGGATCAAACACCCACTGGCATATCAAATAATTCATTAGTACAATGCCTTGATTCTTCGTTTTGTTCCTCTTTTTCATCTTGTCCCATCTTTTCTAGCCTGCCTATTGGAATCGTCGAAACAAGGCGATCAGGGATATGGAGTAACAGACCCATATGCCAATCATGATGCCAGGTAACGTGTTAGTGTCCGCATTGGCTACTTGTGCCGCTATTTGCTCAGGTACAGTATAATATTGTCGTCGTTGCGGGATAGGGCTGCTTGCAGTCGACATGGCAATAGCAATGTTTTTATTCTTCATCCATTGCCGTCTCTTGTTCCTTCAACTCCATAGCATGCCACCATCGGTGATCACCTTGCCCTGCTGAACGCCCGATAAAGCAGCGTAAGGTCATATGTGCAAAGAAGGTTTCAGGACAGAACAGGACAGAACACGATGTTTGCTTAATATGTTTTTACATTCAACGATGAAAATCCACGCGCTGTCCCATGTGGGCCAGGAGAAGGCTGGGACATTCTCTGATAACGAGCAAGCTACGAAGTGCCGTAGCATGCCCTCTGTAAGTCACCCGAATAGTTTCCAGGGTCCGGAATCCACCAGACTGTCGGAGGCGTCTCATAAAGTTGAAGAAGTCTAAAACTGGCATGCCGGAGATGGCCAGATTCCGTATCTGCTGGAGGCCCGCCCAACTCGCTGATCTCGACGTTGCGGTGGAAACCGAGACCCGGATGCACGTCTTCGACGGACAAGTCTGTTAGTGCTGGCAGTTGCGTAATTGTCCTTGCTATCGCTTTCACTGTGACTTTGGTGAAACGAGCTATTCTGAGGCTGATCAGATTGGGGGCATTAGTGAGTAGCTGTACCAGCAAGTCGTGGTAACCGCCCTGTGCGCGACTCGACGGCGCAAGCTGATCACACGCAGCACCTCCAGGTCCCATAGTATCGGGCCAGCTTCTTGTAAAGCGTCGGTGCGATACAGCCAATTTGTGATCTGCAGAGCGCGGAGGTTCGTGTGCTCTGGTATGTCGGTTACCAACAAGCCCGGTTCACCGCCGAATGACCTGCGGTTTATGCGACTTAAAATCCGGAGCAGCGGGCATGCTCGCAGAAGTACGTGGACATTTTGGATACTATCCGTCTCTATACTGAGTGAAGTTAGGTTTGCATACATGTCGCCGTATGTGCGACTAAGGGAAAATACGATATCGCGAGTCCGACCAATGCGATTGTGAAAGATAGTGATATCTTTTAAATGCAAGCCAGTGTTAACAGTACAATTCGCGTCGATTTCCAGGCACTTGCCGAAGTGTTCAATGTTGGTTCGACGCCAGTTCCGTTCGATCAACGCCGACCACTGCAGTTGCTCTGAGGTGATGAAGAGGCTTCGGAGAGCTAGACTAAAAAAGGCAAGGATGCCCTCCGTCCATTCTGCGTCGTGCTGTCGTCCACGCAAGTCGATCCTCAGTTCCGAAGACGTCGCTCGGAACTCGCCAAGGTGCTCATTTCATACAGTCTTAACACGCATGGCCGTGACGAGCATCCTAACATTGTTTCTGATTATTATGTGCTGGAGCTCGGCTGGGATGCGACGGAGCGAATACAGTGGGTTTTGGTCCATGGATATTTTTGTGTAAAGAGGGTCGAGCAGTTTGACTATATAAAAGCAGGTATTAAAAGGAAAAACCACTTCTAATTTTCATTCTTTTCATTACAGTGAAACCCGCCCTGGTGACCCTCTGTTTAATCAGAAGTACTCGATGATTTCTGCTCCCTTTTCGGTATGTACGATATACAGGATACGATGAATGTCTCTTTGTTGCCTGTCATCTCCGCTCTCCTCGTCAATGTTAATTGCTTGAAGCTGATGGTGAGTATTTCATTGCCTGCAATATCATTGTCGATGTGCTTCAACAAAGAGGATAAAGAACCTCCTACTTTGCAGGCCGTGTATGGGACATATATTCTGACATCTGCATACTGTCAAATGATCCAATCATAACCCCCAATCGCCACATACACCTCTGGTAATGAAAATGACATTGCAACCAGGCGCCTGCGCCTGGACTGGCAGGACTAGCGAACAAATGTCTGGATATTGTGTTTGGTACTCTTCTTTTATACAGAAAAAGGGTGGATTCTCACTTCCATCTCATTGATAGTGTACGACAGCACAAAACGGCGGAACAATGATACTTTATATCTTATCCTCTCGGTTCTCTATATGTATGAACGTGGGCCATGATGGGTACTGCATAACAAGTAATGTTTCTTGATTGTGGACTAAGGCCGAAACCGTGACATAACGTAACAGATATCAAAGGCATCTGGTTATAAAGACCAGAGGAGAGTGACAACTGACAGACATAAAATTGTCGTAAAATAATATAAGCACAAACTGCATGGCCATCAGGTGAACCGACGTTTCTTGGACTAGATATGAGAATGAAGGATGAGATTGTACAACTTGTGTTTGTGTATGTTCCTGTTTTACTGTCTGTATCCTTTACCTGATCAAGCATAGGCGAAGCAAGATGGCGTGCTGATTCTTTAGGCTCCTTGAAAGGCAACATCGGCGTCTGGACCCAATCAGCGAGGGTTGTCTTCCAAGCCTCGACGCCCTGCGCATATATATCTTTTTGGGACCGTACCTCACGGTCAAACACCAGCACTTCCTTCGTATCAAAAGTTGGCCAGTGCGGAATACCTGGATGATTCGGGTCGCCTGTCATCGCAAAGCGCAGGATGGCCTGCGACATTTGCTTGGCGATGCGGTCACGTTCAAATGGGTCGCCGGGCCCAAGGAATGGGTTACCTTCCCAGCAGTGAAGGTTATCCCAGGAAAAGATGGCGTCGACCATGTGGGCAGCCTTGATCACGTGCTCGACATCGTTCGCTTCATAATCCCACTCGTAGAGCCACACTTTATGGCCTTGCTTGACAAGAGTCTCGGCGGTCAGGAGAGTGGGTATCCGACACATGACATCCGAGGCCATATAACGCGCGACCTCACTCGGTGGTGACATGGATGGTGCAATAGTCTTATAGACGTCATACGCTTCTCGTGCACGGGCATGTCCGAAGATGTGCGCAAAATAGGTCCGCACAAACATGCTGTCGTCCATATCCTGAAAGTTGGGCAGGAAAGGGAAAAAGAAGTTGAACTCGTCGCGGGTATAGCCAATCATAATCTCTAAATCGCGATAATGGCTGGGTAACTTCTCGTGAAGGTAGTGATAGATCAATGTCTGAGGTAGAGTCGTCTTGTCCTCGGACGGACCGACAGGAGCGAGACCCTCGATGAAATTTGGCCAAGTCGTCATGAAAGATTGAGCGTCCAGGATGGTCTGCACATCGAGATCGCGAAGCTCATCCAATCGATCAGCCGTGAGACCGAGGGACCGCACAAAGATATCGCCCTTAAACTGGGCCCATTCGCGGGGACTGACGTGGAACATGGGCGGGCTCTGCAAGATGACGCGTTTGAACAGGCCTGCGCCGTGCGGCGAGATGATGATTGCCATGAGGCAGGTGGCTCCCGCTGACGATCCGTAGCCCGTGATATGGTCCGGGTTGCCTCCAAACACGCGAATGTTATCCTTGACCCATCGTGCAGCGGCTGTTTGTGTGAACGAGTCAGTTTAAAGTTGGCGTGTCACAAGAACGTTTGTACCGATTTGGTCAAGCAGGCCCAGGTTTGCGGTTGTCAACTCGGTTGATAAATGATCGAGGGTCATCCAGCCAAGTGCGCCGAGCCGGTAGTTGAACGTCACAACAATTACACCTTGCTTGGCCAGGTTCGTGCCATCCCAGAACGGCTGACTCCCGCTGCCACTACATACCGAAAAATATCCAATTAAAGCGCGTTGTTATTGCATTATACATGCATGCACCTCATGCAGGCACCCGTATGAACAAAGAACAGAACCGGTAGGTCGGCTGCGTTCGTGGGCGTCCAGACGTTGAGATACAAGCAGTCCTCGGACTGATTGCCAGGATCAATCTCGCAGCTCATGAGGGTGTCGAACGGCATGCTTGCCTGTGGTGCGGCCCGTGGAGGAACAGTGCACTGCCGCGGTGCGGTGGATTTGTATGGCTCGGGCGGACGGAAGCGCCGTTCCCCAACGGGCGGCTGCGCGTATGGAATGCCCAGGTAAACGTCCACGCCGCCGTGAGACTCACCATGCAATTCGCCCGACGACGTCGTCTGAACGGGCATGTACAAAAAGGCACAAAGGAATAAGAAACAAGGGAGCAAAAGAAGGAGGGGGGAAAGTAGGTAAAAAAATAAAAATAAAAAGGGAAGGCGGAATCGCGCAATGGAAACTTTATTGTTATTGTTATGAGAAGATGAATGTTTAGGATGGTATCTGCGTGCGCAGGAAACCAAGCATGAGGGGCACCATGGAGTTTTGCACGACGAGTTTGACAACCTCGTAACCCCGCTTGGTGACCACGTTGGTTGTCGAAGCTGTCACCTTGGGTTCGCCAAACATGTCATCCGACTGACCCGTCTCCTTAAAGGAGGGCGACTGCACGCTCTGGGTGGGAGTCTCAACCACACTGGACCGGATAGGCAGTTGCAAGGAACCGGTACCTAGGCCGCGCAGTGTCACATTGGCAGTGCCTTTTTTGATTTCGTCCGCGAGCAAAACCTCCTTGAGGACCTGCAGCGCCACGCGTTCTTCGGGCGAGGTAGCCGTAGGCGTGCCTGTCTTGAGCAGCTTGCTCGGCTCGCCGGGTGCCATGATCTGGACCTGTCCGCAGTGCTGCCGCAGGTGCGCGATCCAGTCCCGGCGCTCCTGCTCAGTGTCGACGCTAAACGTGTACTTGCGCTTGATCTCGCCGCCCACCGGGATCGGGCTGCTATTACCGAGGTCGAGTTCGGGCGAGGCAGGCGACTTCAGCGGGGTCTTGACACGCCAGTCGGCGTGCGAGAAACCGACCTGGAAGGTATAGCGCATGTACGAGCGTACGACGACGATGCTCTTGGTGCGCGGCAAGGTCGGGCTGACGTACCGGTTCGCATGATGGCCGGCCTTGATGAACATGAGGCTAGTGCGGCCGAGGGTGTGGCCGGTGATGGTGAAGGTTTGGACGCAAGACGATGAGAAATCGAGCACGCTCGGCTCGCACACCAAGTCCTGACCGCGCAGCTTGATTTGCAGGCCCGCGTCGGGCTCCGGGATCGAGATTGTAATCGGCGCGGATGCCACGCCCTTGGTGAGCCGCGTCGGGAACCGGTGTGGGGTGACGCTGATCATGCGCGACATGTCGTCCGTGCTCGCCCCTTCCGCATCATTGTCCCAACCGGTCTCGAGCCGCTCGACCGCAATGGAGCGGTACATCTCCTCGAGGAATTCTTGCGGCACGAGCTCGTACTGGTCATAATGCTTCCACCGCTCGAGGAACTCGTCAGACGATGGCCGTGTTGAACCTTGCGCACGTTTGGCCGAGATGTAGTGCAACGGCTCCACCGCGACATTCTCGCGGTCATGGTGCTTGCGCTCCATCATAGACGCGCGCCGCGTGAGCCGAAGGCGGTCCTTGCGCTCCTTGCGCTCGCGCGCAGACCAGAACACGTCCCGATCCGAGCTCGCCTCATACCAGAGCTCGGCGTTCAGGAACAGCATCGCCACCACGACCTTGACCACCATGTCTTCGTGGAACTTGACTACGTTCTGGTTCGCGTCGTGCCACTTTTTGCTGAACCGCTCAATCAGGTACTCGAGCGCCTCCCAGCTGCTCGGTAGTCTGAGCGTCATGAGCAGGATACGCAGCGCTTCGTCGAGGCGCAGCCCTGCCAAGCGGAAGCAGTCGAGGAAGCAGTCGTAGACATCATGTCGCGCCGGATCGGCAAGGAAGTAGCCAAGTTGGCGTCGATTCAGGTCGGGCGTTTTGAACAGAAAATTGGCGATGCTCAGCGGCTCGTTGCCGAGGACTTGTTTCTCGATGAGATATTGAATGCCCACATTTGGATCAGTTTCGAATTTGCGCAGCGCTGAGGCCAGCACCGGATGCATGCGTCGCGGAGGCGGCGACATGAGAGGCCGGCCGTCGGGCCCGATAGTGATGGACGGCCGATGCTGCATATGCTGGGCATGTTCTTCGCGCGAGAGGAACAGTGTTATCTTGCTCAGCTCAACAATATTCTTGACCTGGAACAAGCTGTTTTCGTTGGGACGATGGCGATGCTTGTGATCGGGCTGGGTGGTATCGTCTGCAGCGTCGTTGCTGCCGATAATGATATTTTCGTCCATGATGGGTTTGCAGATCAGGAGGAGATCGTTGAACAGAAAGAGATAGCGTTCCTTGACCGTGTTGGCGTTCACGACCTGGTAAACTGGCGTTTGGAGCAGATGGGTTCGCGGCGGTGGACGCTCCAGCTTATTGCTTTTGGGTACGGGTGTCTTTTTGCTCAGCGAGAGGAGGCGGCCGAGGGCATCGTCATTGGCGGAGGGAGGGGCAAAGGATGCTGCATGTTGCATGGAAGCGGATGGGTTGGTGTTGGTATTTGTGGTAATATGGAGAGGGGAGGAAGGGGACTCGGCAGTAGTAGGAGGGATTTTATCTTGGACGGGAGGGAAATAGTCTGTGGTGCTAGTCGGCGTCGAGGTCACGCTCGCGTTCAGCTGGTGTTGCACATCCCCCTCGTCTTCTTCATCATCTTCGTCTGGATAGCTTGCTGGGTCGCGTACATCGAATCGGGTGGGCCCAGCCAGCGGTGATGTTGTCCTTTGTTGTTGTTGCTGTTGCTGTTGTTGCTGTTGCTGATATTGTCGGTGTCTGCCTCGAAGCAAAAAAGGCGCCAACAGCTGCTGCTGCTGCTGTTGCTGCTGTTCGTCGGGTTGCATCTGCGGTTCTTTTTCTTCGTCATCCTTCTTTTTTATAAGCGTGTCATCATCAGACATATCAATATCGCTGTCCTCTCTGCCTGTTCGCCTGACAGCCCGCAGTGTTGCCTGACTGCTTGGTCGACTCGCTTGCTGAGGTGACAATTTCAAGGTTTCTGGTGACGACGGGCCGTCTTCGTCGTCTTCTTCTGCGTCTTCGTCCTCATCCGCTTCGTCTGCGCTTTGCAGCTGCTTTTCGCGCTCATACCGATGCCAAAGCGATCTGTACCGTGTTGATGTGTTGCTGCTCGTCGTGCTGTTGCGATCCATGCCGGGGGTCTCCATAAATGATGAGGTGACAAAGGGCGAAAGGCCAAAGTAGGCGCTCGAGTCGAGGTCGGTGGAGGACCCAACCGAGGACGAGACGCCACCAGTTGTGTTGGATCGATTCTCCCACTCAAAAGGTGAGAACGAGGAAGGCACGGCCCCACCACGCTCGAGGCGGCGCTGCGTGAAGGAATTCGGGCTCGTACTGCCGACTGAAGAGGATTGGCTGGACATGCTCAAGTGAGATGGATCGCGTGGTGGCTCATCGCGAAGACTCTGTCGACGTGTGAGTTGGTCAAAGGCTGCTTGGACATTTTTGTTGTTCGAGACGGGTTCGTTTGTGGTCGGGTCCAGACGCGATTTTTGAGGTGGGGATGGGCGAGAGGATGGTTTGGGAGAACGAGATTGCGATAGTGGATGAGGCCGATTCAACTGACTCGGGGGCGAAGACGAGTTGCCATCACTCATGAGGACAAGTAATGGGTAGAACTAGCTATAAGTGAGCATGCCATTTAAAAGTTAAGAGTGTGAAAGAAGTCATATTGTTACCTTTTAAAATGGATAATAATATTTAACAAGGAAGACCAATACGCTTCCACACACTTTGTCTTTATGTTGCATGGCTGTGGCGCGCCCTCTCTCGAACTCAGATGACGGGTCCACAAATGGAGATATCCATTCGCTGGGTATACAGGCAGCCGTGTTTTATCTATTATTTTACTTCTCTCTCAACACAAAGTATATTATCTGTCGAAGAATGCGCGCATCCTTTATGTCACATTAGTTCCTACTATGGGGATGAATTTTAATCTAAGTGAGGTAATTCAACACACTGTCTTCTATGACGATCCTCTTTATATCTGCAGCAGATCCCGTTTCCGACGACGGATTGCAGCCTGTATCACATATATGAAATGTGCTACCCTAGAAATGCCATTCATGTTCGGCACGTCATGCACAATACGATATACCCTTACATATTCTCGCAATGATCCAACTACTATCTATGCCTTAGTGTATGACATGCTCTTGTTATATGGATTAAGGAGTGAAGAGGGCCGAGGCAGGACAAGGGACGGACTCTTTTTCCCTTCGTGCTCGCAGTAAGTCTCGCACTGCCCTGTCTTGCCCATGACGGCCGTGCACACTGTTTCATCTCTTTTTTTTTTCGCTTTATTTCCTTAACATGGGGCATGTTATTAACATGCCGTCTGTGTTTTTGCTGTTTATATTGGCATGCTGCATTGTCAGACGCGAGGCAGGCGGAATGATATGGTAATGATTGACGATCACTTCCGGTAGTGCGACTCTAGGCCCCCTTATTTTCTAAAGTGTCCCTCTCTCTTAACTTTGTTTTATTCTTTCTCTCTTTTTTCTTTGTCTCCTGCACAGTATCTACCCCTTATCCTTCTCATTTCCTATATACGATTGAGTGAAAAGGTACAGCTTCTCACCCTTTCTGTTGTTGGTTTTTTTTTTTCCCTTCTCTATCTCTCTCTTGTCTATTCATTTTTGAACATGGTGCGACAAGCCGTATCTGAGGCAAAACTACGCAAAATTCTCGAGCTCAACGACAAGTTAAAAGAGCAACTTGAAATTCAACGCATTCCCATCTCGGAAGCAAGCCGATCGTAAGTTATTGAAGAATAAGAATCTAATGAATTAGAGACCTAAGAGTACATTGATAGATTGATCGACCATTGCCAAACCAACCCTGACATGATGGTGCCTTCCGTCTGGGGCGGACGGAATCCGGACCCATTTGCAGAGCCAGCAGGTGAATGTGCCTGTGTAGTAATGTAGCATCCCCTTAGTTAGTCATTCTATTATACCTTCTCTTCTCGTGTTTCTCTCTCTCTCTGCCTTTCTTCCTTCTTTTACATTATACACGCTTCTCTTTTACTCCCTGTCTAACAAGGTTGAAGGCTGCTTATACGTTACACCAAACGTCATATCATTTGCGAATCATATAAGGAAAGAGAAAGAGACGGGTACACGCTGTCAAAACGCGGCGCTCTGGTGATGCTGCGTCACATTTCAGAGAAAAGAGTTGAGTTTTTTATGTGTCATGCGTTTGGGTGCGGCATCTTTGGTAATTAACGCGGCGGATCACTTTGTCGTATTCTGATACATCTAAATTAGGTAATTCATCTTGATGTGACAGGTTTTTCGCATGGGTCAAGTTGCACCCCGCATCTCTTGCCTTTGTGCTTCCCTTCTCTCCTTTGCTTTTGTTTGTTTGCCATGGCTTCCAACATCCTCCGTCGCACTTTTGCCACCGCTGCTGCTCCTTCCAGCGTGAAGATTGGTCTCATCCCTGCCGACGGTATCGGTCGTGAAGGTAAACCAAATTATCTCAGTGCATTGATTATCGGACGCTAACTAGCTCTCCCTTTCGTAATAGTCATTCCCGTAAGTCTCTCTCATACTGCTTGACACTCGCTTCGCCCATAGGTGGATATGTTACAGAAAGCTTATGTATAGCCATGTCTCTACGTGTAGGCTGCCCGCACCGTGCTCGAGTCGCTGTCAGACGGTCCCAAGTTTGAATTTGTGAACCTGGATGCCGGCTTCGAGTACTTTCAAAAGACCGGCACCGCCCTGCCTCAGGAGACGCTGGACGTCTTGAAGAACGAGTGCAACGGCGCTCTGTTTGGTGCTGTCAGCTCCCCCTCCCACAAGGTCGCTGGCTACTCGTCGCCCATTGTCGCCCTCCGCAAGAAGCTCGACTTGTACGCCAACGTGCGTCCCGTCGCCTCCGTCAAGTCGCCAGCTTTCCCCGACCAGCGCGAGCTCGATATGTTGATCATCCGTGAGAACACCGAATGCTTGGTAAGTCAAATGGAAACTAGATTGGCGACAGGAGGCTGGAGAAATCAGATCATGGCTCAGTGGATCTAACTCCGTAATTTTGTATACTGCAGTACATCAAATCCGAGCGCCAGGAAGTGGACCCCGCTACCGGCCTCAAGGTGGCCTTTGCCGACCGCAAAATCACCGAGTACGCCTCCAAGCGTGCAGGTCTGATGGCATTCAACATGGCACTGACGCGCCAGCAGCTGCGCGAGCAGAAGCCCCTGGAAAAGCGTTTCTGGAAGAAGAACCCGCGCGTCACCATCGTCCACAAGTCCAACGTCATGAGCGTCACCGACGGTCTCTGGCGTGAGACCGTGCGCGCCGTCAAAGAGCAGAACGCGGAAAAGTACAAGAATGTTGACATGGAGGAGCAGCTCGTTGACTCGATGGTCTACCGCATGTTCCGCGAGCCCGAGGCTTTTGACGTGGTGGTCGCTCCCAACCTCTATGGTGATATTATCAGCGATGGTGCAGCTGCTTTGGTTGGCTCCCTCGGTGTCGTTCCCTCGGCCAATGTCGGCGACAACTTCGTCGTAGGTGAGCCCGTCCACGGTTCGGCCCCCGATATCGCTGGCAAGGGCATTGCCAACCCTATCGCCGCCATCCGCTCTGCCGGTCTCCTCCTCGAGCACCTCGGCCACACCGCCCAGGCCTTGAAGATGTATGACGCTGTTGATGCCGTTCTTGCTGAGGGCAAGGTCCTCACGCCTGACTTGGGCGGTAGCTCCACCACGAACGACGTTGTCGAGGCTGTCCTCAAGAACCTCTAAGCCTTTTCCGTTTGAATCACTAGAGATTATCCATATACACGTATATCTGTCATCCCTCCCCCATGCACGTACATACTTTCACACATCCACAACACTTGCAACGAACGCACTCGCAACGCATGCTTTCTCCTGTTACGCACTCCACCATTTTAATAAAAATAGCTCGTTGTCCCACTGTAAGATGTAACTTTTCCATCTTGATTCTTGGTTGAGAAGAATTTTTCTATTGTCATTTTTTTTTACTTTTTGAAAATGTTTTGCGTATAGGATTCCGTCGGCCCGAAACGCCACAGACCAAATGAATGGCCATCGACGTCCCGGTTCTTTATGGAAACCAGTTCACTTCTGGGGTCTTTCGGACACTAGGTGTCCTGGCAATGGACAAGTAACAAAAAATACTGCCATCGTGGCAAAGGCCCGAATATAAATTTTGATTCAAAGAAAAAAGACGAGGGCCACGGGTTTGTCGTTCTTTTATACACAAGAAAAAAATTTTTCCTCGTTTGCGGAGAATCGCAAGTCCGCATGCGTCTCAGGATTGGCTGATGCGGAGTGAAAAGACATGCACACAACAGAGTAGAGAAATATGAGCGAGGAAAACTGTCACCCTTCAGGCACACATATAACCCCGCAGTGCTTGTTTCGAACACAGTCAAGATCTATAAAAGTAAACGGTATGATCGACATGGACTCAGACTTGACAAAAAGTAGGTCGCTTAAGCTTTTTTCTCTATGGTCAACAACGAAAACATAAAGATATCACCTATGCCTCAGCCACACATAGTATATCTGTGCGATTGTCCTGGGTATTGAGCGCATAGGCGGACATGCACAGTCCGGGCGGCGGGGCAACTTATGGGACAATGATACTGTAGCCAAAAATTCCGTACGATCATTTATTGACTTGTGGCTAGTTAGGCTTATACGTGGAGGGTGTGCCTTTATTTCTAACTGATAATAATGGAAGTATGCGAGTTATCTTCGATATGAATTTGCATGATGTTATTGAGAATGCGTATTCGGAAGAAGACAGCTGCGCTCAGTCTAAAAATGATGACATCACATCGATCTGTCAAAGATTAAAAAGATGAACATGCAATGCTCCGCCATAGAATGGGTAATTTGGTACGGATAAAAACATTGATGCAGCGCGCGCATCTCGAAATACCCTTTCCTTCCATGATAATGCTGCATATGACTAATGTGCGTTATAGGAAACAAAAACAGTGTACATATTGGCAAAGTATGACAACTAGAATAATAAAATATGTATACAAGGTGGGGTTAGGGAAAGCGATCCGGTCGTGCAAGGATTGTGTATATGTGATAAGTGCGTATACGTGCGTCTTGTGTGAATGTGAGTGTGCGTGTGCCTGTGTACGTGTGCATTGTGCAGTACATTCAATGCCTCGCACATGCGTACGTGTGGGTGTGTGGGTGTGCGTATTTATGATAATGTATGGATGCGAGGGGGGGAGGGAATGAAAGGAGGAGAATTTAGGTAGACCGTTGCTGGATAACAAGCTCGAGGAACTGTTAAAAAAACGGTGCCGTCCTTCGTAAGAAAATGATAAAACAGCCATCATCCAAATATACGTACCTGTTCATAGTTGATCTGGATCACACCGTCGCGATCGGTATCAAACCGCTGGAAGGCGAGCGTGAGACCACGGATGGTCGCACATGCTTGGACAAAGTTATCGAACGTAATGTTGCCGCGACCTAGAGTAACGATGTCAATTGCCTCAGCCCAGGAACCCGAGTGCCAGTATTAATCCACACTTACCATATTTATCAAATTTCTGGATCAACACTGCAATGAAGCGATCCGACAGGTTATAGCCAAACGTCTGTAGAGCGTTGCGCAGCTCAGCTGCATCAATATTGCCGGAGCCGTCTGCGTCAAAGGTGCGGAAGCAACGTTGCCAGTCCTCAATATAGCGCCACAGGCCCGAGAATTCGTTGAAATCGATCGTGCCCGTATTATCTGCGCGCGCGCGCGTGTTCAATTTTTTATTTTATTTTTTAGTGTCATCCTTTTTCCCTATTTTCCACCCCAAAAAACCAAAATCAACTTCTCTTACCAGTATCAAACATATTGACCATCATGCGCACCGTCTCCATGTTGAAGGGTGTCCAGTCACCGTTAATCAATGCGCGTTGCAGCTCGTCGGCGGTCAGATACCCCGATCGATCCGTGTCGACGGCTTGGAACCAGTACCACAGCTGAGGATCGGCGCCAGGCGGCGGCGGCCGAGGTGCTAAACACGAATTCCATGATGCAATGAGTGATCGTGCGATATGATTGAGCCAAGCCGACTTACCAGCCATACCGGCCATGCCCGCTGCGCCAGGCGGACCCGGCGGAGGCGGTTGGGGCGGATATCCACCGCCACCATAGTAGGGTTGCTGAGGAGGTGGATATCCACCGTACTGCTGTTGATGCGGGTTGTAGTTATAGGCCATTGGAGAAGGGTTGCAGATGGAGAAACGAAAAAAGTGAGAAAGTAAAAGAAAGAGTGTGGAAAAAAATATACACGTAGCCTGCATTTTAGGTTCGTTTTTATTTTCGGCTGCGCACAGAGATCAAGCGAAGCGCAAAGGACTCAGCTCGAAACTCCATCATTTGACTTTTCGGTTCGCCAAGCCTGTCGCTCATCCCATTTCAGCGCGGTGCCAGTCGTCGTCACTTCTATACTTAGATCGTTCGTTGACGAGTGCTCTTTCCTTGCCTTGTCATTCATGACCGTCTATCGCCAAGCATGATGTCAAAACCATCAAAAGTAATAAAAAAAATTAGGAAGGCGACAGATTCAATTCTGCGATAGGTACATTCCATCATGCGTGTGGCGAGCACGTGCACGTGCCTTTATTCAGACTTATTTTTTTCTTTCTTTGCCACCGGGTCCATGGGCATACGCAGATCATACTCCCCGTTCTTCCCGCAGGATGGAGTGGATCACTTTCCATTGCATGACGCAATAGACCTGGACGTTATTGGTGCACAAAGGAAAAAAGAAAGGATAAGGAAATTTATGTACACTCGATGGCACCATTGGCTTCATCTTTTTTATTATAATAAAGTACGGACAAGCGTAACAAATGCGCAACATCTACACACCACACAGGATAAAAGGAAGTGTTTTTCTTTGCCTATATTTTCTTGGCAAATGAGCAAACCATGGCCAGTCCGTATTATCACCACGACCTGGTAAAGCTCCCGCGCTTTTAATATCCGCCTAAAATCCATGCTTTTCTTTTTGCCGTTGGACCTTCGGGGGCGGACCCAAAACGCTGCATAACATACACATACACACATACACATACACATTCACTCACACCCATATATACATTGAAAATAATCCAAAAGAAAGAGAACAACGTGGTCCATGGAAGGTAAAAGAAGGCAGCTTGCTACTGTTGAGTAAATACATGAGTTATACTGTAAAGTCTGGGTGAATGACCAAATGAGATCTGTTTTACCCATTTCACCCCTTCCTTCCGTCCGCGGTATCTCCTTGTTTTCGGTTTTGCCCAAAATGATTACAATGAATTCAGAATAATTCATCCGCAGACCGCCGGACTTTCTCCTCTTGCGCTCTTTCACTCTCTCCGTCTCTCTCTCTCTCGCACACACACGCACAGAGAAAAAAAAAAGGATATATATACAGTTCTTTTCTTTTTGCAATGCTGGGCACGTACGGGTGGATATTCGTCACCGGTATAATCGTGTTTTTCCTTGTCATTGTCTTTCTTCTCTTCTTCACTCGCTCGCCTATCGAACTCCCTCTCTCTTTCTCTGGCGGCGATTCCGACTTTGACGATTGGCCCGTTGAATCGGAAGAGCAGGTTGCTTCACTTCCCGAGGACGCCCGCCTCTCTTACGAACGAGCCAAAAGTAATATTTCACCGTGATATCTTAATTTCCACCTTATTCAACATTCTCTGTCTAGTTTTTCAAGAACGGCACCCACCCGATAGCATTCCCACCGATATCACACCACCTCAATACATCTCCATACAAGAGAAAGGCGTATCGGCCTTTGAATTCGAATGGGAGCCGGACGCCAGCTGCTTTGTTGCAGCACGCACCGAAATCCAGTTCATCCACGGCGAATCTTGTGTTCAGACCAACTTGCCGTTACCACGCAACCAAGAAGTCTACTACTGGGAGGTAATCACTATTTTCAGTCCTTTTTTTTATCCTTTTGTGCTGTAACTCATGACATCCATTCTTTTTTTTGCAGGCCAAGATGTTTGAGGTCCCAGAAACAACCACTGTATCCGTCGGTGTCGCCACGAAACCATACCCCAGCTGGCGCTTACCAGGTAAAACAGAGAATAAGCGAGGGAAAAATGGTCAGCTTAAGAAAAAAATGGACGGATAGGATGGAATCGCTACTCGATCGGCTACTTTTCAAACAACGGCTGCAAGTACTTTAGCTCACCTTTCAATGGCAAGCCTTACGGTCTAACCTACACGCACGGCGACGTCATTGGCGTAGGCTACCGCCATCGCACGGGCACACTCTTCTTCACGCGGAACGGGCGCAAGCTTGAGGATGCTTACACCGGCCTACGATGGAACCTATTCCCGACCATTGGCGCCAACGGTCCTTGTCAAGTTCATGTGAATCTGGGCCAGCGTGGGTTTGTTTTTGTGGAAGCCAATGTCAAAAAGTGGGGACTTGCCCCGTCACAGGGTACACTGGCACCTCCACCCGCATACGGCATCGAGCGCGACACAATTCTATTGGCAACCGGGACATCCTCGCGACCGCAAGACGACGAGGAGACGGATGAGGTCAATGGCAACAGGGGTGAGAGCAGTAACAGCTCGACAACGCGTCAACGCGGTGAAGAAAGCACGAGCGCAAGCAGTCATAGCAGTACGAGTAATAGTAGTGGTAGCAGGAGGCAGCGTGCACAGGACCAGCAGCAGCAGGATTCGGTGCTGATCACGATCGATGACGGACAGCAGCGGCAACAGCTCAGGGCGAGTAGCAGCCAGCCACCCAAGGCCGTGGTCGAGCCTCCGCCTTACACATCTCCTCATCCTTCGCCTATGCCAGACGCAGACAATCGAAATGGCATTTTGGAATAGGGCGTCTTTATACATACCCCTCACGTCAAGTACACACACCCTTTTCATTTCTTCCTTTCCTTTCTCTTCCCTTCTCCTTCCTTTTTCCTTGTCTCTTGCTTATCTCTTGCTTGTACATACAATTAAATCTAACACTTCCTTTTCTCTCTTCTTCTCTGTCCTTCATCTAATTATATAACATGGGTCCATAATATCAGTCAACCCCATGGACCGTGCCTGAATCCTATAAATTAGAGATCGATCGGAGGGCCTGTCAGTGTGGGACTAATAATCCCAATCAATCAATTATCATTTTTCAGGTTCAAAAATGGGAGCGGGCCAACAAACGCATGATACGTGGTTAGAGGGCGTCTCTCTCTCTCTATTTTGACGGCGTCCGAATTGAATACCTCCTTCTTTTTTCTTACTTGCTTCCCTTTATTCCACATGTCCGAACACGATACCCAAAAAGACGCGTCATCCGAATCTGAGCCTGTGCAAATTACAAAGTATGATGGCACCCAAGTAAAGAACGCCCTTGACGATGAAGTCCGGCGGGTATGTTGTCCCATTGCAACGCGATGGTGTATAATAACTATAATCTAGTACTATGCGCTTTCATTCGAGCAAGGTCATTTGCACACCGATATTAAGCTTCTCTTGGGTTATTTCTCGGCAGCACTTGCAGCCGGTGCATTTGCTTATGAATATTATACGAGTTTTGAAGTGGCCAAACCGATGGTTGCCGTGTCCGTGGGCGTCTACTGGGTCACTCAATTGATCCTCTTTTGCTATACCACCTTTGTCGAAAAGAACGAGATATTCATTGGCTACAAGAACGATAAATCCGGACAGGTAAGTTCAAGCTTGATATCAAAAGAAACAAATAACACACACAAGTTACTCATTCCCCGTTTTAGAGACTCGGAATTATGACGGCTGCGAGCAAAGTGGAGAAATACAGCTCGGATTATCACCTTACGCTCAAGTACACAGACCAGCGAGGCTCAGCCCACGCCCAACACCAGTTCACCAAGTCAGTCGCAGCTTGGTTCACTGAGGATGGCACACTCGATAAGGCCGCATTTGATAAAGATCTTGAGCAGCATGTCACTGCGCTCTTCCATCACGCGCATCAGGACTAACGAATTAAAATAATTATTATTCGATCTTCCCTCATCATTACGTTTGTTTGCTATAATGTCCTGTTTTTGGATTCAACTAAAACGCAGCGCGAGAGTCCAGTCGCCACACGTGAACGGTACGTTTCCAGCATCCTTGATACATGGGTTTCGTGTCTGTTCCTTGTCCACTTTTTCGGGTCTCTTGACTCCTCACACCGGTCTCTCCAGCCTATTTCCTGTTTGCTTTCCTTTTTTTTCCCTTTTGTATCTGCATTTTTCTGCTGCTTCTTTTCACTTCGACGACGATTGACCTTCTTAATGCCTCCTTTACCGAAACCCACCGAGAACGTGTATGATTTGATCGTCATTGGTGGCGGCTCAGGCGGTTTGGCCGCTGCCCGCCGTGCCGCTGGCATGTATGGCGCCAGAGCTGCCCTTATTGAAATGAACGATAAGCTGGGTGGTACTTGCGTAAATGTCGGCTGCGTGCCTAAAAAGATCATGTGGAATATAGGTATGAGAAGAAAGGGAAGGAGGGCGAAAGAGACAGGAAATGTTAGGATGAATATGCCATTAACTGTCCTATGTGATCGCAGCCACCACGGCAGAACGACTCCGTGAAGCTGCTGACCTCGGTTTCGATGCGCCGGAAAAGCCCAAGTTTAGCTGGGCCAATATCAAAGAAAAACGAGACGCGTACATCAAACGTCTCAATGCCATCTATGACAGCAGCCTCGAAAAAGCCCATGTCGACTACTTGCACGGCTTTGCTGTCTTTCGCGACGCGCACACCATTTCAGTGCTCGACCCAAAGTCTCGTGAACTGCAATATGAAGTTCAAGCAAAACACGTCATCATCGCGACAGGTATAAATAGATTGGTTCATCAGATAATCCATGCTCAAAATGGAGGACAGGCAGCGAGTCTATCATCCCGAAGGTGCCCGGTGCCGAGCTCGGTATCGACTCGGACGGCTTTTTCGCACTGAGCGAGCAGCCCAAGCGCGTGGCTGTGGTCGGCACGGGCTACATTGGTATGGAGTTGGCCGGTATCTTTAACTCATTGGGCACGCACGTCACTGTGTTTTCTCGCACGAAGCAAATCCTGCGCAAGTTTGACCCGGTCATCAAGGAAAACCTCCTCCAGGAGATGCAAAACACGGGCATTGATTTCGTGTTTGATTCCTCCGTCACCGCGCTGCGCAAAACCGACAGCGGTATCGCAGTCGAATACGACGCGAAAGACCAGTCCGGCTCCAAGGAGGTCGATACCGTGCTCTGGGCCATTGGCCGTGGCCCACACTCGAGTAAAATGAACCTCGACAAGGTCGGCATCGAGACCGATCCTAAGCGTGGCTACATCAAGGTCGACGAGGCCCAAAACACGTCCTCACCCGGCATCTATGCTCTCGGCGACGTCTGTGGCATTTTCGAACTCACGCCAGGTAAGGACATAAAGGTTGCAATGAAAAAGAAGATAATAAAAGAGCTCACGCTATCGACAGTGGCAATCAAGGCGGGCCGTAAGCTAGCGGACCGCGTGTTTGGCGGCCAGAAAGATAGCTATCTCGAGTACACCAACATCCCGACCGTCATTTTTGCCCACCCGACCTGTGGCTCGATTGGCTTATCGGAGGACGAGGCGCGTGAAAAGTATGGCGATGATGTCAAGGTCTACGCGTCCAAATTTACCAATCTCTACTATGCTTTGCTTGACCGAAAGCAAGCCACGGCGTACAAGCTCATTGTCACCGGACCCAAGGAAAAGGTCGTGGGTCTCCATCTGTTTGGCTTGGGCAGTGACGAGATCCTGCAAGGCTTCGGGGTTGCTATCCGTAAGTTTAGAACCAGGTCAAAAAGAAAGGAATTAATCATGTGTATAGGCATGGGAGCCACCAAGGCCGATTTTGACAACTGTGTCGCCATTCATCCTACCGCAGCTGAGGAACTGGTATGATTCTCTTTCAAAAGAAAAAAGCGGATGGGAGCACATGATTTCAGAAATGGAGACTGACATATTGGATGCACGCGCACATACCTTCTTTCTAGGTAACCCTTTCCTAATCTCTAACTCGCACAAACTCGTATTTCTATCCTTCCATCGACGCGTAATATTCATTAAATGGGAAGCCATAATTATATCAGCATCCGTATGGTGGTCAGTTGTATGGAAGGTTTTATTCGGCGCCTATGCGTATTTTTGTTCTGGCTGGGAGCAAGATCGTATCAATAGATCGAAGGAAAGGAAAAAATACGTAGAAATTCTATCTTGCACATTGGTGTAAGGCAGCACATACAAGTATAGTATGTTTGTTATGTTTGTGGGGCTCATTGTCTTTTTGTGTCTATGATTCCCGGGGTGCGGGGTAACGGTATGAAAATGGCCGAAAAATCACCATTATGTTTGGCTTACCAAATCCAAAATCAAGGTGTGCCTGCGCCCTGGGTAGGCGTTGTGCGACGTGGATCCTTTAATACTCTCATTCATTTTTGCACGGATTTAAGGAAATTTAAACGCTTTAAAACTTCCAAAAGCGCGAACAAAACTGTGTGTGAAAAAAAGAAAAAAAGAAAGAAGACATCTCCCAGTGTCACGCGTACGTCTCATACCTCCCTCTGTGGTTTCTGTCACCCACGCACAGTGTAACCATACCAAATGATGGCATGCTTTATAAGCGCTTCGTTCCACCCTCTTTTCTGACCCTTTCTTTCACACACACACTCGCACGCAACCACTCTTCTTTTCTTCCGGGTGAGCGATAGCGTAGTATGAAGTACCTCTCCCACATTGCAACGACTGTCTCCTGTTTCGGTGGTTTTCTTTTCGGCTATGATCTGGGTGTGATCAGCGGTAGGTTAATTGATCTGAATAAAATTGCATAAGGATCGGTTATGCGCGTCTGCCCGTGATTTCGTCCCCATGTAAAACACAAGCATGGCTCACTTTGGAACGTCTATGCTACTCGCAGGTGTCCTGGCGATGCCATCTTTCGCACCCTACTTTGGCATGCAAGGTGACGCACAGCACATTGCCAAAGTCAAGGGTGATATCGTGTCTCTCTTGCAAGCAGGTTGCTGTGTTGGTGCTCTACTTATAAATTTCTTTGCCGGTATGTCAGCGAAGGGAAAAGGGGAAATAAGGACAATTTTAGCCCTCTAACCATTGTCCTACCACAGACCCTTTTGGACGCAAGAAGGCCATCATGCTCGGCTCTGTTGTTTTCCTGATTGGTGGTATTCTGCAAACTGTCGCACAGAACGTAGACACAATGATGGCTGGCCGCTTTGTCACCGGATGTACGTTAAATTTAATAAGCTCTGCATGCATGAACTCAGCATCGCCCTATTATCTATTTTAGTGGGCGTGGGTGCTGAATCTGCGCTGGTTCCCATGTATATTGCAGAGATTGCGCCTCGTAAGTTGCGCGGCCGCCTGGGAACCTTGTGGCAGTTTTTGGTGTGCTGCGGTATCATGGTCTCCTACTGGGTGGACTATGGATGCCTCCGCCATATCCCTGAAGGCGATGCCCAGTGGCGCACTCCGATGGGCATCCAGCTCGTTCCCGGAGGTATTCTGCTGATTGGCATGATCTTCTTGCCCGAAAGTCTGCGTTGGCTTGCGCTCAAGTAAGTCAGGAAACGAATCAAAAGACGCGTGGCTGAAGCAGGCATTTCAAGGGACCGCAAAGAAGACGTGATAAAAAATCTGTGCGCCTTGCGTGATTTACCGGAAGACCATCCCGATATTCAAAAAGAACTAAACGAGATCAACACGGCTATTGCACTCGAACGAGAGTCCAAGACGAGCCACTGGCGCGAAATGCTTGAACCTGCCAACTTGCGCCGTCTATTTATTGGTGTCTGGCTTCAGATCTTTCAACAGTGGACGGGCACTAACGCCATCGTAAGTAGAATAGGGTGATACATACACCAACTACGTTTTAAATGTTGTCATGGTCTTTCTGATGAGCTCACCTTACAATCTATATGCTATTTATAGAACTATTATGCGCCTGATATTTTTGGCTCCATCGGCCTGGATAGCAATGAAACGGATATTCTCGCCACGGGCGTGTACGGCGTTGTCAAGGTCGCCTTTGTGTTCGTTTCCTTCTTCATGGTGGATACACGCCTCGGCCGTCGAAATACGTTGATGCTCGGCTCCAGCATCATGTTCATCGCTTTCTTCATCTTGGGTGGCATGATTCTCGGTATCCAGAAAGACAATGCTGGCCGCGACCTGACCAACGGTAACGTCTCTGTCGGTGCCAAGGGCTATGTGGCGATGGTAATGATCTACCTCTTTGCTGTCGGCTACGAGTTTTCCTGGGGGTAAGGGGAAAGAAAAGGTGTGCATTAAGCGTATAACTGATGCCTTGTAATAAGTCCCATCGTATGGATCGTCTGCTCCGAGATTTTCCCTAGCCGTACCCGCGCCGCAAGCTTATCCATCACGACAGCTTTCAACTGGGTAAGTTGTCATGTGGAAATATCCAAGATATACGTTGACAATTGCCATGCAGGCGATGAACGCCGTGATTGCCAAAGTGACACCTATCATGATGGCGAATATTACTTATGGCACCTACTTCTTCTTCGGCTGTTGCGCCGTCATAATGGGTGCTTTTGCTTTCCTTTTGTTGCCTGAGACCCGTGGCCGTTCGCTTGAGGAGATTGACGAGGTACTATACAAGTAACACCTCCTTTATAGGTGTCCTAATCTTGGTATGTATAGGTCTTCCGTGGCACGGTGTGGGCCTACAAGGACAATTACGTCTGGCGCCGCAAGGATGAGGCCGTCAAGGAACGCAAAGACGACCCTGAGGAGGGTCAGAAAGATGTCTCCTCATTGGAGCCGGAGCAAGTCAAGCACTAACTGCTTGAGTTATTCTATTGTATTATTCACTCTTTCTGTTTAATCTCACCCTTTTTCTCGTATGTACTTTATTATGTATGTCTGTGATCTTTAGTATACTTACTTATAATTGTTCTTTTTGAATCTCCAAATACACACCGGTGTTGTCCAACATCTACTGATCTAGGTTACATTCGTGTTTTCTACACCCGGCAGCCACCTTTCCGCAAAGGAAGACATATACAATAATTTAACAAATTTCTTTGGCCTCAAGCCATGCTCTTCCTGTAGTCCATCTGATTTAATATACCACATCACATAGCGCATGAGAAGGAATAATATCTTCTTAAAATCAACTTTAAAGGTATCTATGCCTCTCACGTTTATATCGTTGTATTATAGGCAGGCTTGCTTTTGTTTTTGTCCTCATCCCTTGTTGCTGACATCGTGCTTGGGGAGAGGGGGAACAGTAAGCGGCGCGATGCATAGGAAAGAAATGAAAACGGAGGGAGTGAAGGAAGCAAGCGATACCAAGGGGTGAAAAAAAAGCCTGTAGCGCGTGGGCGTCTACTGCTTGAAAACCTCACAGGTGGGGTACAAGGCCGAAACGGTGATTAGCAAAGCAACTGTAAGAAATTCTGTGCCCAATCAGAGCACCGCAATGCGCAGTACAGGTCCATAACGACCAGCAGGAGTAGCAGTACAATTTGATACAGTAGTCCTTCTCTTATGTACAATAGGACAGTAATTCCACATGCGTATTTCGAAGACGAAATGGCTTTCATCTGTTTCCGTTCCCTTCATCTCTCCATAACACAGCGTTCGAGCCACCCTCAAAGAGCTCGGGTGGGCGGATGGGGCACATCCCTGTTTCTGTATTCTCAGCTCTAGCAGACATGAAATAAATTAAAGCTAGTATTGCTTCTTTCATCTATCCTTCGTTTGTACTTTTCTGGCTAGAGTTCAAGTGCGGTAATCCCAATACTTGGTAGCGTGTCATACAGGGCATAATAAGACTAATCGATGTTAGTCATAATTCCAATATCACGGTTTGATGGATCATTGGCTATGCAGCCATAAGTTTCTAGTGACAGATAGCGATTCAACACGAATGATCTCCGAAGATGTATACAGGTATCGCTCGATTCTCGCGTAAATATGGCTTGAGCCAGCCTTTCTGCGTTCTCGCGTTGCCCAGGTTAGCATCACCTAATATACATAATACGTATCTTCGATTTTTTATTTTCCTTTTTCTCCCGCCAAATAGTGTGTATAATAAGGGGGAATAAGTATGGTTCCGTTCTTCAATGGCCGTATCCACCATAGCCAGTCGCGTCATAGTAAGGAGGGTATTGTTGCTGCTGCTGCTGCTGCTGTTGTTGTTGATAGCGTCTCTGGACGGGCACGCGTGTCTCTCCATTACCACCATTCATACTTGCAGGCAAGGTATTGCTCTCCTCAATACCGTTCATAGTAACACGTTGCCTTCCGTCACCGTAATCCTCCACGATACGCGTGCCATTCTGATCGGTTGTTTTGGTGACTGTTACGGTTTCCGTGCGTCCATTCACGATACGTGTTGACCGCGATACACTGCGTGAGGTACCCCCGCCACTATTAAAACTGCTGCTGGAGCTGCTCATGGAAAAAGATGAGCCGCCGCCGAACCCTAAGCTGCCACCAAACCCGAGACTGAAACCTCGACTGTTTCCGCCACCGCCACCGCCACCGGTGCCAAAGAGCCCGCCAAAAGGAGACAGACCCCAGGACGATTGCTGTTGTTGTTGCCGTTGAATGGGTGGCTGCCGTCCGCTCCGTGGCATACCCATAGACGGTGACATGTCTTTTTTTTTCTAAATCAGCTTTGAAATCTTTTTTTTATACTGCGTATTGATGTTTGGCTACCTGCGAAGAAAGGATCGTGCGCGAAGGGGTCATGGGCAAAGGGGTCGTGACCCATCCCGGGGTGACCGAAAGGATCATGGAATGCATTTAGATTGTAGCCTCGGCGACCGCCACCCATCATGGTAGGCTCACCAAAGAAGCTCGCAAAGATCTCAAATGGATTATGGAACTAAGTTATTAAAGAAAGGAGGAGGTGTCAGATGATTGCTATTAACGACAACAATACAAAAGTCAAGCAACTTACGTGGAAATCAGCGAACGGGTCATAGTGGTGATGAGGATAATGTCCTTCTTCATAGCCCCCTGTCGCGTAGGGTTCAGATTCGCCCATATCATACACGCGACGTCGTTCAGCTAAATGTTGCACCGAGTCAGCCTTATGTACAGCTACTGCCGTCGTATAGCCCTTTAGTACTCACGGTCTGATAGGATTTCATAAGCATGGCTACCCCGACGCAATACGTGAGTCAAGCCACCTTTATAATGTAAGAATATGTGTGCAAGTACCTAATCTCTTTAAACTGGGAAGAAGTTGTCAATGTCATGAAGTAAGAATGAAAGTATGAATGCCTACTTTTTCGCTCGCTTCAGGCGACGAGTTCTTGTCAGGGTGGTATCTCAAGGCGAGCCTTCGATAAGCTCTTCTGATGTCGTCTCCAGAAGAGTCGCTCGTGATTTCCAAGATTTCGTAATAGCTTCGAGAAGTGGACATTAGTCGATGAGATTTATGGAAACGGAGAGAAAAGCGAACGAGACCGAGAATTCATGCGCGCACCCAAAGAAGAATAAGCACTCCTGCAATATAAAAAGTCAGTCAGGAAATCTCAGATGATACGTGACGATGTTCTCAACTTACCAATTAAGGAAGCAAGAGACAGTTTTTTGATCTGCTCGATTTCCTGTGAATGGCGCAACAGATGCTGGAAACGGGGCGGCTTTCTAACCTTTGACCATGTGCTCAACAGTGTTGCGAGAGACACTTTTGCTTTCCTCTGTGTCGCGTTACCATAACTTGTTGAGCTTTTGATGAGCTAATAGACGACTCACACGCGACGAAGCCGTTTGGAAGCGAGAGCAGATATTAGAAGAAAAAAAGAGGAGAATGCCATTGAGAATACCGTGTCTTATAGGTCCTTGCACCCGCTATTATAGGAAAACTATTAGATGCGCATTGAGGTTTCGAACAACCATATTCTTACCTGAAAAAGTAACTCCATATCGAGTACCGGATACCGCCTCCATATATGTAGATTACTGGACGGAAGGATCGTTGTTACCTGGTCAGTAACGAAGGTATGTTAAAAGTTATCGATGTAAACTGTCGTAATAAGCTGTTAGGCTTACTGTTGCAACGTATCCAGGAAAAGGAATGTGTAAAAGGTTTGGCAGCAATATCCAGCTGCGTAAACCTACATTCCATTTATATATTCTCCAGGATGAAGCTCTCGTTCTGCTCCTGGCGAGAAGGCCTCCTACATAACATGATACTTTGTTTGTAAAACGAGAATACGCATGCAGGTAAGAGACACGTCTTGGTCAACTTGACCTTATCCCTAAGGTAAATGATACGGCCACCCCCTCGTGGTATGTCGGCCACCCCCCCCGTCGCACACACACCTTCCAAATGGAGGTCGGTTTCAATGGCAGCACCTGTGGCGTCCCAAACAAGCCTTCTCGTACAACTTCTCCTCTTTTTCTATATACTGACTACGGCACTCCCCGCGTGTATAGCCCAAGTGCGTGAAGGGTTTATCGTGGGACATATCAATTACATCTAGAAGTCCAATGTTTCTCTGGAAGGTGAACATTTTTCACGGCACACCACATATTTTCGGTGAGTACTCTGCCGACATTTTATGAGACTGGATACATCTTTATATAGTCATGTATGACCGATAGCAGGCCCCATTTTATGTCGACATTTTCATGGAGATGGATCCGCTTGGGCTATACACGCAGGGAGTGCCGTAGTCAGTATATAGAAAAAGAGGAGAAATTGTACGAGAAGGCTTGTTTGGGACGCAACAGGTGCTGCCATTCACATCGATCTCTACTTGGAAGGGGTGTGTGCGAGGGGGGGGTGGCCGGCATACCACGAGGGGGTGGCCGTATCATTTACCTATCCCTAAATAGGGCTAGAATCGAGATTTCACGACTGGCCACACGCGGCTAGGGGAAAGAGCATAGAAATAAGCTGCACGATACCCGACGCTACATGTACCAAATGGACCTTCTCGAATATTTGTGTCGTCAATGCGGTTTTGATGATGGCTATTTCATTCTACAAGAATATGTCAGAGTTTATTTTGGGTCATTCGGCGCCGTTCTTTGTCTTTTCTGGTCAAATCTGTGTTTCTATGAGTTATTTTTCGAAACTTGTAGCTCTTAATGCCTTTTAGAAGGTCAAAGCAAGGATTATCTGGAAGGAACAGACTTTACGGCCAAGATGACATCTTTAGAGTTATGATACGGATGTGCGGTAATCATGGGGGAAACGTTCAGCAATCTCGGCAGCCTTGCTGCATCGATGGTTACACTTGTTTTGTTCTGGATTCCAGTTATTCATTGTGTCGCATGCTTTTATTTGGAAGTGCCTGATTTGTTTATTCGTATAAGATGGGTACACGTTTCGAAGGCTCTTTGTCTCTTGTCTTTCAGTTTATACTTTTGGCGCTTATACTGGTTACGAACTGTAATACTAATCTACTACGCACAGTCATCCATATGATGTAACCAGTTGATCCCTTTTTTCAAATAGATGGACCGTCGAGATCATTGGGCACTGGACGACATTGCCACGATGGACCTCGATAATCCACCACCTTTGTAAGAAAACGATAACAGAAATCGAAAGATGTCGCTGGTCTAACGTTGGGCTGTAGTAGGAAACGCCAAAAGCTGGACTTGGGAGATTTGACTCCAAACGTCAACCCAAACCCCACTAACCACACCAGCATCAACGGCGTCGAAGACCGGTTGAACTTTTTCCCTGTCCCTACTACAAAGGGACATTTCCATGGCGAGTCGATGTAAGATATCAATAACAGAAAGTAAACCTTTTTAACATGATTAAAAGTGCTTTCGACAGAAATGAGGCCAGCAGCGCAAGCTCTTCAGCTGGGATCCCAAATGGTGTCTACCCCGCTGCCTCTGCTCGCCCTGTCTCTCGGTCCCCTTCGCCAATGTCAATTTCATCAGTTTCACCTGTAAGGGCTACTTTTGCAATAATGGCAACAAACTCCTCTGACGACGCTGCAGATTGGTCTGACGACGCAGCGGACTGCCTTGACGACACCAACGGATCTGGAGCAGCTTATAAAGGGCAAGCAGAAACTGAAGCAGGCGCCCAAGAATCCGAATGTGAAGCCGTGTTCCAAGTCTGTCAAAGTAGGCGTATACGACGAAAAAAGACCACACGGCAACCCAAAAAACAAGTCCTGCCTATCGAGTCTGTGCTCCGCTTGGGCGGTGCCGAGAAGCAAGGAGTCATACCTTTCGCCGAGTATCCCTATCGCTACATGCCCTTCATGTATCAAGGTCTCAGACGCATCGAAGGTTATATATACCTTACTTCTTGATCGCCAGACAGGATAAAATGCAGCAAGACGACATATCTGAGGGCGTCTAAGCTCTCAGCATATGCCAGAGCCCTCCACAGCAGCAGCAGCACTTCCATGAGATATCTCGTGGAGTGGAGGATGTCGCTCGTCTGCTGCGAGACATGCAGGAGGAGCTCCCACACCGGCTCCATCGGCAGCCCCGGTGCTCATGGCCGTCGCCTGCGCGCCACTTTGTCTCCTGCCGCTGGCCCGCACCACGGTGGTGGGCCCGAGTTTCGGCATCCTCCTCGTCCTGCCGCATGTCGCCATTTCGGCGATAGGGTTATAAACTTTTTCTAATTTGTAATAAATATACTTAAACCCTTATATGTCTGGTAATCTTGCGCCTTTGTTGAAAAGAACAAGCCTCGCCTCATGCCTCTCTGTCCAGCGGTTGTATATTCAGACGGTATCACCTTTTAAGCGATGATCACATTGCTCATATACTGCTTTTTGCTCATTGGACTATGATAGATTCATTATAAGACCTCTAGATACTTAGGATATATTGTACGGTGCGTCTGGTACAATCCACTCCACTTGGATATTGCCCATAAGCATTTACTCGGCCTCTTCCTTTCTTATGCTTCTACACGATAGCATCTTACCTACTCCGCAACATGCATTTGCATTCGATCTTACAGACACTGTTTTTAATGGTTAGAGAAAAATATTTATTGATATGATGATACTTGCCAACGTAACATGTGTGTATTTATTGGCCCTTTATTTAAAAAGTTGTCGGGGTTCCGTCCATTTCGCTACGGACAATAAAGAAGTATTCTCGTGCTGAGCGCACTCTCATGTAGAGTAGATCACTAAAGTAATACCGATGCTTCTTTCCTTCCATATATCGGTCGCCTGTAAACTTAACCCGAGACTACTATTCTATTTTTTGGATCTGATGCTTCTCATGACAGCCATGAAACCTAGTGCTCATGCGGTCTTAACACATGTGCAGCACGACTAACTCATCCTTTTCCTTTTGAGTGACGTGTTTCTTCCCTATGTTCTCTGCCGTGCAAAGCCTTGTCATCAAGCACTTATTGCATGTTCTTTGTTTGTTTCAGCCCCGTATTAGGTACATTGAATTTCATTGTTCTACTCTGCCATGTCCAGGGGCTTGCGAAGGAGTGTTGCACAGAAAAAGGATCTCACTGGAGTAGCTTGTAGAAAAACAGACAGAAGATGCTGGTACGGGTCTCTGAGTACCCTGCTTTCGTTTTATCATGAATTATAATTACTGTAATCATCTGTTTTCTTTATGTGGAGAAAAGCTAGAGAAATGCATGCTTGTACTATGAATGCGTGACCCAGATTGTTTTGCTTTCACTTGAACGTACACATCCCTGATATTCTTTTGCATAATGGTAACCTCCTTTTCCACGGTGGGCCCGCTCAGATAAGCGAAAATAAAAATATTTTTTGATATAAACATGTTGCGCTCATCATTGCACATAGCGGTCTTGACGACACACATCACACTCTTCTTATCTCTATCAACCGAAGCACAATGACGCTTCCTTCCAAGGTATCTTTTTTAAATTTTTATCTTGTTATATCAATCGAGTAGGAATTGAATGACTTTTTCGCTTGAGAATACAGCTCCCTGAAAGAGCGTTTCCTTGTCATTTCTGCAGCAAGGTTTTTCGTAAACCCAGCGCTCTTCATCCTCATATATACACACACACTGGAGAAAAACCATTCAGCTGCCACATGTTAAGATTACTCGTTTTATTCATACATAAGACCCGTTAGACTTACACCGTACAAGACCAGGATGCAATAAACGCTTTGCGGTTGCAAGTAACCTCCGCCGACATTTCAAGATGCATAACCGAAAAGGATGCAAGCGAGCCTCGGGATCACCACATACTACTGAAAGCGAAACGGAAAAGTCTTATAAGACTATTCTTCCTGCTCACGAGACGATCACCGTGACCAAGAGTTCCTTTGAGCCAAGTGACGTCTCCAATCCTACATCGTTTATAAGTGCTACAAGAGTCGACGGTCAAATCATGCTCCCATGGTACTTGTATCCAAGACCAGGTGCGGCCATAGGGTATTCCTTCGAGTCCTTTGCCGCTGATCCCGACTTGGACTCGCATGCTATGGTGCATACATCCTCCTACCCTATTACTGGAGCAATCTCGTCGGCTCCATTTCTTATAACTGAAATACCACTAGCGTGGTCGACGGGTGAGCTGCACAGCGGATTTATTGTCTGATGACGCCCCCTGCCTTTGAAAGACGAGAGCTATCCCTATCTGTCTTTGCATTCTATCTCTCAATAAAATAAAAAAATAATACGTGACATGGTCAACGGTACTTTGGCATATGACTCTGTCGCTACAGGGAGTACATTCAGAAGTAAGGAAAGCTTATTTGTTTGGCCTTTATCTGTAGGAAGAAGCCATATGATGCACGAGATCTTTCCTGTATGAAACTTGCCATCTTGCGTAGAGGCCGTCCCTGATGCCGCGCCTCGGCATCACGGCGATGATATAAAGCTGCGGATCGTTTCCGATGCACAGGGCGGGGCACTTGCCTAGAAAGTATCACAAGAAAGAAATAAACTATCCTTTCGACCTTCTATAGTAATCAGAAACGAATATTCAGGAGCTTTTCGCTCCTTGTAAAACTTTATTAACGAGAATTACGGGTTCGGCGATCAATCCGAACGCATGTATATATTTGAGTACTTTCCTATCGGAAACCTTATATGGACGAACGAGCGGACTCTCCCTCCCGCTTCCAACATTTTCACCTTTCTCCATGAGCAATTTCTCATGGCCGTCACCCTTGAGGAAATGGGCATGTATCAACCATTTGTAGAGCACAAGGTATCGATACTTGCGTACCGTCACTCTAGGAACCCGGAATGATTTCTTTATCAGCGTATATCGCCAGAGGTGACGGAGAATCTTACTGTGCAATAAGTTACCGAGCCGCGTCTGTCATTTCTTTCCTCTTGGTTTAGAAGCTACACAGCCTAATAATATCTCCGGAGACTTTGTCTCTAATGATGCTTTCATACACATCTAACCCCCCCTTTTTTTGTGTGCGCCGCGGATGTGAAAAAGTATCATCATTTCAAGTTACAATACAGTTGTGGCTGCGCCGCACTCCTACGGTTAGTCGAGCTCTTGTACGACAGAGCTAGTCTGCCGCCGCTCGTTGCTTCTTTTGTTTGCGCAAGCAGCCCCAAGTCCTTCATTTTTTGAATACTTGATAAAGTCAAGTCCCTACCTTTTGTATTTTAGATAATGGCCACTAGCAATAGCTGGCTAAAAGTAATGTTCGCTTATCATGAAATACTGCGTCGACGAAGGTGACGTAAATCTGCGTTATTTCGTCCAACATGCGACGCCCCAGGGCGACAAATGTGGGCTTCAGGATCTTCAAGTCGTTAACGGCGACGAAGAACCTGCACAGATACTGCCAGACCTAGTCGGTGTAAGTATACCGCGTTCAGACCTCGCTTATACGAAATAATGATAACCTTTCCCTTTTGCTTCTTCCTTCCCCTCATACTTATCTTCCAAACCCTGTCTAGTCAAATAGACCACTTCATAATTCTCTGGTCTATCTCACTAACGCAATTCCCATACTCCTCTCCTGTCTCTCAAATTTTAAATCGTAGAAATATCGTAGAAATTCAAAACGAATAAAAAAATTCGATATTGCATCTAGTGTATAGCTACTCCGTCACAGGCTGAGATTGGAACGCGATTGATCGCCCAGCCTGTCGCATTGACAGGTTAAGAAAAATGTTTGTGCGTGTGTTACTGCAAAAGTACCTGAACGTCGACTTCTGAAGCAGCTTATGTTCTACAATTTGGATACGGTTTCACGATGTTTTATAATGTTCAGTGGTAGATTTCTGCTATTGAGGGAGGTATTGTGTTTTGTCATAAACGCGGAATTTCACAGAGTGCCGTCTGTGCGCCTTATATCGCTTATTATGTTTTCCATAGCTAATACCGCATTAGAATGAGTGCATATTTGAAATTGCACCCGCATGAATCAACGGCTTTAACAACAAAAATAAGCAAGAAAATAAAAGAAAGCCCCCATGTGCATACGTCAGACCCGCTCTATGCAGGCACATAGGTACGTGCAACGAACTGAGCGCATTTGTAAATAGGTGAACTTCCTAATTTCTTCGGAAGTTTCGTCTTGCAGACGGATGCATATCGGCGTAGTCTTGGCGATGATCCATCAGTTGGTCAGATATATGTGGATGTCGACACATATTTAGTTTTTGCAGCAACATTAGGAGCAGCATCGTCAGGAGGTGGCTGCCGCTATCAATCGTTTCCATAATGCTACTGGAATCATGGTCGCCCGGCCGAAGTAAAATAAGGACGGTAAAATACCACCAGTATGTGAGATGATGGCGTATCAGCTTCGCCGCCGAATATGATTACAATGGGCGGGCCCCGGAGGAAGGCGACCCGCGTTGGAACATCGCATTTGCATGTATGTCGACAGATACGTGTCTATTTGTTCAACATTTCGCATGCTACATCTAGATTCGACCTTCTTTTGGATAAGCTTTTTGATTTTGCCCCAAGCAGGCGCCATCCAACCTAAAAAGTCGTTAAGCTTAAGTGAAAACTGAAATCGAAAAAGGTTCCCCAGGAGGCACCAGCTCCGTCTCCATGGGTCTTGTGTCGTCATGACATATACATTAGATATTCTAAGTGTACTAAAGCGGTTACTCTGTAGTGGTAGCGCGCCTATAGGGATGTGAGATTCCAGTATAAACTCTTGCTATCTGAACACCTCGGTACAATCATTGTACCATACGAATGAATTCCGCTGTCTCATATAGAGCAGATACAGGAGGGAGGATGCTTTTATTCACCTTCTTTAGGAATCTCCACCTTATTGCTGTTGCTGTTGCTATTGCTGTCACTTTTGTTTTTATTTTTACCAATTCCGTATCCCAGGGCTACGATGAATGCTTCCCGAGACTCTTTGCGTGATGCATCCGGCTTTTGTTGTTTCACCTTTGCAAATTTGGTCTGCAGTTTCCGTCGAAACTCGACCTCATCGCCGCCCAGAAGGACCTGACCAATCAAAATGAGCAATGCGCTCTCAAGCAATCCCTAATAATATAAACCTACTTTGGCAACGAAGTTACCCTTGTGAGCCAAGACTTTGTCGGCAAAGGTAAGGACGGATTCACAGAGTTCCATGGAGCGGGCATGGTCCGCCAAAGGATTTCCTGAGAAATTGGGTGCCATATCGGAGCACACGAGGTCCACTTTGCGGCCCTGTAGCGCTTGCTGGATTTGTGTTTGCATATCTGGCTCTCGAAAATCGCCCTGGAATATATGTACATTGGGTATCGGTTCAATCGGTAGTAGGTCAACAGCCACCACAAGACCCGCACTTTTGACTTTCTGTGCTGCCACTTGCGACCATCCACCGGGAGCCGCGCCACAGTCGACGACAACGCTGCCTCGTCGCATCAACCGGTATTTTTCGTCAAGCTGCTTCAATTTGAATGCACTTCGGGCTCGGTGCTGTCCTCCACTCGTACGTGCAGCCATGGCATACGGGTCACGTGCTTGTCTTTGTATCCATCCTTTGGAAGAAGACGAATAAACCCTTCGGCTCACGGCCAGCATAATGTAATTATCCAAAAAAAAAAAAAAATACAAAGAAAGGAAAAAGAGAAAAGTGTCAAGAAGTGTGACGGCCTTTCCGACTTTTTTTTTTTTATGTCGGTTCAAGGTTCCTCAAAAAGCAGATCGATCGTCCTTTTTAAACATGTCGCCGTCCCAGATCGAAAAGGTGAGATTTGTTTGAATACTGATTTACCGTACAATGACTCATATCTTGAATGTACAGTCGAAAAAGAGAAAGCATGAGGTTGAGCCCTCTGCCGAGGCAGTAACGAAGACGAAGAAGGAAAAGAAGGACAAAAAGGATAAGAAGGAGAAGAAAGATAAGAAGGAAAAGAAGAACAAGGACAAACAGCCCGAGTCCGAGCAGAAAGAACAAGAACAGACACCAACACCCGTGAAGCAAGCGGCAACTGTGAACAACCTGGCTACGTATGAATACAAAGAGCACGCCGATCTCAGCGCACTTCCCCAGACCACGATCGACGAGTACAAGGCAAAGAATGAGATCAAGACTGAGGGTGATCTCAACCTGCGACCGACCTTGAAGTTTGAATATCTCAACCTGCCCGAACCTCTCCTCAAGGTGTTCAAGGACTTCAAAGAGCCCACCCCGATCCAGGCCGCTTCCTGGCCGTGCACCCTTTCTGGCCGTGACATGGTTGGTATTGCCGAGACTGGTTCAGGCAAGACATACGCTTTCACGATCCCCGGCCTGGTTCACATCGCATCTCAGCGCAAGCAAGGCAAGGCCAAGAAGCCTTCGATGCTGGTCGTCTCCCCAACCCGTGAGTTGGCTGTGCAGAGTCAGGAGCAGGCTGAAATTGCCGGTAAGGCTCTGGGTATCAAGTCCTTGTGCTTGTACGGTGGTGTAAACCGTGAGGAGCAGCGTCAGGCTGTCAAGGCCGGTGTCGACATTGTCGTTGCCACTCCCGGCCGTCTGATGGATTTGATTGAGGATGGTGCCTGTGACCTGAGCGGTGTCTCTTTCCTGGTCCTCGATGAGGCCGATCGCATGCTGGATGATGGTTTCGAGAAGGACATCCGCAAGATCATCAGCTACGTCCCCGAGAAGCGCCAGACCCTCATGTTCTCCGCGACCTGGCCCATGAGCATTCGCAAGCTCGCCGCCGACTTTTTGAACAACCCGATGCGTGTCACCATTGGCTCGGACGAGCTGTCTGCCTCGGCTAACGTGAAGCAGATCGTGCGCGTGCTGAACTTTGGCCGCAAGCAGAAGCCCGACCAGCTCAAGCGCGTCATGGCCGAGATCCACAAGAACAAGAACCGCGTGCTCATCTTTGCCCTTTACAAGAAGGAGGCGGCCTTCCTCGAGCGCATCCTCATCGAGAACGGCTATAAGACGGTCGGTATCCACGGTGACAAGACTCAGGTCCAGCGTAACGAAGCGCTCGAAAAGTTCAAGAAGGGTATCATGCCCGTCATGGTGGCTACAGATGTGGCTGCGCGTGGCCTGGATATCCCCGACGTCGAGTATGTCATCAACTACACCTTCCCGCAAACCATCGAGTCATACATCCATCGTATCGGCCGTACCGGTCGCGGTGGCAAGAAGGGCACTGCCTACACGTTCTTCACCGAAGAAGAGAAGCACCTCGCGGGCGAGCTGATCAATGTACTGAAGCAGGCGAACGCGGATGTGCCGGCCGATCTCATGAAATTCGGTACAACCGTTAAGAAGAAGCAGCACAGCGTCTATGGTGCCTTCTTCAAGGATACCAACGAAATGCCCAAGGCTACCAAGATCACATTCGACTAAACGTCCATCTACTTTTATCCGTGTTGAAATGTCTCCCTTTATTTTCTCATTCTGTACACCATTCAACAATTGTCTTCTTGCATCTGTTCTTTATCTTTTTTCTTTTTCGTACACAGCATAAATATATTATATATACGAACTACCCAAGTATCAACCTTGCAACCTTGCTTCTGAGATAACATCCTTCAGATTAGAGCGCCGATCGGTTTGCATGATGACACGTTGGGCAAGTGGTGAAGGCAATTATCCGTCTTTGAAGACGATGATTGTGCATATGAACCGATCATGCAAGCGACATGCATATGGCTGCATTGGGAAGGGTAAGAGGATAGTAGAACATGCTCTCTCTATTTCATGCTACCAGCGAGCACCATGTCAAAAAGAAGAAATTGAGTCATATACTTCTATCATTGGTATGATATCCATAAGATATTAGTTTTTGCATTATAACACAGTAAAAAAGAAGGAGATCATGCTTTTATAGGTGGTACAAACGAGAAATGCTGCTTGTGCCGCTCATTTATTTCGTTAGGGAAGTCGGGGCCTTGACTTGATATAGAAGCAGCGCGTCACGTCACACCAATGCGCTTGAAAGGTCTATTCCACTCGATCGTATACTTTCTTCCTTTTTCCTTTATTCTCGAGAATATACCCTCTCAAGCACAACGTAAAACTGACCTGCTTCCTGCATTCTTTCCGCCATGTTGGAATCCCTGGTCGCTTCCCTTCTCAATCGCTTTCTTGGGAATTATGTGTCCAACCTCAACTATGACCAGCTCAACATTGGCATATGGAAAGGTAACACTGACACTGACCACACCATTATGCACTTGGTCGCATTAACACTTGCCTAGGCGAGGCCAATCTACGGAACCTGAAACTTCGACGAGAAGCACTCGACAAACTGAATCTCCCTATTGACGTAGTAGAAGGTACTTTATTCAAGTTGTTGTACCTCTGCTTTTACTTAACCCATGTTGTCAAAGGCTACCTTGGGGAGTTGACTCTTAGTATCCCGTGGTCGAACCTGAAAGGCAAGCCTGTCAAAGTATTCATTGAAAACGTGTACCTTTTGGCTGTGCCCAAAAACGAAGCCATGGTATAGACATATATATACACGCGCACAATGTCTATTATTTATTCATGCGTCATGGCAGGCTTCGGCAAAAGACGAGGAAGAACGCGCTCAAGCACTAAAACAGCGACGCCTGACGAATGCAGAAATCCTTGAGACATCACGTAAACAGAAAGAGCAACCAACAGACCAACAAAGCGATGGCAGTGGGGATGGCTTCCTCAGTCAGCTTACGACCAAGGTTGTTGACAATTTACAAGTTTCCATCAAAAACATCCATATTCGCTTCGAGGACAACCTCTCTGACCCAGGCCATCCATACGCGGCCGGTATTACGCTCAAAGAGTTGAGCGCAGTCTCTACCGATGGCCAATGGAATCCCACTTTTATTAGTGAAGCGGCCGACACGATCCACAAGGTACACTAGTTTCAGCTGTCAAATTGTGGAAGGAGAGAGCGGGACTAGAGAAATATGGGAACCTTGAGCTGACACTGGTTCATGATGCATCGGGTGTCACCCTTCTGGCCATGCATATATTTTTAGCTTGCTACACTTCAATCGCTCTCGGTCTACTGGAACACCGATTCCCGGTCTCTTGCGGGCATGTCTCACGAGGAAGCCTCCCGTGTATACACCGATTTGGTAAGTTCGTACTGGTTTGATACTGCCATGTGCGCGCGTTCATACGTTGATATGCAACAAGATTCCGGATGGCTCCAAAGACATCAAAGAGCACCAATATATTCTCAAACCTGTCTCTGGCACGGGCAAGGTAAATAAATCCGAACGTGTTACTGCGATGAGCACGGCGGACTGACACGGAAGGGGATAGGTGAAACTCAACAAAATCTATGGGCCTGATGTCGCCAAAACGGATGTAACCTTGCTGTTTGAGGAGCTCGGCATAGGTCTGGACGACCACCAATATCGCGATGCCATTCTCCTGGTCGATCTATTTCATGATAACCTGAAGAAGCAAAAAGTAAGCATGCGCGCGAAAAACGCGCGGATATTATCGAGAGACTCATATCTTCGCCATAGTACCTGAAATTTCGCCCTGAGCGAGGTACGACCCCGAAATCCGATCCCAAGGCGTATTTTAAGTTTGCTGCCAATGCTGTCTTGTCCGAAATCCATGAGCGCAACTACAAATGGACCTGGGATCATTTCAAAAAGCGACGCGACCAGCGCCTAGCCTATATTGAATGCTATGTGGCTTCCAAGATGAACAAGGCCACGCCAGAACAGACAAAGCAATTGGAGCAGCTCGAATGGGACTTGAGCTTTGATGATATCCGGTTCTACCGCAGTCTTTCCAAGAGCAAAATGAAGCGTGAGAAAATTAAGATCGGTAAGTCTGGAGCAAGGGCGAAAATAAGGAGAGGGCTGACGGATACGTTTTCGGTATAGAACAAGAAAAGAAGAAGACCGAGAACCAAGGCTGGCTCAGTTCTTGGTGGTATGGCAGCAGCGAAAAGAAGTCCAATGAATCAGGCGATGGAGTAAGGTGTATGAATAGGCTTAACTATGATATTTAACGCAGGTTGCATAGGAGGAGGAAGATCCTCTGGTCATGACAGAGGAGCAAAAAAAAGAACTCTACGACGCGATCGACTATGATGAAGAGAAAGCCGCCATCTCAGCTGCGGTTGATATGCCCAAGGATGTAAGTTTTATTGCCTTGCAGGAATAAGCTCCTCATGTTTCATACACGCTGTAGACCAAGAAATTCGTGCTCAGCACAAAGCTCAAGCGTGGCTCGCTCACACTACGCCGCCATTCCCATACGGAGCAAACACAAGACCTCGCGTCCTTGGTCTTTGATACGGTGACCGTCGATGTCGTGCAGTATATTGAGTCGCTTAAGATTTCCACTGGTCTCGGCGATGTGCAGCTCTACGACGGCCTGACACCCGATACTCTATACCCGCAGCTAATCGGTGTCAAAAAAAAGGACCAGGAGAACGTTTCTCTCGCCGATGTGAAATCCATTACCAGCAGCGACGAAACACCTGCGTTGCCTGGCCATGCGTCGCCATTCTTTATGGCTTCCTTTGAACACAAGCCGCTGAACCACGTCGCCGATAACGCCATATCAGTCACAATGCGTCATCTCGAGATTATCTACAATCCGGCTATTGTCCAAGGCGTGCTGCGCTTCTTTAAGCCGCCGGAGAACAAGGCAGAAAGCGTGAACGCGTTGCTGGAAGTCGCTGGTGACACGCTTGAGAGTTTTAAGCAACAGACAAGAGCCGGCCTTGAATATGCTCTCGAGAAACACACGACGTTTGCACTTTATGTGGATATGGATGCGCCCATTTTCATTATACCCGAAAGGTGAGTAAGCACTCTCACGAGACGTATTCAAAACAATGCGACTCATATGATGTATATTATGCTAGCTGTACGCAAGAGCGCTCCCCTGCCATGATTATCGATGCAGGACATATTCAGGTCGACAGCGACTTGGCAAATCAAGAGCTAATCAGCGAATTTAAGCGCAAAGACTCGAGCAAAGAATATACCAACGAGGACTATCGAAAGCTGGAGAACCTGATGTACGACAAATTCAAAGTGCAGCTGACACAGACCAAGCTCTTGATCGGCAACGACGTGCAAGAATGTCTAGCCCAGCAGCAAGGCAAGAAAGAAGGCCAGGCACATGTTATTCAACGCATCGACATGGAATTCCTCGTCGAACTTTGCATCCTTCAAGGCGCGACGCAGTTCACCAAATTTAAAGTCTCTGGCCACCTTCCGCTCCTCTCTGTCGACCTCTCCAACACAAAGTACAAGACGTTGATGCGCATGATCGATTTGATTCTCGATAGTATCTCCACCAAAGAGATTTCCCAGCAAGCTCTGCCTGCCACACAAGACCAGCCGAAGAAGAACATCTTGGCAGAACGCCTCTGGGGCATCCCACAGCAAGACATCTACGTCTCGGACACAGAAACAGAAAGCGTGGCCGATTCGACCTTTAGCGATAGCAGCAGGGGCCCTACACGCCAGTGGCAGCACGACTCTGAGCCGACGAGTGCTTCTAGCTCGGTTATGGCGTCTTCCATGAAATTTGAACAAGAGGACTTCCGCTTCATGTTCAAGGTCGACAAAGTCCAGGCTACCGTGCACGAAACATCTCAGGAAGATCCCAACGTGGATATCTTGCTGTGCGAACTTAACTTGGACACCTTTGATCTCGACTTTGTCTCTCGGCCGCATGACATGCTCGTTAATGTGTCGCTGAAGTCACTCAACGTGGTAGACAAAATGGAACATGGCAACGAGTTTGGCTATCTTGTCACGTCAGACTATGTAGATGAGAGCGATCTCAACAAGCGATCGACGAAAGACCTCGTGCATGTCAAGTATATGCAGGTCAAAAAAGACCATCCGCTCTACGAAGAGAGATATCAAGGGTTTGACCAGACGGTGGAGATCGCGCTCTCGACGCTCAACATTATCGTGACTCGAAGCTCTATTTTGACATTATATAACTTTGTCCTCAGCACCTTCACGGCGCCGCCGGAGGATCCTGAGGCTACTGAAGATGAAATTGATGAGCAGACGGGGCAGGTGTCAGCGAAGTCCACCAGCGGCGCGAGTTCCCAACAAAATGAAGCAACTGCGTCATCCAACACGATCAAGGTTACTATTCATATGGACAGTCTTGATTTGATCTTGAACGATGATGGCAAACGTCTTGGCACCGGTGTTCTTTCCTATGGCGATCTGGAGGTGCTGTTATACCCCAACACACTAAAAGTTGATGGCAAATTCGGCAATTTTACTTTAACCGATGATACGGACGGTGCGAGCAAATATGATCTAGAACACGGCATGTCCAACATCTACATCCTGGACATCGTAGGTGAGGAGCTCGCGAACTTTACATATGAGACATACGATCGAAAAGCCGACGCGTTCCCCGGATACGATGCGCGCTTCTTACTACGCATGGGGGCATTGCAGTTCAAATTTTTGGATTCGGCGAAGCCCATCCTTGACTTTTTGAGCGAGTTCCTAGAAATGAAAACAGTCTATGATGCCGCACGCGAGGCCGCCTACGAGCGTGCGCAGCAGATGCAAAATACTGATAGCAGGATGCACTTTGACATTGCGATCAAGAGTCCTGTTGTAGTCTGCCCTGTCGGTCCTTCGTCTGATACTATCACAGCCCACCTCGGTGAGATCCGCGCTATCAATGAATTTGGTACCGTGAAGCGCCGCAAACTGGGTGACCTCGATAGCACGCCACGCGAGATCTCCGTGAGCCGAATCCGATGTGGTCTCCATTCGATTGGGTTACGATCACGCACGACCATCGTGGAAAATGATAAGGAAGGCGAGCGCGTGTTACCGATCATTGACAACCTCGATATGACATTTGCTATCGAGAGCCCCGAGAAACCCGCTCCAGAGTGGGGCCCCGCCACGCGTATCGATGGACACATCTCGGACGTGCGCATGGCGCTGACCGAGCACCAGTACAAGAGTCTTTTGGAGGTCTATAACAAATTCATGGCCACATTTATGGCAGGTGGTGACGAGGAGGAAGAGGAGGAACAGGTGTCCTCGGACCAAACGAGCTCGGCATCGGCTCGTAACAGCCAAATCAGCCGGCGTTCCCAGCAAAAACAGGCTCAAGGCAAACAGCCATCCAAATCATCGGAGGCGACCACAGTCTCGATTGATATGACAATGGACGTCCGCACTGTCTGTCTCGAGATCCTCGCCGGTCCTGATCTCGACCTCAAGGACTGGCATAAACAGCGATTGGCACGGCTCGCTTTTAACCAGACAGCCATGAAGATGCAAAATATGTCTGACGGAGCCATGCTTCTTGAGGTGTCGATGCAGTCCATGACTTTTCTCGACACGCGCGCCGACTCGGCTTCTCAGTTCAAGGAGATCATGTCGGCCTCTCACCTGAGCGGGCCCCAACTCCAAATCTCTCTCACGATGCCTGGCCAGCAGCAACCGCAGATCATGAATATGACCGTCACAGTTGATAAGCCCAAAGTCGTGCTCTCGCTTGATTACTTGTTCCATCTGCGCGACTTCTTCATGAGCCCTTGGGCTGAAGAACAGACTACAGCAGCTCAAAAGTATGCCCAGTCGCAGCGAACCCGGCTCGAGCCTTCCTCTTCAGGAAAGCCGCAAAACAAGGCGTCCAAAGGCACGCGCTCCAATGTGTCTCAGCAACAGCGGCAGCAGCAGACCCAAGCACAAAAGGCCCAAGAAGAACCGATGCAGATGCACTACACAATCAACATTGTGGATGTCCAGGTCATATGCCTTGCCAAACCGGAGAGCACTTCTTCCGAGGCGCTTATTTTTTCGATGAACCACCTGTCGTTAAGACAAGACAAGGACCTAGTTTGTCGTCTGGAACAGATCGGTATGTTGCTATGCCGCATGGACGCTGCGGACGAATCAGCCCTGCCGTTTATCGAAGAATTCGATGTGGACGTAGCGATGGAAACCTCCTCCACCTTGCCTGGCTACAGTGTCTCTGTAATCAAAATTGATGTCAAACCACTCGTGATCCGTCTCTCCTACCATGATGCCATGCTGGTGCTTGAAGTGTTCAACAAGGTCATGGAACTGACTGGTGGAAGTGGTGAGAACACGAGATCGCCTCCTCCGCGCACGATCGACGATGACGATGAAAACCGGGATCAAGGCGAAGATAGCCAGTCTCAACTGCAACACCAGCAGCAGCAACAACAGCAACAACAACAGCAGCAGGTGGAGCCCTATATTGTCATGTCGAAGGAGTCGGTAAGCGAGCATTTAACGTGCTATTTTCAGGACACTTACAGGAATATATTACAGCTCATCGCGAACGTACAAGGCCTACAATTCATCCTTATCGAAGACCTACATGATCTGCCCTTCATTGACACCAACTTGCAGCCATTCGAGGTCAAGGTGTCCGACTGGTCTCGCGCAGTAAGATGCTATTCAGTGGTACCCACATAACACTGGAGACTCATAGGCATTCGTAGCTTTCTGCCGACGTGTATTTCACCTTGTCCGCAAGCAGCTTCAATTTTAGAAACTCGCACTGGGAGCCTATCATTGAGCCCTGGGGTTTCGGTGTCAGGGTATCACAAGATGCCGCCACAAAAAGTATGAAGATCGCCCTGAAATCGCAAGAACTCCTCTATCTTGACGTGACTCATTCCTTCTTGTCGACCTTGATGGCGATCTCCGAGACGATGAGCGAAGTGCAAGTAAGTATCGTACGGAAAGGACATATACGTTGAGACCTGACATGCTATCCTTGCTAGCCCCTCCCCGAAAGCGCCCAAAAGCAGATCCGCCCGTATATGCTCCGCAATCTGACAGGCTACGATATGCGTTTCTGGAACATGTCCGATGATGCGGGAGACCGCGCCGACACGGAGATGTACGTCTTGAAGAATCTGGATGAACAACCGTGGACCTTCCGTGATTGGAAGCGCCGTCGCCAGGTAAACCAAAACTACTGCCCGTTATGCAACCGGCGCTAAACTGTTTACAGCGAAGCAATCTCGGCAAAAATATGGTTGGCGTCCAAGTCGAGGCATTTGACTGGGAAATCTTGCAGCATATCCCGCTCGATCAGGAGGGCCAATTTGCGTATCGCATGCGACCTGACACCAAGGGTGTCTCGCACCGATTAATCGTTGATATCGAACTCAAGGACCATGTCAAGCAAGTCACGTTCCGCAGCGGCATTATGATCAAGAACGAGACAGACCGGCCGTTTGAACTCTGCATTCAGAATGCCAAGGGTACCAAGCGCTATGTCAAGTGGACTATCGCTCCCGAGAATGAGCTGTCTGTTCCCATTGCTATGACATACAATGCTTGGGTCGCAGTCCGACCTTCAGGTACGAGAACAAAGCAGAAATGGTTCAGGTTCTCATCCTGACTAATATATTATAGACGAGTATGGTTGGAGCTCGCCACCGCTGCATTGGTCGGATGTGATCCATCCACGAGGACCCAAGTACGTGACCTGTACCCGCAGCGATAATCAGGACGATACCCCGCACATATTCCAAGTCAATGGCATATTTGACAAGCGCAACCCCGTGGTCAAGTACGCAATAACCCTAACTTACCTGTGATTATATCTCACCTATGGCATTAGACGATATCCGTTCATGACATTGCAGTTTGGTGCGCCCATCGAAATAGAGAACCTCTTGCCTTTCGGCTTCGATTACAAACTCGTAGACCGGAATTCGGGCAAAATATTTACGGGCGTGGTCGAGAAACATGGTGTAGCCTATTTGAATGGACTCAAGAGCAGAGACCGCGTTACCATGTGCATCACTATCCATGGCGGAAGTACGTTATTCTGGACCATCCTCAGCGAAAACTAATGAAGCCTGTAGTGTACGATGAAAGTAGCTATACCGACATTGAGCCGGACGAAGGCGAGACGACGCGTCCCAAACCTATTTACGCTCAAGACAAGAATGATAACATGCTCTGTCTTCGGATGAACGCTGCGTGAGTCTATAGATAAAGAAAAGCTATTCGACGTATTAACCCATACACGCTCAGTCGCTTAGGCAAAACCAATGGCGCACTCTGGATCAATGTTTATTCGCCATACCTCGTCCTCAACAAAACGGGCTTACCAGTGTCTCTGCGCTCACGCACGAGCCATCGTCAATCCAAGCATCCCGTCTTCTCCATCCCTGACTTCAGCGACAGCGATCAGATCTCGCCTATCCTTTTCTCATTCCCTGAACTAGACAGACGCAACCGTGTCCAGCTCTCCGTCAATGGTTCTAAATGGAGCGAGGTAAGCTACTGTATTTCCAGAAGCAGTAGTTGCATGCTTAATTTATGCGTTAGGCCTTGACGTTCGAGGCCGTCGGCAGTGCTCAAGACATTGTGCTTCCTCTACATGAAAGTAATCACGAGATGCACTTGGGTGTCCGTGTCGAGGAGGGTACTGGAACGGTAAGTATCTTTTCAAGACTAAATCATGCAGCAGCTCATCCACGACCCGATCTCGTTTAGTATCACTTGACCAAGATTGTAACACTCTCCCCGCGATTTGTGCTCAGAAACAATCTCGATAGACCACTCCAGTTCTGTGAATTTGGAAATACGGAAGAGCATACGACCATCAACGCTCATGAAAAGCGTCCGATCTACCGGCTGACCAAGAGCCCCGTCCGCTGGCTTTGCCTGCAGAACGATGAAGAAGAGATTGCTAGTTGGTAAGAAGGAGAGAATGTGGAATGAGCACGGATTGACATAGATTTCAGGTCTTCGCCCTTTGACATGCAGCAGATTGGAATCACACATATTAAGCTGTACGAGGGACACGGTAACAAACCCACTTTGATTCGCGTGACAGTGACCCTCAAGGATGCGGCTGTGTTCATCTTCCTGGACGAGGAGGACAGATGGCCATATGTAATCTATAACGGATCTAGTATTCCTATCACATTCTACCAAAGGGTCAGTATCAGGTCTAAGGGCATCCACAATGTGATTTTTCTGATGCAACTCGTTCTCTACAGGCATCGGCTCTTGAAGAATACCATCTGAAGGATAAGCAAAAGAAGGCACTACCAGAATCCCAGCACTTTACCCTCGAACCGCAGAGCGAGATGCCATACTCTTGGTGTATGCCTGTAGCCCACGATCGTCGGTTGGTCCTGGAGGTCAATAACAAACGCTACAACGTCGACTTCCAAGCCATCGGTTCGCAAGTTCCTTTCCAATATAAGGCAAGCATAAGTTTTAAAATCTACCGAACCTCAGCTGAAGTCTTTACAGAAGGGTAGCAGGCGTTCACACACGGAGGACGCAGGAATCCTGTCTATCGACATCAAGGCGCGGAACTCGGTGCTTGTACTTGAGCTGTCTGACTTCACCCTCGAGGATAGCCTCTATCGAATCAAATCCTCGGCTGCCTCGACCATAGCATCCAGCTCACGCGAGGGCAGCGTCCGCGATCTATTCGAGACCGTCGAGATGGAGGTCGTTGTGAACTTTGAACTTGACATTGAGCTGGCCGGTATTGGAATTTCGGTCGTCAACCGACATGTACAAGAGATGGCGTTTGCTACGATCAAGGGCATTGACATCAAATACGCCGACTCAAACTTGTATCAGTCGATGCGCGCCAGCTTCCAATGGCTGCAGGTCGACAATCAGTTCCACGGCTGTGTTTACCCTATCCTGTTCTTCCCCTCCACATTGCCGAAGACAACAAGCGAGCAAAACACTCATCCAACATTACACATTGCCCTGGACCGTCACAAGGATGAAGCACACGGCGTCTACTACTTCAAACTGTTCTCTATTTTGCTGCAGGAAATGACATTCGAGATGGACGAGGACTTTTTGTATGGCTTGCTTGAATTTGCGGATATGACTGCCTCATCGGAAGCATCTGCCACGGAGTGAGTAGTTGATGATATAGGTATCACTGATACTAATACGATGCGTGATAGTGATTCGCAACTGTTGCGCAAGGAAATTGCTGACCCGCAACAAGAGCAGACACCAGCGATGTACTATTTTGAGGAATTCTATATCCAACCTATGCGCTTGAATCTGTCCTTTGTGCGTACTGAACGCGTCAACGCTGTGGCGGCAGAGTAAGTACCAAAGTGTTACAATAAGCGATACTGAGCTTTTTTTTTCTCTTAGTACGGAAGCTAATCGGTCTCCAATCCGCTACATATTCGACGTTTTCACCATGACCATTGGAAATATCAATGTAAGTGCAAGGCCTGTGGGATGGCTGTAATACGTGAGAGAAACGTTGTTTTAGAATGTTGCACGCGTGTGATGGATGTTCACATTATATGACGCTAAATTCAGTTTACGTGTTAGGATGCGCCCATCAAACTTAATGCTCTGATGGTAGAAAACATGCTCGTCAGTTGGGACGACATGTACAACCGCATTTGGCTGCACTATCAAGATCAAATTATCTTCCAAGTGCACAAGGTGCTCGGAAGCGCTGACTTTATTGGCAACCCGGTCGGTCTGTTCTCATCACTCAGCTCCGGTTTTGGTGAACTGTTTTATGAGCCTTACCAAGGCTTTATCATGAGCGACCGTCCACAGGACCTTGGTATCGGCATTGCTCGCGTAAGTAACGGGGATGCCATTAAAGCATAAATAAGCTCACGACAGATGATCTAGGGTGTTGGTGGTTTTATGAAAAAGAGCGTATTCGGTTTTTCGGACAGTATGAGTCGCTTCACCGGTAGCATTGGCAAAGGTCTATCAGCTGCTACCATGGACAAGAAGTTCCAGGATCGTCGACGCATAAATCTGACGCGCAACAAGCCCCGCCATGCCATGTATGGCGTAACGCAGGGTGTCACTTATTTTGGCACCAGTGTGGCTAGTGGTGTCGCGGGTTTGGTGGTATGTGGAAGTCGAAAAACGTGTGAAAACGTCTAACTCTGTTCAATAGAAACGGCCTGTGGAAGGCGCAAAGCAGGACGGCGTAGTAGGTTTTGCGGGCGGTGTCGGCCGAGGCCTCGTGGGAGTGGTTACGAAACCACTGGTGGGCATGTTTGACCTTGCCAACAACATTACGACAGGTGTGCGCGAAACCACCATGGTCTTTGACCCCAACGACATTGCACGTGAGCGATTGCCACGGTTTGTTGGAATGGACGGTATCCTTCGGGTAAGCCATATCATTCTCGCTGTAGAAAATGCTCACTTTCCTGTATTTGTTCAGTCATTTGCACAACGCGAATCGCTCGGTCAACTATGGCTCAAGGAACTTGACGGCGGCAAATTCTTTTACGACAACTACTTGGCACATGTAGCTGTCCAGTCAGACGAGGTCGTCACTTTATTGACCTGGCAGCGCGTATTGCTGATCCATACCAAGAAGCTGGATGCCGAATGGCATGTCCCGCTGGAAAACGTCGAGTCGGTCGATACATCATCTGAGGGCATCTTGGTCCATGTCAGATCACCAGTATCAACGATGGTGATACCTGTGGAGGAAGAGACGAGTCGCAAATGGTTCATGGAGCAAATCAAGCAAACGCTTGAACAGCGCCAGGAAGAACGTGAACGCCAATAGAGGACTGACGTCTCAGGGCGATCATTCTATCAAATATACCAATGAATTTTATCTTCATATGTGGAGATCATATATGATACGGTATACAAGTTGTAGGAAATACCTTTAATATGTGGAAATCTGTATATGTCTGACAGGTAGCGCACGGGCGATACGGGTTTCAGTAGTAATCCAGCTTTGCATGAATTTTGTGCAACCCTACGAAAAAAAAAAGCTTTTTTCAAATTGACATCGGCAACACAACTGCATAATGGCTTGTAGCGCCCTGCATATACTTTATTTGGATACATCATAGATCAAATTTGACAAGCTGCTTTCCGATATTTTTCCCCGTCAGAACATCAACGAGGGCCTCCGGTACCTTTTCGATACCATTCGCAATAGTCTCGTGATGTTGAATCTTGCCTTGCAAGAGCCAAGATGTCATTTTCTCGGTGTATTCGGGCATCATATCCATCGAGTCGGACACTGAGAATCCGGACATGGTGATACGCTGAGGTATGAGCTTTAAAAGGTTGCGCACACCATCAGACTTTTCGTTGTTGTATTGCGAGATGGCTCCGCACACAATGATTCTTCCTCCAACGTTGCTGTGATCAATGACAGTTTCAATGGTGGATCCACCGACATTATCAAAGTAAATATCGATTCCGTTCGGACAGTGCTTGGTCAAGCCTTTGTCGAGGTCGATCGTCTTGTAATTAAAAGCATCATCGAACCCGATGTCTTTGAGGTATTGTACCTTCTCGTCGGAACCAGCAGATCCTACTACCCGTAAACCGAGAATTTTGCCAATCTGACCCGCGATCTGACCGACATTGCTTGCTGCACCTGATACATACAGCATCTCGTTCGCTTTCGGATGACCGTATTTAAGGAGACTTTTCACAAGTTCAGGTCAATATGGTTCCGAGGCATTATATGATATGCACGTACCCGACATAAGCTGTGAGACCACCCACGCCGAGGACGCTCAAACGGCTGCTCATAGGTAAGCCGGTGGACTTGGAGTCATTGCAGAGCGTGTAGAACTGTGACAGATCTCGTGTCACTTTGGTATACTCCTCGTAGACAGCAGCATACTGGCCTAACACGAGATCACCTTCTTTAAAATTTGCATTGTTGGACTTGATGACGACGCTCATGGTAAAGCCGTTCACCGGTTTGTCAAGTTTGAAAGCGTTGAATCCTCCCGCCATACGTAAACGCATGTACGGATCAATGGAAACCATCAGTGTTTTCAGCAAATATTCATCTCTTTCCAGGGGCGTTTCAAGGTCGATGACTGATTCATGCACTTGGAGGTGCTCGCCGGCGACCACCATACCGGTTGGCTCCTTAGTAAAGATAACTTGCCTGTTCGATACCATTCTATGTAGATAAAATATGCCTGTTGGACTATTGACTGATCCTCGTGAATGGTTGTTATATATAGGCAATCGCATGCTTATTAATTGTCAAATCCTTGTGTACATTCGGTAGCTTGCGGATTGTCCCACATCTCGGTACCGGACAAATTAATGCCGGACTGTACGTATAAGGATATGGGACGCGTAACAAACTATGTTTTTGCACAACCAGACTGGAAACAGATGTTTGGTATAGACGCCGGTTCCCGATGTTGGATGAAGTATACGTAAGGAAAACAGTATCTGCTCCACAAACATATTTTCCGCACCCACGTTTATGAAACCCGGGATCGTCAAACCGGCTCAGGGATTTGTACGACGCTGGCGTGTTCCTTCGACTTTTCCTCTAAAATACATCCGCACAAGGTGCCTTTGGTATGACTAACACAGCTTTTTCCATTTCCTAGTTTCTTCGCTGTAAACCAGTATGAAATGGCGAACAAAGCTCCAGAAAATAGAATATGAACCCCCCCCCCGTAGCGTAATCAAATTCGGCTGAGGTTAATCAAAACACCCCAGGGTTAATCAAAATGGCCGCAGGTTAATCAAAGTGCCTTTGACGTTAATCAAAAGACACTGAGGTTAATCAAAATGTCACCAGGTTCATCAAAGTGCCTTGAGGTTAATCAAAATGGGATGAGGTTAATCAAAGTGCCTTCGACGTTAATCAAAGTGCCTTGAGGTTAATCAAAATGGGCTGAGGTTAATCAAAGCAGCCCATGGTTAATCAAAATGGCCGCAGGTTAATCAAAGTGCCTCTGACGTTAACCAAAAGACGCTGAGGGTCATCGAAACAACCACAAGTTAATTAGAACACCGTGGGGTAATCAAAAGACACTGAGGTTGTTCAAAATGGGCGCAGGTTAAGGAAGGTGCAGCACTGCGATCGAAAGCGTGCTGATGGTAATGGAGATATCGTTATGGGGGTTTCATTGGTACTCAGCAGGAAAGCATTCTTTTTTCGGAGGGTGTATAAGCCGGGCCAGTCATACAATTATAAGGAAGTTACATGTCCGGTATTATTTCAACGGGCAGTTCTTACATCAACTGAATAATGATTTATATGAATAATGAAACGGACGGCCATCCTAATATGTACGTATAATCTCGGTCTTCCTTTGCTGTCCTTTTCTTTTACCAACAACAGGGATTGACTTTAACGCGACAATAGATTATGCATAAGCGCCGGCCGTATTGTGGTCGAACAGATGATGTACTTCACGGAGGGAAGGCCCTAGTATAAGGTGCTTGAGGGACGCAAACTACCGTATACTGTAGGTGAAGAAGTAGGAAATGTTTTACATCAAGGGAAGCCAAAAAAATTCCTTGAGGGCGATCTGTGGCGCCAGAAGGTGCGTACGGACCACGGCGGTAATGGGGACCGGACTGCCGCGATAGAAAGGTGCCGGCCAGCAAATTCTGCGCGCGGTACTTCCTTGCCAGGTAACCCGATTTCCGGAGAAAGCGGATGGCGCTCACAGAAACCGCCTCGGTTCCTTGACAACATTGCACTTCCAAAGGAAAAGCACACTGCAATTCGACGCTTAATACAAAAAACATTGCGATATATCGACGCATATGCAGACCTACATAATGCTGTTTACGCAAGAAAGCTCGTTAGAGGAGGTCTATTAATCCGGAGTGTTCGCCAGGCGCCGCAGTAGCGGCTATCATGACTATAGCATCACTTTGCAGCCTTTGACAAACCGCGTCTAAAATATACCACATACAGAGTCGGTGTTGGAAGTGGAAAATTGGGACTCTCTGACAGCATGACGAGTACAAATGAAATGCACCATAGTTATAATTAAAACGCTTTAGGCTAATCACGCGGTAGCAGTGCAAGATGAATCGAGATGGCCTCAGGCTAATCAGAACTATGAAAGCTTACCCGGAGAATATTTGCGTTAAGCCTGCACAGCAGCTGCACTATTTTGATTTAGGCAGAAGGTTTAAAAGAGTATTACACCGCGGATGAAAGAAACCTATTAATCTGAAGGCTTCTGATAACTCAAAGTCATTCTAATTTACCTGAAGCCATTCTGATTAACGTGAGGCATTGGGTCTACCGGCCGCTCTTAGCGGTCAACCTTGAACATCTGGGCCAATTTAATCACGATTGCGCAACGAGTGATATACTTCGATTTGCCTGGCACGAGCTAATTAATTCCGTCTGGCGAAGGATCTTTTTGATGGATCTAACACTCTCAATAGTGTATTGCGGAGGAGGCTGCGACTGTCAATTAACTATCTTTGATCAGTCAAAAGCCTTTTGATTAACTGTGCACATGCTACAGCGGCATGAAACCGAAATTTGTTACACAACGGTCACAATGTTGTCCCACGAAAGATGACGCCCCAAATCCAAGGATAGGTTTGCCTTTTCTTCTTTTTTCTATGGTCATGACGATTTTATCAACTTCATAGGCCTTCCTACCAACTTCATAGGACCTCCTATCAATTTCCATAGGACTTCACGCTGCTGCGCATTCTGCAAACACTCATCCAAGCAGCGCCAGTTCTCCACCTTCCAAAAGCTACGAGAGCATATCCGAATAGCGCACGGTCACATACTGCTTTCAAGAACAAGACAAACAAAGACCATCTGCCAAGGTGCTGTTGAAGGGCCCCTGTATGGCTGCCCATCGTGTTGCTTGTCTTTCGCGCCTTTGAAGATATGAGGCAGCACGTTGCGGTTCACGTCATCGTCAGGTAAAAATAAAAATGTTTCAATACTCTTACAGACGATATTAACTTCCTTCGAAGATCTGAAGACGTACCAATCGATGATGAGCAGGCCGACCCGGTGGAAGAGGGTGAAGATGTCAGATCGATACATGGACTTCAAGCTTTCAAGGCATACCGCTGCAAAGCGATAAGCAAGATCGAACGTATACTTGCTGTGGATAGCAATATGAGCGAGCTACTGTAAGTTGTCTTATCTGAAAGCATGTCTAAATTTTCTTCGAAGTGCTGTTTCATCCATTGCAGTGGTACAAGATCGGGTAGAGTACGACAATCCCTTCCGCGAGAAGACCAGCTCCGCATCCGCCAAAATTTCGTAGCCGACAACGCGAAGAAGCTGGAGTTTTCTATTGCTTCCAGCATACGAGACATCGTTGCTGTATGTGCTTTATGTATATTCTTGACCTCTACCAACTCAGTGAACCATTATACGCCACCAGGAATACGCCAGCGGCTGCTTAAAACCGTTGAATGCAAGATTCAGGCTCCTGCATCTCGCGACCAAGCACGAAGGGCCGGCACGAAACGTGATATTGACCATCGAGTCATTGTAAGTACTACGCTATGTCTTCTTTTCATTTTTGGACTTACTATGGCCTTGTATACAGGATTCCGGCACAAAAAGACCTCGACAGAGAGGATCTCCAGGAGAGCGAAATTGGCGCCTCTTACGTCCACCCGTTCATTCAGAGCCTGTGCGCCATTGACGAGCCCGATAAGGTGGCAAAATGGTAATCAATGTACGCAAAATTTAAACCTGTGTTAAACATACATATATTCTGATGATAGCGCCAATACGATCCCAACTGATGAGGTTGGTGATTATACAAGCCGTCCGGACTATGTCGTCGACATGTATAAAAATTATAGCAAAGCCTTTTCGACATGTTTTGGAGAAGTAAAAGGGGACGCGACAAACTACAAGTCGACTGCCTTCGACTTCTATCGTCTAGCCATATTTGGGAAAAACCAGCTCGACAACCATGGGTTGAATAAGGTCTTACTCTTTCAGAGCATTGGTAAGGAAAGGTCGGATTTGGAAAGCCCGCTGACTAATACCTACGCAGGAACCGACGTGACCTTCTATGTCATCGAGCAGCTGGCCACCGACATGTATGCCATGATCGAGATGGCTACTATACAACTTCCGCGCTCACATGGACGATTCAAAAGTATTATGGAGACATTGATGACTTGTATTCCATCGCCACGCTCCACAGCAAAATCTGCGAGAAGGAAGCGCCACTGGAACCATCTGCAACGCTCCCAATTGAATATGCACAGCACGAAGTCAAGACGCTCCCAAAAAAACGTAAATTACCGATAAGGCATTTGGCGAACTCCTCGTTCATGAAGCATTAATCATGTTAACGAGCTTGCATTGTTGAATTTCAGGAGATACTAGTATAAATTGTGAATACATACATTAAATGCTTCGCTTGCTCTAAGCTTGCGGAGACGCATTCATGAATGTGCCCTCGCTGTATTGCATAGAGATTGATCCTTGCCCGCCTTATCATGGCATCTGCGCTCCTGCGAAGGTTTAACTCTACATATTACATTCTGTGGTACATAAAATAGCTGAACGCTCAATCTTCGCTCCTGGAGAAGACATATGTCATGACCAGAAATGAAAACAATGACGGGGAGGGTCGTAAGCTCCGATACAGTAGGGATAGTGTACTTGTGGACCACCGGTGAGTTGCGCCACACGTACATCTACCTCGGAACAGCGAACGCATTCTGCCGTCGTGCAAATGAAATGTCTTTCGAGAAATGGAATTCGTTTACGACCCGGGTGCGAAGATACGTTGACGATATAGATTTTTTGGTATACTGTAGGTTCTAGTGCCGCAAGGCCAAACACGGTTGCCACATGCTGTACCAGGCGGTGTCAAGATCCGACTCAGTGTCAAGTCTCCCTCGGACCCATGCGCAGTGCGGCGGCCAATGCTGCCCAGTGCACTTTCCATCGCGTTTCTGAACATGTCGTTTCCGCTCAAACCTTCCCCAAGCAAACCGAAGCTGAAGATGTTAATACACACACTCTCGCTCTGCCTGTCACAGGAGTAGAATTACATTCCTTGCTCAATTGCTCAGCACTTTAATGTCGAAAATAAACACCAAACTGTCGCATGATTTTTATAAATCCTAAGCCTTCTACTTTTCATGAATTCAGTGCATTACCCTATATGCATAGTGTAGAGCGCTAGCCTATCCGCGCAGCGACTGCACTCCGCCTGAGTTTCAAAATCCACAATTTTTATGCCGTCTTTTTTCCTTATTCCCTCAGTCCCACCCTTTCAGCGCACCTTTTCGACTATTCATTATACAGTATGTCCAGCAACCCTACTGCATAGATCACGCCGATCCCGGACGACATTCAGTTCAACGATGAGCACAATGCTCAGGTCGCCAGCACGGACAAGCCACAGCCAACGTGGAGGGAGAACGCAGTAAGTTTCTTTTTTTGTTGTTCGCCGCAAAACAGAGCCGACCACAACCCGCACTTTGTTTCATTCACCTGTTCCGCACGCCGCGGCACGTTTTATGCACAAGCGGCATATGGAGGTTGACATTCGGTTCAACGATGAGCTCATTGCTGAACTGGCCAGTGCCAAACGTCGCAGCCAAGGTAATGTCAAGGCAGCATAGGGCACCTTGTGTCTGAAAAAGCTAAACCCGTCAATAGGCAGTGCCTTTTCCTTCGCTCCTCTTGCGCCGAAAAGCCCCGTTTTACACCCAGGATCTATACCGCGGGTGACATCGCGTTCGACGGTGAGCCACAATCCATATGCACCGAAAAAACAGTGGAATGAAATGCAAGAGGAATACTGTGAGCTTTTTTTCCATTGTTGCGTCCCATTAATAGAAGAGCCGCACAATTGAAGTTCGTCGTCACTTGCTCGCTGCGGAAGAATGCTTTGGACAGGACGCACACACTTGCCACCGCTGATGATCTGGCACACAAATGACACTACCGTCAAGCTACGCCTAGCAATGACCTGGAATACATTTTCAATGGGTACTCGATCCAGCACTGAATTGTACGTGTTATCAATTAAATACATGGCTCTCGATTGGCATTTCTTTCTGTACAGAGGCACACCTTCGGGCCAAGATCGGTTTGAACGATAGCGATATCATCTTCAATTGACACCTGTATTAGATCTCGGTCGGTAAGCCATTGAATTAGACCAAGGAGAGAACTGATAGCGAGTTAATGTTTACTATCGTCTCTGGAACAAGGAATTCCTAGATCATTGTATTCAGCTGAACGTCAGGTATCTTGAAGGCTTTCTAATAGTCGTCATGTCTAAAGTCACCAACATCGATGAAGATCACGACGAGCGGAGCGATGCGACAGATAGACCTTGGACTTCAGCAGACTGTATACAGTACATGCCCGGCCTGCCGACGCGAATCTCGCAGGGACCCGGGCTTCCGGTGTCATTTCAGATATTGCTCGAGTAAGGACAAATCCATACGGTCGAAAAAAGTTTGTGGTATGGTATGGCAATCGAATCAATCATACTCTTGAGAAGGTTAAAAAAATTGTGCAAAAAGGAAAACGAATAGCTAAATGCAAAATACATTGAGCGCCTCCTTAAGTGGGTTCACTTTTATTGCGCGTAGACTGCCGAGTGTGTTAAAGAAATGCAGGGCCATCTATATATAAGACGCGGTTAATGTACCCAAACTTCATTGTATGTGGGCTTCTCCGCAACTACGCGTTTGTTATGTTGTCTCTGATTTTAGAAGCAGAAAATACATGCTTTCACTCACGCTGTTTACTGAGATCGGGTGCCGTGTGAGCCAGCATAAATAATATGATATATATGAGCAACTGAGCTATGTCCGTCGCACGTGCAATTTGTCACCGGGATACCAATGCGCTACCCATGGGTTCCCATGCTACCATTCAGCTGGAATTTTCTCGTACCTGCCATTGCGAAGCCAAATGTGAGTGTAAGCATAAGCAAAAACCACGCGCGACCCTGGTAACGTAGAGGATATGTTCCCACCAGCCTGCAGTCGACATTTGCATAGTCCTTACGGTAATACATGCCAGCCTAGTATCCATTATGCATACTAGTATCTCAAAACAAGTCTATAAAGAAGTCGGTCTTAGCTTGGCACAGTTTACCATATGGTATGGTATGACATCCATTGGGAAAGCAAAACAGCAGCTCTAATCTCGTCGTCAACGCAAGGTACACTCTGGCTTTTTTACCGCGCCAGCTGCCGGGCGCTTAAAGTCGACTCACAGGATGTGTTGGGAAAACCTAATACGTACTAGTATGCGAGCTGCGGTAATCTTACCGATGAGACCATCCATTAGGAGGCAGAGCTCGTCAATGTAGTAACTGAAGTAAAGTTTCTTAAATTATGCCCCATCAGAGAGGAGCGAGATATTCATTAACAATGGCCGATAGCACTCTAATGCAACAAAAAAAAGTCCGTAACTCCATGGATCTTATCATCATCGTAGAGTAAACAAGAATTGGACAAACAACGAGAAGAGAAAACATCAGATAGAGGTTGCCGTGGATGAATAAGTGCTCCATATATTGCTATGTACTATAGAGAACTCTTTGATTCTCGATGCTGTAAGAAGTTAATTCAGTAGCATGAATATAGAAGCAGCACATAAGGTTTAGTTAAACAAGAACAAAAGCCATATGTTCTGAGATGAGATCGCGTTTTATTGACGAGATCTAAAGATTCAATTCGCGCGTATGTATTCCTTTCATGGCGCGGTCTAGAACATCGTGGATGACGTTGTTGAGATCGTATACGGGGCGACTGGCTCGTATATTGTTTTTGAGGCATTGGAAAACATGATATCAATGAATAATGCAGGACAGAGCTGGAAAAACAATGGTGTAGAAGCTTACCGTATCCCGGTCTTATTCCTACAGGAAAGCTCCAGGGTTGCTCGTTCATGATTCTCATTGATTCCGAGACTATTTTCTCACAGCATACATACAAATCTTTGTGTAATGGAAGAGTTAGATGGTCTACAGAGTGACTCGCTACCGTTGACGAAGGGATTCATCGAGCATATCAATAGCAAGGATTGAAAGAGTCTACATAAGGAAAAGGAAACTCGAACTATTGTGAATTGATCATTATGGCACCTGGTTGATATCTTTATTGAATTGAATTGGAAGATCACAGTATCAACCAATTGGATGGCTATGTTCAATGGAACGTCTCAATATATGAGTAATAAGAACATACAGATTTCCTCATATGGATCATGCTTATAGAGGGGAACAATCATAGAACCATCTCAAATAAGAACTAGGGCATCTCAATGAAGAGCGGCCGCCGGATAGATAGAAAATCTTTTGAGAACTATGCAAAGCATTGAAGAAGCTTTCGGAAAACGCAAGCATGGTTATACAACATGCACATTGAAATGCTAATTGTCCTCCGTATAGAAGTTGGGCACGTCATAGCGCACTTGAAGGATTCCCGGGGGAAGCGGGGCGGAGGGTATTCAATTGAAACAAGTTCACCACGGAATATTTGACATCTTTCCATTTTCTGGGACACGAGGGGGAGAGCGGATGAATAACAGCCGTGAGGCTGGTCCATCGCCAGAAGAGTGGTACAAATCTTGCCCATAAGGAAAGGACCCTGCACGCTGGTGGGCACCAAATCGAGATCTGAGATTCAAACCGAGTACAAGCTTGTTGCACGCCATGGGGGTATCTTTTCGTTAGATCTTTTTTCGGGGGGGGGTTGATCGGGTTCACAAACGCATGCGGGCATTCCGTACAAGTCAAGACAAGAGGGCAGGCCTGAGATGAAGAGAAGTGCAAAGAAATTTTATATTTTGCAGGCCAAAAGTAAGGAATTATTCATGCCAGGCACTTAGTTTCAAACAGCCTGACTTCTCTCTTTTGCTCGTGCCGATCATCTGGCATCCTTGTTTCTGTGTCCACAATGGCAACGCACAGACGACAGTGGAGTGAGCAATGAAAAGAGAGCCTTTAAGGCAAGGATCGGCAAGAGGTCTCGAGACACGAACAATGGATGTACAGGACCGCTATTGTGTCGATCCTTTCCTCTCTTATCCAAGATGAGCTATGAATTCTGTAGCTTTTCTGTAACCTTTTAGAATTGGCCTTGTCTTCTTCACATTCGCTCTGATTTCCCAAATTTTTCTGCCTCCCTTTGTGTAAATAAATGGACGCGCGCACTTAAGGAACCGGTGCTTGATTTGTTTTTCCATCGGAGAACACAGCCATTATGAACCTGTTTTCTCTCGCAGCCTTCTGTACATGTGCCTTTCCTGGCAGGTGATGGCGCTCGGACAAACAACTACAAAGGCAACTCTTTAATGGTGTTGTACACCCTTGTGTGACCCTCTCACTGGGGCAGAGTGGAAAGCTCTGATTCTGCGTAGTCCATCATCATGATATTTTAGAGCGTACGATACGCGCTCTGATTTAAACACCGATACTGGATCTCGATAACTGCCGAGAAAGGAAAATACAAGGAGAGCGGTTTTACTAAGGCAACGATGTGAGAATAAAGAAGACGCCTAGAAAAGCCATGAACCGATTGAGGAAATAAGTAGCACCGCATCAGCCAAATGAACGCGAAGATAAGGGAAGCGAGTTGGGGGTGTGTGACAAGGGAAGTTTGAATGGGACTTGTGGGGGGTTAAACAGAGAAGAAAAAATGTGGCCATGTGCCACCATATCACTAGGAACAAGTTTTGTCTGGTTTCCGCCGCCGCATGGCACCACATCAATGAAAGGTATAGGGTTCTGAGAAGATCACCATGTGGTGGCTATTGGTATATGGTCTATACTGAGGCTGCAGCTCTTAGCATGACAATCAAGAACATACGTATAGAAAAAGGGGTTGATGACGACGCCTAATTAACGCTCCTTCGGGGATCGCAAACAAATAGTCAACTGCACTGTAGTACATGCACAACTCACAAGGATTTATAAAGTTGGATAGATCAAGTTTATTATAGATCACATAATGTACAGCTGGGTTGTGTGGGCGAGCAATGTGTACAAACGAGCCTTCTCGATAGACACTGACGAAAGGAAGGGAATCATAATTAGATACACATAATAGCAACGAAAGAAGAATGAAAAAAGCAAAGAAAACGAATCAAGGGCATAATCAAGGGCACAAAGAAATGGACACAAACGATGAATGGTCAACAAGAAAAGGAAAGGAGGTATAGGTGCGAAAAGCGCAAGAAAAGAAGAAAAATGAGAGTGACGGATATGAAGATCGACCGAATAAGGTCGCGTTGGAGCTGGTGCTGGTATCTGACTACTCATCAACACCCGAGCTGCTGACCGAGGGTGAAGAGGATGGAGGCGTCACTTGCTGGTGCTCGAGTGAGTCGCGGATGGCCGGGTTGGCGAGCAAGTCTTTGAACTTTTGAGTCTTGACAAAACGAGGCACAGTGTCCTGGGCCATGATACGGCAGATATGATCATTCACGCGATCGTAGAGGCTCAGCATGGATCTGAGGGTTGGACCGCCCGCGCCGGTGACGACGACGGCAGTCTGGGCCTGGACGGCCGTGTTGGATGCAAAAGGGAGGTCAGTGGCAGTGCCGGCGACGACCGAAAAGGTCGCATCCACGAGCCTGATAATCTCTTGACGCAGAGCATGGTCAATGTTCACCTCGGAACGTGCATTCGGGCCGAGGTAGTTGTCGTAGATGGCGTACGCATCCGAAAGGAGGTCGTTTTGATGCGTGCGGCCGTTGTAACTCTTTTTGCGCAGGTTGTAATAATCAACCCAGAAGTTGATGTTCTCCTCGCAAAAGTTGGCCTTCATAAAATCGCGGAAATACATGCGGATGAGCGGATCCTCGAGGATCTGGCGAAGGCGACGCCACTGCGAGTCTTTGTGCTGATCGCCGCTGATTGTGCCCACAATATCCATCGGAGGATGGCCCTCTCGTTCGTTGATGCTGCTCGGACGACCCGAGTGGTCACTGCCCACCGTGGATGATCCTGAGGCTGTGCGCTCGCGCGGACGTTCGTCGGTCGGTGTGCCGCTGTTCCGATGGTGGTTATTCGTATTACTATTATTGCCAGATGCACGCATTCGTAGTAACCTCTGTGTCATATCATCCAAATCGGCATCACCAGCGTTGATAGACGACTGAGATTCTCCGTTGCCAGTCTCCTGCGGGGGCGAGCCATCGGCAGGCACGAAACCGAAATGAAGTTTTGCATCATGCTCCTTGTGTGGGGTATCTTCAGCGTGTGGTAAAAGCTGACGCTGCTCTGTGACGGAGGCGGAGACGAGGCCGCCTGGATTAATGTGTTCTTCTGTCGGCAAAAGCCGGTTGGCATGGGCTTTTTGCTGCTGCACGAGCTCGGATTTATCGTAGGAGGATGAATTGGATTTACTCGACGTGACGCTAGCCTTGTCGTCCGTCGTTTGTTCCAACTCGTCCCAGCCCAACGCCTTTTGACCACGCTCAGTGACATAATAAAGGGTATTGCGAGTCATCTTGAAGGTGACTGACTCGTCTTTGCTGCTGTTGGCGCGATCGGACTTGTCGAGGATCTGAGCAATCCAGCCGTAAAGAACAAATTCGGCTGCGATCAATTCGGCCTCCTCACGTGTGGTCACGGTCGTGTACTCGCTGATCCATTCGAAGCATTGGTACCCGTAAAATGTGTACTTGTATTCTTGTAATGCACGATCCTTGAGTCCGCCCACGTCGTCGGCGAGAAGTTTCTCCGTCGGTAACCATGCGAGCATTGTCTGGATAACAGGGCAAAAAAAAAAAACAAAAAAAAAAAAAAACAAAAAAAAAAAAACAAAAAAGAAAAAAGAAGAAAGAAGAAATTAGTATTCACTCAATGAACTTCGGTTAAACCATATGCGGTCAGACAGATGGATCTGTACCTTGAACGCATTGGTCATGTTGGGCCTTGAAAAAGCAAGTTTGTCGTCATCCTTGAGGCGGTCAAAACTGAATATCTTGAATGATTCGATACGCGAAAGAGCTTGCTGCAAGTGGCTGATGGAAACGTGGGCGCGCTGAGAAAATTCCTGCACCATGTATTTTCCCTTCGGGGTGGGTTGCCATATCCCTTTATCTTTCATTGTTCTCGTTTGGGGATCCACTGCGTTCTCGGTGAGACGTGCATTGATAAAATGGGTACCGAGTGTCTTTGCCATGGAGGGACTCATGCTGAATGTCGTCGTGGTGCGGGTGGCAACGTAACGCGAAGGATCAGCCGGATCGGGTGTCCGCACAACATGAGTGAATTTGAGATCGCTCAGGCATGCGACTGCCTCGTCGGTGGTGAATGAAGACGGATAGGTCCGAAAGAACTGACGGTGGTCGGTCAAATGTAGTTGAATAATCATGGCCGAATAGAGATCAAACATATCCTAAATATTGCCGGGTTAGTAAGCCAGGGGATGCCCATTGATGGATAAAATTGCAGAGGAATGAAGTTAAGCACCTTGGCATAAGGTCGTCCGGTCTTGGTGACACGCATCATCGACGTGTAAGTCGAAAATGAAGACGACTTGCCACTGTTTGGCATCGTGTTGAAAATGAAACGGCCAAACGAAGGAAAGAAGAAAAGACCCGGGAAAGAGGCGGGAGGAAGAGAAGGAGAAAGACGAGCCTACAACTTTATATACGAAGAAGAGAAGAAAAAGAAAACGGATTCGCAGTTTCTCAAATGGACTATAAGCGAACCCAACTTGATTCTTGTTCGAGAGTTCGGCACGTGTGTACTTATAAGAGAGCCCTTACCAACCCATCTCGAACTTTTTTTTTTTGCGCAAAAATGGGGGGAGACAAGCAAAAACATGGGGGACAAACGAGAGCACACGCCCACTCTGTTTTCCGCCCTGCAGGAACGTTGCTTAATTGGCTGTCAAGCTCGCGACAGGTTGTTTAGGCAAAGGCCCTTTCTTGTCCCACCTTGCACAGTCGTCTGTTCTCTGGGTCTCTTATAATTTCTTCTCATCTTCTCTTTTGCTGGTTTTTTTTTTTTTTATCTTCTTCTTTGTACGGTGCACACATGTGTACTGTATATAACGCGATTTATACTTCCAACTTTGTATGATTTCTATTTTGTCGACAAGGCCTTCACTCCTGGCAGCTCCTTACCCTCCAGCAACTCGAGCGAGGCGCCGCCGCCCGTCGAAATGTGGGATACCTTGCCGTCTGCCCCGAACTTTATGGCAGCCGTTGCGGTGTCACCACCACCAATGATACTCGTCGCGCCCTTCTGGGTTGCCTCGACAACGGCGGCTACGGCGGACTGGGTACCACTGGAGAACTTGTCAATTTCGAACACACCGCATGGGCCGTTGAATAAGATTGTCTTGGCCCCGAGGATGGCTTCTCGGAATATCTGGTTTGACTCTTTTCCGCAGTCAAGACCCATGTAGTCATCAGGGATACCCGTCTTGTCCGTCGCGTTCCCTACTTCCGCGTCTTCACCAAACTTGCTTCCCGTGATGTAATCCACGGGGAAAATCAGCTTCACGTTCTTCTTCTTTGCTGACTCGACGATGCCACCCACAAGCTTGGAACCATTCTCGTCAAAGAGCGACTTGCCAATCTAATAATGCAAAAAAAAAACAGTCAACTACTTGAGGATCATGTACTCCACAAGTACAAATATGAAAGACAGATACGTACGGGCACGTTCCATAAGGTCTTCTTAAAAGTAAAAGCCATGCCACCACAAATGATCAACTCGTCCACCTTGTCGAGCATACTTTCAATGAGTTGGATCTTGTCCGAGACCTTGGCACCACCGAGGATGCCCAGGAAAGGCCGCTCGGGGTGCTCAAGCACCTTGGCAAAATACTCGAGCTCCTTCTGCATGAGGAAACCAGCCGCGCGCTGGGGTAGCTCGACGCCCACCATGGAAGAGTGAGCCCGGTGGGCGGTTCCAAACGCGTCGTTGACATAAACATCCGCCAACTTGGTCAAGCTGGCCCGGAAATTCTCCACCGCCTTTGGATCGGCCTTGTGCTTGTTACCACTGGCGTCCTTTGAGGAACCTTCTTCTTCGATGTGAAAACGCAAGTTCTCGAGCAGGATCACCTGACCGCCAGACGCATCTTGGCAGGACTTTTCCACGTCTGGACCCACGCAGTCTTTTAGAAACGTGACAGGCTTCCCGAGCAGCTTTTCGACTTCCTTGGCTACCGGCGCAAGTGAGTACTTGGGATTCGGTTCACCATTCGGTCGTCCGAGATGGGACATGAGAATCACTGCGCTCGCACCCTGCTCAAGCGCGTATTGAATGGTCGGCAGGGCTTGTTTAATGCGGTTGTTGTTCGTCACAGTACCATCCTTCAGTGGCACGTTGAAATCCACACTATGGTGAAGAAATTAATGATTAGACGAGTTGTATTATGACAAACCTTTCACTTACCGAATCAATACGCGTTTGCCTTTAAGCGAAAGATCGCGGATGGACAGTTTGCTCGCTAACGACATGGTTTAAAGAACAGAATGAGAAGGATGAGACAATGTTGTTATCTCTTCCACAAACAAAACAAAAAAAAAGGATTCATGTCGGTATGTTTCAGGTGGAACGACCCCCATGAACAACGGATGGTCGTATCAATGACATATCTTGATACCGTCGATGCATCCAGGTGTCCGTCCCCATTATTCGGTGTAAAATGTAGACATACACTTTTACTTATTGCGAAAGAAACCATTGACAGTAATGTATAGACAAGAGATAGAACTTGTATTGGAAGTAGGATTGCAGCCTGCAATTGGGAGGTGTTTGTAAATCAGGTCGGCGCGTTTTTGTCTCACATTAGAAGGTTGCACCGAGACAATACCAGCAATAAACAAATCGCGTGCCGGACACTTTATATATAAAGATAAGCCCGCATTATTTTTCAGTGCGCCTCAGCAAGTGAGCTCGGAGCAACTGAAATGAAAAAAAGAATATAGATAGAAGGCTGCACACTCTCTTCCGTCCTTTTTTAAAAAAGGATCGCTCTTTTTCCTCTGTAGATCTCGCGTGAAACCTATCTTTTTTTTTTTTTTTTATTCATATAGGGATAATTTGAGAGCGCGCAATATTGCAAACTGGTTATTTTAAACGCGAAAAGACTTTGAAAAACTGACTCACTTTGCCTTTTGATCCTTCATTCAATGTTGAGCTTTACGCATAATATAAATGTCGTATTTGCATTTGATAATTGGTATCATGATAAAAATGGTGTGTGTGAGTGGAGCAAAGCCGCGGGGAATGGGTCCCAAAGGGAAATCATATGCGGAGTTATATAAGGTGTTGCACAGACAACGACAAAGGAAAGCTTGTTCAAGGAACTCCTCTTTTTTTTCCTTCCAGACTTGCCGTCGTCTACTGTGAATCAATATGCAGTCCATCAAATGTGTTGTCGTCGGTGATGGGTAAGTGGAATATCCTTTTTTTTCTCACATGGTATCTGTTGGTGGCACTCCATGTCGTGGGATGTACCCAGTGCGTTATGCATTGACTGTGGAGTTATATGGACCTGAATGGCAAGAGCGAGAGCGCGTGCGCGCGTCCCCGCCACCCCTTTCTTCTTTCCTTTCTTCAATGCTGCGTGATGGCAGTAGGAACGTGATGGGTCGGAGACGAGGACGTGGCGGATCGAAACCTTGCATTTAGTTTCGCGTCATCTCTTGGTTATTCTGTTGTCGGCTCGTCATCTCACCTGTGCCTATTTCCGTATTCTTTGTCTAGTGCCGTCGGAAAGACTTGCTTGCTGATTTCTTACACCACCAATGCGTTTCCCGGTGAATACATACCCACAGTGTACGTCTGTCATGTATTCTCGAATGATGTATATCTCATATATAATATTATGTTATTCGATAGGTTTGACAACTATTCGGCAAATGTGATGGTCGACGGCAAGCCTATCAACCTGGGTCTCTGGGATACAGCTGGTCAAGAAGATTACGACCGACTGCGTCCACTGTCCTACCCTCAGACCGATGTTTTCCTCGCCTGTTTCTCCCTCGTGAGCCCGCCCTCCTTTGAGAACGTGCGAACAAAGGTATATGGTGATTTTGAAAATGCATGGGGTGGGTCATTGACATTTCTCCATTATAGTGGTACCCCGAGATCAGCCATCACGCGCCCAACATACCCATCATCCTTGTCGGCACCAAACTTGATCTTCGTGAGGACAAGCAGACGATCGACAGATTACGTGAGAAACGTATGGCACCCATCAGCTACGCTCAAGGCGTACAGATGGCGAAGGATATTGGTGCTACAAAATACCTCGAATGTTCAGCACTTACCCAAAAAGGTCTCAAGAACGTGTTTGACGAAGGTATTCGCGCTGTTCTCTCGCCACCGGCACGGCCGAAGAAGAAGAAGCAGAACTGCATGATTCTGTAAAAGGCCTTAAAGAAAAGAAGAAAAAGAGACGGAGAAACACACACATATACACGCACATGGACGCCACCTGCTTCTGGTGTTTTCTCTCTTTCTTTTTTCCTAAAATGCATGGAAGGGGAAGTTTTGTTACTCGATGCTCCATTTGTCCATCCACGCTTAATATTTCCACACCCTCACCCTTCTTCTTTCTTCTTCCCTTTCTTTACTCTATATTACTTTTTCCTCTCTTTATATATATCTAAACACCTTTTTATCTAAATATAAGCTTCTTTGAGCCAGAAAAAGAAAAAGTCATCTGATAAAATATGCACATGTTTGCGGAATACGTAAAGAAAAGAAAAAAGACATAAATCACACTAGAAGGAAGATTGTATACATAGAACGGTAAGATAAGATGAAGGATGATGAGAGCATAGAGATGAAAAGGAAAAACGAGAATCAAGCTTATTTGGAAGCGTCGCGCCGACGACCACTGCCCACCTGCATAAGAAACAAGAAGCGTATTATGAGCCAGTTGCGAAGTAAGCAACATACGTCGAACGATTTCTTACCTGTATCACTTTTGAGAAGATGCGATCCATAAAACCTTTGTCGAGTTGACCCCATTCCACTTTCCACTGCTCACCATCTTGAAACGCTTCCATATCCATCCAGCTGCCAAACACAGGTCGGTGATCAATGGGTACGACGCGTCCCGATTTGGTGGTAATGGTCAGGATCTTGCGCGTTCGAAAGGTTGCGATTGTATGAATTTTCTCTGCGAGCGAGATGCCTGTCTCGGTCGGTTCCACATCGATCCAGACACGGTGTTCTCGGTTGATCGATTGGACCGTAATCTGACGCGTTTTGCCTATCCGGACGCGTTAGTCTCTGGTAACAGGTTCAACAAGCGGAACTGCTTACGCTCATTGCTGGTGACAGGCTCTGACTTTTTGGCGACTGGCTCTTCAGGTGGTGTGGATACCATGGAAGGTGAATCGGGAGACCAGGAAGGCGGATAGCAGTAGTCGTGATCGTAATCGTTGTAGCCGTCGTAATTGTGATAGTCATTAACGTAGGTACTGTCATCGGGGGTCGGCTCGAGCGGCAATTGGTCGCTATAGTAATAATACGACGTTGGCTGTTGTGGATCATAGCATTCGACAGCAGTAGCAAAAACTCCCGAGTGCCGCGGCGGGGGCATTGGTGGCTCTTGGGGCAAGGGCTTTGATGGATGTTTGGACGCAGGTGAATAATAATGCTCCTCAGGCATTACCGATGGCTCGTTATAATTAACGCTGCTGCTGCTGTTGTTGTTGTTGTAAGCTGACGCAACTTTCCATGATTCTTTGGAGGAAACGCGCCATTCTTCCGCTTGTTGGCTATTTTGTGTCGGACTCATGTAAGGTAATCCCGGTGACGACTTTATAATTATGTCAATTCAGTTGTCCGTTATTATACTTTTGCCTGTGCTTGCCTGATGTGGATTATAGTAATATTGGCTGTTTCTCGGAGAGAAGGAAGTCGCTTCGCTCTGTAATGACCACCGTGCGTCATGTGAAAGCTGACCTGCAGAGTGCCAGTTCGAGTCAATAAGGGCTGCACTTACGAAACTCGGGACGTACCTGGATAATAATGGCCATATTGAGCTCGTGCAGGCGGAGGAGATTCGAGCATATCGCAGTAGTTTATGATTTATGATCAGGACCAAAGTGAAGGAAACAGAGAGGAAGAGACGAAAGAAAGGAGGAAGAGTATTAAAAAAGCGTCTATATTTCTGGGACAAACAATGCGAAGTTTGAACGTATATAAAGTGGTTGATTTCGGTGGTTGGTTTCCCATGAACGCGTGTAGACGACAAAAGGGGAGGCAAAACAAGTTGCTTAGATTGGCATTTCAAAAACAATGGTAAGCAATCGATTACCACGTTTAGCCTGCATAATTCTGCGCACTTTACTATTTCTGGCTGTGCGAACGGACCAGTACCATTCACGTCACGTGCGTCATCTTGTCATTATGCTGCATCTGCAGAATTAGAAGTACATCAAAACGTTCTCCGAATTTTCGACACCAATGACATGCCGATTCTCATAAGTTGTATGGTTACCGTTCATTGCTACTATTTCTGTATGGTACGTGCCGGAATAGAATTACGCAGTAGTGTTTATAGCGGAAAATTAAAAGCGGATCAGGTGCAAGGGCTGACGAACTTCAATGAATTAGAACGGACGGCTGAGGAAAGAAAGGTATACACCTTGTACAGTAAATGGTTCAAGCATGGCGCCAATTTAAGGCGACCATACTCTAAAAACCGCCAGGTAGGATAGGAGGCCTACGAGAGGCGTAGTCCCAATGCATATATATGTGATAATGTCACGCAGAAAAATAAAGGTGTACAAAACGGCTTCCGGTATAATCGAGACCAGATTGACTTGCATAGATGGTGATGAAAGAGGCAGCAGCTGTCTAGCTATGGAAAAGATGACACGAACACATAGTTTTGGGTGATGCCAATATCGAAAGTCAAACTTCTTTTAAGATATAATTTACTAGGCCCAGTTATGAAAGGCGCTTAATTATTTGCTTAAATAATCTCCATACTGACAAGCCCCACTGATAAACACTGGATGCTTTGCGAATACTCCATTTCACAAAAATATGAAACTATACATAAACTAAAGTACTAGGTATCATAACGATGCTGCCGCAGTGTATCCAGAGCAGATGCATGGATAACGACCAGTATCGTATTAAAATATCCGGCGCCCTTTCCTCTGGGAACATTGTATCGCAGTAATTCAGAGTAGTCTGGACCAAGTTGGTGCACTGAAGGGGCTGACATTAGCAGCCATGCATTTGTTGAGGACGCAGTAATGTAACAATAGCTGCTGGAGATCAGAAGAGTCTCAGGTTCCCGTGGCGCGAGAGGACATGCCTCGAAGGACGAGTGGATGAGAAGAGGATAGCCGTTGAAAATAGTACTTGTCGCTTTGAAGTAAGGCAAGGTAGATAAAACGTTGGAAAAGAATCAAGTGAATAAAAGTCAAATCACATGTCGTGCGCCAGACATGTACGAGTAGAGTAAAGCGGATCGAGAACTCATCCTGGTCGTCAGATTCGCAGGTCTCAATATGGATGGATTCGAGTCTGAGACATAAGCCATAGGCGTCTTCCATATCGTCAACCTCCCCAGGAAGAGTTGATCCATTCCAGATACAGACCGATGACTTGCGACAGATGCGGTAGAACGGCTGTCTTGAGACCGTCGCGTTCGACTGTGGGCAATTCCTGTTGCAGATTTGACTCTTGCTTGTCTGGCCGCGGAGGATTCTGCGCCATGCTCGGGGTCTGTTTGCGGTTGCCGTCTGCAAAGCTGTCCGTTCATGATCCATCTTGAGTGACTCGTATCAGTTCGCATGGAGATAAGAGAGATGAGAGCGGTTCCGGTCTATGCTAGAAAGAAATAAAAAGATGTTCCTTTTTTTCATGTGGATGGAAGACGTTTTCTACTGCGCGTCGGGTTTCATCTGATTGGCCATAGTTGAATCATCCAGGTTCAGGGGCGACTTTCGTGACATACCATGGACGAAAAAAAGATTTTTCTTTTCCGTTTTCTCTGTTGCTATTTTGACCATTATTTCCTTATGTCTTTCATGGGAACTCTGCAATGGGAGCGCGACCACGCGCTTGGGGTCTTGCGTCTCTCTTCGTCGCTTTATTTTCGTACTTTGCAGTTCGGCTCGCTATTCATCCGCTCGGCTACCCTTTCTCCCCCTCTCCCTTACGTATTATAAGCCGTACATAAGCTGTAAGTGTTGCATGCAATCGAATCCATGGACGTCGCATAGCATTTTGACTTTATTACTCGTCACAGTGAACATGGCCGGATAATAACCGCAAAATACCTGCCTGCCACGGTACATTATGTCTGCATTTACTGTGTCACAGTATACGAGCATGCGTGATCTTCAGGCATAATATTATTCCTGGCATCAGAGCGCCATGTAAGGCACTCGCCCGTATCTGACCCATGTTATGAAAACTACAAAACGTTAAACTTGCACGCTTTAGCCCATTTTCTTTGGTCGCTTCTTTAGAGACTGGTCACAGTATTATGACACGGATGCATCTCAGAAATAACACGTATATTTCCTCTTTACAATGCAGACGCTTTATGCTCTTAAAGCAGGTCCCAATTGAGCAAGTATGTATGTATTGATAGATTAATTCAAGCCAGCCTTTAATATAAGTATATGCTGTGGGACGCTCCATTTGAGCGGTCCAGAGCTTAAAGCAATTGATAGTTTTTTGGTCGATGATAGCGTCCTGTTGCGAAACCAGGAAGTCTGCTCTGAATTGACGACCGTCCATTGGCTTGTTGGACGAGAGTACAAACATGGTGCGGAAGGTAAGAAGCTAGTGGACGCCATCGCTGAGGTACTGGCAAACGCAACTGTTTGTACAACGGTTCCTGATGCCTCAAATTTGCCAAATTTGTACATATATATTCTTGGAGTGAGAAAAAGAAGGAAAAATAAAAAGGAAGAAGACCCTCGCTCCTCTATTTGACTTTCCTTCACTATTAACTACAATGCTTACTGTCCGCCTATATCTTTTGCAGCTTTTCCTTTTCCTTGTTTATCCCCGCAACCGCTCTCCCAGAAATTTTGTCCGTGAGGGCCAGCATAGGTGTCTGCGCCTTGGGAGCGTAGTGCCTGCATCATGCATAATACAGAATACTTTAGGCCAAGTCGGTAACAGAAAAACATAGAACCCAGGCCGAATGCAATCAGATTCCTCTGTAGTTGTTGATCGCGGAGCAATCGACGAGAAATACTTCGGTGCACAGAGACTTACATTAAAAATAAGTGGAAGGATCACATGGTGCCGAACAGGATGTGATGCGATCCTAGATCCACTTTTTCCTTGATGATGATTTCGGATATGGGAGCGCGAAACGGAGCGTCTGCAAGTGCGTCCGTCAATGTAATGTATGCAATATTTTCTAGCGGTATGCTGCATTGTGCGTTGACTAGTATGACCTGCAGATCTCCTTCCTTAGGAAGCAGACATAATGATGGACTATAGGACAAGAATATCCTTTGTTAGCTGACGAAACTACAGATCCATATGAAAGAGAAGAGTCGTAGTGGTAAATTTTATGCTTCCTACAAGTAGTGCGCCACTTTAATACAGTGTACGTTTTCTTTATGCATCAACGAATACCCGGCAGGGGCAGTGTCAGTTCCGTAGAAATAAGGACGCAGCAATGGAATATACAATAATATGACATCTCAGATATAAAATAGTGCATCTATCCCAGAGGAATGAGGAGGACAGCGGTTGATAATTCTTCTATGTATAAAAAAAGGGTGCCTATCAGTCGTAGCTTTTTGTGGGATCGTCATCAATGGAAACAATGAAATTGGACCATGCGCTGTGTGAATCTATACGCGTTCTGTACCTCATTTTTTTCTTTCAACGAAATTCGTACCCATTTTTCCCATTTTTTTATTGTTCTTTTCGTCATTCAGGTGATGGCCGATAGTCCTCATCGACGCAAATTGTACAGCCCGCGGCGTACAGAGAGCAACTCCTCTTACCGTTTGAGGAGCCCCAGCAACAGGCAGACGCGTGACCGTTCCTTTGACTTGGACCGTTTCAATTCGAGCGACTTTCGTACGACTGATCCTTCTTCGCTTCTTGAAGACGCCTTTGCAAGAAGCGACCGCATCCGACAACAATCCTCTTGTAAGCCTTTCTTCAATGACACTCACCATTGTGACTCACTCAACGCTTACAGTGCCTCCCTCACCCGTCCTTGGCCGCCGTTCGCCCTTGTCTTCGATACATGATTTCCACCCGGACGAGAAAGAGCGTGAATTTGACGACGATGTGGCAAGCGTGCATTCCGACGAGAGCGACTTGGCCATATTCGATGAGCTCAATCGCGTTGCGGCACTCTCGCCCGCTGACGAATTCTTTGAACGCGCTTTAAAGAACGACACTCAAAAACAAAGCGAGGATTCATACCACCGGCAGGAGGGCATCATGTGGCCCATGCTCGTACCCTACGGCGAGCGACTGTACTATGCCACAGCCTACGTTATCTTTCTCGTCCTCTTTTCGGTCAAGGAAGTCGCTTATTCGATGGTATTCCTTGTCGATATGATGTTCTGCTTCATTGTTGCGAACCCCGTATTCTTTTTCTTACGGTCCATTGGTCTCTGTCCTGACAAACAGTACGTCAACCCTTTCCGGATGTCGCGCAAGCACAGCGGCCCGCTTTCCCCACTTTCGCCTTTTCTGGTTCTGGCCTGCTGTGCGTACGTCTGGATCATATGGACCGTCAGCTCCAGCGAATGGTTCCAGGCCATCCAGTCCAATGTACCCTCACTGACTCATTTGGGTGGCGGGCACACCTCTACAGCCATTTCACAACCATCCTCGACTGTCACAGATGTGTCACTTAAGCGGCCCCGCGAACAGCACCCGGAAGATATATGGCAAGAGATGCTGCGACACAACCAAAAGGCTTTCGAAGACATGGTGGGTCGTATTGTCGACAAATTCGTCATGGACACCTTTGACAAGAAGAAGGATACGTTTGCGGAATGGATTGAGGCCGAGGTGACGAGACAGCGTCAGATGGGCTCGGTTGGGCGCAAAGAAGGGCACATGGATCTCGAGCCCTTAGTACAGGCTGCCATCCAAAAGTTGTCCAGCGATACGTTGGCCCAGCCCGACTTTGCTCTGGCTACACGCGGCTCGCGTGTGATCCCTTCGTTGACGTCCAAGACATTCGTTCCCGGCGCAGACAACTGGATGCAACATATCCTCCGCAATGCTTTCAGTATGGGCCCTCCCACCACGTCGCCGCTCATTGCCCTGATGCCTGATACGAACGTGGGCAACTGCTGGCCCATGCAGGGCCAGAACGGGTCACTGGGCATTCTTTTGAGCGAACCTGCTTACATTCACGGTTTCACCGTTGAACACGTCGGCAAGGAACTCTTAACGGACAGACGTACTGCACCCAAGGAAATCAGCATTCACGGTTTATCCCATTACGAACATGGGCTGTTCAGCGACACATACAAAAGGGTGCTTCTCGGGAAGGCTACTTACAATGTTACGAGCGACCTAAACATCCAGACCTTTCCTCTTTATTCGCAGCGGGCTTCGCGTTTCATGGGCGTACAAGTGCAAATCGAGAGTAACTGGGGTAATCCGGATTACACCTGCCTCTATCGCATACGCATCCATGGCTCTCCATAGGCCTAATCGTCATATTTTCATGCTCATCCTGTTGCTTTTCTATACCTTTGACTGTATCGCGTACCTGTCCTCAGTCAGTAAACCCCCTCCCTTTCCCACCTTATCCTTTGCGATCCTTATTCTCTTCTCGATTCCAAAAAGCTTCATGCCTTTGCGGTTGTCTGTAAATACATAAAAATCTGTTTGCATGTCCTATGTAATAAAATACATTTGAAACCATCTAGATGGATAGATAGATATTTATATATGGGGTCTAATTATCTACATTCTCGGTCTGCAAGCTGCGCAAAAGATCTTCTGCAGTAAGCTCCAGACTCGAGCGATCGGCCGTTGTATTATGCACACGGCGCTGCTGCTTGCGCTGACGCTGCTGCTCTGCCGCGCCTGAGCGCAATTGACTCATCAAGTCGTCCATCATACTTCGGTTGTTCTTGTCTACCGTCGCGATTTGCTCCTGTTGGCGGCGCGCGCGTGCTTCTTCAGCCTGGCGGGCCCGTTTCGCCTCACGCTCCTTCTTGAGCCTCTGCTTCTCCTCGGCCGCGGCTGCGTCCTTCCAGTGCTGGAGGAACTGGGAAAAGATTGAGAAGAAATCATCGGGCCGCATCGCCTTGGGATTCTCGCCATAAAACACCATGACTTCCTTCCACTTGGCATCCATGTTCACATACAAGGTCTCGAGCACCTCGAAACGGTGCGCTGCCGTCGTACGGTGCTCGGTCATGACGCTCAGGAACTTGTCGTCCTCGCTCAGCTCCCTACCCTGCCATTGGGTCTCGAGCTCGACCTCGAGTCGCTTGAGGTTCTGTCGCATCTCGGTGTATTGCTGCACCATGTCGCTTACGCTGGCCATAACTAGGTGAGGTAAAATTGCATCAGTCATGACTTGACGGCTCTGCGCAATAAAAAAAAGAAAGTCATTAAGCACTTACTGCGTGCCGCATGGCCCGTGTTGCGCAGATCATGCAGGAAGCGTTGGACATGCGGAAAGTGCTGTCGGGTGACGCTGACGAGCGTGTGGAGCAGTGTTACGGTAGAGGCATGCGAGGCTTTGGTATCAGCAATCTTGTTGATGCTGGTGACACGCATGCCAAACGCACCGCCTTGGAGGCTTTGTCCATTCATGTAGTTACCCAACATCAGCATGATCTACAAATATTAAAACGTTATTACGCATGTTTCTATCCCTCAGTTCCATACTTACAGCAAGGAGCTCTCGGAAGCTTGTTGAGTTGCGTAATGAATCGGATACCTCGACAACAGTAGTCATATTCTACAATAGTCTTAGAAATCTGACTCTCTAAAACAAGTGATATCAAATGAGATATACCTTCATCAATTGGTCATAGCGATCCCAGAACTGGACGCGGAAGAGCATGAATTGCAGACGTTGCTCGTATCGATACATGCGCATCATCTACGAAACGATAAATATCCCCTCTCCAGGACTGTGTGCACACCAGCTTACCTCAACCGTGAACTGCTCCGGCGCATCGAGTTTTTCAAGGTCCTCATCCGGACCCTTGATATACTTTTCCATCGCTACGAGGTCATCGTCTTTGTTCGGCAGATACGTAATCAGGTTACTCAACAGTGTCTCATTGCAGGTGATGTCGTCTACGGCCAAGATCTGGTTGCGCACATCACGGAAACTTGAAAATTGTTTGAGACGCGGCAAGACAGCAATATCTAAAAGGAACGCATGACCCAAATCAACTACTGCGTGTCATCTTTTCCTTTCGACACTTACTGATATTACGGGTCTTGTCTTTGGAAAGGAACTTGACCGCATCCTTACGGTCATCAAGTTTCGCTTTCATCTTGCGCTCGAATAGGGTGTTTTGCTTGGCAGGATAGAGCTGTTCAATCTGATCAAAAACACCCGTGCGGTACAACACATCTTCAAATTCCTTTTCATTTACGCCTTCGAGACCCCACACCGTGTTCTCGATATGCCGAAGATCAAGCTTCTGCCACTGGAGATTCTTGAGCTTCACGGCAGGATAATGCTCGAGCTCTTTGCGCTTGGGTGCTGATGGGACGGGCGGTATAGCAGCAGGTGGTGTACCAGATGCAGGCGGCGATGCAGTACCGGGCGGCGGAGGTGGGGCGGGTGGTGCGCCTCCTGTGATCGCATGTCAGTATGTTACATGAATATACGAATGAGACATACCGGGTGGAGGAGGAGGCGGAGGTGGCGGCGGCGGTGGGGGTGCGGCTCCACCTAATCAAGATGTATAAGCGCGACGCACTTATCCAACGCGTCTTTTACGAACTTACCTGGTGGTGGAGGTGGTGGCGGAGGTGGTGGAGGTGGGGGTGCTGCTTCACCTACACGGTGGATAAGTTCTTTATCCTGCACATTTCTATATATTTACCTGATGGCGGCGGAGGTGGAGGTGGAGGAGGTGGAGGAGCGTCCGTGCCTAACATAAGGTGGGAAAGTCAGCATTTCTCTAATTTCAGCTTTTGTCTAATGTCTTACCAGGCGGTGCAGGAGGAGGTGGTGGAGGTGGAGGTGGAGGAGCTGTAGTAGATGAAATAGCTAAAAGCAATCGTGTGAGCTCGTGTGCCACATGTGTTTGTTCCATAAATTTACATGGCGGTTTGGTAAGGTCGAGCGAAGATTCGGACTGAGAATAAACAGAGGCAGAGGATGAGGAGGATGTCTCTAGAAAAACCATACGTCAATGTCAACGCTCCTTCCCTAATAGCTTTGCTCATTCAAAGTACCAGGTATAGAGCTTGGGGGACTTGATACTTCAGATCGGTGCATTTTCTTGACCAATCCGGGCATAGGGAATTTCATGCTCGACTCGTCGATTTCTGTCGGTCTCAAGTTGCTTGTCGTATCGTCCACCTCACTTCCCTGCCGTTGCCGGTGATGTTTTCTGCGCCCCATTTTCCAATCAGATCCGAGCTTTAGGCCAGGAACCACGGGCTCATCGAAGCTATGGTCCTTGTCACGAAGCTGTTCCTGTAGCATCATGATCGTTTCCCGCGACGTCTTGAGTAAGTCTCTCAGCGAGGCGTTCTCTGACTCGAGATTCAGCGAGCCTAACGGCGCATGAGTCTATGCAAAGCGTGTCTCCGCAATATACTTACGTCGGCGCTCGACGGGCACCTGCCCGCGTTGTTTCAGCTGATGCTCGAGCTCCCGTTTTTCGGACGCTAAACGAAAACACTCTTCTCGGCGCGCGGTGGCTTCCTCCTCAAGCTGCTGCATACGATCCACATTACCAAACTTTTGGATCAGGTTGCCTACCGAGACGCCATACAGGGTACTAAAGTCGTCGGAGGAGCCGCTACGGCGATCCATCACGACCTGATTGACGAGCATGCTAATCATTTGGTGGTAGTGGGCCCTGGCATAAGAGCAAACCGTGAGCTAATGAACTACAGTACCCCTTTTTATCCGTTGAACTTACTTTGCATCAGGGTCACCTTTGACGAGAAGCATACTGCGGAGCGTCGACGATAGATATTCTGACGCCTGAGGCGAGTCCGAAAGCTGCTCCATCAGAATATCAAAAAGCTCTGCTGGTTGGGATACATCCGAGTACATGGATAGCTCATCGCCAAAAGCCTCCTCGAGATCATTCTCCGCCGCCAACTTGTAGGCCTCGATTTGGATATTCAAGAAATGGTAATCCAGGGCCTCGAGCTTGGGTAGCGTGCGTGTCTGCATGCCGCTGGCATTGAGTTGATTTCGCAGGAATATTCGATAATTGATATCAGATGGTGATTTCGTCAACGTATTGATCAAAATCATATTGGACAACTATAATACACGTATGAATAAAGGGATCTCAACCGATATATCTCTTCTACTTACCGCGTATTCCATCAAATGATTGTCGGGCGTGTTATAGACGCCCATGCGCTTCAAGTCGCTATTGGCACCGACCAGCGATCCCATGCGACCTCGCCCATCGACTGTCCTGTCCACACTACTTAACCATGAATCAAACAAATTCAGGTCCTTGTTGCGCTGTTGGAGCAATTCAAATCCGCGGATCACGTGCTGGTGGCCCTCGGGACTATAATAACAGAGGAACACGAGCAATTCGCACACCAGCTTGCGGGTTTGCCAGTGTGGTGAGACCAGGGAGGCAACGACAGTGTGGATATAGTCAGGATGATACATGATCTCCTCGCCACCGCGCTAAATAATAAATGGACGCAGGTGTTACTCCGTGTTCGTCTCCATAGAGTCCATGCATTGTTACGTACCCAGGTGTTGGCAACAGCCTTTATGGACTTCACAATCTCCATCTCGATATCCAGTTCCTTGTCCTTACTATGGCAGACCTTAGTGACCTATCTTCTTCGGGTGAGCAAATAGTACATACCGAGATGGCATCCGATTCAGGTTGTCCAGGTGCTGTGTCAATACTCGTAAGCCCTTGAGGTCGATGAAACGGATGACCCAGCTACTCAGTAAGGTTAGCATGATTCAGGAGTATATATATAACACAAGAGGAGGGTCATACTCGATCGGTCGCGTCCTTAAGCTCACTTCGAGGTTTGCAGCAAGCGCAGGCGTGGGTGCTTCCATGAACTTGCGAATAAAGTACTCGGGTGTATTGAGTTCGGGGCCGGCGACAGTAGCGGCAGCTGCAGCAGAAAGTGATGCATTCGTTGACGAGGCCAGGGTGCGGCTGATTTTGGGGTGCTGCGACGGAGGCGACTGAGGTCCAGTGCGCCCACTGGTGGAGGCGCTTTTACGAGGTGGGGAACGCACATCTGTGGACTTTTTACTACTGCTGCCAGGGCTACTCAATTTGCTCAAGACAGTACTGCCGCTTGTGTTGTCAGTAGGCGAGGACGGCGTCCTATCCGAGTCTTTGGGTAGTTTGCCACCGGACGCCAGCAAGAGTTCGGCTTGCCTGTCCTGGTTGACCATGAGCCATTTTTTGTTGATATCCCAGGAAAGCATGTTGCGTCGGATCGTCTGGTCATGAATCCCACGCCGGTCCTAGAAACACATATACAGACACATACAATACATACAAACCGTTAATCGAGACAATGAGCGACGTTTGAAGTTCGGAAACTTACGAGCATTTGACGAAACAAGTGTTCAAGCTGCTCCTCGGGTGGAACAGCAAAAGCATGGCCGTTGCCAACAGGCGGACTGCCCGATCGTCCGGTGTCGATCGATGGCCGGCCCGCTTTTTTTGTTTTGTGTAAGCGCGTGTGGTGAGCAACCGGGAAAGTATGCATAAACGACAACAACAATAGAAAAGAAAGAAACTGAGGGAGTACTTACGTCTTGCCGTAGTGCGACTGTCAGTGCTACTCGAGGTCGAGCCTTTCGTTCTTTTCCTTCCCAACCGGTCGAAAAAATCGGCCATAAAGCAATAAAAAAGCACTGTACCGCCCAATGGCGCTTCAATGGAAAGGGCCCAAGGCGCCAAAGAGTCTATCCAAATTAGGCAATTTCTATAAATAAGACCCTTTATTCTGCTGGCCCGACCTCGCCCATATCCCGACCCCCTTCTCCATAGTCACGAAACGTTGTTCCCTTGCACTATACTGCATGGACCTTAAGGAGATTATACGCCTTCGTCGTTGTGTAGATGTATTACCCTCTTTTGACACGTCTTTCTTTTTGATAACCAAGCTGACCTGCAGAGTGTGGTATCATATGTTTTATTGTGCATCATTCGACGTTTGATTCTGGGAAATGCTGCATGTCACACAAGCGCGTAAGAAACTTTGTTTATTGTGTGTATTACGTTGACGCATATCTAAGCAATACGCTAATAGCACACTGTATGTATCGTACCAGGAGAAATCAATAAAACCAAATTCCAGGAAATAACATTTGCACAAGAACTGTTGGCATTTCGTTCTGTGTCATCGCCTATGCTTATGAGTTATTTTATTCGGTTCAAAGAAAGCACGGCACATGTTTTCATTCTGTGCCAAGGAATCGGGCCAAACGCACATGGTATCTATCATGCCAGTATTACTCATAGCCTCCTGCCTTCGCTGCGTACTTGTGTGCACTTGCTATTTTGATATGATTCATGTGCCTTTGACCAGGAGATGAAAAACTCGCACTTCTCCTATCCCAAAGCTGAGGCGACGCCACCTTCAGACGCACGGAGAAAGCACTTTTTTTCAACCGACCTGATTTTTGGAGTTAGTCTGCTGATATGGCATGACTTCAAAGGTGCGTACAAAAGCTTGATCTATACTCTATAATAATAAAACAAATATCTGCGAGCATCATATAATATATATGTATGCATTCAGAAAGACAGCGGCGTTGATTACCACCCGGTAATAAATGATATGCATGCATAGAATATGTAAAGCTGCAGATATTAGCATAGGTGACTCCCGCCAAAAAGAATACTATCGATAGATTCCAGGTAAATGGCAAGGAAGAACTTGATTTTGTGAAAAGCGCGTAGAGTCGCCAGGGCGCGTATGAAAGGGCGTACGTGCGATATTAGTTAGTTTGATGCCCAACTCACTCATATAATACTTTTACGCCAAGTATACTTCCTTCACTGTATCGCAGATTGTCGTCTTGTACCCAGTGTCTCGTATTTGGTATACGATGAGTAGAGGAGTGGTATTTTCATACAGATCAGGCGCGATGAAGACGTTCAAACGTGCAACACAGACGATTATTCAATCTAGCACCGAAAACACTGGGCTAATCGCAGTGAATGAAGTCATCGTCAAAGGGTCAAGAAAAGGGTAAACAGTGAAGTCAAAGAAGAAGGAGTTATCGGGAAGGAAAAGGTTTGCGAAAGTCGTGACGGCGGACGAAATAAGGGACAGGTTTCAACTTTTTGTTCTATTCACGCCATCGCCCATGCTTGGATCGGCTTCACCACCGCAGACAAGCGGATCACCCGCCCCCGATGCCTCTGAACTCTCTTTGCCAACCTCCTCAATGGACCTCGCTAGCCAGAGTCAGGATCAGTCTGCTTCTTTCCTAGACGCTTCTATGGCTTCTGTCGACAATGAATCCTTGAGTTATTCCCGTCTCCCTTTCGACACCAAATCCACCCGCAATCCCATTTTCACGCTCGAGCACATTTGGATGAATGAACGCGGTGCTCCTGAACTCTTGCCTTTCCGTGCTGACATTGTCGATTCCATGAAAGATCTCATCGAAGAACAGGTACGCTATATGATACTCTTCCGTGTATTCCGCTCCCCGTCACCTGACTTGATATTTTTCTCTCTTCTGTCTTTTTTCTGCAGACCGACCGTATTCTTGACATGGAAGTCAGCAATCCAGACGAGAACTTCTACTCTATGATTTATCAAACAGAAATTGAACGACTAAAGTTCCTCTTAAAAAGCTATCTGCGGACGCGGCTCTTCAAGGTAAAGCGAGACCTGTTTATGTTGTATCCTTTTCCTTTTTTCTGATCCCGTTGTTATCAGATCGAAAAGTTTGCTCTTTGGCTTCTACGTCAGGACAACGCGGCTCATATCATGTCACCACATGAGTTAGAATACGCTCGCAGGTAAAATTTGTTCATGCCTTATGAACACCATTCTAACATCCTTCAAAGTTACCAAACCCTGTTGGAGACGCACCACCACGAAACTTTCGCACACATGTTACCCCATACACAGCAAAAGCAGGATGAAGAAATGGGCGATATATCCATGGGTAGATAAATTCAATACGTTATCATATCTTACTTTGAGCTTACCTGATTCATAGTGGTCACTCCCAATCTGGAGGCACCTGTTTTCGTCAAAGCACTGGATGCGACAGGCCCGTTACACATTGCAGGGTACGTGCATATGCTTAAACTCTAACACGTGACTTACCTTCCATCCAGTCCCGACGAGGAAGATGTAAGCCTGGAAAAAGGCGACATCTACTTGTTACGATACAGTGCCGTCAAGCAACTTCTCTCTGATAGGCTGGTTCGACTCATTTAACGCGGTTGCTTTACCTTTGTACATATTAATCCGAAAAAGCTTGTGTCATATCCATCTTCTATTTATTTCTTTTGCTGCATCTATACTGTACACCGAGGAACAATGAAATTAAGAGGGGCTTAAATACTGCAACTCGGCTCCCCCTTTGCTCGTCCCAAACTTTTCTTCTGTCTCTGTCTCGCTTTTCCCACCATTTTCCATGTGGTTTGCCTCGCTATTCATTTTCCTGCTCTCAGTCTATGGCTACCGATGGTACAAACGCATTGTCCGGGCCGTGTATAATCTGGAGGAGGCCCACAGCAGGAACAGCTTTCGCAACACGCCCGAGCACAACACGCCTATCGCTGTACCTGTCCAAGGAAAGCTACCGTCGTGGGCCGCTTGTGTGCTTTATCGGATTGGCCCTGGCAAGTATCGTCTCGACAGTAGCCATGTGGTGCGCCATGCGTTTGACGGTATGCCTTTCATGCACCGCGTCGAGCTGGACCCGGAGCAGAATGTTGTCAGATATAACTCGCGCCACTTGGCCCGGACGGTCGAAGCCAACATCGAGCGAACAGGCCGTATGCCAGTCATGTTTGGTCACCAAGCAAAGCAGGGAATCGTTGCTATTCTGAGGCGCTTTCACGAGATCATTATTTGCAAGCCTGCCATTTCGGACCCGTCTGCACAGATGGTTGGCGTCACGGCTTCACCGAACTATCCGGGGACTTCCCATCAGCGCTCTCTTGTTGCCAAGACTGACCTCAATATGCTGCAGCAAGTGGATCCAGATACATTAGGTGAGACATCGGGATATGGGCATACTAGTCTCAGAGACTGACAAAAAATTCAGAGCCTCTGAAGCTATTCCAATATTCCCAGTGGGACTCTGCATTGAAGGGCGTCATCTCTGCTGCGCACCATCAATACGATCCTGACACGAACGAGTCCTTCAATTTCACTTTAGATTTAGCGTCGGGCGCCATGACTGTATTTAGTTTGCAAGACCAGCATTCTACGACCCTGGCTACCATTACGAGACGGCAAGCCCCTGCTCCTAGCCACAAAATCATGCCCTCTTATATCCATTCGTTTTGGATAACGACCAACTATGTCATTTTGCCCGAGTCCCCCGTCTACTATGATCCGGTAAGACTGCTTGTGACAGGTAGCGCCTTAACCGCTCTCCAGTGGCGCGAAGGTCCAACGTATCTGCATATCATCAGTCGGCGCCCTGACCTCGGCCATGTTGCCACCGTACTCGTCTCGCCTTTCTTCACTTTCCATACCGGCAATGCCTATGAGCAAGACGACAAACTTGTTCTCGATTGCTGTGCTTTCCAAGACGCTACGATCCTGTACCAGCTTCATACGTTTGGCCAGCCTGAACCCAAGCGCAAGCATCCCCAGGACCAAACATGGCCACTGAGACAAGCGAGCTTTGGTCATTACCAGCGTCATGTGATCCAAAAATCGGACTGGCGTCTCATCTCCTCTGAAGTCCTGGCACGCAATATCGAGTTCGTGCGTTATGCTCAAAGGGATGCTCTCAAGCCTTACAGGTATGCCTGGGCGTGTCAGCTTTGGCCTGCTACCGCGGATGCGCCCGAGAGCTACAGTCTGGTCAAGATTGATATACAAAGTGGCAATTTGACGACCTATCAACCACCTGGATATGCCTGTTCTGAGCCCATCTTCTTCCCTCGTCCAGGTGCCACCAATGCCGACGATGGCATCATTGTCGCTTTGGCCAACCTTCAAGAAGGACGCTGTAAACTTATCGTTCTGGACGCAAGCATTATGATTGAACTTGCGCAGGCTGAGCTCGGTCGCTTTTGCGCGACCACTTTCCATGGATCGTTGGTGGATATCAAATACCGTAATATCTCTGTCAATTAAACTACATGCCCCAAGATAATAAGCATACCACGTGTGTACATCTGTATGGACATTGTTCGGTGTGTTTTTGTCATGGTTATAAAATAGTACAGCCTAGGATATGTTACAGCATATATGAAAAGCAGATGTTAAGGATGCATAGACAGATTCAAGCAAGAGCAGACTGGCTAATACATGTGGTAGGAATATGACATGAACTGATCACGGAGGTTTAACAGCCATCGCCACTGCCGCCGACAGCCATGAACCCTCCACGAAAGTATCTACCACAGCCATGTCGGCCGCGGCAATTGTTTCTTTGCCTATTCAGAGGAGCATATTCTGTCGCCAATCCCATGCAAGCTTCTGCGTTGAGTGTCCTACGCACAAGAGAAAATAAGCAAGATCCCACCACTTATGTGTGGCATATATGTCCAGAGCTGAGCTTTCCTATACTATATCTTTGATGGGTAATAAGCCTAGTGACGTGCAGGCCCATAGTGGACATAAATGCCAGAGCTACATGTCAGAGAACTTGATATTACTGACGCACACTATGTAGTAGCGTCAATGCTATTGCATAGATCCAAGGACGTTTTACAGTTTCCGATAAATAAGGACCGACACAACTATCTGAGTTTGACCTTGCCTAAGCTTAAGCATACGGATGCGGACACTGGAGACGACGATGGTCATATGCGGGCTATAACTATGAAAGCTGCGACCCATGCATGGCATAAATAGTGCAAATGAGAATTGCCGACGTGAAGGATATGTCGCATAAAATCCAGCTGGACGCGCCTCACCACGATGCCAGCCGGCACGGATACGAGCATATCCAAATACCATTTTAAGACCGGACTGGCCTGGGCAAGGGACTAGGGTTGTTGATGTAAAGCTGTGAGTATCTAATGTGTTATATCTTCAGTCTCCTTTTTACATAAACTGCTTGCGAACGTTTCTGTTCATAGATGATACTTGTCCGCATGTTGTACAAGTTGCAAACAGAGGAACATACCAGCCATTTACGAAAATTATCTCTATGTAGTTATTTTGCAATTTTGTAATCTTTATGTAACCATAGAAATGGGAGTAATGGGGGCATATTATACATCGGATATGGTTTTAGGCGGTTTCTGACTTCTTCGTGTCAGCCGAATTATGGACCGCATTGAGCCACTACAAGAGCCTTTTTAGCCAAAACGAGAAATGCAAATGAGGTCATCCGTGTAACAAACCAACCTTGTATACGCTTGAGAAGTCCAGGGAGCCAAACTCCTTGGTAGATGACAGGTCACCATAGAGCTGCGCCGCGACATTGCCCAAGATGGGGTTGGTATCCGAATCCAGGGCTGCCTTCATGGCCAAGCGCAAGTCCTTGGCCATCAACTTGTTTGCAAACCCGCCCTGATAATCACGGCTTGCCGGCGCGTTAGGCAGGACGCCTGGATGGGGGTTGTAGGTCTCGGAGCTCCAGCAGCGGCCGGAAGATGAGTTGATGATGTTGGCAAGCAGCTTTGGGTCCATGCCGAGACGGACGCCGAGCATCATGGCTTCGGATACACCAATCATCGAAATAGCCAGTAGCATGTTGTTGCAAAGCTTCGCAACCTGACCCGTACCATTAGCACCGCAGTAAACCACGTTGCGACCCATCATTGAAAGGGTGGGCTTAATCTTGTTGAAGCTCTCCTCCGATGGTGCGCCCACCATGAAGGTCAACGTGCCTGCTTCCGCACCAGCCGTACCTAACCGAATAAATAGAGGCACATCAGCGGCTGATTCCTTTCCCCCTTCCCCTTGCCCACATACCGCCACTGACAGGTGCATCAAAAGCCTCTGCGTTCTTCGCCTTGATTGTTTCAGCCACCTTGACCGCAGTTGCAGCGTCAATGGTGCTCGAATCAATCAGGACACTGTCCTGATCCACGGCCTGGATCAATGAAGCGTAGACGTTCTCCACATGCTGAGCCTCGGGGAGCATAGTGATGACGGTGGCAGCTTTCTCGGCGAGATGGGCAGGGCTGGAAGCTCCCTGAGCGTTAGGATGAGCCTGGACGAAACGATCGACAGCAGCGGTATTCAGGTCGTAGACATAAAGCGATCCTGCCGTCTTTTGCGCAAGGTTCTTCGCCATGCCTGAGCCCTATAGGATTTTGGACGAACGCGTGAATACCATCCATAGTCTCGACATTTCTATCCTTAATCCACTTCTTACCATTTGACCCAGACCGATTAAACCAATAGCATTCTTGCGGCCAGCTGCTGATCTCTATACGCGTTTCGTTTCGGTCAGAGTCTTAGCTTATTTCTCGGCGGAGAGAAGCAATCTTACCAGAGCTATAAGAGATGAGATATGTGAGTTAAAACGAATAAACGACTGGACAAGACTAGCGGTTACCAGAGGACGTGGAAAAGGCACGTGATGAGCAAGCGAAAGACGTTGCAGAAAGACGGGCAGTAGCAGTGAAGAGATACATTATTAAGACTAGGAAAAAAAGTTCGAAAAGAGGGAGTCGAGAAAAAAGTAAAACGAGTTGAATAAATGCGATTGAACGTGGGAAACTCGCTGCTTTTCTGCTGAGATCTTCTGACAAGTCAAAATTGAAGAAAAATTGCTCTCAGCTAGTGGTTGTTCTTGATACCATATGTAGCATAAATGGTCGTGTAACGAGTACAGTATGACTGTTGCAAGCATATTGCAATTGCCCAAAAGGCAGACAGAGATCGCAGTCAACAGGAGCCTTGACTTTTTGCCCAGATCGGGGCATCTTCACCATCCCAAGATTACCAGACTCCTTCTTTCGGAGCGTTGCTTAAGGATGTCTTTTGATTGAGCCAGATCAATCAAGAAGGAGGTTAGCGACTTCTGCTTCATATGCAACATCTTTCCAGGGAATACGCACATGCGATCCCTGCTCACTAAGGTACTCGGTATATGTACTCTCGACAGTGTACCGCTATTAAGTTTCTGTCCATTTAGTTACTATCGCGGAACTGGTTGACAAACAAATTCAATATGGAATTGTTTCTTCGAGGGTATATGCAATTGTATTCTGTTCATTTTAATGTATGCAAATTGTGGAGCAAGATATGTATGGCTTGAAGGTTGGACGGATTTGGGGGCGGGGGCGCGGTGCTGGTTGTTTCGCAAGAAAAATGGAGGAAGGTGTCTTTAAAAAGGTAAGATATTCTTCACCCAGCCCATAACCCCTTTCTGATTGCTTGAGGTCTTGTTTGATGGAGAATCATCGCGATACTCATCCCGTTCGTCGCCACCGTCGTCGTACAAACCCTTCATCCCATCGTCATCGCCTTGCTGGCTTCCAAGGGAATGTGGAAGGAAATACTGGGGCTCAATGTCTTCTTCTTCACGCGGAGGCGTGCGCAATAGATCGACGAGGTCTGGCTTGGCGGGGTACCCCTGGAACGGCGATGATTGTTCTGGCATTGGTAGTGCTTGGTTCGACTCTGGAAAGGCAGCCGAGCGCAACGGATCGCTAGGCGGGAATGCCTCATAGGAGGGTCGTTCGCCATATGAGGGCACGGCCGCTTCATACTTTACATGTGTATCTTGGTGGGAGATATCGCGTACGTCTTCTTGCGGCAGGGCGTCACCAAACGGTTGAAGAAGCTGGAGCCCGTCTCCATACGGACCATTCATGCTCCCCATAAGAGCTATCAGTCTTTGCATCCCCGCTTCTTCGCTGTACTCTTTCTTGTCGACGTGAGATGCGGAAGCATGGCTGGACGACCCCTGCATTCGAGGCGTTGGGGCAGCCATTGGCAGTTGGTCAGACGCTTTTCGGGCCTCGGTTGGCTGGTAAACTTTAACATCGCGAGCCTTCGGATGACGCGCGAAGAACAATTTTCGAGCTTCGTTAACTTTGGCCCTGAAATCGTCCAGAGGTGTCGTAACGCCATAAAAGGCAGGACTTGGTGTCGCTGGTAGACGACCGCTTTTTTTGAGCACTCTCTCGAAAGACTTTGCCACAATTGGCGCCGGCCCCGCCGGCAAGTTACTGATGATGAGAGAGCAACGATCATCAAAGACGGAGTGCTGCTGATTTCCATCGGGTATCCAAACTATTCGTTCTAAAGCCTGCCTCAATTCGTCCTGGTACTTGTCTTTTTGTCCAAGAGAACCCGGGTGGGCTGTTTGCTAGAATATCCGTATGAGTATGCCGTGCTGCTTCCCATGATATACTGTGCCTGACTTACAAGAAGCACGGGACGAGTGCGAGAGGCGACACTCGCCTTGAGGTTGTCAAGCTCTTTCAGAAAGACTTTGCCTGCAGTAATACGTTAAACTTTTTTGAATACGTACTTGAATTGACATAGCTCCTACTCACGCGCACTCGGATAGTCCCTTTCGATAAATCCGCCGCTCAATGGGCGCACCAATACTGTCTGATCAGACGGCAGCAGCTCTGCAGCGATTCGGCAAGCCTACTCGATATCCTATGTCAATAAAGCATTTTCCATGTAGGCATATAAATGGATTACTATCATCTCCGCCAGCTGGATTGTTTTATGTTTCCCTACGCATGTCGAGCCCAGGATGCGATATCCCCACGGGGATGCATTGACAAAGAGTACAGCAAAGCCATACTCATACTCGTGCACCTGGTACGCACCCACGTACGCCACGTATTCCGCATCAAGCTGGCCTGGGCCAGTGATCATTTGTAAATTAGGGAATAATGTGTCTGTGGGTGCGCGCGTGCTGGGACCGGGAAGGTGCGGAACAATCGGTGGATGCGCAGTGGAGAACGTGTTGCCAGCAGGTTGGACGACAGGAAACGCAGCTGCGGAGGATGCCTTGGCCTCAGTTCTGAAAGAGCTACCAGAATCAAACGAAAATGGCTGCAGACGATTTGCACCCAATTGCTCATAAGCTCTAGCCGTGGTGTAGTCGCCAAACGTCTTGCCCACTGTATTGCCATAAGTTAATCCCAGACTGATATACTATTTACCCGCTACGTACCAGGTGTTTTGCCTTTATTGGAAGGCTGTGGCATTATTGGTGCTGATGAAGATGGCATGGACAGTTGCGATGAAGGCGGAGGTACCTGTTGTGCCGAAGATTCCCCACCACGGGTGCCCAATGGTACGTGGTTCGTACCTGAGATTTTGTGCGAGAGTATTTAGCACAAGATTAGGGGAAGGTTCCGCATATGCATACCAGTTATACGGTAGACACGGCCGACTGGGCCTTTTTGCGCTTCTTGAAGCCGTGCTTCTTCTGCTTCGTGAAGCCGGATTCCTTCTGCTTCGAGAAGGCGGGCTTCTTCTGTTAACCGGGCTTCTTGTTCTTCAAGAAGCCGGAGTCTTGCTTCACGTCCTCGGTTTGATAGTTCCATGGCCGTAGGAGGCGGCGATGGCGGTCGTGGAGGCAGCTGCATGCCTGGTTCCGCTTTTGGAGTGACGAAAGAGGAAGAATTGGGGCGGTATTCAAGGTGTCGAAGGTTTGGAACAGGTGAACGGTTCAAACGAGATCGCTCTGGTGAATAGGATCGGCTTCTGTCATGCAGAGAACGAGGAGGAGGCGACTGGGACGGCTCGTGGTGTCGAGGCGACGAGCGGGACGAGCGGCGGTGTCGTGGTGGTGAACGAGACCAACTCGTGTGCCGCCTCGATCTCTTTTGAGACCGGTGATCATGCGGATCTGGAGAAGGTGAGGCAGCAGGGTAATCGCGTCTTTTCGTGGATCTTGACGCAGGTCCTGGTGAAATCGAGCGCGATCGCCGTCTTTTTCTACCGTGTCTTGCCTTGCGTTTCTCTCTGCGTGATTTCTTGCTCGGTCTTGGGGGCACCAAGTCTTCCCGTCTTTGCATGTTCAGCTTTTGAGGGAAAAGGGCGGGAAGAAATGAAATAAATGCATACTGCGCAACAGCAGAAAATAGGAACTTTCAAGTCCACGTGACCTGCGAATCGCGTGTTCAGTTTCACCCAGCTCGGGCTCGATGCAAAACCTTGACGAACCTTTTCTCCTGCAAACATCATTATTATGGCCACACCAAGGCATCGCTTCGCCGAGGTGCATGGCGCACGCCAGACAACAACAGAACAAGATGACGTAACCTGGACCTTCTTGGCACAGCCCAAAACCAGCGCCATTGCAGCATCCACCACGTGCGCTACCATTGTCGACCAAGTTCGATCCTACGCGCGACCATTTCAACCAACCCTATTGCAACTCCAGAATCTCGTGCTTGCAACAACAGACCCCATAAAGACCGGGATCTACCTGCGGGCCCTGACCCAGTTGTTGCTTTTGCATGCTTCGTCGTCTGATTCTATGGTCGGTCTGAGCTACTCTGCTGCCAGCTCGGGCGAGCTTGTGCATCCGTTTATCACACTGGCCAGGCAACGCGTTGATCTTACTTGTATGGTTTTACTCGAGACCGCCTACTTTCTGGAGCAGTGCAACTCGGATTATCACGTGATACAGACGATGGGGGCCTTTTTTGACGATATCCTGATCGACTCACCCCACAGTTATGCACTCTTGCAGCAGCTTGACAATAGTCGTATTGCTGTAGACTGCCGTCAGGCAATTTATCAATACCTGATCCATGTGCTCGAACGCTATCCGATGCAGGGCGATCCGACGTTTTATCTTACTCTTGTGGATTTCGTATGTCGTACAATGCTTGTCGATGGCATCTTGTCCGAGTCCCAGGCACAAGACCTCGCTTTGATCACCTTGTATCAACTGTTAAGCCGTGCTTACGACGCTGTCGGTAATGCGGTACCCACGTTACCGTATTTGGAACGCATCCAGACAGTGTTCAGCATTCAGGACGTAGAAACCGACCAGCCTTTGGTGCATCCGAACGCATACATCATTTGGGCCTCACTCTCATTCTTGCTCATGACGTCTCAAACTGCCGACGACCAATCCATCCTCTTGGACCTCATGCAGAACGGTCAGATAAATACTCAGGCTTTCAAGACTGTGGCAATGCTACCTCTTTTGCAAACATGGGCCGAGACCAGTGAAGTTCACAAGCCAATGGTTTTGGGGCTGCTAGAAGCAGTAGGCGATCAATCGGATCTGACACATCTGACCCAAGAAGAACGGGAGAATGCCATGTCGCAGGTATGGACGCATTTTCCGCCTGTTAGCTCAAATAATAAATTCGCAATACTGTCAGATCGAGGAGCATGTAGCGAACTACCCTATCACTGGTTTCCTGGCGCACATGATAACGCATCTCTGTCACTTTTTCAACACCCACTCGCCCATGCTCTCTCCTCTTGCGATGGATGATATCCACTCTGTTATTTTTACCACGCCTTTGGTATTTAGCAAGAATACGGAGGAACGCAATAAGCACTTGACTATCATGGTCGACCTGGCTACCCAAACCGACCATAGCGTCTCCTACAAATTCCCCGTCCTCCTTCTCCTTCTCTACCTGATGCGATCGCACGACCTCATGTCCAGCGATACCTTTTTCCATATCTATCAGACCTTACTGCCGCAGCTCGTGCACCCGAATGATCCTCTCACAACCTCCAGAATCCTTCAACTGCTCCTTCCCGTCGTACAAGGGAGCCATAGCTCCCAGTTGCGCGAAACCACCATGGCGAGCGTTGCATTCCGTGTTCTCGTCAAGGTATTTGAGCGGCAGCCCCGTGTCTGGCAAGAGCTCAAAAGAGTACTGGCGAACTGGGTGCTTCATCGCAAATCAGCCCACCGTGCACCTGACACCAAGTCGGCCATCCAGATGGAGATTGCGGTGCTATCCACTATGGCTAAGCTCTGCAAGGAACACGCCAATGAATGCGCGCAGGATCTCCTCCCCATGCTCATGTCGCTGCTGCAGACCTGCAACAGCCTGAGCGTATCCTCCTTGTGTTACATTATGGACGCTATTTGCGCCTGCGTCCGTGCAGGTCTGGTGGAGCCGCGTCCTATTTGGATAGTTGCGATCAACTATGTAGCGGCGTATGCTGTTGAGCAGGCACAATTGACTCACGTGCATCTCCTGTGGCACAGACTATGCGATTTCTTCTCCATTGTCGGTGACATGAACGAAGGTAAGCTTGAGTATGCATATGCAAGAAGGGAGAGAGCTCATAAAAGGAACCTAGTGTCGGAGGTCTATATGGAATTCAAGGACGGTATCTTGCACGAGTACTTGTCAGCACTGATCATTTCGGACGTCGTATCGGTGCGCACAGCAGCGTTGAATGCTCTGTCACATTTCCCTGCTCCTGATATCGCCAAACTGCTGCCCGAGAAAGCCAAAGAAGTTACCCTCATGATCCAAGAAGCCCCCAACAGCGCATACAGTCTTATTCTGACCAAGCTTCTCTCGCACGAGCTAGACCACATGCGACGCAGCTTGTTTGAGGAAGAAGAAAAGAAACAGCACACGGAGGTTGCCGACCGCGGGCCGGCGATCGGTGATCAAGAACAACTCCTTGGCAAACGTTACTGCCAAGAGTGGGAGGAAGCGCGTGTCAGTCCCGGTCTGCGATCGGGCTATGCATTGGCTGCACTGGAAACTGTATCGAGCTGTATCCCAGACAGGCGCGCAGCGGGCACAGAGACTATCCAAAAGACACGATGGTATCGGTACATGGTCACAGCGCTGGCAGACGTCAGCTTGACAGATCACATCTTGATACGTGTTTCGGCTCTGGGCACATGGAAATCTCTTTTTGAAGGCGCATTTGGCGCCGACAACATTGAGAGCCATGGACCGGCACTCTTGGATGACCTGCTCCGTCGTCTCGAGGGCAGCACGGTACCGGGCATTACATGCAACATCTTTTTGGCACTCACTGGCTTTGTCTTGACTGCGCATCATCTATCTTCGTCCTTTGGAGCTGCCTGTGCTTCCCGCGTCCTTCAGGACATCTTGCCACGCTTCTTGGTGCCTTCGGTGATAAGCGATGAGATTCAATTCGCCGCCCTCATGTGCCAAGGCCATCTTGCTGGTTGTATTATTGCAAACGAAAAGCTGGCGAGTCTCCTGTTGAATACCATGCTTGAGCACGTCGCCAAGCCAAGCACGCCACGCAGCCTGGACATTGCTGTGAACTTGGTCGAATTTGCACGGGGCTATGCGGCGGCCCATTTTACAGCTGCCCTCGCTACATGGCCAACCAAGACGGCTGTCGTCGAAGCTCATGCTCAGCGCGCGACAGCAACTCTTTTCGAACATCTTGGCAAGCACATCTCAGAGAGCCTGGCCTTGGGTATCATGATGGGATGGGCCTCGATGATACGCCAAGCGGATATGAGCGACGTCTACTGGTTCGCCTATGAAACACTGCAACAGCATGTGGATGAGACGTATCAGGGCAACAAGGGCACCCTTCTCGGTGCCTGCTGGGTCGTTGCGTACGCCATAGAGGATGAAATGCAGGACGAGCAAAGTATACACGCGTTGCGCGCATCTCAAGCACGGGCGCTGACACAGGTACGTTCGGGGTTCACTCTAATGAGCGATGCTAACGATATACGAAATCAGGCCACCATGACACAGCAGCTCTTCCATTTTACAGTGCCAAACGCCATTCTTACACGCAAACTGCTCTTGGGCATGCGGAACTTGAGCGAAGATTCGCCTGCTTTCTCCGATGAAGTGGATGCAGCTCTCGGAAAGAGCGACGATACAGCCTCACTCTACGTGTTGGCTGCGCTCCTGGGCGCAGACTACGTGAACCGACCGCTGGACCTTGAACGGGTGCAGGCAGAAGCCGAGCACTATGCTAAACCCATACGCCACAAGGTGCTCCACGCGCTTGGTACGGCTGCTGGGCTGTACGGCGCATCGACAGGGCCGAACCTCAAGCACGGCCGTCTCGCCGCCGTCGTCTGCGGCAAGGCAATTCAGGCCACGATGCGGATGCGTCTCAAGAATACGCAGTCGACCGCCGCGCAGCTGTTGTCGCTCACCGAGCCCAGTTCATACGGCCGTCTAAACAATAATACCAGCTACCTGCGCGCAGTTTTTGATGCGCTCCAGGAGCTTGCTGAAGACAGCGACGATGACGCGACGATTGACATTCTTCTTCGCGGCTTGCGTGATACGCCTGGCCCGCTTCCCCCTGTCAACTGGTTCCAGCTATTGCGAAAGCTGGCCAAACGCTCCACCGCGCTGACCATCGAAGCTCTCCACTTTGCTAGCGAGCACGCCAATACCTCGACATCCCTGACCGAATTTATTGTCGCCCAAATGACGCAGCCAAAGCAGCCTATGGAGGTGACGCTGATCCTTATGAGTGAAACAGGTCTTGGTAAGGTTTTGGAGCTCTCAGGTTTGCCGAGCAAGCACCGCAGCAAGCATGGCCCAGCACGTCGTGGCATGGATGCTGTTACCAAGAAGGTCCGTCTTTCAGACATGCGCTGTGTCGAAGTCGTGGAAGTTTATACCAAGCAGCTGATGAAATTGCCGCAAGAAGTGCAGGTAAATCGCAGAAAGAGAGAGAGAGAGAGAGCAAAAAAAAAAAAAAAGAATGGTGCAAAGTACTAAGTTGCCTCTCTAGCTGGCATTGCTGGACACTCTGAACGCCCATCTTACCATGGAACCCACTACATTGATACAAACACTCCGTGACCAAGTGTTTTACCATCTGACAGAACCGCTCCTTGCTGCCGACAAGACGGATGTTCCTGAAATACTGTTACGTCGTGCAGTCGAATGTGGCGTTTTGAACAGCGAGACTGTGCGTACGTTGCCAGCCAGTTATCCGACGGCCGTAGCGCTGGCGGAGATGTGCCGTCTTCAACGCGAGACACAGCCAGCTGTTTGGATCACGGAGATGGTGCAGGCGCTTATGGAAGGCTTCCATTCGGAGAAACAAACATGGATCCAGGTGGCGAAAGCTATCGCTGCATCCGATCAAAGTACGAAACATGCTTGGATTGGAAGACTCCTGGATATCCTGATTGTGGTCGCGAGCGACAAGAGACGTGCAGCCGTGGACAGGGCACGCAGTCTAGAAAACGGCGTAGTCTACGGCTTACACTGTCTGTTCAGCTATCTTTGGTGGGATAATGAGCAAGACCAGGCGTTGCCGCGCGCTGTTGCGCTGGCGGATACACAGTGCATGATTGTGCAGGCTACCACCGGCGCAGAACCACATGAACAACAGAGGGTAACATTGATACAGATGTAAACTTTTTCCTTCTTTCCTGAAAGACTCATCCGTGGCTATCACGATAGATCGTCAAGCGGTTCTACAAACTCATCACCGGTATCCAATACAAAGAGGACGCAGACCAGAAGGAAGACCCTCTGGCGACGTGGTCTGCTTCGTTCCTGCAAATTGTGCGCCTCATGCCAAAAAGTATCCAGGTCGATAAGAAGTGGATCCTCTAAAATAAAATCCCGGATTCCATGACCTCCTTCAAAGCGTATCGTAATGGCTGTAAACGTTGAGCTGTTCCTCTATGTCCCGTTACAAAATGCTGTTGGTTCACGTATAGTTCCTTTGACTTGCAAGGTGGTATTTGTAGAAGGGAAAAGAAGATATCGAAAATACAGTCCGTATAATGAAGCGATGAGGATGTAATATGCAGAAATCAAATAAAAAACAAGACAGTAATTACAATGCAAATGAGTTTTCTACGATAAAAGGACGGACTTGAGTAAGCTCTGCATCTTGCCAGCTTCTTTGGCTTCGTCCACAGTGTTGGGATCGTCCTCGATACCCGAAACGCTCTTGTCGAGTCGTAACTTTATATCGGCCATCTTGAGGATTTGCTCTTCGATGGAATCCTTGGCCACTAATTTGATGACCGTCACGTCCCGAGTCTGGCCCACGCCTGCACAAAGAAAGAAAACAAAATAACGATGATCAGTCCACTGGCCGGAAAATAAAATATCCTGCCGCGCTTTTTTTTTTTTTGGGGGGTTACTTACGATGCGCACGGTCCTCTGCTTGTCGATCATTTTGCGGATTGAAATCCATGTCGTACAAGATGACGATACTGTGAAAGAGTCACGTGTCAGTTTGCTTGCTTGCTTTGGGTTGCATCAGACTTACTTTGCTGAGGTCAAGTTGATACCAAACCCGCCTGCTTTGGTACTCAACAAAAAGACATTGATATCTTTGTCTTCATTGAATTGGTCAATAAGCACCTGGCGGTCGGCCATGCTGGTTGATCCATCCAGACGCAGGTAACGCATATCCAGGGTATCCATGACGGGCTGGAGAATGTCCAGCAAACTGGTAAATTGGCTAAAAAGCAGTACCTTGTTGCCCTTTTGCTTCATTGCGGGTAAGATTTCCTTGAGTCGCTCTACCTTTCCGGCTTTCATCCATTCTTCGTCTTTGAATTGGAACTTGGAGATCGACTAAGAGAGAGCAAGAAACTGTGAGTACTGTATACCATGCGATGATGCAAAGTATTTACCTTGTGTTCTTTGCATAGGTTGTTGAGCTCAAAGTCAGTCATGACCGACATATCCTCAAAGATATATTCCTCTTCGGCATCCCAGTACCGTTCTTCCTTCATAATAGCCTTGCTCATCTTTCGGATCGTGGCATCGTCGTAGATATGGCGGAACAGGAGAGGATGGTCGGCAGCTTTACGCAGCTGAATGACAATGTTCTTGAGACGGTCGAGCCTGGCACCAGTGCCTTTTTGTTTCTTGCTCTTGTCCTGCATCGCCTGCTCGTAGGACTGCTTGGATTCGCGGAGGATGAGGTCATACAGCTTTTGCTGTTCGGGCAACATCGGATTCCGGTCAATCACCTGCACCTTCTTTGGAAGATCCTTGAGGACGTCCACCTTGCGTCTGCGCAGCACAAAGGGAGTCATCATCTTCTTGGCACGCGCCACACGCTGTCGCGAGAGGATCTGGATCTGAGACGCCTTGCCACTCGTATCACCGGAGATGGTCTTGATCTTGAACAGGTTGCGGATATCTTCTTCATGTGCGACCAGCATGTCCGGCATGATGAACATGAGCAGTGAAATGAGCTCCTGCAGATTGTTTTGAAGCGGTGTACCGGTCAGCAAAAGGCGGAAAGGAGCAGAGAGAGACATCAGATGCTTGTAGCGCGCACTGGTACAGTTGCGAATCATATGGCCTTCGTCAAGGATTACCGATTCGCATTTGAGTTTTCTCAGAAAGCTGCGGTCCTCCTTTTGACCAGTAGCGATGTTGTATGTCGTTACAACGACATTGAATTCTTCAGCGTCATCGGCAAGCATGTCCTCGCGCATCTCGAAACGCTCGCTTTGCGTCCCGTGGTAGCCAATGATTTCCAGGGTGGGACAGAACCGCTCAAACTCGCGCAACCAGTTGTCCATGGTGGATGTAGGGACAATAATAAGGTGGGGTCCCTTGATGCCGAGTTCGTACAGGCGACCGAGGAAGCTGATGACCTGAGCTGTCTTTCCCAGACCCATTTCATCTGCGAGGATACCCGAGATCTTTTTACGGTACAGCATTAGGAGCCAATTGATGCCGATCATTTGGTAATTCTTGAGGGTGATATCCGGGCTGATAATCGCAGGCTGCTCGACGAGGTATCCCTCCATGGCGTCTGATGGTGCGGCGTCCACAACGTGCATGCCTGTATCTTCTTCCAGCACAGCGTCATCCGACTCGTCCTTTGGTGTCTCCAATTTCAGCCATGAATTCAAGATTTCTGTCAATTCACCACCAAGTTCTTCAATGTCACCGATAATTTCGTCAACAAGCGAGTAGCCTTCCATCATCTCGACGTAAGCGGTCTCATACTTGACGCTGAGGCCTTTCTTTGCACGCAGCGTCTCACGCAACTCGTCAATGTCCTTGAACGGGCGCAGTTCAATCAACTTGTCTGCGGATTCGGCAGTGCAGCCTGCAATATCTTGAATCTCTGTCGCGGTCGCGGTATTGTAAAACTTGACGGTTTGGTTCTCCTTGCGGGACTGTTCACGCACACGGCGGTACAGGGCCAAGGGGTTCTCAGGCTCTGCATCACTATCAGACCCACTTTCATCGGATGACACACGCCGCTGCTTCAAGCGCTTGAGGGGCTTTTGTTGCACGGGGGATGCGCCATACATTTCTTTATCCAGGATACTAAGCGCAGCGACCTGGCTCCAGTTGGACCGCGTCAGTGCGCTCCGTACCAAAGCTTTGCTCGCAGTGGGGAAACGGGAATGCACGTTGTCGACGAGCTTGTCCATCGCCACTGCGGACAACTTATTGGATGCGGTCTGAGTGCGTTCCATGGCCTCCTCTTTATCAACATAGGCGTCGACCTCGTCGTCATCATCGACAGCGTTTTCAGAGTGCACGTCGTCTTCTTCATCTTCATTGTCGGTGTCGTCTAGCACTTGGTGTCTTGGTCGTTTGCGGTTGGTCATGACTTTACTGCGATCGTCTTCTTCGTCGCTAAAGCTGAGAGGAGTGGGGAAGTATTGCGGGATCGTGCTGCGTTCGCGCAACTGGCGTTGAGGAGATAAAGAAGCAGAGGCTTGGTTTTGTGCTAGGTTTCCGCTGTCAGGCGATTCAGACCGAATAGGCGAAGTGTTCCGAAAGTCCTTGACAAAGTTACGGAATTGGCCAAAGGGGGGTAGACTGGACTTCTCGCTAGAAGACAAACTGAATGGCACCTGGCGATCTGCCCGTTGTTCAGCATAGCGTCGCGTGGGTGGCAGGGCGCTGTATCGGTTACGGAGTGCGTCTTTTACAGCGATCTTTTTGGTTCCGTCCTCTTCCGATCCACCGCTTTTGGTGGGTGATCGTGCGTTGATTGGTGACAAAGGCATCCCAAAGACGATCTAATCTGTAAATCCAAGTTCAGGAAAAAGATATATAAAAAAAAAAAAAAAAGATGATTCAAAGTCACCAATTAATTCCGCTCAGTGCTGTATGCATGAGGTTCTTGTGATCCCGTCTTTTGTATATCTCGTTGGTTTGCGACCATGGAAATGAAAATGAAAATCAAATCCCTTCACGGACATATTGATAGTCATAGGTACTCATCTTTAGCGTACAAAGAAAGGAGCATACAATGCGTGATGAGAATGATACATAGTAATTTGGGAAGAAAGCAAACACGCGAACGCGATCGCCTTACTTGATCACATGAGATAGTTTATTGCTCCTGGTTGGACCATAGCAGAAGTATAAGAATGATTACAAGGCATACAGGATGGATATCTTTATAGTGCCACACATATCTATCAGAAATATGTATGCCACATACACAGCACTGTTCTACAGGCATGATTATCATGGTAGAAAGCTGCGTTCATGAATGTTACAACTTGTATCACACATAAGCACGCGTCCCCCGCTCCCTATTCCATCCCAGCAGTGATGCCGTCTCGTTCCTATTGTCTCCTTTGCCCAGTATGTATCCATGAAAGTTATGAACGTATGGCTCTTTGTTTAGTATATATGTAGTGGATTGGATTACTTTGTTACCTTATGATCTCGTCTCCTTGATCTTCAGTCATCTCGAATTCAAGGAACGGGTTATCTGTACCGAGGTTTCCAAAACTTGGCGTGACTTTCTGCTGAAATGGGCTGGCATGTGGACTGAGGTCGTCTTACGATTGCCAGCGGACAAACATGCCGCAATGAGCTGTCTCGGCTGGCTCGAACGTATCGACGGTAACCACATACGTCAATTTTCGTGTATACCGTCTACGCCCTTCCTTTGCTCAGCTGCACTCCACTTGATTTCGACGGCTCGTTGGTGTCGTCTGGAGAAGATTGAACTCAGTACTAACTATCACGAAAGAGGTAACAATCCACCCTATGATATTTACTATATACGTACTGATCATACCGTCTGCTTTCTTTTGTTTTAGTGGATCACGCCAAACATATCGCTATTTGCTCAAGTCCATGGATGACTATCATACAAAATTGTGCCCAGAATCTGCGTCAGATAACCCTGTGCACTTCTGAAATTTGCATGAATCAATATGATTTTTACAGCATCTTGAGCTCGTGTCCTGGTCTGACTCGTTTCTCTTACTGGTATGGCGAGCAGCAGATCAGCCATAGCCTTGGCGTATCAAGAACACCTACACAGATCAGGAACGACTTATCTGATGTTCGGCACCTCGCCTTGACGCATCTGGACTGGTTTACCGAATGTGACCTTCCTCACCATAAACTTTTTTCTCTGTGTCCGAACCTGCAAGAGCTGGCTATTTTCGGAAGGAATAATAACCAGGCGTCCATCCAGGCTTTGATTACAGAAGTAGTGCAAAAAACCAACCCGTCATTGCAAGTCTTTCGGCTCGGGGTAATATCCCCAGAGACGTCTCCGAAGCAGGCGAGCAGAGCGGGTACATATCCTGGATTAAGGCATTTGGAGGTGATCAACTGGTTCGAACAAGACGAAATAGACGGTCATGAATGGTTACAAGAAATGGCAGCAGATCTCTTTTATGCCCACCACGAGACCATCATATCCGCATCTTTCTATACGGAGCATACCGCGTCGATCTTCTGGGACCGCGTTTTAACATTGCCTTTCAGTCATACTTTGCCACTCACGACGTTCGAATACACCTTTCCCTGCGGCGATTTTAACGGACAAGGTCTCGAGCAATTATTCATCCGTTTTCTACAAGTTTGCCGGCACCTTACAACCTTAGCAGTGCATTATGCCCCATGGAACAGTCATCAGTTGTTGCGCATATTATCTTCATCGACTACACTGAATAATGTATCCGTCTGCAAGCCTGGATGTCGCATTGATATGAACCAAGACTGGCCTGATGGCGTCCGCTTCAATCTGGCTTCCCTCACTGACCTGTACCTGGACACCTATATCAACGACGGTTTCCTTGAGCACAGTGACATTATGGAGAACCTGGCTGCAATCACTATCGGCGGCTTGACGCAGCTGTCTTCGCAAGGGCTGCAAAAATTCTTCACCGGCAATGCACCCAAGCTTGAATCCGTCCGATTTATCGGTTCCGAATACCTTTATGATCGAGAGGTCGCAAGTGCGCTCGCAATGAAGCCTTCAAGTCCCAGAGTCTATATTGGATAGTTCTAATAGTATTTTATGGCAGATCATTAATAAAAGACATCGACTTCATTATGCGGTTATGGTATGTAGAGTATCGAATATTACGTCTGGAACCCCAAGTGTACGAGAGGACGAAGCTGGATCCAACTAAATTATCAATATGTCAACATTTTGATCTCCCAAAATATATGCATTCTGTGGATAGCGACGATACCCTATACCACTTTCTGGAACTTGCTAGTATCTTACTGGATGTATTTTCGAGTATGCCTCGGCTTGGTGATACCCTGAAAGGCTGTCCGAACGCCTGTCCCAGATCGCATCATTAGAATACGCGAGGCTCCCCCTCCTCCTCCCGGAAAAAAAGCTTTTTTTTTCGTTTTTATGTCCAGACAACGATGCGGCGAACTAGGAAAGAGACCCCAAGGCATAGATGACAGATCACCTACGAGAATGTATTTTTTTCTCAAGTAATCCGTCGCTAGATATCAAATATACACAACAAAAAGCATGTCCCTATATTACAGCTACTATATGTACAGATGATTTATAAGCTTATAGCCGCAGCGTCAAAATGTAATGTCGCCCAGCCAGTCCTTTTTCTTGTACAGCCGCCCCTTCCCGTTCATTGGTGGTGGAGTTTTGAGAAGTGCATCGACCAGTTTGCGCACGGGAAATAGCACCACAGTCGCAAGAACAAGACCAACAGAAACTGAGACGGCAATGACCATCATATGGGAGGAGAACACAATGCCTTGTTGGCCGGCGTTGAGGATAACTGATGTCTCTGTCATTTTTGACGAAGAGGTCAGGACTTGGCCAAAGGTATCTAATGATGACGAGACACCGACGGAACCAGGTACTAAGAAGAGGAGGCCCATGATCATATCGACAAAGCCGACGGTGACCGCGATGCGACAGTGTATATGTGCCGCGGTAGCAACTGCAAATGCGGCAGCGACCGTCGCGATATGGGGATACGCCACAAAGTGGTCGAAACACAACGAGTGTACACAATGCGACAGGGCTGCGAGCAGAAGTAGAATGGGGTATTTGCGTGCGGGTGCCTTTAAAATGACCACATTGGCTGCCGTGAAGCCAGGGACCCATATAAAGTCGTAATACCAAGGGAGTGCATGACACATGGCATCAGACTGTACGATTGCGAGGGAGGAAAACAGAAGCTGGTGTGTGCTGGCGCCAATCGCAAGACCAAAACCAAGCAGAAGGGAGTAGACGAGGGTCGTTGCAAGCTGCAGCGTGCCGGATGCGACCGCGCCCGATGCCAGCTCTAGGACCGAGACCAAGGTAGCGTAGCCCGGCAACAAACTCACGACGCCACCAATGGAGAGTGCATAAAAGCAACTGCTCGGTAGACGGGCGGCCACCGCGGCGGCAAGAAACCCCACCACACTGGCCATAAGCACATCAAATATGCTTGTAAAGCGTGTCAGTATTGGGGAAACATGGACACCAGCGGCGAGCACCACACCCAAGAAAAAGCCCAGAGCCATGTCGATCCATCCACCATTGAAGAATAAGGGCGCACTTGTACTGCTTGCCGCACCATACGCGACGAGCCGCAGCCACGTCGGATAGAGTGATTGATGCTGTATATGATCAAGCTTTACGGTGGCTTCTGCGAGCGTAAGTTGGTCGGTCAGGACCTCTTCCATAAGCTCAAAGAGGCACAGCAGGTTGTGAAGGTCCAAACCGGGGGCCACCTTGACGAGCTGTGCCGTGGATAGCGTGTTTTCTACGAAGGAAGGAAGTTACTGTGCGCGACGGACTGTTTTATGACTTACCTGGACCGAATGACACCAAGAGAAAACCAGGAAAATAACCGAATTGGGCTTGCAGGTCCAATTTTGCCATCAGAAGCCGATTGCAATAATCAATTCGGTGGTACGGTGCCCCGAATGCCGCCAGCTGTTTTGAAAACCGTAACAGGAATAAAGGTGCTTCTTGCTGGGTATCTACGGTACTCGTTGTGGACCAGCTCGGATGGGATGAGCTCAATAACGGACGACATGTCGACTGAGTCTCTTTAGCATAGGTCGAGGGAATGGCGATGGCACACCACGGGACGGATTTTGATTTTTGATGGTAAGAGTATCGGCTAGATGGTTTCTCCAACATGATACTAAAATCGAAATGCGGCCATAGGAAGCGGGAAAGGAGAAATAGAAAATGGAAAGGACGAATGTATGTAAATAGCATGAATGTTTCGTTTTGATTTATATATGGACCATAGATGAGGCGATGATGTGATGCAGGCAAGACATTCTTTGTTTTTAGTATGTGTACGTGTATATCATAATGTGTGTTTGTGTGCGCGTAGGTGCGTGTGTGCGTATGTGTGTGTATATGTAACCTCCGAGAGGATCGGTTCTAATTCCTCCCCACCTTATAAACCCTCCCTTTCTCTCCCTACCAGTGGGCAGCCGAAGGTGGAGGTTGCGGACGATCTGTAGCAGTATTATTGGGTTATGCATGAGTAAAGTGCAAGCAAAAAACAAAAAAAGGAAAAAAAAAAAGGCATAGTATTCCTCTCTTACTTTTGTAGACTGGCTGGCGTTCATAAGCATTCGGGCTGACTTCGCGCGGATTCCGCTTCTTTTTCTTTTTATGCTGGCAATGTCTGTGCTTTCTCTCGTCACTTGACGAGTCCGAGTCACTGCTGCTACTGCTACTGCTGTCACTGTCTGAATCTTCTTCAGACGACGACTCGCCTACCGCGCGTGGTTTATGGTAGATACAGCAGACTATATGCAGACAAACACCAGATGAGCCACACTGTTTCTTGGAGTCTTTTTTTTTTTTTTGCTGTACTTACTCTTTGACTTCTTCTTTCCCATATGTTCATTATCGACAACATTGTCATCCCAACGAATGGCCCGTGGTCTGCGCACGTTCATGTCACCGCGGAGACGCAGAATACCAACATCTTCATCGTCGTCTTGGCTCTGTTCGCCTCCACTTTGATGCTCTTCTTGTGCGGGATCCACTGTCAATGTCCGAGATCCGTGGCTGGGACTTGAAGTGTTTTCACGCATTCGGTGCGACGTAGCCGGGTGCATATTCGATATGTCAGTTAACGGTGAACGAAAAGAAATCGAAACACTCGTCTTTTTTGCGGTGAATGAAATCGCTCAAGACAATGTTGTTCGCATGATCAAAAATCTGGGAGACTAAAATAGGAGAAGGCAACCAAATAGCAGAACCTGGCTATAAGGATATACTATATTATCATTGCTGCGAAGTTAATATCGATGCAGAGGATTCCTTCATGACATTAAGATATATGACAGGCAGCTCTAGCACATTCCATCTGTAAAGGCGGGCGAGTCCGTGCCAACCAGCAAGCAAGATTGAAGGCGACGACTCTCTGACGCCACCACTAGTATGCTTGCCTATTTGTATCCACGTCATACGATATACTGCTGTCGTTTTTATTATAGAACGATCAACTGCAGAAGAGCGCGATACAATTTAGCAAGGGTCGCGTTTCTATTGGCCTTTAAACCCAAGCAGAAGGCCAACAATGTTTGGGATAGTGTCCACGGAGGTGGTTTCTCCAAGCTCATGCCACATCGGTCCAGCAGACGAATCGTATCAATATTCCCTCCATAGTGGTTAGAGACAGATACCTACATATTCTATAAGCTCCCAGATCTTTTCCCACCTCGCTCGTTTCGGATCCCAAACTCTTAACACGCATACAGTAGCTGTAACCATCTCGCCATATCCTCCTCTTTTGCCTTGGGATCATGCTAAGAGAGACTTCAAGATGCATACGACACATACATTTAATAAAAATCTATTTTACGTATTAAAATAGTTGCGGCACCAGAGATGCCTTGCGCGGTGCATCCGGGAACTTCTCCTCGTACCATGTTCGGGTATTGCGCGCGCGTACGCACAGGTATGCGGCTGAACCGAGCTGAAATCCGAGCGCGAACAAATGCTGCGATATTAAAGCCATCCCCAAAAACGAGATTATTTCGCCGAGCTATATATATATCCATTAGACATGCTCTATAGACATGGTCTATCGATTGCATTGGACATACATAATGAGGACACCAAACGTAGCAGAAAAGCCCGTCACGAGGTATCTATAATATGCATAAGCACCACGAGAGCATAACGCTAGCCTATCCTAAAGCGCACCTTATACTCTTTGCTGCCATGGTGACGCAACTTGGAAAGCAGTAAATGGTGGTAATAATTCGTGAGCTGGCCAATGCTGAAAAGGGTAATGCCAAGCACGACCTGGTCCAGCGCGCAACTATTGGCAGGCACACTCGCGGCGAGCTCAAACATCGCAACGGCATAGGCGGCATATCCGATCGAGATGAGAGAGACGTCGCCTATGCGAGTGCTTCCAGAATACTTGTGCACATAGATGACTTCCTAATGGTCCGTTAAATTACATGTGGATGTTGCAACGAAATAGAACGACGACTAGAGAAAACTCACATAGACCCGTTTCAAGTAATGTAAACTGTCGAAAAAGGTGACCAAGAGAACGTTGTGCGCCAGACCGAGACGCTTAGCATAGACGCAAAGCAGGATAGAGACGATGGCTGACGGACTGTAGATGAGCAGCATGCCTGTGCGCGATGGTATCTGCCCTGAGCATGAGTTCCCCGACATGGAAGCCTCTGTCGATGGGTTACCTGGCGTCCTTGGTGGGTGACAAATTTTGAGTAGCCCAAGCGAGTGGCAGGATTGAGCTCTCGCCACACTGCACCATAACATCCAACTACGACAGCGAGTGTAATAAAGACGTCGGTCAGGTTGGGCGGTGGTATGTACATGAAAGAAATGGAGAAATAAGAAAAGACGCGAAAGACAATTACCTGTCCCTGCAACCCCTTTTTTATTCTACGCTCCAATTTCATTGTTCTTCCCCTCTAACTCCTTATCTATGGCACAGCTTGCATGCATGCAACAAACCCACCGAGCCCATACAGTGCGCAAATGGTCAAAAGAAATACTCGCTGGTATGTCTTATGCTGCTCAGCTATGTGCGTCCTGATTGGCCGAAAGTTATAACCGGAAAAAGCTTCTAAGATCGCTGACGAAAGTTGGTGTGGATGTAGTAATTTCTTATGTAAAGCATACTTATGCAGATATAAAGATGATTTATCAATATGTAATGTGGATATATGGGTACAAATGGATACTACTATAAACTACTACTGGCAATGCAACTACTATGTGTTTTCAAAGATTATGTACTGTGTGTTCTTTTTTGCTGCTACTGATTATGCTGCAGAAATGCCTTGGGTGCTCTGTAGAAACGCAGCAAAAGACTGGAGCAAACTACACTGACGCTGGAGGCAACCATGGCGATGCCCGCGATATAAGTTGGCAAGCCATGGCCCGTGCCTGGATAAAGAATGCCGGCCGCAATGGGTATCGCCACTGTATTGTAGAGAAACGCCCACATAAAGTTTAATCGGATGCGTTTCACGACGGCCCGCGATACGTCGTGCATGGTGAGAAGGTCCCACAGGTTGTTGCGAATTAGAACGATGCTCGCCGCCTCGATCGCGACGTCGGTTGCGGATCCTACGGAGATACCCACGTCTGCCTGTGCAAGCGAGGGTGAGTCGTTGATACCATCTATAGGGGTAAGAAACGAATTCTGAATATCTCGCATGCATCAACAGTATAATGTAGTCTTTTTTCCTTCGTTCTTATTACCTCCTACCATAGCCACGACTGGCTGTTGAACCGATGCGTTGCGTCGCTTCCAGAATCGCTTTCTGGAAGCTACCGTACGTCTTTGCAGGTGGCGGATTTTGTCTGCTTTTTGCTCGGGCTTCACGCCGGCAAGGACGCATTCCTTATCGATGCCAAGCTGCTCGCCGATCACACGTCCTGTACGCGGGTTATCGCCCGTGATCATCCAGACGTCAACATCCTGTTGGCGGAGGTGGGCAATGACGGCCTTGGCTTCTGGGCGAGGCACATCCGCAACCGCTACTTGGGCGACGATGAGAGTCCGCAGCGTGCTGCAGCAAGCCGAACCGGGCGTGCAATGGCATACAGCACAGCCACACGATCCGTGGCAGCCTTCAACATGTTCCTCTTCTTGCTCGTCTTGTTCTTCCTCCTGCGGGTTGCTTACAGGTGCGACTGCGAGCATGACAATAGATTGGCCTTGATCTTGCCAGTTGCCAACGAGGTTCTGACAGGCTCTTGCTTGCCGTGCAGTGGTGTATCGCGCCCGATTTTCGTCCATCCATGCTTGGTTACCTAAAAAGGCATTGACGGCGCGCTGCTCCCGCTGCTGATGGTGGGAAGGCCAGTAGCGAGCTGCTAGCTCAGGTGAAAGCGTCAAGGTAGCCATGATACCACGGCCAGGTACCTCACGTGCATTGTTGATGGTAACGCCATCATAGTCATCACTTTGCATTATATCTTTGGCCTTGATCTCGATGGATTTGGAGAGTGGGTGGTTGCTTGCAGAAGCGACACGACCAAAGATCTTCCAAATTGCTTGAACACGCTCGGTCTCGTCTTCTGCTGTGGTCCATTGCTCGGTCACTGTCGGCTTGCCCATGGTCAATGTACCTGTCTTGTCAAAGGCAATTGTAGTTATCTTGCTGGCCATCTCGAGGGCATAGCCGCCTCCCTTGACGAGGACACCATATCGGGCCGCAACACCCGTACCGACCATCACCGCTACGAGGAATATATTTATGAGTACGCAATGCACTATGCCTTCAACTTTCTATCTTCTCTACACTTACCTGTTGGGCTGGCCAAGCCAAGACCGCAAGGACACGCGATCACGAGTACAGAGACAGCAATCATAAGAGAGAACGTCGTTTTGTCTTCGCCTTCGGGTACCCAAGCGTCAGGGTACAAGTCGTAGGAGCTGCAGACCTGCCAGATCACGTAGGTCGAAAGAGCAAGGGCAATCACCACCGGGACGAACACACTTGATATCTTGTCTGCCACATGCTCGATAGGCGCCTTGGGTGAGGCCTGCGCATCCTGCACGAGCTGGATGATGCGCGACAGCGTGGTATCAGAGCCAACACGTATAGCACGGATATAGATGGGCGAGGCAATATTAATGGTGGCTGTGATCACATCATCGCCTTCGTTCTTGTTGACTGGCACCGACTCGCCCGTAATCATGGACTCGTCTGCGCTGGAGCTGCCACGCCATACCTTGCCATCACAGGGAATCCTGCCGCCTGCATTGACTTTGAGGATATCACCGACTGTAATCACATGTTAGCCCTCCAAATCTCCTTTTCAATCCTTTATGTGTCTCACCTTGGATATCTTTCGCATCGATCTCGCGTTCTGTCAAGACCTCGGTTACGTGCTCGTGTTCTTGAGTGGTAACGGGCGTCTGAGATTTTTCTTTGGGCGACAGTTGATCTGTCGAGAGTGTAGCATCATCGCTTTCGGTATCTGCGCGCATTTCTGGTGTTACGAGTGTGGCACGGTCTGGTTGTAGGTCCATTAGCTTGGTAATGGTTTCTGCCGTCTTGCCCTTGGCGAGCGCCTCGAGCCATTTGCCGAAATGGATAAAGGTGATGAGGAGCACAGCAGTTTCAAAGTAGTTCATGGTTTCGCCTGTTTGATGACGTGCCATATTGGCAATAATAGTTGCGACCGAAGCGACGTACGCCACAGTGGTACCCATGGCGACGAGGGTCTCCATATTGGCTGTGTGTGCGTAACGCAGCGACTTGTAGGACTTGACGTAAAAAGGCAGACCGAGCCAGAACTGAACAGGCGTGGCAAGACAGAACGAGACGACGTCGCCTGCGGTGAGGCCGTCAGTGATGGGCGTGGCAAAGGCGGCGTGGGCAGGGTTGGTCATGGGCAGGCCCATGCGGATAATCATGTCGATAATGACAATCGGAATGGCAAACACCAAGGACCAGAGGAAGCGCGATCGCAGGGTATGGATTTCCTTGAGAAGGGTAGCGCGCATGGAGGCACGCTGGCTCATGAGATTATCGGCTGTATCATTCTGAGTGAGTTCGGCCTTGTAACCGAGCTGCTCAATCATGTTGGCGAGTGTGCGGGCACCGACCCGGGTGGGGTCATGGCGGATGACAGCCGACTTGGCGAGCAGGTTGACCTGGCACTGGTCGACACCGGGTTGCTTGTGGATAGCACGCTCAATGTTGGCGACACAGGAACTGCAGGTCATGCCCGTGACGGTCAAGCGAGTATTCACAAATTGTTGCTCGCCTTCCTTGTCCTTGCGCTGCTTTGTGATCTGAATACTGTCAGCCATAAAGCCGAGCTGGAGAATCGTCTGATTGATGCGATGGCGTGTGATGGCGTTACCGTTGAACTGGAAGCTGACGCAACCAGAGTCAAGCTGGATGTCGATGGTGCTGGCTTGTGTGCCAGGCAAGCTCGCGAGCGCAGTGCGGACTTTCTCGACGCAATTCATGCAAAACATGCCCGAAATAATCATGTCTGCCTGATACGCTTCACTGTCGCTTTCATCCGTGGCCTGGGCAAGTATGACGACATTGCTGGCTTCGTAGCCCATCCTATCCACCGCCTGAGCTATCGCCGTCTCGTCGAGCACGTCGCCTTGAATGGCACATGTTGCATTGCCAGTGAGGAGGTTCACCTTGACCGAATCGGGATCCACACCGGGCAAAGCAGCAAGACCATCTTCCAAGGTACGAACACAGCTAATACAAAAAAAGAGAGACGGACAAAGTCATGTGAGTACATTTAAAAAATCAATAAATGCCAGGATAAGGGCGGTGACTTACCTAGCACAGGTCATGCCGGATATGAGCATTGTGACCTTCTTAGGTACAGCGACTATGGGAGAGTCGACATGGACGGCACCGAGGGAGAGGATAGAAGCGGATGAGGCTTGCGGAGGTCGGTCATCGAGTGCGGCAGGTGGGACAAGGTTATGAATGATTTGGATATTTTCAACGCCGTAGCCGCGGTCTTCAATGACTTTGCGTACTTGTTCTGCATCCGGATTATGACATACAAACGACGCCATGTCGGTTTGGAGGTCCACTCGGATCGTCTCTTTCTGGATCCCCTGGACGCCATGTTCGAGTGCGTCTGTGACCGCGTCGATACAGCTTTGGCAAGTCATACCCACTACCCGCATAACAACTTTGCGCATCCCCATCGACACAGTCGACGACGCGACACTCGCCCTATCCGACGATTGTGCTTGCTTGGGTGCATGACTGAGCCGCGGAGGCGCTTCGACATCGTAACCAATGTCCTGGATCGTCTCTGTCAAGGCTTCAGCTGTAATGCTGTCGCCTTGAAATAAAAAAGTCGCTGTGCGTCGCTCGAGATTGACTTGCACCGATTCTTGAATTACGCCAGGAAGGGCCTGTAGCGCAGCCGTGACGGTTCGCGTGCAGTGGGAGCAGGTCATGCCGCCAACGAGAAGAGACGCCGACTTGATTTGGTCGTCCAGTTCGTGATCGCTGTCGGGATCGCCGCGACGACGAAAGCGCACAGCTTCAACGTCGTAGCCAAGGTCTTCAATGGTCTGTACCAGCTTGTCTTGAGGCACCTTTGCGAGAAGAACAAAGGTCGCTTGGTCGAGTTCGACATGGATAGACTCGGTTTTGATTTCTGGCAATTCCTTCAAAGCTTGCTCAACCGTATTGGTGCAGTGAGAACACGTCAATCCCGTGAGTGAGAGGGTGACTTGAGTTTCTTGATCACCCTCATCATTTACGCCGTCCTCTTGCACAAGTTCAGGCGTGCCTGCGTCATAGCCAAGTTCTTCAATGGCACTCGATATCTTGTTCTTGAGATCAGTCAGGGACCCCGCCTGAGGGAGGGTCAGCCGTGCTTGGGCAGAATCGAGATCGACCGACACAGAAGAGGCGCCAGCCAGATTCTCAAGTGCTCGGGTCACCGTGTCCACGCAATGGCCGCACGTCATGCCTTGGATAGACACGCGGAACGGATACGCCATCTTGTAGAAGTAAGATAAAAGAGGTGTATCCGCAAAAAATATAAAATTTCCTGCCCTTTTGATGCAAAATGCGCGTGACTCCGATGCACCTGCGCGATTTGTGCCGTACTCACTTCTGATTGGCTGATCCATCCTTTTGACAGAAGAGCATTCCTGAAATACAAAAGCGGAAGCCGTGATGAGTGACTCGGTCTGCACCCTCGCACCTTCTCAGTTGGACATGCCTTCCACAGTAGCCACAAATTGTAGGTAACCTATCTGTTTACTGGGCCGAGTACAATAGGGAACGGAGTGGATGATATTAAGGTGAACCAGGATTTGTAGACGCAGTCATAGAAAAGCAAAAATAGCAAGGCTAGCACCGGTCTACTGATTAGACATCCTCCATGGTAGCACACGCAGCACCTTAAGAGGAGCTAGCAATGAGGTTACCGTGTACCGAAGAGTGCATCTATTGCTATGGCCGTAGTCTGAGACGCGGCCAAGAGTGAGCCCCAAAAAAAAAAGTAACACTAAGTAGGAACAGGATGACCAGGAATTCTAAAGTCGGGAACTGCTGTGGCGCAGTGCCAGCTGGTTTGACCCTGTTGCTCGGTCTCTTCTTGGTATATAGCGCCTCTATTTCCATCGGGCTATCGCTCTCTAGCTGTCCCCTTCACTTGCGCCTGAAGCACGGAAGAAGAAGTCTCTACACATCCATCGCAACCAATCCTCGCGCGACTCCAAAGTCTCTCCCATCATCAGCTCTCAACCAACCCCAATATAATTTTCTTTCTTCCTTCTGCCATTATGCGAGTTGTGTGCTCTCTTCGATTTTGAAAATCAAATGGGTCGTAAAGCAAAGAATAAATTGAGTATCTGCATTAGCTGATCGGCCAATTGCTCTTCAGGGGATCTCATGACCATCCAGATATTTTACCACATTTATTCTTTTAGGTGGTCATATCTTCTTATCGCTCTCTCATAGAAGCAGCGTTAATAGCGCTGGATTCCGCGCTAGTTTATCCTAGATGTTTAGGCAATGGTATGGTTATTAGAGACGTTTATCCTTTTGATGTTTATGTACAAGCTTCTACAGCGTAGTAGGCTGTGCGCACGGTTACTTAGAACGGGGAAGTATGAACCTGCGGCGATATTCAAAGAAGACCCTAAGACTGGCTGTATTGTGTCTAATTTACGGCATAGGCGTAAACGTATGTACAGTCAAGGCATACATTTCTAACTGCATCGGCTTCGTATTATGTCACATTATATGAAGTATACATTGAGTCGTCCAAGGTCGAACATATTACCACATAATGTTCAGAAGTAAATTCAAAAACAGAACAAGAAAGCACTGCATTGTCATTCGCTCAGCTGTATATGTATACTTTGTACTCATATGCTATTTAGTAAGCTAGTGTTCGCTGCCAAAATATTGCTCGTTCAGCTTGTTACGCTTGATCTTGCCAAATGCCGTCCTTGGAAACGAGTCGACGATAAAGACGCCTCCCCGTAGACGGTGCGGATCAGGAACTCGCTCATTTACAAAAGTTTGGATGTCCTGGCATAAGCGCTCTTGCTTCTCAGCCTCATCGACCTTTGCCCGATTATCTTGATGGAGCATCACAAAGGCTGCTGGAAGCTCGGTCGCTTGTTCTTTAGAATACCGTCCTAACACGCATGCTTCGGTGACTGCCGGGTGTCGCAGCTATTCGAAGAGAATAAGCGTCCGCAAAATATGCATAACATTCTTCTTTTTCAACGTACCACAATGCCCTCGATGTCCTGTGGATAAATCTACATGTAATTATGGGAATAAATACACGGAGATCAAAATGATGCAGCGTATACCAGCTTATAATTGAATAAGTAACTTACGTGATGGAGGAAGTACTTAAACAATTCTTTTTTGCGAGTGATAAAGTAGTACTCGCCATCTCTGCATTGAAACAGATCTCCTGTACGCAGGAAACCTTCCTCGTCGAATAGAGCCTTCGTTTCATCTGGGTTCTTCCAGTATCCCTTCGTCCCAGAACCATGAGTTGAGTTTGTGTAAATAATAATATGAGTTAATTATGCTCGACGCCTACCGGTATGCGTGCACTCGTTTTTACGCAAAGCTCGCCTGTCTCTCCAGTGTCGTGAACGTCTGTGCATATGGAATATATGTGTTATCAGCGTCAAAAGCGGAGACTATGTTGCGTAATTCATACCGTTTCCGTTATCATCGATAATTTTCAAGGTGGACATGGGGTTTTTTCTTCCTTGGCTTCCTATTACAAGCTGTCTAGTATATGTTTTGTACAATCCACCAGCCAAACTAAACATACCGATTATCGTGGACTCCCAATTCGGGAGAAGTATTGGCAGGCATTCGGTCATGCCATAAAGAGCGACGATTTTTGCACCGAAGCGTTGATGACATGCACGCAAAATACTAGCGTCGGGCATGGAACCTCCGCACGCAGCGTATTTGAAAGCGGACAAGTCAAACTTATCCACCCAAGGCTCCTTTGCAAACGCGTTGACCATGTACGGCTGACAGACCAAGGTATCGATCTTGAATTCCTGCATGGCTTCGCAGACACGATACGGATCCGGCGGCGCTTCGCTCGTTCTCATGATGTAATATGTCATCTTGCGTCGGATAGCCCAGTGCGCGGGGCAGACGAGTTGGCTCACATGGTGAAATTCGGTATAAGAAAGTGCACGGAAACCGCCGGGGATACATTCTTCTAAATATTGCAGAATGGCTGTCATATAGCTTTGGGTCATGATAGCTCCTTTCTTCTTGCCCGTTGTCCCAGATGTAAAATAAATGTAAGCTGGCGTTGTGACGAGCTGCTCGGGCGTGTAGCGTATCGGTTCAGCCATTGCAATATCCACATCGCTATATACAAGACGGTCAAGTTCCTCAAACGTAACCACAGGATTTGCGACGTTGCTCATCTTGGCAGCAGCAACCACCTTGTCATATGTTTTGGCGTCCGTGATCACCAACTTGGGTTCGATCAGCTGTAAATCATTGGCTATGTCATTGGCTGGATAGTGTTGATCCACGGCTGAGCTAATGCCACCTTCAATTCGGGGTGCATGAATAAACATTCAAAAATGGTGAGCCACTTTTTTCATTACCAATGGCAACGGACGCGTGCAGAGCAACTGGGTAGTCAATCTATGTGACCATCATAAGCACACAATAGCGCATGTTATGTTACAGTTATTTCGACACTTGCATCATTTTCAGCACAAATGGCGAGAATATCGCCGTTCTGCCACTGGTACTTTTGCTGTAGGAATCCTCCAAGCTTCAGAATACGTTCTCGTAGAGTAGCCAGAGTGTAGAAGCGATCAGGTTGCTCGGCATCCACAAAGATGACGGTATCTTTATCCTCTTCGCTTAAAGGCTCAAAAAGTAGCTCGTACGTGGAGTGCCTGGAATAGAGGTCGTCCGCTTCTGTTTCGCGTGCCGATATCATGATGGTAAATCTGACGAGAGGGAAAAAAACAACGGCGTGGACTTTTTATCCTTTCAAGACGCGTCTATTACGTCTTCCGTCACATGCACATGCAGCCACATGCAAGGAAAAAGTACTCCGCAGTTTATTATAAAAACATGGCAGTATTTTTGTTTTTTCGTGTGCATGAACACTTTGTTTGTTGCGATTATATCTATGAATGACGGGGTAATGTCGGTGATATTGACCTTAACAAAATAGGCGTAAAACAGGCGACAGGTGCAGATACGATTCTGGTTGATATCGATAAATCCTGTACGTGATCATTAAATACTGTAAGCAAACCAAACAACGTGTATATGTCTCACGAAAACGCTGCAGGCTCCCCATTTTTTGCCGTTTTATTCAAATTTCAGCGCACAGCGAGGAGCAATATATCAATAGAAAGAAAGTCAGTGATACAAGAGGAGCTATTGAAAGCGAAGCAGAAGAACATCACCATGACTGCAGCAGCGGTTGAGCCTCAAATCCGTGATCGCATTGACATTAATGCATACTATGCAGCACGATGTGTAGGGCGTTTTCCCAATCCCATAAACATGGGAAGCAGCTGACACTGTTGGACTAGCACGTGTGAAAGGACTGTACTCTATAGGACAATGGATCACATGAGGCCACATTTTTTCCTCCATGTACAGTGGTGCCTCTAATAATACGCATGCATATTTTTCCATGAAGATAAGATATATGCCGTCTCACGTGCGATTGCTTCCTCTTATGCTCGATGTCAATGCCTAAAGCCATCTCTTCCGATAATCTATCGACGCAGATGGAGCCACTGTGCATGTCAATAATCCATAAAAGTTCGGTGAGCGCCTCAGTCTTACGCATGCCTCTGGAAAATGATCGATGAATAATGACAGCTGTTGCATCAAAGGCAAGACTTTCTTTATAGCTTCCTACTTCTCTATCCATGCTGAGTACAATACATGATCCTGTACGTACTTTGTCCCGGGAGTTCTAGTTGGTATGACCAAAATCTCCCTCCCCAGATACACCACCTTCTCTAAAAAAGGGTGAGTTATTATGAGATCTCTGAGCGAGGTATATTATCTGCTAAACAGATCCTCTCCTGATATACATTATTCATCACCCACCATAACTCTTCTGAAATAATTAAGCCATTGATGGGAAACATAATAGATTTACGAGTAGAAAGAGGATATAAGAGTGACCTTACATAAATAAATAGAAACGTGTAAAATAGGCTGTAAACTAGTATGCACCTTTTCTTCAGCGCGCGATGGTGATCTACCTAAAGAGGGGCACCGTCATAGCCAGGTACCTTTTCCTTGAGGATTTTCTCAGAGTAATCCCACAGGTCTTTTGCGTTCTTCTCCGACTTTACAAAAGGCACGGTCCATCCTGGCTTGCCATAAGGTACCTGTGATCAAAGATGAGTGACGGTTATGAAACGAGTGTTAGAATACTTGCATAGTATTGCCCCTTGATTTTCTTGGACTCGACTTCAGGGCTCGTAGCCAGGTACAATTGGGCCAAGGCACCATCCTCGGTTGTGATTGTCATTGCAGCATCATAAATAGATTCGAGAATTGATTTTTGGTTTATGATATGGCGCGTCAGCTCGCTTCGGACCACGCCGGGATGATTGCAGTTGACGTAGACATCGACGCCTTTCTCCTCCAAGCGACGACTCAATTCACGAGTGAAAAGGATATTAGCAGCCTGGTATGCGTTAGATATTGGATTAGTAGCCGTCATTAGAAGTATACAGAAACAAACGCGTACCTTGGATTTACCATACTGAAAAACCTTGCTGTATCCCTTCTCTTCATTGATTGTATCATAGTCAATACCACTGAGCATGGAAAAGGCATGGCCAGCTGAGGAGACATTAACGATGCGGGCCTTGGGCGTTTTTTCAATGACAGGCAGTAATAGGATGGTGAGGTAGTAATGAGCGATATGGTTCGTGCCAAATTGGGTTTCAAGACCATCCTCAGAGAGACCAAAAGGACACATCATGACGCCTGCATTGTTCATCAAAATATCCAGACGGTCATGTTTTGCCTTGAAAGCCTCAGCGAAGCGTTTGACCGACTGCAGCGAAAGCAGGTTGAGTTGCATGAACTCGACCTTATCGTTACCGGTGACTTGTTTGATTTCGTCGACAGCTGCAAGGCCTTTACTCTCTGTACGCGAAGCAATCACCCTAATAACCCCTTATCAATAACCTTTACTTGATCCTTCTCTAACCTACCTACACATGACAATTCTTGCGCGCCATTTCCAAAGCACAGACCTTGCCAATCTAAACAATAGCAATAAGGCACGATCCTTGAAGCGTTCCTTGTTGTTGCTTACGCCAGTGTTGCTGCCGGTTATGACGGCGAGCTTGCCCGAGAGATCGGGAATCTTGTTAAATGAGTAGCTTTTCGACCAAAACATTATACGCTTGATAAAATAAAATGTTGTCTCTCGCCGGTTGAGTCCCTGGAAGAGCTTTTAATACAAGACAAAATTTATATTACGCGTTTTTGCCTTTTTGGGCTTTTCACATGCCCGCAGTTTTCTTTTCAGACCGGCTTGAAAGCGAGGCGAACCGATACTGAGCTATAATGGAACAAGAGAACAATGCATAATCTATCTCATCATCTAACCTCTATAGGTATACTCCAGGTTGACAGATGTCCCTTGCATATGAGAATATCATGTACGTAAAAATACATTTGCTTACGCACACGCACTTCCCTTTTCTGGTGAGCTGTCGTATGCTCATTTTTCTCGGTAAAATTTTAGAGCGATATCTCACCATTGATGACAAATTAGGACTTCCTAGACCGTTTATACTTTGGAAGGATTGGGCCATAGTCTCTGCATGCTTTTCTCGCTTGAAACTGACTGGGAATCACACAGTCTCAGCTTAAGCCGCGTTGTCGAGTATGCATAAATGGGGCAAAGTCGGCAGCGGTAAGTTGAATCATCAGGCACCACCAGGGTAAGGACATAACATAAGGGATATTCCAGCAAAAAATACGTTTATTGTTAGAGCATAAAGTAGGGAAACGGGGCCGAGCGAGATATTGCTGCTCATGACCGTAATCACATCATATCATCGTCTTCGCTTTGTCGATTGGCGAATGACAACTTGCCTTTCATCATGGACTCACCCGCACCGCAATTTCCATGTTACAGGTCGTCATCACAAGACGCCGTGTCGCATGCTTTGACTCCTCAGCATAGTGTTCCTAGCAATAGTATACCAGCTTGATGTCGTATTCAGCGTCTTTCGCAGTACTCTCAGCGGGCTGACTCATGGCTGGTGCTTTTCCCTATTCGGTTGCCTGTATTAATGGCGATATCGGAGATGCCCGCGTGCGACGATGTCCATTCCATGGAGAGTCCGGAAGAATGATTATGATCGGCGCTGTCAAATAATCCTGGCTCACAGGCAAATAGGAGTACAGGAATGGATCGTCTCGAACGTCACAGGATGCATTGATATGTGTTCGCCCATGAGGTCCAGTGAACCCGGGTCGACCTACTAGTTCCATCGCCTTGGTGGCCTTGGTGAGTGCGCCACTTCTCCTAAAAAGACGAACACGAAGAGTTGCTAGGATCCTCAGCATTAGCAAGCGAGCTACTATTGCATTCGACGTCGGTGTCTTGATCTGAAAGATGGATACAGCAATTGACAGGCGATATTGCGGATTTGCTCTCGAAAGGGATCTTTGCAGATAAGTTGCTAATGTCGTTCATCTGACGGAGCTCGCAGACCGATATAGAGTGTCAATCGCTTCGTGAGGACAAAGTGTCGTAGTCGATAACCGTGACGACTTGGCCTGGATCGTTGAACATGACCCATCTTAAAGGACTTGGAAAAACTGCAGTAATGTAAAATCTTCCGGCTCTGTTACTCTCCTACGCAAAGCTTTCTGTCATGATTCGTCGTCAGCTTTCCCAGAAAGGTCTCTAGTATTCGGGCGTTTTCTGCCGACACGTTTCACGAAGGTACCGTGTATTGGCGTAGGTCGTTGGTCTTCCTGCACGTTGTTAACGGGGAGCGGAAACAACTTTTGACTCTTTACGAATGGAATGACAACTGTGGAAAGAATAACATCATTATCATTAGCACCTCTTCCAATTCTTATATTACGAATATAACCCATTGCCGGGAATGAGAATCGGCCGTAAGAAAGATCGAGCCGAACAAATGAGTCAGCCATGATTCATTTGACATACAACTCTGAAATCTTCCCCAAAAATACGGAGGATGAAGAAAGAAAGTGATGTAATGGAGTGCCTTGCAATGTATCGGAAGCGAGGCTGGAAATACTGCCACGTACGCTTTTGGAGACACGCATGCGGAGCAATGTGCGGCGGATGCAGCATCAGGGAAGGGATTAGGAAATAATAATACAAATCGTCGTACACAGTCCGGCATGTGCAGTGGATTCAATCCATGAAATAACATAAGATCAAAAATCGCGTTACTTCTTCCGTTCGACCTGGGTCTTTTACATGATGCCTATGGTCTTGCGATAATAAGAGTGGAATTCCATATTCATCAAAAGATGGGAAAAATAGAAAAATGGGAATGGAAAGTAAAATAAAAATGTATCTGTTTGTATAAGGATTGGATGGAAAAAGAGAAATTTAAATTCTGCTAATGACGCTTCGGGGGCGCGTCTGAGGGTCAATAAAAAGAAGAGAGATGAAATTACACAATTATTTTTATGGCATAGATTAAATACAAAAGTGAAATGTGTAAGAATTGCGGAATTTGATAGAGACATGGCCAAGGTGAAAACCCGGGATAATCCCTTGTGTAGCTTTGCCTGAGGTTTGATTACGACTTTGTCATACCATAACAGTGGTTTCTTGGTGTAGTTGGTTATCACGTCTGTCTAACACACAGACGGTCGCCAGTTCAAGTCTGGCAGAAATCACGACATTGTCAACAGGCTTCTTCTTGGCTTCTTGGTGTAGTTGGTTATCACGTCTGTCTAACACACAGACGGTCGCCAGTTCAAGTCTGGCAGAAGTCAAAGGTCATGGTTGATATCGAACATCGGGTGCGATGTTCTTTTTTTCGTTATCTGCTCGACGAAGAACTGATTATTTTGGCTTTTCTGAGTGCTAGTCTTCCATTGTGGAGCATTTGTAGCTGTATATTTATTACCCTTAACGATTCCTGTTCGAATCCAATCTTTACACCTAGCGAAGGTGGATCGACCAGCAGTGCCGAACGGAAGAATCATCAGCAGTCCAACAACGACAAAAGACTGTGCCTCATGCTGGATATTGGCGCTGTGCAACAGAAGCTGAAGGGCAAGCATAGCTGCATACTCTGCCACGAGGACGACACCCTCAGGAAAGAAACGAATCTCGACGATCGTCTCCGACGTGCATAGCGAGCATATCGCCCAACTCCTTGTCTCGCCTGCCTGCAACGAGAAAGCTAGCAATAGCACGGACTCCATACTCAAGCTGCCCAGTCTCGACGACCCAATGGCCTGTTGGGAAGAGGCCAACCTTGGATGTCCAAAGTGTGATACTTACCCGGGCGATCGTAAAAGGCTTTAAGAAAGCAGAACCATCACTTGAAAAGCACACCGATAATGATGATGCCGGTAGGATCACAGAAACCGGTTCATTGGTGTAAACGGGTGTATAATTTACTATTATTATTTTCTGCTAATAGCATAAATCTATCAGCATTGAGAGAAGAGTCACCTGAAAAAAGCTTAAATTTCTAATTCGAGAGCTGATATCTATGGCAAAAGTAATAATTAGAAACCCATGGCATTCGTCTTGCGCCGCAACTTTAATCAAGTCGTCATTTGAAAGATGCTGACCTGGTGAAGCTCATTATTGATATTCGCTTTATCCAAATGACGGAGCAAGACTGCATGAGTACCGTTCTCAAGGCCAAAAGTGGCAACACCAGACGGCGGAGCACTTTTACCTATGCTATTATATATTTATAGCTCCAGTATATTTATATCACGCTTATATGGTATATAAATGGCTATAGTGACAATAAATGGTCTTTATTCTGTGTATGAGCATAGCGCTATTAGCCGCCATGGAGAACATGCAAATTGGAAGACACACGTTCGGAAGGTAGGGATGTACATGTTACAGGCCCTTAGAATTTTTTGATGACTGACTGATATATATCGAGCAGTAGTATATATTTCAGTGCTATTTGATAATCCGAAAGACGAACACATTAATGACGCATTCCATGGTTTCCGCGGTCTTTCGAGAGGAAGATCTGAGGCCGGAATAATACTGCGCAGGATGCTTCTTACCCTATGTATTGAATGGAGCGGTATCAAGGGTACGATACCAGCATACACATATTAGGAAGGTAATGTCTTATTGATACATGCACAGATTTGCAGGTTGACGGCTAATACACCTTATCTTGATTATTTGTACGTAGGACAACGCCCCTGACTCGGTAGACACACACAAAAGCTGATTAAGGAGTGCTTATTCAGTAATAAGATAAAAATGACATGGTTTTATTTTTTAGCAGCAAGGGCTTGAATGATGGCGCCCTCCGGAATAACAATGACATGATCAAGCTTAGATTCATCCGTGACGGCTTCCTCACAGACGATGCCTTCGTTGTCGCTGAGAAGACGGCCAAGGTAGATCAAGCGAAGCGTATGTGTCTGGACGGTCACATTGGACTCTGGCATCATAAAAATCCGGGTGCGAAGCGAGGCTACTGTCTCATCATGCTTGCTGATATGTACTTTGAGATCTTGGGCGGTAGATAACCGCACCGTGATTGGATACAAGGTGTCGTCACCGGCAGGGACATGTACAGGAGAAGGAGAAGGTTGTGATGTGAGGGGCGATGCGGAGGAAGTAGGCGTCTTTTTAAAAGTATCATCTTCGTCTTCGGTCATGGTCGTGTTCGTCGCAGTACGGTGTGCTTCTGGGTCCTGGCGCAGATTGGTCGGTTCTGCGATGCAGTATTGGGGTATCACGTAGCGTGTACCGAGTTCTATATGCATATACACATATGTATGCAAATGCATATGGGTGAGTACCGTTGATGAATAATAATAAAGTGTAATAGGTCATTATCGTTACCGTCATAGCAGCCATCCGCCAGGTTTCCTGTTGGTATAATGATATTAGCAGCATCAAGAATAGACTGCGCCATGGCCAGATCGGAACTCGTCACTGCTGCCATCAAGGCTTGCCAAATTTCCGGACGACCCTTGATGAGATGAGAAGACGTTCATTAATGGATGAACCAAGAAGCGAGAATTCATTAAGAAAGAAAAGGAGTACCTCATAACTAGGAGCCGTCTCCCAGAAGGTAGTGCGTTGCTGGTCGAGTTGAGCCCGAGTTAGAGGAGGTTCAGCGGTCCAGCGAACGTCTCTTCGAAAAGGTCTACCTTTTACAAAAGACAACGAGGATAACGGTTATGCAAAAGCAAACGACTTGTATATAAGCTTAAAACTACCCCCAGCAGTGGCACCATGCCGTGGATCGTCGTCATCGGTGTCGCGAGACACACAGCATCCCATGGAGATGGTGGTTTTGTTGAAGCCAAAGAGAAAAAAAAAGAAAAAAGAAAGATATAAGAAAAAAGAGAAAAAAAGGAAATAAAAAATATCTACAACACTGGTTTGTGCAACAAATCGTCTTGGTTGCACATGAGCACGAGGAAGAAAAAGAGAAGAAAAAAAGAAGGTTGGCAATGATGACTTATATAATATTCAAATCAGTAGATCTATGTCAACCATGGTAAACGGTGAGGATTGGTGTGATCCGCCCAAAAAGGGTTGTGAGGGCGGATCCAGATCCATATTTGCAGCGTAACAAACGACAGCCAATGTCATTCCGTCCAGCCAGCTCAGATGGAACCGCCACTGTCGCTGGATCTCGTTATCGATCAGGAGCACAATCTAAAACCAACAGAAAGGTTATCAAGACTTGTTTCACACATTATGCATAATATTAGGCTCATGTGCTTTTGTTTTTTTCCCCCTTCACTTTTCTACCTTGCCGTCCTGGGAGTCGAAGCGCAACCGTGCCAAGTCCAAGTACAGACCTACGCCAATGGCCTTGACGTAACTTTCTTTGAGGCCCCACACTGTATAAAATGCACGGAGCATGGTCTCTTCTGTGGGCTGTTGTAATATCATGGCAAGTTCTTCTGGTGCTAGCTAAGATACAAAGTTTTTTGCGTGAACACAGAGAATGATGGTCCTATAAAGCTCACCTGTTCCCGAAAGCTTGTCACGAAACTGCGGACGTCGGGCACCGCGTCGATTGAAACGAGGTCAATGCCTACTTTCATGGTGTCCTCTTTGGCTGCCACGAAAGCTACCCAGTTGCCATGATGCGATATATTGAAATCAGGTTGACCTTGCTAACCGACGTGAGGACCTTGATAACTTTCATGCAAAAAAAAAAAAAAGCTCCTCGACTTACCAGACGGGGCTTCCCATCCGGGTGTCTATCAAAGACGAGACCTGCCCAAGACTGATGACAGTAGGTGCTGAAATAGTGTCTACGGATCAGCTGGCTCACCAAAGCCAACCGGCGATCGCTGTCAAACTTGTAGCGCGTCACTGCATCGCGATCGGCTTGTGAGGGTATTGTTGTCAAACCCTCGTGAAACTAGATTGTGGGGTCAGCATTCATTATTCATCAGTGTTTGCTTTCGAACCTTTTCAGGTGACAGAGTGTCTGGTACGCGGCATGCCAGCAGGGTCAGCATGTCAGAAAAGAAAAAGAGAGAATAGGGTTAATTTTATCGCCCCGCCAAAAGAAGAGACGGGTTCGTCTACTACAGTCATGCCCTCTCTTGGACATCATTTTGCGTCTGCGTACAATGTCGTCCGTGACATGTGGCTCAGAGCCTTGTTGTTTTTGACCCAACCTATAATGACCCGTCTCCTGCCCGATCCTTACACCGAGGCTGGTAATGTGCGGGTTCAGTCCAAACCCACCCACGAGAGCCGTGTCACAATGACCGAGATTATCTCACCTAATCACGCCAATATCCGGGTAAGACCGTATTCGCACAGTGGGCACCTTGAACTGGTGCTGATACAAAGGCTATTCATTAGGGACTTGCATATGCTGGTACGATAATGGGATGGATCGATGTGGCCGCCGGTATTTCTGCCAAGCGGCACGCTTGTACGCCCTCTGTAAGCCCGACTCCATAGCGGGAGGAAGCTGCATGAAATTCACATATTGCTTTGCCTTTTTTTTCTTTTTGGTTTTTTTGTGTTTATACAGGTGACTCGGTCCGTTGACGACGTTGCGTTTCTGCATCCAGTGCATGTGGGCGATATCGTCACCATCCAGGCCTCCGTCAACAAGTCATGGAACACGTCAATGGAAGTGGGCGTCAAGGTCGAGGCCGAGACGCCAGTGACAGGCGAGCGCTTCTTTGTCGCGCACGCTTATCTCACCTTTGTCGCTCTGTCGCCCCGTCCTCGCCCGCGGACTTACCTCGGCTCCATTTTTACCGATTACGCGCCAGTCCGTGTGCCCGCCTTAATACCCCACTCACCCATGGAAAAGCAGCGTTTCGACATGGCCGAGCAACGGCGCCAGGCGCGTTTCAAGGAACCACGAAAGCAGCTCGGCCTGCAAGCCATGCGCGACCGCATGCGCGACTGGTCGCAGGGCCTGCGCGAGCGCGCCCAGGAGCATGCAGAGATCAAGCCGTACCCGGGCCTTCAGGCGGTCATGCCCGGCGAAACCACGCTGTCGGGAGAGCCTCAGCCAAGGCAGCGACGATACTCGGCCGATCCGCGCATGATGCTCAAGATCCGCGAAAAGCCCATGGAAAGTACTTTTGCCGAGGTTGTGGAGTTGGTCATGCCGCAGCACGCAAACACCCTCAGTATTACTTTTGGTGGCCAGATCATGGCCTGGATGGAGGCTTGTGCTCTTGCTAGTGCGAACCGCATCGCCCACGCGTACCTGCTTACAGCCAGGTAAACTCTCTGTTGCATGATGCTAGAAGTATATGCGCTTGATACTGATATACGATCCAGCATTGATTCTCTGCAGTTCATTACGCCCACCAAGGTCGGCGACGTCGTGACGGTTCGCTCAATTGTATCGCATACATACACTTCCTCCCTGGAAGTCTATGTTTGCGTTGAAGCAGGTAAGACGGATTAGGATACGGACGGTAAAGGGTCGGCTGCTCACGTAGTTTATAGAGAATTTACAGACTGGCAAGGTTGAGTTTACCAACGATGGCTTTTTCACAATCGGTAAACGAAGCTCGAAACTGCATATCGTTTTCCGGCTCATTCATATTACTAATATTATATTATTATCCAGCGGCTATCGATGATGAGCATCTTCCTGTCAAAGTGCCCAAAGCTATCCCGCAAAGTGAGGCCGAGATGGAATTGCATCGGAACGGCAGTGCCCGCCGCAAGAAGCGTTTGGCGCAGCGCCTTGAGCTCATTAACCTCGTCACGTCACCCGAGAGCGAAACGGTCCAGTCACCCGCAAGTCTATGATCCTTTTAAACTAGCCTCCCGCAGATAGAAAATAGATAGAAATTGGAAAAGAAAACATTGAGGATCAGATGGAAATTTTTCTTATTTTTGAAATGGTGTCAACAAAGAAGATAAAAAGGAAAGGAAATCGGATTCTGTTTTAGAGTTGATAGTCAAGTTCGAAGCGCTGGTAGCAGTTCTTCTCGTCGTCATCGATGCGGGGGTAATACGGCACCAGGGCATCCTGACTACCAATGTACATGCTGTTGTAGATCTTCCAGTAGACCTCGCGCACGCGTCGTGCCGGATGGAAGAGACCTTGGAGCACGTATTGCAGAATCGTGACAGGGCCGAGCGCGACGCGGATACCCTCGATGGCATCGGTAACGGCGTTGATAACGTGCGGGCTGGTCTCAAAGATGTTCGGCCAAATGTAGTTGAGCAAATGCTGGAGCGGCTCCTCACAGCCAAGACCGACAACACCGAGAGCCATGTGCTTGATGGTCGTACACGCCGTCTGTCGATGGACAAGGTCGCGGTCCATGAGAGCATCCTCGAGGAGGGGCGTCACCGCATTGATATAATCCTTGCCCATCTCACCGACGTATTCAAAGATAAAGGACAGCGACTTGAGCACACCGTTCTGGACGTTGAGCTCGGGCACTCTGTATTCGTTCATGAGGGCGGGAAGCACCGTGAAAGGCGCACAGGTCTCCGCCACAATGGCAATAGCGACGGTCGTACACACACGGTTCTGGCGCTCCTGGACCTTCAAGTTGTTGAGCAGCGTGGCAAGAACGTCTTGCGGACCGATGGCCTTGGCAATGTAACCAAAAGTGTTGACGGACGCACGACGAATGCCCTTCTTGTGCGCCTTGAGCAAGTCGAGCAGCTCAAAACAGACACGCATCCACTCACGCGCAGACACGTACTCGGCACCACGGTCGGCAATACGACCCACAAGATCAATACAGTTCTCCTGTACCTTTTCGTGTCGATTGCGCAGAATGGGTGTCAGGCGCGGCAAAAGGTCCTTGATGGACGGCGTCATGCTAGCCATACCGATGACGTTGACGATACTCTTCAGTGCACCCAGAATGGAACCCAACACCTCGGGGTACTCTTCGCCGAGGTACTCGTACAGAATCTGGCCGAGCTGATTCATCAGCTTATCTTCACCGCAGGTCTTCATGACGACCGCAATACGCGAGATCAGGTCGGCAGCCTGCTGTCGGACGCGCGCCGACTTGTTGTTCAGGCGCCAGAGAATGGTATAACAGATCTGCTGCAGGTAGGGCTTGATGCGCAGGCCGAGCGCGTTCACGACCGTGCCAAAACCGTTGAGCATGACGACATCCTCGACGGTCTGTTCCTGGAAGGCGTACAGGATACCGTCGATGAGGAGCTCCTCCATGCGCGGGTCAATGTCGGCCGCGCCCAGGTTGGATACGACACTCTCGATCGTCTCCATCACCATCTTGCGGTAGGGTTCACTCTCGTCCTTGAGACCGAGGTTGATGCGGCCCACGATCTCGGCAACGCCGACTTTGTTAGCAAGCTCGACAGTGGTCTCTACCAGCTGCTTGTAATTCCTCCGGTCAAGGGCCATGCGACGCACCCAAAAGTGCTTGAAGAAGTCGGGCAAAATTTCTTCTTTGATGTAGGCCGGCATGACGCCATCCGTGGCCGCGCACTGCTTGACGACCTTCAGGACGATCTTCTTCATTTCCTCATCGGGTGACTGGAACTCACGGATCAAAATCACCATGACTTCCTTTGTGTAGTAGTTGGCGTACTCGTCATCCATGAGCGGAATGATGTAGCCAATGGCTTTCAGGAACGCGGCCAAGCCCTTGCCACGGTGCTTGCGGATACCCGTCCAGAGCGGCTTGAGGACCGAGTCAAACGACTCGATACCGTATGGCGCGGCGGCTTCGGCCAGAGCGGCGATGGCCAGGGCGGTGATGGTGCGGACCTTTTGCTGCTCATCCTCGAGACCGTGGCCGATGGCCTCGACGAGGTTCTTCAAGTGGGGTAGGACAGCGCAGCCCATCAAGATCGCAATTTGCTGGACAATCTTGATACCGGTGTGACGAGCCTGCCATGACTTTTTGGACCGGCACACGGCCTTCAAGAAGGGCAGCAAGGCCGGAATACCGAGTGCCGACGCGACAACGGAGAACGCACGTGCGGTCGTGTTGCGCACGTACTCGTCGGGATGATCGATATCGGGACGCATGGTGGTGATCATCGTGGGTAGACCAGCGGCCTTGGAGACGTTGCTGATGATCTCGCGACCCTCGACACGGGCATAGTAGTCTTCGTCGATGAGAAGTGGCTCAATGACGACGAGAATCTTGTGCACGAAGGGGCGAACCAAGTCGTCCAGCTTGTAGAGGATACGATCAATGACCTTGACGAGCAAATGGCGCTCTTGGTCTTCCAGGGTCGGCGACATGAGCAAGGGCAGGATCTGGTTGAAGAGCGGACCGGGACCAAAGTCACGGGCCTTGTCTGTGATCTGGCGCAGCGCCGTCTTGCGCATGGGCGGCGTACCGTTCTTGATACGCAACAGCAGGCGCATGATCTTGCGCTCCTTGAGCTCGTCGACCGACATTTCCTCCTCATTGCGGTCCTCGAGGAGCTTGCCAAAGTGCTGCATGTCCTCATCTTTGAAGAACGGCAGACTGCCGACGCCCGGGATTTCTTGCGGTACATCCATCGATACGACACCGCGTGCCTCCTCCTGCATCATGAAGCCAGACTCACCCATCGGGGTCGGGGTCGCCATGAGCTTGCGGGACGGGGTGCGGATGGGCTCATAGCCCGGCGGGGGCTCTAGGATCTTGTAACCCGTGGCAGGGAACATGGCGTCGAGCTCTTCGTCCGAGAGGGATCGGTTGCGCACGTCGAGCTCGCGCTCCCACCGCATGGCATTGGCGGCTTCAGGCGTGGATGGCACCTGAAGCTGGCTTGGGGTAGGTGTCATCATGACATTGCCTGCTACGGGCGTGGCAGACACATCTGCATTAACAGGTGTCGCATCCCAGCGCGATCGTTTTGTGCCGGTGGTGCTTGCGCGGGGCGTGGCATCCCACTCGCGGGAGGTGCTGACAGGAGTGGCATCCCATCGCGAGCGCTTTTCAGTCGAAGTGCGCGGTGTGGCGTCGAGATTGTCACCGCCAGGCGTCGCAACGTCCCATCGCCGCTTCTTTCGCGGCGTCTCCTCCACCGAGGGGGCTGACTTGTTTTCTTTTTCCTCGCGCTGCTTGTTGGCAATCGCAGACATGACTCGGCGATGTTCTTTTTCGAGTTCGACCTCGCGAATGACTTCACTGTAAGATCGTGATTCCTTATTCTCCTCTTTGGCGAATGCATCGGCGCGCTCAGGTGATAGCATGCGGTTGAAACGCTGCTGGCGATAGCTGTCCTCACGGCCGGCAATGTGGCGTGCTTTAGTGGTTTCGACAAAGGGGTCGTGCGCATCGGCGCCTTGCGAGGCTTCATTGAGCGCATCTTTGGAGACGGTGTATGAGTTTAATCGTCGTTTTGTTTCCTGATACATTTCATCCGCATCGTCGTCTTCGTCGTCGTTGACGGCAATTGAGGTGGCATAGCCTTCGTATTTGTCTTTGGTGTACAAATCAGTATCATATGAGACACCGGCCATGCTGGCATGCTTCTCGTTGTTCAAGACGGCTTGGCTGATATCCTTGTCCGATATCTTTTCGGCTCTCTTGGCTTGTGCAGCCTTGATCTCTCGTTCAATGTCTGTCATTGTTGTCAGATCGTGGTTAAATCTAATATGTTGTCGCTTACCGTCAGCCATTATGTTTGAATCTGAGAGTGAAGGTGAAATCAAATGCTTTGCTGCGACAACTCAACAACATCCCACTCAGCGCTGTCGGACTTTGTTTAATTCTCATGGATCCGTATTTGGTAACGACGTCCAAAACCCGGCGGTTGACCTTGTGCTCTTAACAAGGCGGTTTAATCCTATTCACGATATTAAGAACGTACATCATATCCGTAGTATAGCAGGGCAGTATATACATCCTATGACGGGTTTAATATCCGGAGATAAGGATACTTATTGTAAAATATGACAGGTGGCAGCACTGAGCGAGTCCTTGCTTGATCCAAGTTCGTAGTTTGCCGTGTATGACCGTAACTTCCCATCATGCGCTGCCGAGAGTCTCCACCTGCATTTATTAGCAGTCTGTGGTATAGTACGTGGGAGCTTTCTCTCATGATATCAAACAGAGAGAGCATAGTTTGATGAAAGAAATAGAGGCAGCAGGCGGCAGTGGATAGCGTCGCCTGCTTTTCGTTGTTCGTTACCATAAATCTGCTATGAGCGAGTTCGCTCCATATGTGGAGCCAACATTTGGCATAAGCTGCTTCTGTCGGTAATTTCGATGTCTTCTAAGCGTATTAACACACTATTTTCTGATACCCGTATGGCGGCGATCCGCCTCAGGTGAATGTGCCAGCGCTACCTTGTTTCGGTGCAGCATCCTGTGGCTTCTATCTTCCTTCCTCTTTTCTATGCTGTAAGCTTTTTCCATCTAGGCAAAGGAGCACTTATCAGCTGCCAGCCTGTCTGATAAAAGGGCATCATCGATAAAAAATCATTGCCCTGGTATTCAAATTAGAATACTGACGGTGATCTGTGGTACTATGAGATTACTTTATTAGAGTCTAAGCTATGCTATTCTAAGCTGTATAAGTAGTGGACTCCAAGACATGAAAGATGCCAGGATATGTCGTTTCATGATTGTCATGAGCCCAGATGGTATCCATATGTTCGTACCCATTGATCCGCTCCGCCAGGACAAGACGCAGCATTGGGAACAAGCTATTGTGGCCTCGCTTTGCTTCCTCATCATCCATACTTTTCAGAGGAGGAACATGACGACCAGACGCTGTCCGAGACATCAGCATGGGTGACTGGGACATGCCGTGGTCCTCATAACCTTCAAAAGTACGCACGAATCGCTCGCCATCGACGAGATAGTCATCCGTGCCGTAGAACACAGCCAGAGGCACCTTGATCGCATCCTCATGTTCGCCTTCCGTATCCTTGAAATCAGAGAGAAGTGGCGTAGACGTATCCGAGGACTGCAAGGGTGGTGCGGTGGCATACAAGCACACCGAGCGCTTGCCCCAGCCCTCGATCCAGTCGAAGATGAGACGGGCTGAAACGGGCCGCGGGGTGAACTGAAAATACTTTGGCTTCCTTCGTCGCAGCCAATGGTGGTCCCACCAGGAGAATAGATAGGAGAACATGCAGTATGCCATGTGGGAGAACATGACGGGGTGGCATACATCTTGTGCAAACTGCATGATCGGTATGAAACCGCCTCGTCCTATTGCATATTTGTCAGCGAAAAGAAAAGCTTGCTCGGCATCGACCTACCAAATATAAGACTGTACAGCCAGCTGTTCAACGCAATAAGATGTCGCAACGGGAAGTTGCTAATATTTACATATGTTGTGAGACAAACACATGCTCGGCAAACTTAAGCCCATTCTTTATGTTTTCCTACCTGACCAATGTCCCAGAGAAAACAGCCGGCGCAAGAGCAATGAAGCAGGTGAGTTTGGACGCATACTCCGGCCGTAGCTTAAGGCCCACAAAGGCCATGGCATTGCCTTGAGAATGGCCAATGTAGGCTACCTGATCAAAAAGGGAACAAAAATGTAAATGGTGATCGAAAGGTAGGTCATTATGTCATCTGTTTACCTTGTCGAAACCAGTATGCTGGCAAACAAAATCAATCTGACATGTCCAATCGTAGGCGCCAAGCTCTTTCAGGCCCCAAGCCCAGTATTCTGGATCCTTGTGCGAGAGAGAGACATGATGGAGCGACCCAGTGGCACGTGTATTGCCCATCCACACGTCGTACCCTTGATCGGCGAGGGCAAATGCCAAAGACCGTTCCTCGTTCAAGACAAACGCACCCGAGCATTGGAAGAGACCATGTCCCAAGAGCACAGGTGGCCGTCTCTCTATAGAAAACGAATCAGTCAAATTTCCTGCATTATCAATTTCATATTTCAATGTTACCATTTATGCACTCTGAGCCTGAGGATGACTGCTGTCCTTTTGTCACTCTGTGCATACGGAGAACATACCCATCGGATGTGACGATCTCGTAGTTTTCACTGATGTAGCCCCACCGCCTCGCATAGTAAGATTCATCCTGCGTAATCTCCTCTTGCGGGTCGTGGTGGTCGTCCTCGATATGGCGCCGTGCGGAGTCGTGATTGGTGTTGTATCGGGTCTGATAAAAAGCGATGGTGGTGATGACCAGCAGGATAGACCATGACAGGACTGTCGAAACAGCTTCGTGGAGGAACAGCGTCACTGCCTCCAGACAAGATCGCTTAATTCTTGAGACGGGCTGATATTCATAGACGGGTACAGTGGGCTGCATGGCGCATGTGCTAGCGCCCGCTCGGGGCGAGGCAATAGTCATGGTGGGAGAAGAGGATTTGCTTCGTGAAGACGCGGGATTGGCACGTAAATACAGAGGGTCTACAGGGGAGGAAGCATTGGTCTGCGTGTGCATCAACTCTTGGTGTCAGTCGGGAGTGGCGCACAACGAGAGAAGGAAGAGAAAAGAAGAAATAAAAGAGGGATGCGAATGGGCCCATCAAATCAAGGGCCCAAAGGGAGAGACACTCTCTTCAAACCCCGGCGTACCCATTCATTGGCTCACGACTTCATCACCAACCCGCTCGCTTCTGTCTTGTAACAACCCCAGACTGCGTAAAAAAAGCATAAAGGGTCTTGCCAATTTATACTTGCTTCATATGCCTCTTTTGCGCGCGCTTTTCATCGCTACACAATAAAATAAATAAGCTATGCAAATGATCATATTTTCATAAACTGGCAAGTCCAGGAAGAAAATATTATCGTCCGCCTTGCATTTTGTTCACTTCAGGGAATTTTTTTTTTTATCACCACCAGGAAAAAAAAAACGAGCTGTCTGGATCTTTCTTTTCCTTGGCAGCATAAAAAATTCAATCGGTGGAGCAGTTGGAGCCGGATAATTTTCTAGTACAATTGATACAGTAACGTGTCGAGCGTAAGAAGACAAGAGCAAAGAGACGTGGCTCTTGGTAATGCAAGTAATTAAAATATCACATTCAAAGTTTATAGTGGTAAATTGGCTTGGGTGCACAACCCAACTTGAATCAGAGTTTCTCATGGCTATTTCTCTGTTCGTATCACACCTCTTTTGCTTGGTCAGCAATGTAGAATATGACTTTCCACAAAGCTTAAAAAAAAGAAAATACATATATGACATTGGAGTGTGCCTATCTTGTCTTCGCTTGGCAAGATAATGTAAGCAATATTGACTCGTTCTAATAGCAATATGAGCAAACAAATGCAAGTATGTGTATGTGTGCCAGCCATTTACCTTAATTCGTGAACGTCACACTCGGGGTTAGAGTTTAAAGGTCCTGAAGCGGGCCGGTCTGAACTTCTTCAATTCAGGCAAGGCGAGACAAAAAGCGAAAAAAAAAAGAGCACACGATCTTCTGTGAGTTGGGCGCATACCCTTTTGCTATTGCTTATCTGACCGCTTTTGGCCCCCTTCTTGAACTGTCTGCTCTCTTCTTCTTTTCTCATTCGGGATCATAAAAGAAAAGGATAAAAGACATCCGCCTCATCCAACGTAGCAGTAGCAGTAGTAGTAGTTTGAGCCGGCCTCTTCCTTCGTCATGTCTGGTCAGCAACAAGGACAATATGAAGGCGCTGCCATGGGCAATTACGTCGACCCATATTACAATGAATATACCAACAACGCTTCGGGCCAGTACGTACCTCCCCGAGGTCAATCCTTACAGCAGCAGCCAAGACCGCCTGTCCAACCTCATCACGAATCCGACTATGCCCGGCCTACCAGTGTAAGCACCCTTATTTCATTTGTCAATGCAGACATGCTTCCTCGAACAGCCGCTTATCTATCTTATAGAACGCCTCATACGGTTATCAGGATTATTATAATGATCCTGCGAGACAGCAACAACAGCAGCAACAGCGGCCAGACAACTATTATGACCAAAGCGAATACAATGCTTACCGTTACCAAGGCAACGAAGGCAGCTATGCTGGCTATGGCTACGAGGGTGCCTATGCACAGCAGGCATACCAACAACAGCAGCAACAACAGCAAACATACCAGCAACCGCCACCGACTACGCCTATGCCGAGCCATAACACGTATGCGACGGGCTATCCTCCACAGAGACTCGTCGATCCTGCTCCTCAACCGCCCATGCACCACGCCTCTCTCAGTAATGGCATCGTGCCGTCTTCACCTCCCGTCGCCAACGCGAACCCGCAGCAGACTTACTCCCAAGAGTATCCCGCTCGACGTACACCCCCGGGGTCCCCCTCCATGCACTACCAACAACCGCCGCCTCCAGTGGCATATGCACCCGCTGCTTATCAACAGCAGCAACAGCAGCATCATGTACCGCAGCCGTCGGTCACCTCGTCTTATTCACGCCCCAGCTCGCAGGACCTAGGCGGAAATTATCATGGCAGTCGCAATTCAATGAGCTCTACCTACTCACCCGGTGACGCGTATCGCGCTCCTTCTTCCTCGGCTTCTTCAGGCCACCGACGCACAGGATCCTCCATGAAGAACACGATCACCACCATTGAACGGCCCAAGTATGCGCGACCCTCGCCTATCAATACGTCCGAGCTGGCCGGGGAAGACGACGAGGTGCCCTTTATTCCCGTGTCGCCCGATAGCAGTGATGAAGAGGACGACTATTACTATCATCAGCCTGCGGCTCGGGCCCCATTCCCACCTCCGCAACCTCAGCCGACTCAGCAGCCGATCCAACATCTAGAACAGACCCAGCAGTACGAGCCTGCCGTGCCTGTTATGCCCATCGAAACGGCGGCCGTACCAAGTACATCGCAAGGTCCTCCGCCGACGCCTTCTCATGAAGTGTTTCCCGAGCCTCAGCCAGAGCGAACTCAGTCGGCCCCATCGTCCGCGGAGGAGCCCGCACGCCCGAGCCGTCCCACGCCGCAGCAGCAGCACCAACGTGAATCCACCTTGTCAGCCATCTCGATCCCGGACGTCGACTACTCGGCCCTGTCTAACCTCAGCGGGGCGTTCATCAAAAAGATCAAAGCGCTAGAGCATGTGCGTGAACTATTTTGCGCCAACGAGTATCCTGAATCATTTACGGGAGCCGAGGCAGTGGTACGTATAGAATCAACCCCGTCTAATAGGAGCGAGGATGATCCTTATTTACTGACGCATGTCACACACGCATATATAGAAAGCGCTACGAGAGATCCTCGCGGACAAGGCCGTCCCCGATGGATACTGTATTCTGATTGCCAACGCGCTGATGCACTGCAAACCTGCGCTCTTTGAGCCAGTCTATTATTCGCAAAAATCGCTGATCACAGGCACAGTCTACAACTCGCCTGACGAGATTTATACGTTTGACGAGGACGCGTCCGAACATGACGTGCCCACCGGTGTCCTGACGAGTCTGACCCGCTGTTATTCGTATGGATGTGAGCCTGGCGCGGGTGGTTGTTATGCACCACGGTGTCCGAACAAGCCCGAGGTGTATGAGGAGGAGTTTATGGTATGTCAGAAGAGAGGAGCATTTTTCTGGCGGCGATAGTTGAAAATGCTTAAATTTCTCTATAGTCACACGCCAACTTGTCGCGTGCTTCTTCGGTGCGATCCACCGCGACCTTGGATGCCAGCACAGTAAGTGGTGAGAGGTGACTGAAAGGACAGCATGCTAATACATTCTAGTCATATCCCCACACGGCATGGGCGCAACGTGTGCCGAGGGAGCTTTTGGAGACTGTCACGAAGCGCGAACGTGATCGCCAGGAGGCTATCAATGAAATGATCTATTCGGAAGAAGTGTATCGTGACGATCTGGACGCGCTTCACGAGGTAATATCGATGTGTTCGCATGTCAAGGGGCAGGCTCTAATCATGCGATGCGTTTAGGTGATTGTGATGCCGTTGAACAGAAGCAATATTTTAGACGAGCAGACACGCGGCTATTTTATTAAGCAAGTCTTCAACAACTATGAGGAATTGCGGGAAGTCAGCGCCGCACTGTTCAAAGACCTTTTGGAGCTCCAGCGCCGTTTCGACAAGAAATGCGTGCCGATGATTGGCGATATCCTTGTCCAGCACTTTGCCTATTTCGAAAAACCCTTCACGACCTACAGTCCGCGCGTCTCGCTCAGTGAATACTTGGTGGGCGCTGAAAAGGCACAAAATCCTGAATTTGCCCGATTCTTGGCCGACGCGGAAAAAAACCCCAAGATGCGCCGGTTACAGTTCCGTCACTTTTTGCTGAACCCGGTCACGCGTATGCAGCGTTACCCACTGCTGCTCGAGGCCATCATCAAAAAAACGGACGAGGATCATCCAGATTATGCCTATCTCGTACGGTGTAAAGAGGTCATCCAGGGCATCGCGGCCAAGGCCGACAGTCAAACCGAGAGCACACGGCGCCACGTGGAAATCCTCAAGATCAACGACCTCCTGACGTCCAAACAAGTCGAATACCACGACCTGCAGCTCACTGAGCCCAGCCGTCGGCTGTATTACCAGGGCGACCTCAAGCGTCGCAGTCAGGGCATCGAAGTGACGGAAAAGTCAGATATCCATGCGTTTGTATTTGACCACGTCTTTTTGATGACCAAAGCGCGCAAGTCCAATGCAGGTGACGAGTACCGCATCTGGAAGCGCCCGATTCCGCTCCTCATGCTGTTTGTGCAGGGCGGCAGCGATTATACCGGCAGCAGCACGACGAGCATGAACATGCAAGCTTCACCGCTCGGCGGTGTCTCGCTCACGCTCCAGCACCTTGGACAGAATCAGCGCGACGGTATCTACCACTTTTTCTGCAACTCGCCCGAAGAGAAGCAACAGTGGATTCGGGCCATTGAGGAGGCCAAGGCAGCACAAAAGAAGCGGCTGGGAGAAAGCGACATTTTCGAGTTGCGCACACTCGACGACAATTCATTCCGATATTTCGGCTCAGTCAACTCGATGGGCGGTCAAGGCAAGATCAATTGCTCAGTGCCGTTCAGTAAGTCCCTTTTCTCCCTTTAAATCAAGGACACGGCGGATGATTGTGACTCACGATCACGCTTTCTTTTCCTTTTCTCCTTTTAGCGACCATTGACGGTGAACAAAAGTTTGTCATTGGTACGGACGTGGGTGTGTATATTCGCAGCCAGAACCAGGCCAACCTGCGACGCGTCTTATCTTGCGATAACGTGACACAGGTGGCCGTGATGGATCGACAGCACATTTTACTCGTCTTAGCAGGTATGACAGGACAACCTATGGGGTGTTCTATGTAAGGTAGACTCACAGCGTGACCATTAGACAAAACGTTGCGAGCATATCCGATCGATGCGCTCAACTCGCCGACCAACACCAAGGCACCCGACCGCTTAGCACAAGACGTCGCTCAGCATGTCAACTTTTTCCAGGTGGGCCACTGCAACAACAAGGACCTGGTAATCTACAAGAAGCGCAAGAGTACGAGCAGCCTCTTTGTTGCGCTCGAGCCCATCTGCGACCTGCGCGACTCGCGTTCGGAGAAACTGCTGACACAGCGGACCGGATTCCTCGGCTCACGGACGAGCGTCTCCTGGTTCAAGAAATACAAGGTAAAAAGCGAATGCAATGCATGACAGAGAAAAGGGGCCGGAGAATGCTCATGATGCATGTTCTGCAGGAATTTTATGTCGGAGCGGACACGACAAACATCCACTTTTTGAAATCCAAAGTGAGCGTGGTCGTTGAGTCGCGCGGGTTCGAGATCATTGATCCCAAGAACTTGGGCGTGGGCGGACGAAATATCCCAGACAGCGCCGACCCGCAGTTCAACTTTGTTCAGCGTCACGCTGAGCCGCTCAAGCCGTTGGCCATGTACCGCATCCAGGACAAGTTCCTATTGTGCTACAACCGGTTTGCGTTCTATGTCAACAATTACAATGGTTCACTCGTACGCGTGCATGGCGCGACGCCGGTGCTGTGTGAGTGGGAAGGTACGCCGGACCACATTGTATACTATCACCCGTACATTGTCGGCATATCAAGCCAATTTATCGAGGTGCGTCATGTCGACACGGGCGATCTCAAACAGATCATCCCGGGTGAAAACATTCGTTTGACGTATTATAATCCGAGTGACACGCCTGTGATTCATGGTTGTATGACGCACAGTCAACGACCGGACATGCAGCATCTCTTCCATCTCTGGCTTGCCAGTCCCAACCCGCGTACCAACAGTGGATACCCGCGCAGATAGACACCCCCCCAGCTCTTTCCTTTCTCTTCTCTTTTCTTGTGTTTCTCATTTTATTTCTTTTATTCGTTCCCTCTCGCTTTATACTATTCTGTCCTTATCCTCCAGTCTGATAGGGAGGTAAAATGAAAAACAAGTCTTTCATTCTCAAACACCGCACAGACGGAGAGAGTTTGGGATGGTTTCAGATCTCATCAAATGTATGCATGCATATAGTACGTGCACATAGAGCTTACTATCTGATCCCATGTTGAAATTCCCCTCTTTTTGGCTCTATGGATGAAGCGCTTTGGCAGTCAGCAATATAAATATAACCCAGTACGCGTGCGCGTAGCCTTTTAGGATGTGCACAGACATATGGTTGAAACCAGAAGGGTAAGTCGGCACGTGGTGAGGGGAGGATACAGTATTACGGGACGAAATCCAGACCAAATGAACGTATGGCGCGCGGTTATGTACAAACAGAAAAAGATGACGGTGTTCAGTATTATCATCCTGCCATCCTACTGACTAGCTAGCGCGAATCGACTTGCATATCTGTGTACGATCCACTAGAGTTAAACAATCAGGGACCCTCCAAGTGCAGGCGCATGCATCCTATTGTTTTTTCTGTTTCTTTTTTATTTTTTATTTTTTCGTTCCTGTAGGTAGAGCCTTCCTACTTGTATTATACTTCTCCCTGAAAACAGTAATGAGATGCACATGCTTTTTAATAATACAAGCACAGACAATGCATTCCTTGTGTGTGTGTCTGCAGTAAAAAAGACCATCGGGCTATTGGGCCGATGCAGTATCGCTTCTCGTGTCGGTCGGAACTGGTTACAGTATTTACTTTGATAATAAAATGTCACTTGAGAAACGAAGCAATGGTAGATAAGAATAACAATTGGCAAGTATGTTTATAAATAAATAAATGGATATATATATACGGATGCATACAGATGCCTGCCCAGGTAGCGAATAGTAAGAGGATACGTTAACAAAGTAATAATAGAGCAAATAATAAAAAGGAATAAAATGAAAATACAACAGCATTAGTGAATGAGTAAAGTTTTATGTGATGGCAGCATAACCTTTTTTAGACTCTGCCGGTGCTTTTACTATTTTATTTCACAGCTTTTCCCTTCTCTTTATGGGTTCATCTCCTTTCATCTTTTAATGACAACCATTGCTGCCTCTTTCGAGTGGGTCGAGCTGCTCGATCCACAGACCGGGCACACCTTTTATGTGAAACCTGTATGACTCCTGCGCTATACAACTTTTTATAACCCCTTTTGTTCACGGCTCATCCCGACGTAACCTTTTTAGACAACGGGCGAATGTCTCTGGGAGGGGAAACCACAAACAAGCTCAATGTACGCAATGAACTCTATACTGTTGTTGTCTTAAAGAGACCCCCCCCAATATGCTAATATCTTATAATCATTGTCATTTCTCTTATCGTGATAAAAAAAAAAAGTCAACCTGCCAACCCGGAAGGCGACTGGTGGGAGCTCTGGGACGATAATCGGCAGCTGCACTACTTTTATCATACCCGCACAGGTGCCACTGAGTGGGAAAAGCCCGCTGCCGATGTGATATCTCTTGTCAAAGCCCAGGCAAGTTATATTAATATGCATAGATAAAAAAAATTAGGAACGGTTCGTAATAAGACATTTGAGTCACCTATAGAAGACATCCAAGCAATTTTCAGCGCCGCCTGCGAATACGGATCTCTATGCCGATAAGCGCAACAGCCGATCCCTCGATCTAGGCCCTCCACCGTCGCAAGACCCACTACGTCCTGCCATTCACCGCTCTACCTCCGATCCACCTGCACCAAACAATAATAACGCTAATAACAACAAGAATAGTACTGCTAATCCAACGATCACCACCGCGTCGCCCGATTCGACCACCACCCATAGCAGTTCTTCTACAGCTCACGTCGACGACGATGTCAACAAGGGAAGCGGGTTCTTCCAATTGCGCATACGTCCGCCTACGCGCAAGACAAGTGTTCGGGTAAAATGTGCCACTCTCGTTTATTTAGAAACTGTTTTTGACCGTGGTGGCTAGATAGAAAGAAGAAAACCGCAGATCGGCCTTCTTCAGGTCGCGTAACTCGACCATCGATGCCTTTGCTCAATTCACTCGTAGCCGCTTCCCCTCAACTGGAGAAACAGCAACGCGCAACAAGAGCGGGGCTCGCAACTCGGCTTATCGAAACTCCTTGGCCGTCAGTGCACCCATAAATAATCCAGGTACGTACCCCTTCTTTTCTGATTTATTGATTTGCTTCGCACTCTTTTATTCTTGCTTCCTTCCCTTTTTTTTTCCCTCTTGCTGCTTCTCTCTCTTTTTTTTTTGTCTCGTTTCTATCTTGTGCTTTTCATTCTCTTTTTCATTCTTCGTTTTTCTTATTCATCATTACCACGATTCTCTACGGCACCGCTCACATTTCGCCATTACCAGAGGCAAGGGATGCCATGCATCCGCTCAAGGAAAAGAATCTGAGCGCGGTCGATTTAAGCTCCACGCCCAGGTCAGACATGGCTCCGCCGCCTCCGCCCTTGCCTGCTGTCAACCCAAAGGATAGGTAGGCTACACCTAAGCGGGTTGGTCCGTATCTCATCCATTCATTCCATGCCTCATAGTAACAATCACAATGGAGGACGGATCGTGATGCCAACGAGCCTTCAAGAGAGCATCAACCAGTTTGCTATCGACGGCTTTGCGCAAAAGTACTTTGCAACACACAAAAAGGGCTTATTCCGGCGCCGAGTGCCTGTGCAGGAGATGCTCGAATGGACCAAGGTAAAATAAACTAGTGCTGCATGAACGCATGCATGAAAGAGAGAAAGAGGAGGTAGAGAGGAAAGAAAAAAGAGAGGAGAGATGTGACACCAGAGAAAGAGAGAGACAGGGAAACAAGAGTGAGCAGAATTTATTTTTATTTTATTATCAGCACATTGTATACTCATCCAATATGTGCATGTACATGTAGGACTCCTTGGCCAAGCCGCTCTTGATGATCAACAAGGACCTCAATAAGGATGCACTCAAGTGCTTCAAGCTGATCCAGATGGTCATGGGCGATCGCAGCCGCCCGCGAGGCACAAATGATATCGGCGATATTCAGTTTATCCTTACCTGCGGCATTACCAAGGGCCAGCTGCGGGACGAGATCTACGTGCAGCTATGCAAGCAATTGACGAGGAATCCCCGAGCGTAAGGAGAACAAACACAAAAACAGACAGTGCAGTGTTACGCAAAATGGCTGACGATTCTCTCTCTTTTGTAAAAAAAAAAAAGTGAGAGCGTTCGCAAAGGCTGGGAGATCATGTGCGTCGTGTGCATCACCTTTCCACCCTCAAAAAACCTCGAATCCTACCTCGAGCAATTTGTGCGCCAACACCATGACGACGATGACGCTATCGCCACTATCAGCCATCATGTCTCGGCTAAGCTCAAGCGCGTCTGCATCAGGGGCGCCAAGGGCAAGGTCTTGACGCCCGCCGAAATTGACCGCGCCAAGGTAAGGGTAGAATAAGAGAAGACTCTATCAGAAAATGAATCTCCTGTCTTTTTGCCTTTTTCTTTCACTTAGGTGGCCCCGTTTAAGCCGAGCGTCTTTGGCGAGTCGCTCGATCTTGTCATGAAGTTGCAGCACGGCGACGAAGTGCTCAAAATCCCACGCGTGGTCCCGTTCCTGGCAGACGCAGTGCTACGTGCCAATGGACAGCATTCGGAAGGCATTTTTCGGGTTCCTGGTGATGCGGATGATATCACGGATTTGGTAAGTAGAGTGGCCGCACGGAATAAGAGATAGAAAAAAGGAAGCCGTTTTCTCTAAACGTACATATTCTTCCAATGTCACTCGGTTACAGCGTGTCCAAATCGAGAATGGCGTCTACAATGCAGAGGCCATCCATGATCCTAATGTGCCGGCGTCATTGCTCAAGTATTGGCTCCGCAATCTTGCCGATCCGCTGATCGCCACCGAGTACTACGACGCGTGCATTGCATGTGCGGAGGATGCTGACGCGGCCATTGCGATTATCAATGGCTTACCCGAGGTCAACCGGCGCATCGCGTTGTACATGATTTCGTTTCTGCAGGAGTTCATCGACCCTGTGATCGTCGAGGATACGCTCATGAACGTGCACAACCTCGCGATGGTGTTTGCGCCCAACTTTTTGCGGTGTCCATCCGACTCGTTGACGGCCGTGTTTGAGAACACAAAGTTTGAGCAGGCTTTCCTTCGGACCTTGCTCCTCGAATTGGAGGTTGATAAGGCGGCCTGTGCGACAGCAGAAGGCAGTGTCATGGGAAGACGCAAGCCGTTGGAGGAAGAAGACGAAGACGAGGATGAAGCAAGTGACCACCAAAGTCACGAAGATGACGGCGATGATGATCACGAACAGGACGCGTGAAACAAGATACAAAAAAAAAAAAAAAAAGATTCACATATACGCAACACAACGCAACACAAACTTACAACGCACACGCACACACACACGCACACCCACGCACACACACATAAGACACCATTTCAAGGATATCCCTCTCTGTGCTTTCCGCTACCGCACCTTTATTTCTATACAGATATATTCATTCTTTCCTTTTTCCTTTACCATTACTACTATTTTTTTTTTACACAACACGACACCAAGTCTCATTTGTTGCATCGATCATCGGATTTACGTTTATTTTGTTTGTGTTTACGTGTTTTCATATTAGATTACTTTCCCGCTCTGTCTGTGTGTAACGTGAGGCATGTCGATCACACGACGACAGGTCTGCAGCACCCAAAAGAGTCCAATGGTGTCATTGAGTGAAACTCCGCTCGATTCGGCACCGGCCGTGGGTCATTTGCGTGGGGAATGTCATGGTGACGCGTCATTCTGGCTTTCTTCTTTCCATCTGTATTTTTTCTTCCTGTTTTCAGGCGCAAGCCATCCCAGATTTCCTATGGTCACAGAACGCGAAGAAATAAAGAATTGAAGGAGAGAGATCAAACAGAGGAAGGAGCCCGGAAGGGGCAAGAGCGGGGTGAAGGGAACAATGATGAGAGTAAAATTAAAAGTTGCCATTCTCTCTCACTCAGTTTGGGACGTGTCTATATGTGTGAGTGGGCGGGCCGGAGTTGCTTTCTCCTCTCGCTATCTCTTTTTTCCAAACTTTTTTCTTCCTTTGGTTCTTTCGGTCTCTTTTCACACACACGGCTCATACACATCACATCCCTTTCCCTGGCGCCAAAAAAGTATTTTTTTTCACCTTTTGTTTGGACCATGTCTATTTGTCCTTTCGTATTAGAGTACGAACATTACGTGCGTGTGGGAAATAATGTTTGTGTATACGAACGTATGCGGCGCCTGCTGAGAAATAAAAAAGAATGCATAGCTTCTTTTTTGTTTGGCATATATTTATTTGGCAGTCAAGTTCCTCTCTGGGTTCGCTAGAGTTGTTTTATGAAAAGAAGAAGTGGATAAATTATTTGCGCCTATTTTCTGTTCACAACACGTGCCCGTACCTTGAAACAAAAAGCTTTCGCGCCTCGGCGTACTCGCTGAGTTTTAAGCGCGTATCATTTTCGCTGCGCTAAGGCACAGATCGATCGCTTGGTTCCAACAAGTACTACAACTCTTTTTTTTTTTTTTTTCCCTTCTATTTTTCATTTCTCTTTTCCTTTTCCCTTATTCCCTTCTATTTGCTTCGGGGCGTGTGACATGGGCACGTCCCTCTTTTGCTCTTGTTCCTTCTTGTCGCTGTAGATCAGCTGCGCACCCCTTCTCTTTTATTTCTCTCGAAGCCCGTTTCCACCATTTCGCCATCGCGACAACACAATCTATTTGCCATCATGACCTTAGCAACAGAAACCGCAATGACAGCCGACCCTCCTCGAAATACTTCTGCCAGTCCTGCTTCAAGCACAAGCGACATTAAAAACGAACGCACTCATAAAGGTTGGACAGACAAGATCTTTTTTTATCATTGATTAAAGTGAAAAACGTACCGAATCAGAATCTTGCGCGGCTGACAATCCATTTTTACTTTTTTTTTCTTCTTTTCAGTCAAAGTCTTTTACACGTTTCAGGGTACGGATACGACGTGTCTGTGTAGCTTCACGTTGAGCGGCGACTACAGTAACGACGAATATGTGAACGTACCATTGAAAGAGTGTCTAATGGCCATGTGTGCCTCGTGGTAAGTTGTCACGTTTTTCCACGTTCTGCCCATTCTGACATCCCCTTGCCCATCTCTCTCTCTTTTTCTTTTTCTCCCCTGTATGCCAATCACTGAACCCTGTACCAAACTTTACGTACTCCCTTATTTTTCTTACCAGCCCGGATATGCTCCTATATCCAGACGCGGACTGCGCAGTGTACAGTGCTCATTTCCAAGAATCCGAGCGCCTGGTATGGGAGGGTCATGGCTTGCTATCCTGGATGCTGGACGCCGACAGCAAGCCGGGCACTATACTCGGAAAAGTCCGTGGCGACCACATCGAAGTGACCCTTCAGCTGCACCCTGTAAGTCTGTGACCGACCTAATCCATATAGCTTATCTTCTCTCGTCAGACGCATCGGATCACCAAGTCGGATTACTACAATACATTAGTTCATAGGCGTGGACCACTGTCGGCTGCGCCGTCTTCGCCCGTACCGCATCCGTCTCCGCCAGACATTCGTCGGGTGATCAGCTTACCATCGATGCAAACGTCTTACCATACTGCTCCGCTCCATGCTCCCCCTCCTGCTCCTCCTCCTCCCGCTGCTCCTCATGCTGCTCCGCCCCTGAATGCATCTCCCCCCGCCATTCATCCACATACCAACCGCTTCTACCATGACGAAGATCCCGCACGTGTCTTGCCGCCGATCGCGCGCCATTTATCGCCCACCGAGGAATCCGCGAGTTCGCCTTCCTCCTTCCCGGCCGAAGATGAGTCGCAAGCATCCAAGAAGCGGAAACGGTCGCCGAGCTTGTCCTTGCCGCCACCCGCCGCATTACTGGATTTCCGCGGGCCCTACGAGGAGACAATGCAACAGCAACAGCAACAGCAACAGCAGCCGAGGTCGATGGCTTCGTCGTCGTCACCCGCTGTACCCAGCCCGGCCGCCACAGGCACAATGCAGGCCACACGAATCCCTACGCAACATACTGCGATCGGACGTCGCAAAAAGCGAGACACGAAGCCGCCTAATGTGAATGACATCCGTACTTTCGTCCAGGTCGAAAAAGACGAGCACGGCAATTACCGCTTACCTGTCGAGATTGACTCGTGGACCGTGCTTAATCTCGGCTATGTGGTTTACGACCGCCCAGCTTTTCATAATCAACGGTACATTTACCCTGTTGGCTATAAAGTGAAAAAGTAAGGAAAAAAGAGAAAGAGAAAGAGAAAGAGAAAGAGAAAAAGGAAGAGAAAGGAAGAAAGCAAAAAGTGGCCTGATCGTTAAATATAATGCTAGGTGGTACAGAAGTATGGTTGATCCGCGCAGTGACACACAATATACATGTGAGATTCTAGACGGTGGCCAGGAACCTGTCGTAAGTACTTGCTATATAAGCTTTCGTGTGTGTGTGTGTGCGTGTGTGTGTATGTGTTCTATATATATATCTCACCGAACACGCAATTTTTTTTTTAGTTCCGGCTCGAAGCGGATGATAATCCCGGCGAAGTCTACATGGGCCCCACGCCCACCACGGTATGGACAATCGCAGTACGACGTGCGTTCGCGATCCGCAACATGGATTATGGCCATAACCCAGTGGGCCCGGATTTTTTTGGTCTGCGTAAAAACACCATAGCGAAAATGATCCAAGATTTGCCCAACGCAGACCGTTGTAAAAATTACATTTGGCAGACATTCAAGATTGGCACCACTGGCAGGACCGCACGTGGCAAGATCTTTCGTCCTGAAGATGTCGCCGAGGGCAGCAGCAGCAGCAGCAGCACGCGACGCCCATCATGATATATACACTCTACACACTCATTTGTCTCAGAGACAATACGCATACACGCTTGCTCTCCACTCCTTGAATGACACTTTCTTTTCTTTTTCCTTTATTTTTCCTTTATTTTTCCTATATAGTTATTATCTATGCCCGCCTATATACAGCATCCTAATTCCAGAATACAAGACATGCGACGAGCTCACTACATACATAGACTTTCTTTTGTCTGTTCATATCAAGTCATGCTATGCCATGGGGTTTACTTATATGCAATCATCATGTGCGCTGAGATGGAAAAAGGTTTCATGCACCCGCGCACACACCTTTAATTTCCCCACGTCTCTTCCCTTTATTTTTTTCTTTTTTTAAATCTGTCACAATACCAATGGAGAAAAAACAAGCGCAAGCACCACCACCTTCATTCAACGTAAAGCAGCCGCCAGTAGATTACAGCGGTCCGCCACCCATACATGCACAGCCGCCACCTGCACCACCGCCCTCGTCCTCAGAGTACCCAGGTGTCGCGGGTGCAACACCGCGTGAGCAGCAGGGCGTGGAAGGCTACGACGCATACGGACAACCTATCCGACCCCCTTTTATGAATGCACGATACGATGCTGAGCGCTCACTTGGACCGAGCTGTTCTGCTTCAGGCGGCGGCTATCACGAATTGCGCATGCATTATACCAACACGTCACTTCTCTTTGCTATTCTGATTTTCCCCTACTTGTGCGGATGGCGCGGTAGGCGCAAGGTAATGTTTATAATAAAAAGAAGAGAATACAGGATGAATTGATAAAAAAATGTACATACAAAAGAAAGTATAAAGATATACTGACATGCACTTTTCATCATCCCATATATATATGTATATACTTTACAGTGTGAATGCAAGCGCTGTGGTCAGTCTTTCCCTAATATCGTATTACCCGAACCCTGAATGACTAAACCTGGGACGCAATAAAGCCATCACGTTGTTTTTCTTGCGCACGGACCCGTTGCATGGTAAGGCGATAGAGCCAGAATGCGACACCGCAGAGGAGGACCAGCCCACCGCCCATCGTGCAGAGCGTGATGCGATGTGCGGACGGCGGCAGGGTCGGGTCGGCGAGGTTGGCGAGTTGGGATCCCATCCAGACTTCGAGTGTGACTTTGAACGAAGCGAAAAAGGCGGTCAAATAAAAGGTCGATGGCTTCAGGCTGGGTAACATGGAAAGGAGCATATTGGTCATCTGCCATGGTATAGGGCACAATCGGATCAACAGTAACATCTATCATCAGCCAAAAAGAAACAATAAGACATGGAAGGATGAACTATGCTGAACATGTAACATACACGGAACCCGCCGTCTTCGACCGCCTCTTGGATTGCACGATATTTCTCCTGTTTGGAAGGGGACGACATTTGCAGCAACCGGTTGCCAAGGTTGTAATGCCGAATCAAACTGATTATCACATAAACACATCGTTTTCGTGAGTTGTCCCTTGTACAACGTGTTGTCACTTTTGCTTACTTGAAGGCAAGCACGGCGCCCACAAAAGATCCGGTAATTGCCGGTACGACGCCTGCCATTCCATAAACAAAACCGGCGAGTGTGACGAAGAACGTAAACCCGAGCATGGGCGGGATGGATGCGGCAACAATTATAGCAAACATGATGAATGAGCCGTACGGATATTCCCGCATGCGAATGGCAGCATCTTGAATCACTACAAAAAAAGGTGGAGTGGTGTCAAATGGTATTGTCGGCCCAAAGAAAGAAGAAGGAACCTACGGTTGGCGATGCGTGCACGGTGCAGGGCAAAGAGGCCTGCGATACCTAGACAGGCTACCAGACCGCACACGACGTATATCCGTGTCCGGACCTTCATAATTTGTGCCGTACCAGAAGGAGGGAAATGTAAATGAAGGACAGAATATTGACCGAGCGGCGACTTGCAATTGTCTCAAATTCTTTGCTCTCGTCTCACGCTAATTTCACTTCTCCATATCTAATTATTTTATTCCTGCTATTCCAAAGCAGTCATTAGACCTGCACTTACAGTACATACGCAACCACGATTCCAACAAGTGGTTTACTGAGCTGCAGCCATGATAATGTATTATAATGTATGTAGCTATGTATTTATTTCTGCCAGGTTTATGTGTCCACTTATATATTATAATCTTCGTGTATGTGTATTACGACAGGTAAGGTCTGTCAGGACTAGGGCATAACACTTTGAGAGTCTCCAAATCGTAAGGTAAACGCTTCTCTTGCTCGTTTGAAAACATATTCTACAAAGCAAAGAAAGTATAAGAACCCTTATTCAGAGGTATTTCTTAAGACAACCTACGTTCCAGAGGACCAAAGCCATGATTTGATTGGCACATCGATTGGGATGAAAGCTATTCAAGACCCCCCAAAAAAAAGAAGGTTGTCAATATAACCCCAAGCTATACAACTTTCGATGGACCTACCAGTCAAATCCGCTCAAGTAGCTCTGTTTGTATTTAGCCACAGGAAAGCGAGCAAATCCGGGCTGATAGGACACTGCAAACTGAGGATCTGCGATCGACTTGTATTCCTCGGCAAGAAGCTCTAGTCTGCGGTTGTACTCATTCACCATCGCATCCGCCTCTATAAAATTATGAGTTCCTGTCATACAAGCACGATACCCATTGGACCTACGTCTGCGTTCTGTCTCATCGGCCTGAATGCAAGAGCATACTTTGAGATGCGTAGGGTTATGGACCACACGGCAATAGGGGTCTTCCTGCGCTGCCTCATACACGCTCGAAACCTGTCGAAAAAATGTGTTAACATCGCTTAAGACGTCCGGTAATACATCTTTTACATTGAAGAGTGCGACCAAGTTGACAAAAGATTTGGGCACATCGCTCCGCAGGCGTGCGAGAACACGCCGCATATGATGCTCAAATTCATCGGCCTGCGCCAGCACGGGCAGCTTAGTGAAGGGTGGTTCGCACAAGACACAGATATTGTTGGCGCCAATAAAAATTGTAATCAGTTTCCAATCGTCTTTAAGAGAGTTGTAACGCTCTGTCTCAAGCATATCCAACAGCCGATCGATTTCTTCATGCAGATCCTGGATCTTGGCGCCGCTTACCTACATAAGCATGTAAGAAAAAAACAAAGAAACAATGATGGTCGTCTCGAGGAAATGTATGTTGCCAAGGGACGTACCGCACTGTTGAGTTGCTTTCCCCGTGACATGGGTAATGTGACGCCGGTAGGTCCGCCGTCGGCTTTCGTGTACAAGGATAAGAAGTTTGGAATGGTATATTCGTCCGGGTCAGTGCCTGCTGAGAAGACTTTGCCACGGTACTCCCAGACAGTGGCAAAAGGCGGTCGGCCTACATCCAAACACGGCTTCATTAAGAGCCCTTTTCCCTTTTCTTCTTCGTGATAATATGCCGCATGTACCTGTCAGCATGCCAAAACCAGCTGTGATGCTGTCACCTAAAGCAATGACAGACTTGATATCCTGTAATATGGCGCATCAGAGGGTTCCACCGTTTCCTTTGAAGTACAAGAAGGTCTTCCCAACAATTTTGCTATAAAACGCAAACACGAGAAGTTTTTTTTCACAACCTACCTCAGGTCGAAGGTGTTGTGCGTCGCGAACGTCCGTGGCAATCCGGTCGTCCCAGTAAAACGGTTTGCAGTCAAAAGTGGGTATCGGTAATGGGCATTCATCGCTTTGGTTGTATCGGCCAAACGTGTTGTAGATTTGCTCCAGCAGACGAAGCCATTCTCGACTGAAAGGCGGCGGTGAAAATATTCCAGTTGTCGCAGGATCAACGCCGAACGCTGTTTGCTGCTGCCGTTGCTGCTGGAAGTGGTACTGACGATGCGGGTGTTCTGCAGCGCAGAAGGATGCGAAGCAGAGGAGATAAATGACGCAGTACAGGGCGAGGGTTGTCATCGAAGCATGGAAAGAGGTGAAAAATGAAAAAAGGCGGAAAGAGGAGGAAGAGGGTTGGTTTCATGCAGTCGGGGGACGGGGTGGGGGACATGGCGCAAATTTTTGGGACATCATTGGCGGGTCATGCGGTCTCCTGCATGCATGTCATCCCCATGTGCTTCCCTTGTCCGTGCCACACGCGACATGATCCTGACACTTCTTTTGGCTTACTGTTTTTCCTCATGCTCCGGAACAGATAGACACGATGGATTTTTAGATGTACGGCTTCATATGTCAGGAATGCCTATTTTCGATATCAATTCTGGCATGGCAGCCAGCAGGAGATCTTTTTTTCAACCCTAGCATTAAAGTACTACAAAGCGTTATTGATGTGTTTTCGGTTATACACAGAGTATACACAGAGTATAGACTACGAGAGCTGGATCTTTCTGTAGAATTAAGCTCGTCACAAAGCGGTAGCGATAGAGAATGAAGCTACTACGGCGAATTTCTTGTTCTGCTCTGCGCAGGGCCAGAACCCACGATACGAGTACTGTGGGGGATTAAAACTTACTTTAGCTTTCTGTCCCCCATTTCAAAAGTGATGTATCAATGACTTGACGTGAAGTTTTGCTGATGTGGAGAGCAGAAGGTTGGTGAGGGAAAGAGGAAGCTTGGAGCACTCCTTCAGAGATTCAGAGAGCTAGAAGAAACAAAAATGAAGGGGGTGCTATTTTAGTTCATTGCTCATGACAGATAAAAATGCCGGCTACTGCTAGGAGACAGCGCACCATGCTATTGCTGATTAACGACGGCTACACAGCATGCTTTGTGATCTGGCTGTACCCAAATGCTCGTTTTGCCATTTTCATCCTCCTTCTCAAAAATAAACATATATATCCAAATCAGAAGCCATATACAAAGCAAACCTGTGAACTTTTTAGTTTGTTACTCTTTGGCCATGGCGGCATTGCAAAGCGGATAGCAGACGCGAGATTGGCTGCCACGTGCGGAGAGAGGGACGCCATAGACGCCACCCATTTGCTAGGCTGGAAAGACTATTCCTGAAAAGTTTAACCCCACAATAAAAATTCAACAGAGGCTGCCCCTGATTATATTAGCACCACATGGCTCCCGCAAATCGCAATCATTGACAGCGAGAAGTCCTTATTCTTATTTCTTTCCTCCTTCCTTTAACATGAATAAACAGAAAAAGAGATGAATGAATCTGAGTTAAAAAGTATGCGCAGTCCCCGGGACCCGGAAAAGGAAGAAGGAAGAAAGAAGCAAGAAAAAAAAAAAAGATCGAATCATGTGCGGCCGGCATCTTGGTTACACGGCTTGTAGAAAGCAAAAAAAAAAGAAAAAAAAAGAGTGTGTGTGTGTGCGTTCACGAATAGGACTCATTCACTATCTCTTCCTTCTCTTTCTTTGTATAACTATTACTACTATTATTATTTGTATCCAATGAGTCGTGGTTGGCTCCTATTCTTATTGTCCCTGTCCTGCTCATTGTTATGCAAGGCACAGACCGATGGCTTTGACACCTCCGTCAACCATTACAATGTCTCCACTCGCGTCATGAATGGTAAGCATTCTTCCAGTCAATCACATGCACATACACATGTTAACTAATTCATTGTTATGTCGAACTCTAGACGCCAGTAACGGGTTTTCAGTCGAATACAAGAATTGGTACAAAGTGGTGACAAACCATATTTTGAACGAAACCTATGCGCTGGTGTGCTGTGGGCAGCCTACTACCAACTTGACCGGGTATCATGCAGTCATCAATACGCCTGTTACAAACATTGGCATCACCAGCATCCGCGACGCTTTACCTTACATTGAGGTATATATAACTTGCCCCGATTCAACACGAACATTAATTATTTATTTATTTATTTCTGTTAGCTGCTTGGTCTGCGTGATGCGGTTAAATCAGTGGAAGGCTACCAGAATGTTACTTCGCCCTGTTATTCAAATGTGACCGATTCCCCTGGAGCAGACACGCCGCAGGTCATTTTCACGGCGCAGACCAACACCAACTTGCAAAGTGGCCCGGCCTATGTCGGTTTCTCACCCAACTCTGATCAGCTGACACCTCTGCAGGTACGCACAAATGGAATTCCTTGCCATATACGACACAGCTCTGTGGATGTGCTGAACGTATTTTTCCACACTCTTTAGCAAGCATCATGGCTCGTCTTCATTGCCCTTTTCTTTGATGCTGAGGCCGAGGCGACCACCATCTTCTCCAACCTCGAGAATGTCTACAATTGCCACAAGAGCAATATGGCAGAGGTGACTGACAAAAAGGATGTGGCATGGACATTTTATGACCCTGCGACGCGGGAATGGGCCTTGAAACGTGATGCTTACTACAACACGCTGGTGACGGATGCAGGTAAGCCTAAAGTGTTGTTTAATGTCGTGTGTCGTGCTTTGCTAATCGTTTCTTTCTTGTATGTGTGTATGTGTGTGACTTATCAGGCGCCACGCTGGTGCAGCCAAACGATGCTCAGTCAGCTGAGTTCACTTCACTCGCCGTCTTCCACACCGCCATCGGTCGCGCCCAATACGTGATCGATACCTCGGATCTGGCCAGCCTCAATCAAACCTACGATGGCTGGCTCAACGTGGGCGGCTTCACAACCTCCTCTGACGTCTACAATGAAGCGTTCATTAGTGATAAGAACGTGTACCGCACGGACGGTCTCGTGAACACGAATGGCTATTCAGGCAAGTGGGACAACCCGCCTTTATTTGGCTAAAAAAAATGCACAGTTTATGCTTACATGGTTTACTTACAGACTGGCCCCAGCGTTCTCCCGCGCGCCCGGATTTGGCTTTACAAGGTAAGCTGGCGTGATACATGGTCTTAGTGGAGATCGCAGACGTGGTTTTTATGGAAGGGTGGAAGAAAGAAAAGGAAAAAAGAGGGCTATACCATATTGAGAGACATATGGAATGAAGACAAAAAGAAGGAGAAAGAACAAGCGAGAGAAAGGAAGGCAGGAATGGAGATAACGATAGAAAAGTGGAAAGAGCAAAAAGAAAACTAGAATATGAACATGAGCATTGGAACTAACCGAGAGAAAATCCGGCAAATTTTTCTAGATGTCATCCACATGATAGAACCGACATATCAGGCCAACTACAGTTTCACTTGGATGCGCAACTTTGCAAAGTCTGATAACGCGCGCCAGATAGCGGATACGTCTTATCTTTGTGACGCACACGACATTTTCAGCGCCACGCTGTGTGAGCCGCATCCCTTTGGCTCCAACCAGACAAGCACATCTTCTGACACGAGCACGCATTTATCAAAAGGTGGCAAGGCAGGCATCTCCATCGGTGTCATTGTGTTTGTCCTCGTGGTTGCCGTGATCGCCTACGCTCTGTACCGCCAGTGCCGCCAGAACCAGGGAGACCGCCCCTTCTACCGTATGAAAGACATGAAGTAATTTATTCCTTATACGCGAAAGACACACACGCGCCCGTACCGCCGCAACGTACAAACACATACATTTTTTTCTGTAATTTATATTTCACCACCCCCCAGCATTATAATTTTTCTTATTGCATCATTTTATCTTTTTTTCCTTGTTACCGATTCGGCTTCTTGTTATCTTGACACTTTCCGCTCTAGGCAAGCAATGCTCCCGAACCAATCTGTTGCGAGGGTTATCTGGTTTATCATCTAGGGCGGTGTTTCTCTTTATATGGGTCATTTAAGCTTTGGCGGATTTGTGTGCCGCTGCTCATTCAGTCCAATCTTGTTCTCCCGGGGAGCGCTTCCACCAGAGTCAATGTGGACCGTGTGAAACTTGGGCTCAGTTTGTTTGGGCCTCGGGGTGACGTACATATACGGATGTAAAGCATTCATCAGAACTCTATTTTGGATAAATGCGGGGGAAGCGCACAAGTTGATCGAATGCGCCATATAATTTTTTCCCAGTCCTCCTTTGATCTCTTTTTTTTATTTGGGGATGCACGCAATATAGTGCGGGGGAAAAATGGGCGCGGACGTAACCAGCGCCAGGCCAAGTATTACCTATGTTGCACCCGGCAATGTGTGTAATATCAGCGAATGGGAGGGCGAGCTGGGTTCATTACTAAAAATGGGAAAACTGGACCATGAGGGCCTTCTACTTCGTCAGGGAAGTATGTGGTTAAAGAAGTGTAAAAAGCCTTTGGGAAGCTCTATCAACCTTGAGTAAGCTTGTAAACACCGTTTTTTATGCTATATTTTCTCGCAAGACTCGCTACAGACCTCTAAATAAGTTCTTATCGGCGGAAAATGAGTAGACCTCGGTCTTTTTTGGAGATGCGATGCCCTGCTAACCTCAGACCAGTAAACCATACAACAAGGAAAGGCGTAGAAACACATGACAAAACTCATTTGTTTGAGATCGGTTCTGTATATAAAGAGGCTCGGGGTAGCCAGCTGGCGGTTTTTCTTTACTTCTTGCTCCACTTTGTACAAATTATCATCATGAACACAACCACAGACTATGCCAACTCAAACCCACCGGTACTTCTCAAGGCAAGCGAGCCTGTGGCTCTTGCCCCAGCCACTGGCAACTCTTCGTCTCGCTCTGCTGCTTTGGCTGAAGACCCAAGTATCATTGCCCAGCCCATTCTCCTTACAGCTGCCAGCGGCGTCTTTCCTCCCCGTCGACCTACTACCTCCACCTGTTCTTCCCCTCCCCTTGAACCCGCCCCTGAAGGCCAGTCGCCTGGCTCTTCTTCTTCAAGTGATTCTTGTGGCTCGCCCACTTCTCTATACCTCCATATACCGTGCGAGGACACCAACGAAAAGGCGTCCTGGTTTAACGGCCCACTGTCTCCTCCCCCAAGCAGTGGTGGCAGCTTACTGCTAGGCCACCGCGATAGTAGGGCCTTTATGAACAGTACGTACTTGAAGCCTTTTTGTTACCCAAGTAGCCAGCGCTAACTCGGTTTCCTTACAGCTGATGAGCACTATCAAGCTTCTCCTTCGCAAACACGGCTCGAGCAGGCTCCTGCTAGTGTGGCGGGTAAGTCCTTTATTTCGTAAAGTAACATAACAGAAAAATTTTAACCTGTTGTTCTCCCGCAGACAGCGACGATATGTCGATTGCCAGCAGCCGTGCCAGCCGCAAACGGGCGAGCGATGCAGCACTAAGCGACGTAAGTTATAACACACTCGCAAAAGGAAAACAAGCGATTGACTAAGTCAAACTTTTATTACCATTAGAATGACGATGATGAGGACCCTAAAGTGAAGCGCAAGGCGCAAAACCGGGCCGCTCAACGCGCTTTTCGCGAACGCAAAGAGCGCTATGTCAAAGAACTTGAGAACAAAATACGTCAAGTCCAAGAAAACCACCAATTTGCCACAGCTCAGCTGATGCAAGAAAATCTGCACTTGCGATCGATCGTCTACCGTCTCGAGGCTGAAAACTTCGCCCTCAAGGGTATTCATGTTCAATTTCCTATCCATCCTCTGCATTCTTCTTCAACATCTTCAAGTCCACCGCCTCCTCCTCCTGCATCCTCGTTTCTCTCTTCTATGCCACAGCCTCCACCAGTAACGCCTACGCCTGCACCTTCATCTCCTATGCATAAGTACACATTTTCCATAAGCACACCTGCAACTCTGCATGAGCGACAGCAGCGCAAGCGCCAGCGTAGCCACCCTAACTCCAATCAAGAACAAAGCCAGCATCACGATCAAGATAATCTACAGCATCAAACGCAACAACAGCAACAAAAAATCCAGCAGCAGCAAGCACAAGAGCAAGCGCGACAGCATCATTCTAGTGAACAAGAAAAGCACCAGGAGCAGCAATTCTCGCAGCGCCTGACCCAGCTCGTCTCGGACCATCTCTTGGAGCAACTTTTGAACGAGCCCTTGTTTGATAAGAGCGGCAACTTGCTTACTGAGCCCGCTATGCAGCAAGATGAGCAGTGGTTAACGTGCCCCGAGATCTTTAAGCGTCTCAAGCAGCACGCGCGCTGCTCGAACCTGACCCTGGACCAGCTGTGCGATCTCGTCAAATCCGAGTGCTATTCGACCGAGGAGCATGGCCCGGTTCTGTCTGCATCAAGTTTGAATTCCATCCTTTACAAGCTGGAGGCACAATAAAAAAAATTTTGCACTCAATCTTTTAGTGTGGGGGAGTCAATTTTGCGTTCTGGAAAGGATAGGCAGTGCGGATAGACTGCCTTAAACAGACTAGTGTGTGAACCCAACCGAGTAACTTCTAGTCAGGATAGTAGAGACATCTCAACATTTTATTGGCGGTGAAGTTTCCCCGCTGAGTCCGACTTGTGCTACTTGACCAACCATAGAAACTCAGTTCAGAGAGGATGGAAATCTAAAATCAGAAACCAAGGAAGCCTTTGGCGTGGATGGAGACCCCACACAGTGTCTGATTCAGAAACGCAATAACCTCTCACCTGACGGACTGACATAATATTTCTGAAGGACCCTTTCCTCAACCCTGATTTCCATGACCGATTGGAAAAGAACTTTCCTGGCATGCATGGTTCGGTTTCACCTCATTTGCTTTCTATATAATGGCATAGAAAATACGTACCTCTTATCCGTGTTTCTCCCTTTTTCTAAAACAAACTACTGCAACTAATATTATGGCTTTGGGTGACCTGATCTATGGCAAGACGGGCAAACCCATCATTCAAATTGTTCTCCTTGGCTTTGTCTGCCTTTGCTGTCCTGGCATGTTCAATGCCCTTAACGGCCTGGGCGCTGGCGGCATGATGGCCTCGGATATCTCCCTGACCAACACAGCTAATAGTGTCTTGTACGCATGTTTTGCCATCGTCGGCTTCTTTGCTGGTTCAATCACCAATACCCTGGGTGTCCGTGGCTCTCTTACCGTAAGTCTAAATTAACGCTATGTCTACACTGGTGATACTGATTCATTTTTCTTTCATATATACAGATTGGCACATTTGGTTATGCTGTCTATGCTTCGTCCCTGTGGGTATACGATGCTAAAAAGATCTCTGGCTATGTCATTGCTGGAGGCGCTATTCTTGGTTGCTGCGCAGGCATCCTCTGGTCGGCCCAAGGCGCAATCATGATGGCTTACCCCGAAGAGAAAAACAAGGGCAAGTACGTCGCTATCTTCTGGGCCCTGTTCAACATTGGTGGTATCCTGGGCTCCATCATTACGCTTGGTCTTAACTTGGAAGGCTCGAGCGAAGCTGCCTCTGGTGGCGTGTCTTCGTCGACCTATACCGCGTTCGTCGTCATCATGATTGTCGGTATTTTCTCAACTCTCCTCTTGGCCCCTCCTACCCGGGTAGTGCGTGATGACGGCACGTTGGTCGCCGTCGCCAAGTCTGCCCACTGGACTCATGAACTCAAAGGCGTCCTGCGTGTGTGGCAAGACAAGCGTATCCTGGCATTGGTAAGCGTAATATGAAAGAAAGTAGAGTTGACTCTCATATATTTCCAACTTTTCCATCTCCATAGTGTCCTGCATTCTTGGCATCCAATTGGTTCTACGCATACCAGTTCCATATCAACGCTCTCTGCTTCGACGCGCCTACTCGTGCCCTGAACGGTACCATGTACTGGTCCATGCAGATTCTCGGTTCGCTCCTGTTTGGTCTTCTTCTGGATAACCAGAGGATGTCCCGCCGTATGCGTGCCGCAGTCGGTTGTGCCATTTTATTCGTCATCTTCATGGCGGTGTGGGCTGGCGGTTTTGTGTTCCAGCTTGGCTTTGAAAACGACTTTGACAGCCCGATGCACTGGACCAGCCCTGGTTTCGGCGGACCGTTTGTGCTCTATCTCTTCTATGGCTTCAGCGATGCCATCTATCAGACTTTCATGTATTGGCTCATGGGCGCCATGTCCAACGACCCTTCGCTGCTTTCCCGTTACGCCGGTTTTTATAAGGCCATGCAGTCTGCCGGTGCGGCTATCTCGTTTGGTATCGATGCGGCAGGCGTGCGTTTGCGCTGGGCCTGCCTTATCTGCTGGCTTCTCGTGTTTATTTCCTTCCCCGGCATGATCTATGTTTGCAAAGTTATTCCCCAGACCAACATGCTTCCTAACGAAGAAAACGGCGTCGATGCTGAATCGGACTACAAGAGCGATTTCAGGAGCGACAAAGAAGACATGCAGGAGGTCGAACACGTTTCCCGCTAATAGATAGCACCTGATATAATCATATGACTCGTATTCCATATCAATGATCTGGATCATGTAAATATATTTGTTTTGAAGATTACTTAATGGACCCTTTTCTTTTACGTTTTTCCTTTTTTTCCCGTTTTTCCTTTCTTTCTGTCGGTATAGGTACACTGTCCAAGGAACATGTAAAGAAATGTGACCCTGAAAAAATCCCCATGGGTTTGAGTAGACGGGGACCAATTATGTCATTTGTGCAGGGTTCTGAGCTGCATGGATTTCCTGGAACATTTTCAGCTTCAAGGGCCGCACCATTGCCGTCGCAGTGATTTGACCTATTGAAGCAAAAGCTAAAGACACCTGGGCTCAAAGATTGCCTTTAAGTGACCTTGGTAGTGACAAGCCCTGAAAGACCCTGAAGACCTTGAAACCACTTACTGTACTTCAGAAAGTAATTTCTTGTGGAAGTAGTCTGCTGAAATGATATCTTCCCTTCTCCCGGCTTATGATGTTTCAACTTATAGAAACGTCAGACGCGAAGTACCTTAGGACTGTCTTTTTAAATATTTGAGCATCGAACAAAAGAAAGAACAAGCTGCGGGTAATACGTTCCCTAACCACCATGCGTACGAGAAACCTCGAGCGAGTCTTGAGGTGCTCGTTTTACCGGAAGGCGGATACTTCTAAAGTGAGCGGAACCAGTATCCTGATAGGCGGAGGGACGCCTGAACGACCTAAGATCTTTAGATGTATCAGAGCACATAGATGTCGCCAGGGGCTTTTCTTCACTTCCTTTCTGACTAAAATATTGCTCAACAGCAGCTTCCAAAATATATTAAAAAATGTGACTGTACTCATGCCAACTACTGATGAAGCATACGACGTGGTAACCTGGTGCTTGTTTTATATTTGGCTTGCTTCCCGCACAAAATTTTTTGTTAAAGTCACTTAGGGCAAACGAGCCATAGAAAAATGCCTATCGATATTCCTGAAATCACGAAAACCTAACGTTACCCGTCTCGACAGGACGCATTTGTGTGCGTGTGCGCGCGGAGGCACGTCTGGGCTTCATTCCCATAGGTGGCAACAACAAAATTTTCGACGCCCCGCGGGGTACAAAGAAGTCGGACTTACTTCCTGACAAATAACTCACACCAAGTAGCCAACCCGAGCAGCGGATGATGCTGGCCGGTCTCATATTTGGTCTAGCTTTCGGGTTGTTCTTGAGGTTAGGCATAGAGATCGAATGTCCAATAGGTTAATGAAAAGGGAACAATGGTGAGAGCCATCCCAATGATCATGACGCGATTGAAGCGCCACCCCAATCAGTATGGGGAGCCGGTGGCGTGGGGTAGGTTCTCTGGATGTCTGTGTGTTTCTTCGTGCCCTTATATTTTTATCTTCCTTTCCTCTTCAGGTGTCGGCCGATGGAAAGCATAGCCGTCTATCCGTATCACGAATTTTTCCGACATCTTATTCGCTGATACTTCTCTTACCCGTGGGAAACGTAAGTAACCAGTATATATGTGCTGCGTTCATCTACACGACATACCAGATTAGCTAGTAGAATATTTCGATGCGTTCTTACTTACTTCCAATTGGTACGTATTTTATCATTATACCATATACCATATGCACTCTCCATGCTTTCAATATATAGATCAATATACACGGTACATAAGCTCGGCCTGTTTTGGGCTTATTCTATTTTCACATGCGTGGTCAAAGAACGAGAAGAAAATTCTTTATGGCATCTTACTTCTGTTAATGGCAAAAGAGGAGTATCCGGTCAATCTCCGACTCTCTTTGTAGGGGGACACCGTGGTGTCATTTTAGCAATGGGTATCCTTCCATCGTGGAAGCCATTAGGCCGGAGTACATGGCCCTTCGTAGCTTCGAAAAAGCGAACTCCATATTGGGCAGGAGCTGATGGACAAGGCCGGCAAAACCTATGCATATATAGGGCATTACGTCCCCTAAATAAAAAGATGAAAAGATATGCTTCTTACCTAAAGATCCTGCTATAATGAGGTGCATGAAAGAGTAATGTTTGCTGCACAGAGAGCACGAGGTCATAGCAACCAACGATTGGCGCTCAGTACGTAGAAATACTCACGGTACCTTTTTTCTAATTTGCAGGTAGTGTGGCACTGATGTTACTTAGAGGGATAAAAAAGAGGAAATTCGCCTTGATAATACTGAAGTGTCTGTCCGAAAATATTACATTACTGGCCATGTCAGCGGTGTGCTAGATGATCATTTCTCCGTTAGGCTTCTATTCTTTGGTGAATGTTTTATAGCTTATATACAAAAGCATCATTAATGTAAATGCGTAGAAGTCTAACATAACCAACACAGATGATGTCGTAAAGAAACGAGAAAGCGCAGCAGACAAGTATATCATGGTAGCATGAGCATCAGGCGAGCATATTTGACGACCGCCCATATCATCAGCCCTGTAGGTAGCAGGTATTGCTTCAATTGCCGCCCATCGTCTCGACAAGAATCCTCTCTATCTAGCAGGGGCCTACAAAGCACGCAAAATGCGGCGTTTCTAATAAACACTCTATACAAAAAATCGTGAGTCCTGTTTGCTGTCTAAAGAGTCGTCAGTGATCTTGCTCCTAGAACCTGTAATTATATACACGCTACATTCTGAATATCTCTTTTGTGTGCATGTTCAAGGTCATATGCCTTGCTATTGTAGATGGTCTTGGGCAAAGAGGAAGGAATTCTTCTGAGCGGGTGCCAAAGAACGGCATGACAGCGGAAGGGGTCTTCCACGGATGCAGCACGTAGATGAGTATGCATACAAGCAGACCATGGTGGAAGAAGAAGCCTTCGCCAGGGACAAAAAGCATTTATGACATGTGTCAATAATGAACGAGTGCTATCCTTCTAGGTAACCTCAAAGCTGGAGAACGGCGAATACTATGATCTTTTCCGTATGGCCTTGAAAAATTCGCGAAATTGGACGAGCAACTTGCTTTCCCTAGATATCCTCATGTGGTGACGAGAGTACTTCGGCTCTGCAGGTATGACACGCTCTGTGTGCGATATTGCCCATCCATTCCAGCCGGTTCCTCATATGTTCTCTCGCTTGACGCTGGCGGCACTTATATCCTTATTAAGACGTTATCAACCTTTGAGAACAAGGAAGAAAGACGTGATTGAATATGTTAATCCTGAACGACAGCGCTCTTTGCATGTATTCTGACACCGACCGCGGGCTCGCTCTTTCATACACATGGAAGTACAAGATATCTGCCTTATCTACCGATATGCGCCTTATCTACGACAGATACGCCTTTGTCCACTCTTGTAGTTTCTTATACATAAAAATGTTGAGTAACCATTATTATATCTAGAACTACTTCGAAATTGCCGTAGTATACTGTAGATCCAAGGATCTAGGACATTCAACCCAGTGTCCTGTTTTAGATAGGATCATCTGATCACATAAACAATTGTATTTTTAGTGCAAGTGAACATGTTGGCCATCCATTTACATGGAAGTGACTAAGAATACATAGCAGCAGTATGCACAAGAAAGATATCGACTCTATTGTCAAGGGGCGAAAACCGTATCCACCTTTCATGATACAGGTGCATCCTAAGAAGATTTGTAGCACTAGAGATCACATTACAAGGACACAAGATAAGGCTCCCGTAGATAGGTGACGCTGTTAACGAACACGACAACAGCGTTTGTAAGCCATGACTGGTCAGCGAGTAAATCCTGAGATGGACCCTGAGCTGTTGGTCAGGGAAGAAACAAGGGCGACGCGACCCTTCCTTTTTTCTTTTGTTACACTACTACATCGAAAGAGGATGGGATCGATGGGGGGCTACAGGGATCCCGTTGTACGCGGGAAGTTTGCTTATCACTATTAGCTAATGGACCCTTGAGGTGGCCTGCCGGTCTCACCCTGTTAAACTTGTATCGCGAATACGGATTCCTCTCGTTCTCACACACATGACCCTGGCCGCTTTTCCGATCCAAAAGGGAAAATGACCCTGACAAAAGAAGAACAGGACGAGCGCCCAATGTATGAGATGTGTCTGGCCGGGACCAAGCCAATGGCGGCCAAGATAACTCCTGGAAAGGCCTGGTATGGCTTCTCCCTTCTTTTGCAAATAAGAAACGCGCAACAAAAAAAAAGATGGAACACAACCAACCAGCCGATAGTGAAAAAGCGGGCTGTGTTCCTTTTTGTTTCTGGTCCTGTGTTGTGTCAGACAACCCTGTTTTTCCCCAAGCAGGGTCGATGACAATTCCTAAAAAGATAGAGATGGCGCATCCAGACTTTTGGTGAATTTGGAGCACGCTCCTTCAGCCGGCCTTTGTGTCACCTTACAAATAAAAAAAGGTTCGGATGTAGGATAACAGCGCGCCAATTAAACCAGTCAGCTTGCGCAGCGCATCCAGCCAAATGCCTATTATGATCCGACAGGTCGGTGGCGTTTTGCTTCCACTAGGTGGGTCGTGCTGCGTGCTGCTGTTACTTGGAACTCCGTTCCTTTTGATTCCCCACGGAGAGACACTTTGCAGCATGGATTGGATCCCGGGAACACTTCGTTAGCTGACTCTTAATTACACATTTTTTTATTTCTTGATTTGGGTTATCTCTTTTTCATTGCTAAGAGAGATTTGAACGGCATTGAGGGGAAAAAGAAGTGATGTGGGGGCCATGTGTTCGTCTACATTTACGCATTGCTAAGCGCGCGACACCCACGCGCATGTGTATATACTCTGTCGTTCCTCTTTTTTCGTCTCCTGTGTGTATCTGTGTACGAGGGAGGACCGGGTCACATTGAACGTGGGACACGCGAGATCACACGAGAAATGGGGTCAGTTCACTTTTTTTTTGTCTGTCTTTTTTTGCGTGTCCGCGCACCTCTTTGATCCAGAATGCGCCCGCCTCCCGTTTGAATCATCGACCGTGCAAAAAGACGTGGCAGTGGTATCTCGGCGTGAATTCGTGGCATGATGGGCTGTTCTAGATACGCGCAGGGTCGCTTCTTCTTATCATGGGAGAAAAGGATGATTAAACAGACATTACATAAAGTGACCTTGTACGCCCGTGCTTGATAGCAATGTAGTACACTTGACCCTTGCCAGCGGTTTCAAGCGGCGGTTAGCAATCCTCGAAAGTGAGCCTGTCTATACTTTATTTTTTTACATTTTTTTTCTTGGATCCATATTTCCCACCAGCTTGCGCTTAGATAACCGACGCTATTGGTTTCAAGGGTTACTGTGTTTTCCCATTCCCACATGACAAGAGGTTGTGCCTCAAGGGTCCTAAAAAGGGTCCTCCGAGGAATCCAAACCCGATGGTAATAAAAGGATGGGATGCAAGAGAAAATTAAACTTTGCTTCCCTCTTTTTCCCCTTCTTCCTTACTTACCCACATCAGCTACTTTTTTTTTCCATAATCAGCCACGAAAGCCCTTTTTTTATTACTCTTCGTCTACCCTTTCTGATTTAAATAACTTCTGATGGGTACGCTCTACAACATCTATGCTTCGCCACTGGCGCAAGTCTGCTTGCTCGGTTTCGTGTGTCTCTGCTGCCCTGGCATGTTTAATGCCCTGAGCGGTATCGGTGCTGGTGGTCTCATGGCGTCCGATATTTCTTTGACCAATGCTGCCAACAGTGTCCTGTACGCTTGTTTTGCTGTTGTGGGTTTCTTTGCTGGTTCGGTGACAAACACCATTGGCGTCCGCGCTACGCTTTCGGTAAGATCCTTTAATTTCATTATACCAGAAGGAAGAAAAGAGGGAAAAAGAAAAATAATGTCTTATTTTCTCACACCCTAAACATGATTCTCATCCATCGTCACCCTTCTAGATCGGTTCATTGGGTTATGCTGTCTACTCTTCCTCTCTGTGGGTCTATGATACCAAGCAAGTGAGCGGCTACGTGATTGCGGCCGGCGCCATCTTGGGTTGCTGTGCTGGTCTGCTGTGGTCGGCTCAGGGCGCGATCATGATGTCCTATCCCGAGGAGAAGAACAAGGGCAAGTATGTTGCCGTGTTCTGGGGTCTGTTCAACATTGGCGGTATTCTCGGCTCGCTCATTACTCTCGGTCTGAATCTCGAGAACCGTAACGGCTCCGTCCAGACAGGCACCTACGTCGCTTTTGTCGTCATCATGGTCCTGGGTATCTTTATCACCTTTTCGCTCCTCAAGCCAACCAAGGTTGTCCGCAAAGATGGCACCTTTGTGTCGATGCAGCATTCCACCACCTGGCAAAAGGAGCTGCGCGGTGTACTGGATGTCTGGAAAGAGTGGCGCATGCTGGCTTTGGTAAGCATACTTTCGTGAATTTTTTTATTTGTGGTTTCACATGGACATTCACTCACACACAAACACCTTTTCATTGCCAAAATTAGGTGCCCGCTTTCCTTGCCTCCAATTGGTTCTACTCGTACCAGTTCCACATGAACGCCGTCTACTTTAACGCTGCCACTCGCGCCCTGAACGGCACCATGTACTGGACGATGCAGATTGTTGGCTCGCTCGTCATTGGTCTCTTGCTTGATTACCAGGGCATCTCCCGTCGTGCACGTGGTCTGATCGCGACCACCATTATCTTTTTCATGCTGATGGCTATCTGGGCCGGCGGTTTTGCGTTCCAGCTCGGTTTCGACGCCGACTTTGACCAGCCCAAGCATTGGACCGACTCTGGCTTTGCCGGTCCGTTCGTCCTCTACCTGTTCTATGGCTTCAGCGACGCTGTCTACCAGTCGTTCATGTACTGGCTCATGGGTGCCATGTCGAACGACCCCTCGCTCCTGGCCCGCTATGCCGGTTTTTACAAGGCCGTCCAGTCTGCCGGTGCAGCCTGCGCTTTTGGTATCGACACCGGTGCTGTCCGTCTGCGTTGGGCTTGTCTGATCAGCTGGCTGCTCCTTGTCGTCGCCTTCCCAGGTATCTTTGCCGTCGCGAACAAGATCCCAGAGACGAACCTCACTGAGGATGATTTTGTCCAAAAGGAGGGCTCCTATCTCGAGGGCCAGGCTGCGGCAAAGACGGAAGCCGAGACGCAGGAGAAGCAGTAACATGCTTATTTGTACTTTCTACCTAATTCTTACGTATACCTATGTATTCTCACTTTCACACACACCACCTTTTCTTTATATGCAGTATGTATTTTTAATGAAGAAGAAAACTAAACGCACTTCTTTCCCTTAAACGAGAACGTCACGTTTTATAATGGCTATGCGTGACACATAGTTCCCTTAGTAGAGTTCACCTGACGCTCCTGCCAACAGGATGACACTCCCTCTGGCAGGTACTTGTAGACATAACACTGAGTCCTTGCATGTGGCTGAGAGACTATGGATCGACTTCATGCATAATGCCAGAATCAGGGCATAATATTCATTTTCCTGCGCAAATAAATGAACAAACACAAATTGGGCGACTAAGTAGAAGTTAAAAGCTTACTTTCCTATTTATCATGCTTGGCCAGTTTGCCACACCACTGCGTGCAGCGCTCAAAGTCGCTAATACCCAAGCAGTATGGTGGCCAGCTAAAAAAGAACCAAAGACCCTGCTCCTCTTCATTCCCGGTAATCCCGGCCTTGTTGATTATTATACCGAGTTCTTGGAAGAAATCTACCAGTCGAGCGATCCTCATCTTGAAATCTACGGAGGTATGATTGGGAAAGCGAAAAAAGAAAAAGAAAAAGGTTCTCAATTCTTATTTTATAAAAGTATCCCATTTGGGCCATGCACCACCTCAGGACAAGCTGTACTCGCTCCAAGATCAAATTGACCATAAACTGGATTGCCTCGATGCGCTTCATGCGGAACACCACGAGTCGGTCATCCTCATGGGACACTCGATTGGCAGTTATATTGCGGCTGAAGTGCTGAAACACCGACCTCAGTATAATATCACGCGTCTGCTTGCCTTGTTTCCTACCCTGCGTGAGATTGCCCTGACGCCCAACGGTGTCTCTATCTCTGTAAGTCCCATATTAGAATTTAGTCAATGTTCTCTGTTTTGCTTGCGTTCTAATAATATATTAGCGCATGTTGAAATACATACCCGCGTGGGCATTGGCAGGTGCAGCCTCGGCGCTCAATTATACCATTACGGCGCCCTTGCGCCAGCGTTTAATCTGTCGCTTGACTGGACAAAGTCCCTTTGCTGCTGGAGTCACTGCAAACGCATTCCTGCAGGGGCAGACAATACGCAACGTGATCAACATGGCGCAGCATGAAATGGAGTCTGTGCGCGAGCTGGATTTTGACTTCTATCACGCGCATGTGGATAAGTTTGTTCTCTACTATTCTCGCAGCGATCAATGGACGCAGGACCACTATGAGTTCATGAAGAAGAAGTTCCCGCACCATGGTAAACCAAAAAAAAAAAAAAAAAAAAAAGACGACAAGTCGGCTGCGCAATACGTACTATGGATCACTCATGCACTATCGTATTGACTAGAACATGTCTATTTATGCGAGCAGGATTTGCCGCATGCTTTTATCCTTAATCCCGAGCATGCGAGCTACATGGCTCAAAAAGTGGCAGAATGGATCCGAAATGAACCCGAGCATGCGAGCAATATGGCCCAAAAAATGGCAGAATGGATCCGGAATGTCTAGTTCACGCGAGGCCTTGCTTGCCTTCTCAATAGATTCAACACGCACATAGAAGAGTAATAGAAAGGGATGCAAGCTTGCAAATGACTGGATTATGTCTTTACTTTGGGTTTTAGGGGGAATGGAAGGTTGCGCATGCGCGCGACTGAATGTGTCGTGTTTGAGTGTGAGTGTGGAAGATTCCGTGTGTGTGTGTGTGTGTGTGAGTGAGGGTACGCTTTCTGTGTGTGTGGAAGAGCGAGCGAGCGAGCGAAAGTGTTTTCCGGGTGATGTATTGTGTGTAAAAGAATTAGACTAAATACCGTAACGTTCGTGTATAGTGGCAGTAACTTCTGGCGCCATGGATGAGAGTCCTTGTTGCCATTGTTGCTCGCCAAACATATTCTTGTAACCGACCAAAATCTAAAAACACGATGGCAACCGATGAGCAAAATATAAATTTTCCCAACCCCATATCCAAATGTCAGCTTACGTTACGGAAGGATTCACCCAAAGCCTGAGGAGGCGCGTGGTATCGCGCAATAGCTGTGCACAATGCGATAAACTCCTTGACAGCGCCTTGCGGGTTCGCAGTGATCATGGCGCACAGACCGCTGAAGGCTGAGGCCTTTTCTTCATTGTCCCGAATCGGGGTCAATGTGGCGAGCCACGGCCCGATGAAGTTCTCGAGATGCTGGGCGACAATATCGGGGAAGATCAAACCCAGTCGACCGATAGTAATAGCGACGTTCTCTAGCAGTGTCCGCTGGACCTGGGGGTTCACCATGAGCGGGAATAAACGCTGCAGCATCGGCTCCACATAGGGCTGAATGTCTGAACCCCACTTGATGGCAATCTCACCCGCAGACCATGTCGCGTTATTGCACACCGAGACGTGCTCGGCCTGAGGGTCGATCTGGCTGAGGACGAGCGGCATAAAATCGGGCACGACCGGTCGAATGTGTTCAAAACAGGAGATGGCCAGGTCACCGAGCAGGGCATACGCGGACTGACGCACTTCCGCAACCTCATCCTTTTAACCAATAAATACGTCAATAAATTTTGCTCTAGTAAGGCTCATACATTTCTTTGGACTTACCCGAACGCAGTGGGACAGGAACTGGACGACAGGCGGGTTTGTGTTGGCCACAAGGGGCTCGGCATCGGTGTTGAGGGCTTGAACGATGCCTGACAGGAGATCCAATGCGACGATCATAAAGTCCTTGTCGGGCAGCTCGGCGGCCGGGTTAGCGGCCGCGACCTGGCACTCTTCGAGCGTCCGGCAGACGAGGTTGACGCAGCGGGCATAGACAGGCTCAGCAAACGGCTTGAAGCCCTTGCCCAAGGCAGCCGTGATGGACGAGAGACATTCGAGGAGAGGGAAAAGGTCTGTGTTGTCGTCTGCGACCTCCTGCCATTTCTTGATCAGCGGTGGAATGATGATATTGATGAATTCGGGGTTGTTGAGTGCATCGCCGACGACGTCGGCAAGAGTACCGACGGTATCGTAGAGGAGCAGGAGGTTTCTATGCTGATATTTCTCAAAGGCACTTGCGAGAGTGACAAGAATGGGTTGCAGGTAAGGCGCAAGCTCGACCGTGGCCTCTTCCTCGAGGAGGGAGAAGGACGAGCAGGCGGCCTCTTGTACGCGCTTGTTATTGTCCAGAATACGCTGCAGCAAGAGTTGCACGAGCGGCACAAACAGATGCTTCCGTGCTTCTTCACTGTTCTGTGAGGTCTGTACGATCCAGGACGCGTACCGTCCGAGGGTCCAGCACGTGATGGAGCGCACCAGAGGCTTGGGGTCGCTCAGGTTGCGCAAAAGATAAGGCACGAGCTCAGGCAGATGCGGTGCGATCTCTTGCATGCCACCTAATCAAAAGATTGGGTTTCAGCATCTCTCCAGCCTTTAACCTTTATATGTATCTCCAATTACCTTCGGCAGCAGCACCAAGTGCCAGAATACCGCACTCCCTGTGGAGCCAGTCGGGGCTTTCGAGCTCAACCTTGAGGAGGGGCATAAGAAGGTGAATCATCTCAGCCTCGAAGGACATGCAGAGGACATCGAGGGTAGCGGCCGAGCACTTGCGGAGGTTCCAGTCGCCATAGTCATCCTCAAGATCATCGTAATCATCATCCTCGTCATCCTCATCATCGTCCTCTTCGTCGGCGCTGCGGTTCTTGGGCTTGCCACCTTCGTCGAGATCGTTTTTGTCCGAGCGTTCGTTCTCGACAACGTTTGCTTTGTGGAAACGGGGCTTGATGGACTGATCGCTGTCTGCGACGTGGGCATCGTCCTCATCGCCGCCCAAGGTGAGAAGGTCCATTTCAGAGTAGACCATACCCTTGAGAAGGACAGGCACGATCTTGGGAAGGTATGGGCGGAGCTGCTCACGGAGGTCCTCCTGCTCGGCAAAGACGAGCCAGAACTCGCAGGCCTCGAGAGCAAGATCGGCGTCATCGGACTGGGTGCAGAAGAGCATGTAGTCAACGAGGCTCGGCATCTGGGGCAGCAAGACATTGGGGCACATCTCCAGCAAACTAACGAGGGCCTGGCACACGGCTTTGCGCACCTCGAGGCTGTCGTCGGTCGCGCGGCTGAAAAGACCGCTCAGAAACTCGTTCATGCGAGTCATGAGCGGGGCCGAGCGCAGGGTGATGAATTGGCTGGTGGAGGTGATGGCGTTCAGGCGAAGCTTCTCGTTAGGATGGCCGAAAAAGGAAATGAACTTGGGGATCATGAATTCGAGGGGACGGACGCCACCAAAGTCGCTGTCCAGACCACGGGAGCAGTCCTCGCAGATCTTTTGAAGGGTGGTGAAGGCGTTTTCGACCATGGCCGGGTTCGGGTCGTCCAGCTTCTCCATCAGTACCTGCAAAGCCTGGAGCCAATTGTGGACCTGGCCGCGATCCATAATGGAGGAGATGACGATGCCGATGGCCTTGCCCGTGTGGGGGTCACCTATATGTTGGAGACAGCATTCTTTCACGTACTCGAGCACCTGCGGTGGGATCGTGTTGTAGTAGGATCGGATGTTGTTCTTTAGGGTCAGGCCGGCCACAGACCGCACGTACTGGTCTTCTTGCGGCATCTGGGTCAGGATATACACCAAGTACGAGTTGTAGTCTGGTATCTTGTTGAAGTACTCAAGACGCTGCAATGTATTGATGGTTATTTCATTGTTCCCATATATATATACATATAAGCTCTATTGTCCTTCTGTTATATCTTTACCTCTTGGACAACGCTGCTGTCGGTAGGGTTGAGGGCCTCGCGCAAAAGTTGCAAAAGCTCCGAGAGCCCCTGCTCGGTTGGCTGCCAGGTGCTCATGATGCAAATGGGCTATAGGAGTAGACCACAAAAAAAAAAAAAAGCAAAGAGAAAAGAAAGCGGAAAAAGCAGAGAGATCATGAGTTTCTCGTGTCAATTCGTGGTCATCCTAGGATAGAGCATATGCTAGTAGCAAGTCGTACCGTTTGTTATAGAAGCAAGAAAAGAGAATCACAAAGGAAACGCCAGTAAGATTGGAGGTCAGTGAAGACAAGAAGGGTTTGAGGAGGGGTCGACAGACACTGACAAAGCTTATGAGTTGTATCTTCTCTCCCCTCGCAGGTCGAACAAAAAAAATGCGCGGCCGGAACGCCACCCTCTCCTCTGGCCAGTGACGTGTTACCAGAGTGACTGTCCTTCTTCCAACTCTGTACTATACCATACTATACTATACTATCTGTACTGTACTATTGTACCTACTGTTGTCACACAAAGAATGTTGTCCTTTATCTTTCATCTACTATCATTCTATTTAGACAACAGTGAATGCAAAATCCTCCTTTTTAATCACATGGGACGCAGTGTGTCGGTGTGCCATACGAATCCACAAAATTGAAGGATAAAAATGCTCAGCAAAAGAAAAAAAGGGACTATGCCTATCTTTGATGAAGCAGCTCCATTTACACAACACATGCTTAAAAGCCAATCTATCTGGAAACGGATGCTATGCAGACAACGATCGATTCAGGGCAGTTGGAATTGTGAATAAATAAATGAAAAAAGGGCACGAAGAAACGCGTGCTTTGATTTTTTGTGGAATAAATGTCTCGCGCATCTGCGCGCTTTGTCCAACTTTAATCACTTCTCATACAGCATATCACAGCATAACATAGCACGACATGTCCGAACACAGCCAAGAACCAACAACGGCACATACCAAAAAGCTTCTTTATGATACCAACGAACGCGTCCTTTGCTTTCACGGCCCCCTGATGTATGAGGCAAAGGTACATGCCTACAAACACGCAGTAGGATGCATGCTTCCTCATTAGCCGTATGCTTCTCATTAGATCCTCGAACGCCAATGGATGGAGAACGACCCCGAGTTTGACGGCCCTTACTACCTCGTACATTACAAGGGCTGGAAGCGAACGTAAAAAGAACAAGAAGAAACCTCGGGTTGTCCTTTTTTTCTTGGACTCACACTTGCACTTTTTCTTCTTCTTTTTCTCGAAAAGGTGGGATGAATGGGTGCCCGAGACACGCGTACTTCGGTGGACGGAATCCAACCTGCGGATGCAGCAAAAGCTCAAGGAAATGTATTCTGTAAGTAAGAGTGATAAGATTGGAGATAGGACAGACGCCCCGCACGAAGAGATTGCTTTCGCTCTGATCTCACCAAGGAAAATCACTGGTCTCAGAAACGATCGAGGGAAACCAGTACAGAAGAAGCCAAAGACAACGAATATCTTCTCAAGCCTGAAGTGCGCCTTGATATACCCGACTCTCTGAAAGGCCTGCTCATCGACGACTGGGAAAATGTCACAAAGAACCAGCAGCTCGTCAGTCTACCACGCACTCCTACTGCCGCTGAATTCCTCGACCAGTACCGCCGTTTTAAGCTCGAATCGAAGCGTTCTCAAGGGTAAATCATCAAAGTAAACAGAAAAGGTGGGTGAAAAAGACTTATTTTTGTGCTCTAAAGGACCGAGCAATTGCTCGACGAGGTCGTGCAAGGCATCCGTGATTATTTCAACAAGGCACTCGGTTCAATGCTCCTGTATCGGTTTGAGCGCCATCAATATGCGAGCTCCCGAAAGAAGTTTGCCAACAAGGATGCTGCCGACGTGTATGGCGCAGAGCATCTTTTGCGTCTTTTTGGTAAGTCCAGTCTTTTTGGCTTTTCGACTTTGTGGGCTGAACGATCTGTTCATTTACTCCTCTAGTACAAATGCCGTTGCTCATTGCACAGACCGATATGGACCAGGATGCTGTCTCGGTGCTGATCGAGTACATGAGCGATATCATGAAGTAAGTAAAGGCAAAAAGAAAAAAAAAGGAGATGGGTAACCAGTTCTTATGTTGAATGGATAGGTATATGCAAAAAATGCAACGTGATATATTTCTCAAGGAATACGAGAACGCAGGTCCCGAATATGTATCTCTCACGAATACCACCTAAGGCATTGAGAAGAAGCCTGAAATCAAAGAGGTTCGCTGTAAACTAATAAAAGAAAAAAGAAAAAAAGGAAGGAGAAAAAGGTATCTTAGGCGCGGGAGCGCTTCATTTGCGCAATGGGATCCAGATCACTGAAGAGCTCGGCGCCGATGGGTTTTTGATGTTGCTGCTGTTGTTGTTGCTGTTGAGCAAGACTGTCTGTTGTTGTCGATGTGGAAGCTGAGAATTCTAAGGGGTGTGCAATCGAACTGGTGAGCCACAAAGAAGAGCACCTTGTTAACTCTCGATGTTACCTGTCCATGAAAACTCGTCAGACCCTCGCCGGTCAGAAAACGGCTCGTCGTCAAAATCAGCGTCATAGCTAAACTGTGCAGGAGGCGGAGATGCTGCTGCCTTGGGCAGGTTACGCAGCGCTGCGTACGGGTCAGGCTCACTGGACTTGGGAGGAGACGGCTGGGCGGCCGGTATCGGTTTGCTAAAGAGGGTGTGGCTCGAACTGGGTTGGTTGGGTGTGGTGGGTGTAAGAATACCGCCGCTGTAGGTGGCGCGGCGCGAGGGCTCCAGACCCGCCAATTCAGCAAAGATGCTGTTTGTACTGTTTCTATTTGAGCTGGTATTATTGTGAGGGGAGGTGGGTACGGATGGAGGTGGCGCAGGCGTAGGAGTGGAAGGGGCACGTGCGGCGTGGTTTGATGTGGGTTGAGGCGCAGCCTGTTGCCAGGGTAAAGGGAAAAAGGAATGGCCTTTAGTGTCACGCCCCTTATGTTTTCACACAGCCGAGATCAATCATTTTTTCCCCGCTTTGATGGTCCCTCCCATCTCGACAGCACAATATGGTTTCTTTTGCATACCTCTTCGTCCAACGAGAGCAGATCCTTAAACTGGGCTTCAAGTGGTGGTGCCGACAAGGGCGGCCGCGGGGCGAATTTGGTAGGCGACGAGGCAGAAGTGGGTACGGGTGAGGAAGGTGGCGGCGTCTGAAAGGTGGTAGTCGTGGCAGCAGGTGATGCAGGTGGTTTGGGCAGCCATGCTGACTGGGACAGCTGAAGAGAGGCGGGGCGGGATGGGGTGGTGGTGGGCATACCCGGAACAGGCGGGTCTTTGGCACCAGGACGGCGGAGGCCCTCTTCATCAAACAGGGACTGGTACAATTTCCGGACCCGCTCCGTGTGCGAACGCAACTTGTCATGGTCGAGCCACTTTTGCTCATAGTACTTTTGGCGCATGAAGCCACGCACATCTGCATCACTGCTTGGCTCTTCTTCCATGGCTCGGTAAGTGTATGTGCTCAGCCAGTGCTGGCGTGCGACGCCGTTGCCACCCTGTTGCAGCGCAAGCACTTCCGCGTTCGAAAAGGTGCTGGCCGAGATCGATTTCACGCGGTGGCCGACTTCACGTCTATATTGGATAGTTATAGATTATGCATGCAAATGCATCCTTTGTATGAGCGAAAAAAAAAGTTTGGTTTGGTCTGATTTGGTATCTTGGACTTACACAAGACCTGAGCATCGACTGCAAATAAAGGTTTGAACTGTCACATTGACAAAAAAGGGACTCTATTATTCCATCGGATTAATTCATATGTCTGTTATAATGAGACGTCGTGCGTGTACCTTGGTGGGGCAATCGAAACACTTTTTGTTGTCGGGCAAACGTAAAAGATCACGCACTTTTCTATTTTCGTGAAAGCGGTTACAAACGGAACCTCAGGAGTTCAAAAGTTCGTTTCGTTTTTCTTGCTTACCTGAGATTGGTTTCCTCTTGTCTCTTGATCTGCTGCGGCGTCAATGTAAACATGGACATGGCGAGAGAAGGCTGTAAACAGGAGGGAAAAAGAAACAAAAGAAGCGGAAAGAAATAAAAGAGGAAAGAAAGAGAGAGAAAGAGTGAGAAATAGAAAAAAAGGAAGGACGACGGAATCAAAGCTTATCTCGGATAGACAAAAGGGCAGGGCACATGTATACAGTAATGGAGTGAATTATGGGTGCGCCGTATGTGTATGGGTAGCTAAGTTTAGCATACAGTTTATGGATAAGTGCTTACACTGCGTTTATAAACCGTGGCTTGTCATGAGCTTCGCCCACTTTTTCTTTTTTCCTTTTCCCGTGCTATATCTCTCTCTTCCTCTCGTCTTTTTTCTCCTTTTCGGTCCAGGGCGTATGAGAGCATGAAATTAGAGACATTTTTCCTCGCCAGGAACAAGGCGCTAATTAAAAATGGTTCAATGAATGACAGCTCAAATCTTGGCGGGGCAACGACTTTTTCTTACGCGTCTGGTTCTGGAACCGTTTTGTGTACATATCATCGGATGACAGACATTTCGGCACCATAGATGGCCTCCCTGTCATTGATTGGCAAATATACAGCATTCATTACAAATTGCTTGACAGCCAACAGGTGAATGTAAATATAGAAACCAGTGAATGTTTTGTGTGCCATTCAAAAGCGGGGAATGCCACGCAAGGTCATACAAAAAGACAGACCCTCTCTCGTCTTTATTTTCCTTTGGAGCGGTGCTGGAGAAACGGCCCTGGAATTTTTCTGCTCCTGTTACCTTTTTTTTTTTTTGCATGTTACACACGTAGTTGAACAACAATAAACAGACGTGGCGGTGCATTGGACGAGAATGGTAATCGAGCGATGTGCATGTGTGGCGGCCCTTTCGTCTTTCTCCTTTCTTCCCGCGCCCTCTTCGGCGGACTCAAAATCGTGGCACATGAGCACACTGACAGACTTCGACATAAACATGCCTTTCATCGGTTGCACAGTAAAGAAAAAAGGCTTGGCAAAAAAGATATCATTGTTCCTCTACATACAAGATAACGAACTCAACTCACATATGTCGTGTGCCTTTTTAACACGCATGTCCTTCAATAACATGTTGTAGCATGTTCTTCGAGCGAACTGTGCCAGATCGGCAGCGGGTTAACTGAAATCTATATGCTTAGTTCGATCTGCAGTATTGCGCCACAGAAGAGGTGGTACATACTGATTTCATGACTCTTTATTGTAGGTGATGTGTGGCTACATCTGTGTGATGAATGGCCCGCACTTGGATCAGGCAAATTTACCTCTTTATCAGGATTGTCCTTCTGCATTTGGCCTCGTCCTTGTGTCGGAGACATGGAAGTTAGAAGGCGAATGAATGGAAAAGCAAGGTATATCGTGACCCCTCTAGTAGTGATGCGCAGGGCTGTGCTAAAAATGAAAATAAATGAACACCACGTTTCCTGCGCACGTACAAGCAAGCCGTAATAAACGGCCGGCTGTTTCTAACTCAGTATCATGGTACTTAATAGCTCGTTGTAAAAGCTGCTTTTAACCGGAGACACGGTGTTCTCGGGAGGATTCAAATTGCGTGTCTTCTTAATAGAAGTCTTTTGCAGGGTCTGTATTTACAAGCTGTATCCATGACAGTATTATTTTCAGTTTTCCATCATACACTGCTGCAGTAGGCTCATACTCTTATTGTCGGCTAGCTTTGGCACATTTGTACTATTTGCCTCTTCCTTTGAGACCCGTTGGGCGCCTGTATTATAATGAGGTACAGCAATGCATAGCATAGTTGACAGGAAAAATAAGGCAAAGTATCATGCGCGCGTTTTGTTCGCGCATTACTCTCCGGAATACAGTGTTTCAAGTCAGGGAAGCAGGAAAAAGTGTGATAAATAGAAATTATGCACTGTAATCCCAAGATGAAGAACTCAGCTCTTTTACTGCACGTACTCTACCTTTGACATATGCCAGTGTATGGTCACTCTGGGTAGCTCTGCAAAGGGAGCCTCATCCTTCGGGCGAGACAAAAGGTTCTATGTTACCAGTGGCATCTACCAAAGCACATACTTTGATCAATCTATATCAGCCTTGCAAATATCACAGATTGCCATTCTTAATGTCTCAGGGGACGTTGCAAACGTCGATATTGACTATAAAATGATAGACAATCAATATACGCCCGAGTTCGCCTAGCGCGAGACTATTTTGCTGCAAGATAACACTGCACTTTTCTTTGGCGGCGTGTATCACGAGTCCAACACCGCATCAACAAAGGATATGCCCGCGGTACCACATATGCTTGCCTACCAGCGCAAAATCGACTCCAAAGCATGAATGATACTTGCTGCATACAGGACAAGTCCTCTCCCCACCCGCGCCCAACCGAGTATGACACACCGTCACTCTAGCGCGGAACGGCATGGTTTACATTCACGGTGGCGTGGCCAACACGTCGCCGGAAGGCGACACATGGGCAACGACTTTTGGTCTTACGACTTTCGAGGGTTGTATACACCAATCTGAATGACAATGGAACACCAGCCTAATCTCTATGGGCATAATGCCGGTCTTTTGTCGCAAGTCAAGAAACGGCGTTACGTATGAGAAATTGCATACATATCCTGTCATTTATACGTTCGTTCTTTGCTTGCGCACACGGATGAAGAGGAGATAAAGCGTGTTTAGTACGTGAATATTAGTTTGCAGCTGCATGCACCCGCGTATAAGCGATGTGCGCCTAAACAAATGATTTAATTTTGAATCTGCATCTATTATGTCAATGTTAATCATAAGGAACATGACCTGCATACATTTGATAGGCCACAGGATCAAACATAAATGACCCCCAATTAAAATAAAAAGAGAGTTTGCCACATGATTTAGACGAATGGTCAATCTGAGAATATGATCTCCACAAACAACATACGGAATAGGCCATATATAGACACTAAGGCGTTTGCAAAATGGAAGGAAGAAATAATGCTCTCTTTGTTATAAAGACAATGATATCGCAAATGGAAACAAACAAAAATATGGAAAAATAAAAGAAATACGAGATATAGTTTATGTTTGGGAGTTTGGTGGATGATTTACACGAGAAATATAAAAAAGGAAGAAAGGAAAAGAAAAGAAATCAAGAGGAGATAGTGCTTTGAGTGTGTGCGTTGTGTATATCGTGTGTTTTTGACGAGTACGAATTTGCGTGAATATAAAATTGCGTGTAGGAAAAGAAAAAGAAAGGGGAAAGAAAAGAAAAGTTGTGTGTTGTTGTGTCGCGATAGCCAGGGGAGGAAGGACTTGCGAGCGCGGGAGTAGGATAAAGTAAATAGAGTAGAGGAGAGGAGCGAGTAAGAGAAACAGAGAAACAGAGAAACAGAGAGAGAGAGAGAGAAAGAGAGAGAAGAAAGAGATGCTTTCTACATGACAAAGACACCGAAGGGAGTTCCACCACCGCCCATGCGGGGGAGACCACGGCCATTGACAAACTGTTCAGGAGGAGGAGGATGCTGAGATGGGTCGTACCGTTTCATGTGTTGTTGCTGGTCCAGGAAAGGCTGATGCTGATGGAGGGGATAGTAAGGAATCATGCCAGACGAGGCTGACTTTGGGTGATGATGAGGGTGGTGAGGCGGGTGGTGAGGTTGATGGTGGTGAGGATGGTGAAGCGACGTAGGTGGAAAAGCAATGTCGTTGTAAGGATGCTGAGGCGGCGGAGGCGGAGGGGGCGGATGCACGGGGTGGTGGGCAAGGGTGGATCGGTTGGTTTGTGTGGACAGCGCCGGAGGGGGTGGGCGCTGCTGCGAAGTCGAAGAGGAGGATGAGGAGGGCTGTTCAGCCAAGAATGGCCAAAAGGTGCGATCGCCATGAAGCGGAGTGGACGGTTCGGATTGGGTCTCTTGATAACGAGGCTGCTGAGGCATCGAGATTGTCAAGGGGTTAGTGTGTAGTTGCTGCTGCTGCTGCTGCTGTTGTTGTTGTTGTTGTTGTGTCTCTTGCCAGGAACGGCGCTTCGACTCCCATGGCGAGCGACCTGCCCAAAGCGACCCTTCTTTAGCCTCGTTGCCCCGATCGTTGCGAGCATCCCAACCTTGCCAGACGCCCGTCCAGCTGCGCATGAATTCCAAGAAACGCTTCTTTTCTTCTTCAGTGATGACCGACACAGACGGCGAAGACGCAGACGAGGAAGGCGTTGGCTCTTGTTGGGGTTCAGCTGCCTCTTCAAAAATTGTCTCCGGATAGTCATCCATCTTGTCGTCGTCGGAAGTGACACTCGAAGCCTGGGATCCGAGGCCGGTGGGCGGCGTCAGAGAAGCAGCGTCATCCGACCCCGAACCAGAACCCGATGCTTGCTGCTGCTGCTGCTGCTGCTGCTGATGCTTCATGAGGCCCAGGACAGAGACAGGGCGGGTGGGTGAGTTGGGGCGTGTCTTGACAGACTTGGTGCGTGCACCCGAGTCGCTCCAACGTTGGGGACGCATGTCTGAACCGGTGGAGCGTGGTCGGGTCGTTGCTGTCGCGGCAGCTGCTGTTGAAGAAGAAGAAGACGACGAGGCAATAGCAGCAGAGGTTGAAGTGCGCTTCTTTTCGACCTTGGGAACGAGGGCCTTCAAGCGTTCAATTTCCTGCTGATAATCGACGAGGGTGTTCATGCCTGCAAAGGGGTCAGAGCCACCATTTCCAGCCTCAGCCGCAGAAGATGATTTTGGACCACTTGCACCAGCAGCAGCAGTTGTTGCAGCAGACGTATTGATGCCCTTGACCGTATCAGCCCAGGCAGAGCGCTTCTTCTTGGCGTCGTCAGGCATGTTGGCTAAGCTAGGAAAGGACTCTTCGCTCGGCGAAAGAGGGTTTGGGCTTGTGGGTTGGCTCGACGCCAGCGTCTCTTGGCTTCCAGGCGTCTTGGACATCCAACGAGGTGCGAATGTATACGACGATGGTGATGCCACAGGCAGTTTCCGGCTGCCAGTTGTTGTTGCTCCTCCCCGAGAAGTCGTCCGTTCGTGACCGTCCGAGAATTCCGACTTCATGACTGGAGTGAAACTGAGAAGAAACAATGAAAAAGGTGGTTTGGTGGTTTGGTGGTTTTTAGCGGTAGCGGTAGTGGTACTAAGAGTAATAGTATTGGTTGTGGGTGATGTTGTGTGTTGGTGGTGTTATTGATTGTTATATGTTCGAAAGTGTGTTTAGAGTTCGCAGTGTTTGTTGAATGGACGATTTGTTCGAAGGTGGAAACCAATGTCTAATGGAAACAGGGAGGATGTTGTTGTGTAAATGTGTGGTGGGTGCGTAAGAGAGTGTGTGCGTGTGTGTGTGCGTGTGTTGAGTTCTTTGTGTGTGCAAAAAGGAAGAAGTAATAAAAAAATAATGAAACGGACAAAGTATGATAGGAAGAAAAAAGGTGATATTATGTACAGCAAGCCGATGAAAAGGTGAATGTGAACAAGGTTAGGTAGGGTCGAAACGATAGATATGACAAGAGTATTGAAATGACAAAAAGGTGTGGAGGGTTACAAGGACATTACGGGTTGGAACAACAAACGCTGACTTGGTGTGCGTTGCGCAGCAATCCAATCCAGGCATAAGCCACCTCAATGATCCTTTATTCAACTCCTCCTTTCATATAGCCCAATCAGATCACTTTGTGCCCCCCAATTTCTTATTGAAAAGCAGAAACCACAAATTCTTTGTTGCATATATTTACAAGGTATAAACAAAGGGTATGCTAATGTACATATATGGGGATGGTGTTTAGGAAATAACATTACAGGGCACGAGCAGACATGGATTTGCTGCACTGCCGAGAGCATCCGCTGCACTTGAGCGACGGGTAATCCATCACGCGGGGATGCCCACCGTTCGTCGTCGAGTCATGCGCACGCAGCAGAAAATAGCCTCGGGCCTTATTAAGGACATCCTCCTCTCGGACACGCATCGCCTCGTACAGCACCCGCGCATCGACCCACACGCTCGGATAATGACCTCGTGCGACATCCATGATAAGCACCTTGTTCTCCTGCTTGTTGTAACCCCCGATCGGGCTGAAATGGCCACCACGCTGGCTGCGCTGTCCGAGGTGCGTCCGAGAGTAGCTGACGACCATAAGTGATGAGGCGCTTGACGTGGCCTGCTGGACATCCCGGAGAAAATCCTGATAGGAACGGGAAGAAGCGCGCATGGCATCGAGGTGGCAGTGTGACCGCGCGAGACAGTGGAATTCGTCAAAGGACATGCCGCGCAACAGCACTTCTTCTTTGGTAGAGCAGGTCTCAAGAAGTTCATCTAAGAATGACAGAAAAGAGAGAGGGGGAGGGTGTATCAGATAAAAATGTCCATTCTGGGGTACACACGCGGTTTGCGTAACCCTACCTGAATACCAGCGCCAGTTGCCCTTCCACCGCCGCTTGGGATCGATTTCAAGTGCATTGAGGACCATTGCCACTGTAAAATTGAGGTTGGAAAAAAAATAAATGCGGACATTGAATGAGCTTTTCTATCCAAGCAAAAAGGCACGTTTTTCTCTCATCTGGGACTTACGCGAACTGACACCGCTCAGCATGGCTGAAGATTGGGTTGAAAAATTGCCCATCAGCTTAAAGAAGCTTTCGCCCAAGCCTTGATCCATGGCACCTTTGAGCAGTCGCTTGCCTTCGGCGGATGTAAAGTGAACGAGGGCATGTGACCGGAAAGGGGCGTATTGTTGTTGTTGGTTAGGAAGAGGGTATCGATGCGAGTTGGCTTTTTGGTTCAAAATTGCCGTATCAGATGAAGAGTTTGAGGGTATATAGATATGAGGGGTAGTATAGGAAGAAGGGTTGGCTGTGGCCATGGTGGCTGCGCGACACAGAGGTGTTGCGAGGGTATGAGGACGGTGGTTGAGGACGTTGGCCTGGATGCGCAGGGCATTGCGAAGAGTAGCGTTAAAGACCATGGTATCGTTTGTGTATTTTGCGGGAAAGGAGACAGTTAATGCAAAATGGGTGCACAGCCAGGTCGAGCTATTTATATGTCTGGCGGCTAAGATCAAGACAAGAAATGAGAACGGGGAGACTGGGAGGGTAACGATGATTATCTGATGTGGGTCTGAACCACTCCATCTGATAAAATCAGGCTCCCATCTGATGGGCTTTTGGGCAGCGGTCAAGATAACTAAAATAATCAGATCGTCACACATTGCCCAATGAGATCTATCCTTCTCAGACTCATAAACATTCCCCGTGGACCGTGCAGGTGTTTTTTCACTATTATTATTATTATTATTTGATCAAATAATCATCGATGCAGCCCTCTTCATGCCATTTTCTCTCGAAAAGGAAAATTAACCCTGCGGCTCACGGACGGATCTGATTATAGATTGGACACACTGCAGAAAACAAGAAACAATGGCCGCATGCGCAACAACAGAGACTTTATCTGGTGCGCTCATGCTGGGATTGTTTCATTCCTTATCAGCCCAGGCTACCTTCCTGATAGCATATTAGGGACCTTCGTAAAAAATCACTGATAGATGTCTTAATCTGATATTCTGATGCCATCCTCGTCGTTTTTTATTCATCATCCTAACATCATTGCAAGCTAAAGTGCTGTCCCGAAAAGAAAATGATGACGATATCCGTCTATTTCAATAGCCTACCACATTAGAGACTATGGAGCAAAGATGTAAGTCGAGTGGTGATTGATGTTGCAATAAGCTAGCATATTTGGAATGTGCAGCGATCGGCACCATTAAAGTTGCTTTCCTACTTGGGCCATTGGGACCTATATGACGCATATCCTGATAAACATTAACGACACAATCAGACATCTTGAGAACGTGCTCATTCTCCTCTTCATGATGAACATACGTGACGTCCCTACTCCATAAACGTGCAACATCATGCCCAAGGGCACCGTCGTTACGATCATCGCCATGACGACAAGTGACACGTATAGCAACATCAAACATCAGAGAAGAAAAAGAAAAGAAACGAAGCAGAAAGACAGAGACAGAGAGAGAGAACACCTTCAGCGCACGGGATTTGCCATCATGTTTATTACAAAAGGGACAAAACATTTACTGCTTCTCAGCCTTCTTCTGGTGAGCCTTGCGGGCAGACAGACGGGCGTTGCGAGCGAGCTGGCGCGAGTTGAGGCGGAGGACGGGGGCGTTCTTGGCGCGGGGAACGATAGCAGAAGCCTCGGTGAGGATGACCTCCATGTGCGAAGGGGTGCTCATGTAGGGGTTGATACGACCGTGAGCACGGTAAGTGCGGCGGCGGTGCTTGGGGGCCTGGTTAACCTGGATCGCGGTGATCTTGAGATCCTCAACGTTCAGACCCTTGGCCTCAGCGTTGGCCTCGGCGTTCTTCAGGAGGTCGGTCACGAACTTGACCGACTTGGCGGGCCAGCGACCCTGGGTGGTCTTGAACTCCTTGGCCTGAGCAGTGCGGCCGACACCACCGTTGAAGTGGCGGAAAGGAATGCACTGCTTGTGCTCGGACACGTTGTTCAGGTAAGAGTAAGCCTTCTGCAGCTTCATGCCCTTGATGGCCTGGACGACCTCGTGGGTGTTCTTGAACTATTATACGGAAATGCAATTCAGTACACCTGATTCTTTTTTTTTTTGACATGGTGTTTTATAGACATACGTGAACGCGGAGGTACGAGCCGTGGGCTTTGGCAGCTGGATTAGGACAAGAGAAAAAGAACAAGGGAACGAATTAGTACTCGGTTTTCTTTCTTTTGCTTGCATTCGATTCAATAAATGAATGTTGCTTACCCTTGGCAGGGTTGGCCGGGGTAGCAGCGTACTTGACCATGCTAGAATAATAAGAATAAGAGTTCGAATGTCAGTGTGTGTGTTTCATTCCTCATTCGAATTTGACATTCAGGTTTTCATGGCAGGGTGAAAGATGGTCGTGTATGTATCGATCGATTGATGCAAGAGATCCAATGAATCCATCCCCTCCATCCGTGCTTCCTTCCATCCATCGATCCATCCATCGATCCATCTCTCACACCGTGATTGCTGATGTCGTCGTCTTTCATTTCTTGGATGGGTACGTTACCTTGCGTTGAAGGCAAAAAAAAGAAGGCTCTATGGTTGGGCGCCGCACACACGTCTTGACCCAGCCCAGCCCAGCCCATCTCATACCCGCCGCCCGCCTTTCTCTCTTTAATCCCAACTCGGAATGTGATTGGTCAATTGCGCGTGACTTGCCCTTCATGCGACCCTGCTCACAATGGGAATTGCCCTATCTTTGGCCCGCTATCTTTTTTTTTTCCCTTACCACGTACTGGCCATACACGTGTAGTGTGTCTTTTTCTCCCTTTCTTTTATAAAACTCATTTTTAAAAAATGTCGCAAGTCGATGTCAGAAATCCTCGTGTCTCTATCGAAGTAAGGACAATGACGGTTGCGGTTGAATGAGAACGGAATGCGCGGAACGGCAGACAAGAGGAAGAACGGGACGCGGCTGAGGACCGGGGCCGGGAAGAGAGTTCCTGGGAAGGCGTTTTGCAGAATAACGTTTTGAACTAAAAACAAAAAAATAACGTCGTACTCATAGTACTGTACCAAATGCCGTTGGATGCTACGTGCAGGTATAACAGTGCATGAAAAAGTAAAACGTCGTGTGATATGACAAATGACACCCTGGCTGTGCACATCTGCGCACCACACATACCTTTTTTTTTTCTTTTTCGTTCCAGCGTATTTTGGGCAAGAGCTTCTAACCACATTTGATACCGCCATTGGCGAACTGGCCTTGATCCCTGGTGATTCTGCCGTCTTCCGCGTCAAAGTCAACGATGGTAATAACAGAGACAAGACAAGAAAAAAAAAAGATGATACGATGTCCGACGATAAACCTTCTTATATGTATATTTCGTGATGCTTGTATTTCATGTAGTGCTCATTTGGGATCGCAAGGAGAAGGGTGGCTTCCCAGAAGTGAAGGAGCTGGTACGAACTTTTTACTCTTTTTTTTCCTTACATCTGATAAGCCATTTTCTTTTATTTTATTCTTGTGTATGCTCATATGGATCGCCTAGAAACAATTGGTGCGAGACGTGATTGCACCCGATATGCCGCTAGGTCATTCGGATCGGAAGAAGGCTCAAGCGGTGGCAGAACCCAAGAAGGAAGAAGAGACAAAGAAGGCCGACGGCGTCTGCGAGACCTGTGTCGAATAAAATGTCTGACAAGGGAAACGATGATCCTGCTTTTGAATTTGATTTTTTTTGTTTCTACTGCTGCTTTGCCTCCCTATTTTATATATCGATAGACAATCCCACTATCACCGGTGGCAAAGTTGGCATAACGAGGCTGATCAGCAGTGGCAAGAACGAGCGCGATACATAAACTCAGGCGTGATGCCTCCCCCCCCCTTTGTCCCTATGCGCTATTCCCTTTTGAATTCTAATCATCTGTTACTTTGGAATTTGTCCGGCTCGTGTCGTACCAAAAAACAAAGTTGGAGAGCAACTGAGAGACGATGACCGAAGAAAAGGATCGACGCGACCGAATCTTTTACCAAATTTTACACTCCGGCGGAGCACATCTATCATTCATTCACACTCACTCATGCACGCCCTGAGTCTCTATATAAAAAGAAGATCACCTGTTCTTTTCATTTCTCTTCTTTTCTTCTTCTACTCTCTCTCACGTACAACCCCACGCACCACTTCTTTTTTTTCTTTGATATCCAATGACTACCCAAGAGACTCCTACTGCTACCCCTGAGACCAAGCCTGTGCCTCCGCTTCCTGAGACCACCGAGCATGGTGAAGTCTCCTCGGGCGGTGCCTCTGCCGATGCGCAGACAAAGAATTCGTCGTCGAATGCTTCCAAGCGTCTGTCACTCTTCCTTGACAAGGCAAAGAAGCAGTTCTCCGACAAGACTCACAAGGCTGACGACAAGCCTGCGGAAGAAGCCAATGTCGCCGCTCCTGCGGATGAAGGCGAGGCTTCTGCCTCTGCTGAGGAAAGCAAGGCAAAGAAGCGCTTCTCGACAGCGACTTGGGAAAGCATTTTCGCCCGCAGCAAGGTACGTAAAGTTTTGCCTTTCTTCTTTTTTTTTTTTCATTTCCGAGTATCCCCCCGTCTATGACTTTTACGTCGGATCGTCCAACGCGAGACCGCCATTGTGCGACATTCGCCTTCTGGATCGGGTTTGACAGTGTGCCCTACCAACTTGCTTGGATTATATTGGATGTTTATTAACCCGGTTCCTTTCTGATGTTGTAGACTCCAGGCAAAGACAAGGCCGAGGCCAAACCTGCTGCCGAAGGTAAACCCATCGTATCCTCTGGAGAGGCTCATCCATTTTGTGTGTTCGGCCAAACTGATTTCATTGTTTTCATTTGACTTTTAGCCGACGCTGCTCATGCAGACGCCGCCGAGGTCCCTGTCCAGAACGATGAAACGCCTGCCAGCCCCAAGGACCAGGCCAAGGAAGCTGCCCAGAACGTCCTCGACCAGGTCAAGCGCAGCTCGACCTACAAGAAATACTTTGGCAAAAAATCTACTGCTGAGGGTGCGGCTGCTTCCACCGCTGTTGAAGGCGAGGAGGCTCCTGCCACTGCTGCTGCCATTGCTGACACGGACGAAGCCCGTGCTACCACCCCCAGAGATCAGGCGAAGGATGCTGCGCAGAATGTCCTGAACCAGATCAAACGTAACTCGACCTACAAAAAGTACTTTGGCAAGAAGTCCGCTGAAGAACAGCAGCCCGCTGCCGCCGCCGCCGACGCAGAGAATGCCACTGCTCCTACTACTGAGGGAACTGCTGCTGCTGCTGCTCCTGCTGCTGCTGAGGGTGCCTCGGAAGAGCACGCCAAGGAAACTTCGGCGAGCCCCAAAGACCAGGCAAAAGATGCTGCTCAAAACGTCCTGAACCAGATCAAGCGCAACTCGACCTACAAGAAATATTTTGGCAAGAAGTCTACTGAGGAGCAGCCTGCCGCGGAGACCGCGAACGCAGGCGAGGAGACGTCTGCCGCTCCTGTTGCGACCGAAGAGCATGCCAAGGAACCCGCCGCCAGCCCCCGCGACCAAGCCAAGGAAGCTGCTGAGAACCTGATTGGCGCGATCAAGCGCAACCCGACCTACAAGAAATATTTCGGCAAGAAGGCCACTGCCCACGGTGAGGAGGAAGCCACCCCTGCTACTACTACTACGACTACTGAAGGTGAAACACCTGCACCCGAACGCGCCACTTCCACTCCTGCCCCTGCTGGTACGTAAATCCGTTGTGCCGGGGATATTTTGTGGATGCCTGTGTGTACATGTGCGAATGAACGTGGATGGATTGCGACATAGGGAGGTGTGATATTGAGGTGCATGTGAGCTGCTGTTTTGGTTGAGTGTGTAACACTGGGTGATGGCATTCACCAAGAAAAAAAAAAGCTGCATTATGTTAACCACTCGTTCCACTCTTGTTTTTTTTTCTAAATCAACCAAAGTAGACGAAGGCAAGAAGCATGAATCGACCGCTTCCCGCGCTGCCAACTCACCACTCGGTCGTCGCCTGACCAGCATCATCCGCTCCTTCCCCACGAACAAAGGCAACAAAACCACGGCTGCTACCGAGAAAACTGAGGCGCCTGTTGCCCAAGACGTACCTGCCACCGTCCAGGCCACCGCTTAAACAACTTTTTTTTTATTGCTACCCCGCCCCCATTTCACTTAGTTATGTATACCTTTTATTATTTCTCTCTTTTTCGTATCGCGCGCTTTTGTGTTGTTAGCCTACCTTCTACATGTACCGTCAATAATTTTTTCCCTCTCTCTCTTTCTTTCTCTTCTTGGTCGAATAAGACAAAAGCCAGATTCATTCTCCCCTTGTTCTCCTTTTTTTCTCTTGATACGTGTATGTGCATAATGTAATTGACACTCACCTATCAGCTGCTTTGCCGCCTCATATCTTTCTGCGTATGTATGTCGCATCAAATAGGGGGTTGGGGTTGGGGTAGTGTGTCATAGGATCAAACCTTCTTTTTTCTTTACTTTCTTTAATGAGGTAGGTATCTACATATTTATTTTACATTTCCTCGAGTGGCTTGATGCCCAGTAAATTCAAACCGTTGGCAAGCGTTGTCTTGGCAGACCAAAACAGGAGAAGGCGGGCCTGCGCCGTATCCGGATCCATATCCTTCACGCGCAGCTTGGCGCTGGCTAAACTGATGCCATGCGCAAGCTTATAGAGATAATTGACGATTGTACATGGCTCGAGTGTCTGGAATGAGGTATCCACGAGCTCAGGGAACGCAGCCATCAGTTGAGCCAGCTCAAACGCTTCTGGTTCCGCAAGTAATTCCGCCTTAATCTCAGGTACGAGCGGCACGCCCGCCTTTCGCTCAATGCTATGAGGGACGGTCGTTATCCAGGGCCATTCAACAAAAGAAAAAAAGAAAGAGATATCTCTTTTGCCACTTACCCGCATGCACGTGCATGAGCATACTGTAAGAATACACCGGTATCACCTCGTGCGTCTGTCATGCGGTCCCATGCAAACGTATAGTTCTTGGTTCTTTTCGCCTTCATATCTTGAATCATGATGGCCGAGACGCCCAAAGGATCGGCTACGGCATCGGCCACTTGATGGACAGACAGGCCGCTTGGTTTTTGGAGCGTGTATTCCAAGATCATGGATTTTGCCTTGTCAAGGATATCTTGCAAGAACACAGCCGTGCCTTGGCGGGTCGACATACCCACGATGCGTCCAAAATTTACGTGCTGCAGGTCAAGATTCCCAAAAAGATGCCGCGCCGCCGCAAACACCTGACGAAAATGCACTTGCTGCTCTGTGCCGACCACGTAAATAGCGCGGTCAAAGCCATACTTTTCACGGCGCATAAGCAAAGTGGCAAGATCGCGGGTCAGGTACAGGCTGGTGCCGTCCGCGCGCTGGACAGGCGGTGAGCCGAGGCCCTCTGCTTCAAGATCTATCACGGATGCACCATCTGTCTTGCGGATCAGGTTTTTGTCGCGGAGCATGGCCTGGATGCGAGGGATATAATCGTTCGTCTCTGATTCGCCCGAGTAGGAGTCAAACACGATACCCAGGCGTGCATAAATGTCAGCATAGGATGCGATACTCAGTTCACGAAATCGTCGCCACTGGGTCAATGCACTTTCGTCACCTGGACACAGTTGAGCATTCGCATTTCTTTTTTTTCTTTTTTTGCATGTTTTTGACTACCTTCTTCCATGCGTTTAAAGTAGGCGTTGGCCGCAGCATCAATAGCCGCGTCTTCTGAGGCGTCCTTGTTAATGCGTACATAGACATCGTACAGATGGTGGATAGGGTCCGCCAAGAGCTTCGCTTCGTCACCATAGCGTTCATAGCCCACCGCTAACAAACCTGTTTATGCATCAAAATTGATTAGCCCACAGAAAATAAAAGAGTATTCTTCTCTTGCTCTTACCATACTGCTTTCCCCAATCACCAAGGTAATTGATACCAATGGCACGGTATCCCATGACAGTATGAATGTTTTTTACAAAGTTGCCGAGGATGGTTGAACGCAAGTGGCCGGCATGAAACGGTTTTGCAATATTGGGCGAGCTGTAGTCGATTACCACTGTCGGCTGCTTTTCTTGTCGCGTCACGTGAGCCCACCCGTACTGGTCGCGTTCATGATACACTTGGTGCAGCACGTCCTGCGTAAAGTTGGCTGGGTGGTACGAAAAGTGGAGGTTGGCGCCCTCAGCTTGGGCTCCCACGATCTTGTCGTTCGGCACAAACTAGACAACAACGCACAATGTGTCAGGTCAATGATAGTTTTGCTGGATCGTAGTTGGGATCTCACCTTTTCAGCAACAGTACGCGAAAGAGATAACGGATCGGGAATGCCAGTCTGACCCTGGACACGCAAGGTTTCGGTGTACTTTTTCAGGGACAATGAGAGCTGGCCCTGCTTCTTGGCTGCCCGAAAGAGCGGGTTGATTGTGTCAGGACTGCATTCAAGGAGAGGCGAGAGCTGCTGGGTGATGGCCTGCTTGAATCGCAGTGCGGCGCTCATAGACATTCACGGTTCTTGCACTATTTCCTTTTCAGAAGTTTGTCTGCCTCAAACGCTGAGATTGTCTTCCAGCCATTGTCCTCATATTTTGCTATTTCCAGTCACACCTGGTTCAAACACTCTCAACTTGACTTCCCCCAGGAGTCTTCGAATGATGGTTCCCAATCCGTGTTGCTCGTAGAGTCAAACGATGCCTTGATTGAGTCTGCATCGTGTTCTTTTTATTACACGGCAGATAGACTCGTTTTACGAGAAAAGACCTGTTTTCCTCCGGTACGGTATCATGCATGCGTTCTTCGTCTCTACTTATTAGTAGAATGTATTCAGCCTACAACAATACAACTTGGGCCACTGGAAAAGCTGAGTCGAGTTCATCAGGTTGGCATAAGAAAGGTGCGGCAAGAAAAGAAGGCGATCACCGCTTTGCTGAGTTCAAGAAAAGACAATGACGATAACTGCTTTGGGAAGCTTCCGTAGACCGCGTGCTCAAACGATAAGCTATGTGTGCCTCTCCGTAGCATAGAGAAAGATATGAGCTCCGTTTCCAGGATACGACAACGTATTCCTTTTAAAAACTTGATCTACTATTGCTGCTTGCCTCGCGAATGACCGTGACCAGTTCTAGGGTCGATACTTCTATCGAAGAAAGGAATAGGAATACGGGGTCTGTCACCGCTCTACTGCTTCTAAGCATCACCGTCACCGCACACACTATGCGTGGGCCGCCAACGAGTAAAGCATCGTATCCTCGATGACACAAGTAAAATCAATATTTCGATATAAAGCAAAGCGGTTAGCTTTTTGCTTTTTTCTTTTCCCTGCAAAAATGAAAAGAAAAAGGATTGACAGGGGCCGTGGAGACTACACGCACATTCAATTACTAGAATTGAATTTTTATCTTAACTGGGGGCTTTTTCTTAGTGAAGAATAAACTTGCACCAGTGTTCGCCGTATTCAAAGTCCTGAACAGGTATGCGTATGTAGAGTCCGACGACTCCTGTCGTTTATACTAGTGCCAGGTTCCGGCTGACCCAGTTTGCCGGTGTTGAGAGCTGTCCTCGAGGTGTGCGATCCTGGCCGGTCCTCAGCACCAGAACCGGACAACTCCTAGCTTTTCTTTTAATGCGACTGAGGCAGCCGGATGCCGTAGCCCCATTTGATCGTCGCTGAACGGGCAACTGACACTCCACCCAATTGCCATACTCCCCGCTCTATCGCCTGCCTGTGGCCTAGTCCGCCAAGACTAAGATCCCCGGATCCTAGGCAAGCAAGTGTGAGAAAAGAAAAGGAGAAAACAGAAAAGAGGGCACCCTTTGCATATTTTTTCAGAGTCCATTTTCTTTCCCAACTGGTAACTTTTTTGTTTCGTAGCCTGGCCGTTTGGTTCTCCTTCATATTACCCATGATGTCGCGGTCAGGTTGCCTCAGCAGCACGATTTTTGATGGACTGGAAATGATGCATTGTGTAGATATTGGAAATGGCATATATTGCTCATGATGTTACTTTTTATCGGAGTAGCTATCATAATAAGACCGAAGGATAATGTTTCGGGCAACAAAGTGAGCGAGATTAGTTGCCATGATATATATCCATGTAGCTTTTTTATAATGGACGTATTGCCAAGTTTATAGAGCTAGACTGCGCGTTTGGTGTAAACTGTACTGTGCAGTCGATGGAAGAATGCAGCATCATCATGTTTTATGTCTCATTTTAATATACATATTATCCTAAAATTGCGGGGTGCGGCGGTCTGTGCGCTAGACTGTTATACAAAGTTAGAGAGGAAATGCAAGGCACCTCTTCTTCATTGCTAACAGAACTTGTCCTTCATCCGTCCTTTCATTAAAGCATATACAAAGACGCTCATCAGAGATAAAGATAGACAATAGCAAATGAGATGGGTTCTTTCCATGATCATGTCTACGTTTGGTTCTTGGTTCCGCTTCTAATTTTGTTTTTTTTCCCGTCAATGTGCAGATTTCAACGATGATCGATCTGGTGCGCATAAAATTAAAAAAAAAAGGGAAGACTGGATTGGCGTCATCGCACGCTTTTCCCGCACGACTCATCCACCAGTGAATTTTTGCTGCCAGATTTTCCATACCTGCCACCTCGGTGCCATCCTCCATAGGGTCGCCTTTCGCAGCATAACCTGCCGGTGCCTTAGCATGCAGCCGCATACCATGACTCATTCTTCTTTGCTAGTTCATGTATTTTCATCATATCAAGGTTTATTCGCAGCCTCCTTTTCTGGAAAAAAGTTAAGTTTATTATATGCATGCTTGATCGGTAGCATATGGTATGGAAAACGTACGCAGCTGGCAGTATTTCGCATAGTTAAACTTCTTTTATCAGTGAATGTAGACGGCGTGAGGATGACGCAAAGCAATCAAGAGAATGGGCGCTGTTTCTCGTTCCCAGTGCCCGTTCCTCTTCCTCTTGTACTCATTCCATTACACCTTTTAAGCTACCTCAGATGGAAACCCCACATCAGGTCGATCGGCTCATTAAGCTACCTAATGAACTTCTTCAGATAATGTTCCAGGACGAGCAGCAGCTCTTAGTGACTTGCATGCGTTTAAACAAAGCGTGGAACACACGCCTGTCCGAGTTGCGTCACACGTTCACACAGATAGAGATCGACCTCCGCGGTCTCATCATTCAAGACTCGTGGCAAAAAACCATTATCGGTTTTCTGAACCCGACTCTGACGAAAGTCACTATCAGGACCGATAGTACACCATGGTGGCTTCTTTGGCTCCTCAACAATAATTGTAGTCAAGCGAATATCAGAGACTTAGGTTAGTATACGGAAATTGATGCAAATATTTGTGCTTACATATAATAGATATAACCACGTCTCGCCATTGCTTTTTGATTGATAACCTGTTCCGTTTTGACTCGCAACGTGCTCAACGAAATCTCAATGTTTTGACTCGAAACCTTGCAAGTATCAGCATAGAGACGTATGAACACCAAAGCATCCACGTCCTTCTTCAGATGTGCCCCAGTCTTACGATTTTAAATTGCCTGGGACGCAGAGACGAAAGCCTTTTGTTTGAAAGCGAAGATACTGTTTTTTTGCAGGAGCACAGAAACCTGCGTGCTCTTCAGGTATCGCATCAGTCGTACGTCGTCAGCCAACCTCAGCGATACTTGCCGTACCTACCGCGTTTACAAGTTTTCCGCGTCATTACCTTTGATGCTTACTCTAGTGGATACCATTTGAATGAATTATTACCGGACGTGCTGGGAAATGTTCCAGATATGAAGGTATTCTACGCGGGGAAAAGAATGATAGCAAATAGTACTCTCGCCGAGCTGGTTAGCCAAGATGCCGATGCCCGAGGACTACAAGAAGTCGGCTTGGATAAGGATGTCAACTTTCCAATCGGAAGACTGGTATCTTTCTTCGAGCACGCGTGCGTGACATTGACGCGGCTACACATTGGAAAACTCCAGTCAGCTCGCATCATTGCACATAACAATCAGAAACTCCAACTACTTAAGCTTCACCTTAGAGCCTCCAATAAGGACAAGAAAAATGGGGGACATACCGCTGAATTGACCCAGATCTTGCATCGCGCCCCCAACCTTCTGAGTCTGGAGCTTTGCAACTTCAAGCAAAGAGCTGTGGCGAGCATCATTCCGTCTATTGTCCAGCTACGATATTTGCATAGTCTGTGCATTCAAGTCTCCAATCGCGGCTTTTACGACACAATTTCTGGCCCGCTCAATATTGATCGCCTTGGAGACCTTCCCCGCATCAAGCACATCTCGATAACCGGATTAGTTGTTACTGGTTTCGACCAGTTTCTGGAAAATCTCGTCAGCTCAGGCGGTCTCGAAACTCTGGAATCTGTCCGCGTGACATTCAATGAATATGCTCTCAACAGAAAGATGCTTCAGAGTCTGAAAGAGACTTGCAGAAGTCTACAGTTCGCGGAACTGGATTCGGGGCCCACGTTCTAAGAAATACCAATCAAGATTTTGGATGAAATTGTTTCTCTCTCTTCCTTTGTCGTACGTATCAACTTGCGTTCCATCCAAAGCAAAGAATCGTTCTCAATACTGGTATCTCCGTCCTTGGTATCTCCGTCCTTGCAAAATATAAAAGTTTAAAAACACGTTCGATGTATTGCAACGCTATTATCGTGCCATCTTTGCACCATAGATGATTGCGAATTACTCTCGACAAAGAGTCAATGGAAAATGATTATCACCCAAAAAGGTCCATGCGGTATGCATGGATACGCGATAAATGCGTCATGTATCTCGCTTCTTCACTTGCTCTAAAATAAAAGTACTCAATTCACATTGAGTAGAAAGTTAGCGCTTCCGTACTGGAAAAGCATGCAACCATCCATGCTATCGAGATCCTGCGCACAGTCTACCACGTGGAAACACAAAGACACCGTGAGCTTAGTAGTCACACTATGATCGTCAGCTTCGACGACGATGAAAGCATTGAATAGATGAACGAATAGAGTGTTACTTGCTAGATCCGGCAAGATCCATGTAACTGTCCTCCTGGGGCAGCGCACCTCGTACTGATCTGATCAACGCAAGCGTACTTGCATCCGGTCTTTAGCTATAGATTCTTCTTTGTCGTTCGAGTTTTTATTTGTTTCGCTTTCCGGGCTCCCCATGGCGTCAAAACTAAAAATAAAAATGGGATTTCTATTGCTTCTCTCCCCCTTGACCCCTGTGCTTACCATTGAACATTATTGACAGAGGAAGGCCCCCTTAAAAACGCCACGTGCGTAATGTAGTGCAACAACGATGCTAATTATCGTCATTCCACAGGCATTGACTTGTAAAACTTTCCGAGCTTACTCTAGATACTCTAGAAACAAAAGGGAAAATTGGTAGGATAACCCGTAAAAAGTTAATACGATTCGCTGTGCATTTTCACGCCATGTGTGACAATGCCGACCCTTTTTTGCATCATTTTTGGCCGCGCGGTCCGCGCATATAACAAATATACACACGTATTCTCTATTTCTCTTTCTTCCTTCTCTCTTTTTTCTTTCTTTTGTTTGTGTAGTCCTTCATGAGCACAAGCGAAGAAAGAGAACCCCTTCTTACAAGCAGTAGCCAGAATGACTCATCCGGGCAGGCCGATCCTCAGTCATCCAGTAACAATAACAACAACACCAGCAACAATCGGCGAAATGGCAAATCGGCCTACTCTGAAGTCGGACGGTTCACGCTCCTTGAAAAAGTGCTCTTTGTGCTGACGGTGACTTTACTCATACTGTTGTGCGTGTTTATTGGTCTTTATGCGAGACGAGTGTATGCTGACGGTCAATCCGGCGTGCCTCCACCTATCAAAAGCCCGCATGACAACAAGAATAAGACAGAGACCACCGTAAGCAGTTCGTAATAACAACATCCTCTGTTCACACGACTGATATGTCTGCTTTTCATGGCCTGTGTAGCCACGCTGCACCACCCCTGAATGCGTCCTGACCGCTGCCGAGATCTTAAAGGTATGCATCACCGAGTTATCTATGCCCGCATTCACACTATCCCAAAGGATATCGATACCACAGTTGATCCTTGTCAGGACTTTTACGAGTATACATGTGAGTTATTCAGACTGCATGACAAGTATTCCATTGCTTATTTCGATTTTTGTGTAGGCAATAACTGGATCAAGACCCATGATATACCCGACGGAAAATCATCCCGTGGCTCGTTCGTAGACCTCGACACGCGAAACAAGGAGATCCTGCACTCCATATTTGAAAAGGATTCCGATGACTTTGAAGCCACCCTCGCGGGACTGCCTGATCCTGACAAACTGCTGGATCATCAGAACTTTATCAAGGGCAAAAGCCTGTACGATTCATGTATGAACGAGTCCCTGATTGATACCCGCGGTGCCGAGCCCATCATTCCATTGCTTCGGGAGCTGACGCACGTCTACCCGTCCGCGCGCTTTATTGCCACTGAACAGCTAGCGTTTGTCGATCCGGAAGCGGCTGCAGCTGATCAGTCCTTGACGCGCGCAGTGACATACCTCAGTCAAGTCGGTCTGAACCCGCTGCTATCCATCGGTGTCGATGCTGATCCAAAAGATCCGGACCGCTCCGCGCTTCTTGTGTCGCAGGATGGCCTGACATTGCCATCCAAGGAATATTACGAGCAAAACGACATCATGATTGCGCTATTTGAGGCTGTGGCACAAACCATGGATGCCATTCTGAGCAGTACCGGCGATGAGTTTGGGTGGAACAAATACAGCGCCAACACAACGGCTCGGCTCGTGGTCGATTTCGAGCGACTCTTGGCCGGCATCAGCGAGCGCCCAGAGGATCTCCAAGACCCGGACAAGACGTACAACCCGCGCACGCTGTCTCAGCTCGCGTCGCTATCGCCCCACATTGACTGGGATCTGCTCGTGAGCCACCTCACACCGTCGACAGCACCGCACCAGGACACGCTGATCGTCGAATCACCGGCCTACATTGAGAAGCTGTCCTCGGACGTGATCGGCAAATCCACGACGCGCACGCTCCAAGCATACCTTATGTGGCGTGTTATCTATGGGTACAGCGACCCGCTCTCGGAAGAAATCCGCAAGCCGATTCAACGGCTCAAGGCCAAGCTGAGAGGGACGAACGCGAAGGTTACCAAGCCCCGCTGGGAGACGTGTCTCAACGAAGTCGATGCCTCGCTCGGTTTTCTGGCCGGCCGCTATTTCGCGCTCGCGAGCTTCAACAGCAGCGCCAAGGGCCACGCTGATCAGTTTGTGAACTCCATCAAGAATTCGTTCTTGGAACGGCTTCCCGAGCTTGACTGGCTTGATGACGCTACGCGCGCCAAAGCGGTGGAGAAGGTAAATCAGCAGAAATTCGTGCTACTCTTTTTCCTTTACTTATCGCCCATATTTCCAAAAGGTAGACTATCTGGTGCGCAAGGTAGGCTATCCTACACGAGAGCCCGATATCATGTCACCGGTCTCGATTGCAGAATATTATTCCAAGCTCGATATGAAAAGCAACGACTATTTCGGCAACTACTTGCGGGGTCGGCAGTGGGGTGTCAACAAGGAATGGCAGCAAGTGGGCAAGAAGCCCGATCGCCAGCGCTGGTTCATGAACCCGCAAGAAGTCAACGCCTACTACAATCCGGTCTTTAACGAGATCGTCTTCCCCGCCGGTATACTTCAGAGCCCGTTCTTTAGCGATAACTATCCAGAGTACCTTAATTATGGCGGTATCGGCGCAGTGGTCGGCCACGAGCTCTCGCACGGATTTGACAATATGGGCCGCCATTTCGACGCGCATGGCCGCTTGGTCGAGTGGTGGACAAACACTACCTCGGCATCATTTGACGAGAAAGCTGACTGTTTCATCAAGCAGTACAGCAACTATACAGTTCCCGGAGATGTGCATGTCAATGGACGACTGACGCTCGGGGAAAATGTGGCCGACAATGGCGGCATCCGACAGTCGTTTAGCGCGTGGAAGGCAACCTATGACGAGGACAAGAATCCGCTTTTGCCTGGATTGGATGATCTTACGCGTGAACAGCTTTTCTTTGTCAACTTTGGACGGATCTGGTGTCACAAGGCCACAGATCAGCAGGCGAAGCAAAGTGTAAGCGTGATCTTCAAGATTCAGTAAGACTGGACTCCTAATAATTCTTTTTGAATGTATACAGGCCTTAACGGATCCACATGCTCCTCCTCGCTGGCGAGTCAATGGTGTGGTACAAAACTCGAAGCTCTTTGCGGATGTTTTCAAATGCCCTGCTGGTAGCCCCATGAATCCTGTACACAAGTGTGAGATATGGTAGGATTAGACAGGAAAAAGTGAATAAAAATATGCAGGTAGAAAAATGTCTATTTTTTTCAAGGATAGAATAGAGTCTATATATGTACCGTGACATCTTGATTTTTGGTAATGCTTCCGATATCAGCCATTTTTTGATGCATTTTTCCTCCCAAATTCAGAACAGCGGGAAAAACTAAATCCAGCACTGTCCTTTCTTGCTTGAATGTAATGGCTCAAGGCAATGAGCAACTCAAACAAAAACAAAACTTGGACTATGTAATTCGGTCCGGCATTGCAGGAGGTGTTTCTGGTTGCATGGTACGTAAACCGTGATAAAAGTTACTATGGCGACTGTATATGTTTAATCGTTTATCTTTATACAGGCCAAGACAGCCATTGCTCCTCTCGATCGCGTCAAGATTCTCTTTCAAGCACAGAACCCAGTCTTTGCTAAATATGCAGGTAAACAAGGGAATAGTCGACAAGTTAGAGGTACTAGAACAAAGGTATCTAGGTACATTCACGGGCGCCTTTCGAGCGGCTTCTTTTATTGTCCACAACACGGGCGTGCTAGGCCTATTCCAAGGCCATTCCGTCACGCTGTTGCGTATCTTTCCCTATGCTGCCATCCGTTTTGTTGCCTATGAGCAGTATCGAGCGGTAAGAAGGAACCCTTGTTTCTGTATGGAGTAATAGAGCTAAATATGGGTGTATTATTCTCCAGTTATTAATGCCCACCCAATCGCAATACACATCGACGAGGCAATTTTTTGCGGGTGCCTTTGCAGGTAAACAGGGAAAAAGAATGCTGGGATGACATCAAAAGGAAAAGATAAGGGGACATTAACACGTGAAATCATACCAGGCGTCACCTCGGTCATGTTTACGTACCCACTGGATCTTGTGCGGGTGCGCATGGCGTACGAGACCAAGCAAGAAGGCAAGCAGCGCCCGAATCTACTGCGGATGTGTGCCCATATTTACCGCGAGCCGGCTGCAGCCAAGGCGCGTGGCCTCCAGTTTAACATTCTCAACTTTTACCGAGGCTTTATGCCGACCGTGGCGGGCATCATCCCCTACGCAGGCGTGGGCTTTTGGGCGTACCACACCGTGACCAGTCTCTGCAGATTCGATCCTGTCATCTCCCCTTACACGCGCGCCCCACTCGACTTTGACATCGATGACCCGAACCTCTCGGCGAGTCAGCGACGCAAGCGGGATAAGCCGCCGCTCAAGGCGTGGGCCGAGCTGGCGTGTGGTGGCGTGGCGGGTCTGGTGGCTCAGACGAGCAGTTATCCACTCGAAGTGATCCGACGGCGAATGCAGGTCAGCGGTCTGCTGAATCCGAGCCACTTTGTCGGGTTCTGGCATACGACACGGCAGATTTTCCGGACACAGGGCATCAAAGGCTTCTATGTCGGTCTGAGCATTGGCTACATCAAGGTGACACCCATGATGGCTGTGAGCTTTGCCGTCTACGAGCGCATGAAACAGCTTTTGGACATTGATTAGACTCGTACACCCACAGTACGCATATATATTATATCCCTCCATCCTCCATAGCAATCGATTTGGATAGAAGATGCATGCACACACACACAAAGAGAGAGACACACACAGAGTCATACACTGATAGAGTGTCGGTTGCATAATTGGACTAACTGACGTGTGCGTATGTGGCCAGTGCACATGATCTCCATGGAGGAAATGGTAGGCTAGAATAGGCACACGGGGAATCCATGCAGCAATCTGACACGCCGGCTTAATTCAAACGCCGAACCTTTATATCATCAAATGAGAAGGTAGAACTTGTGCACTTTTGGGTTTTTGTTTTCGGTTCCATTGCGCCTACCACCGATGGTCTCCCTATTCAAAGCAATCAGAGACAACAATGTAGCCCTAATTCGTGATATCGCTGAGCAAGTCCTCTCTCTGCCCGTCTACAACAACAAAAAGGGCCAGAGCAGGGACCCATTCAACAAACATTTACAGCAAAACCGATCGTCCCGTGATCGCACCCACTATGACCTGAATCGACGGTCCATCAAGGGACGTACTCCTTTGCACTGCGCAGCTACGTGGAATCGCGTGGCCATTTTGAAGATTCTGGTGGAATGCCCCGTTGTTAATGTGAACTTGCAAGATCAAGAAAACGGGTGGACAGCTTTGCACAGGTAAAAAAAAAAAGAAAAGGACCATGCCGCAGCAGTGTTTCAGTTCTATGAGGGCTGATATGAGAGCAGAGCACTCTACTTAGGCCACGTTGAGGCAGCTACAATTCTGCTGCGACATGAACATATCGATACGACGATCAAGGTGAGTCATTTCCGCCTGATAAGAATAAGAGAACCTTATTTGACTGATAAAACACCAAAATTCGCAGGATTGGAATGGATATAGTGCGATTGAGCTCTTGCAGACCCATCTCGACCTGACCTATCCCGTCCGCGAAATCTCATATATCCATAAGAACCCAAAAACTAATGACGAGCACGACGCATCCGATCTCATCCCTTCTCAAATGCACCATGTTCATGCGCATGCGGGCGGCACCGACCTCTACTTTTGGGGCGTCAATACCAACTACTTGTTGGGTCATCGTGAAGCGGCCAAGGCCTCCCCTGAGCGTGTCCAGCTCGCTTTTGAGACGGTACAGAATTGGATGGGGGACACCCGCGTCGTTTTGGAGACCGTTTGCATGTCGAAATACCACACGGCTGTCCTCACCAGTGAGGCTCGGTACAATCTGCACGTGTGCGGTTTTGCCCGCGGGGGCCGTCTGGGCATCCCACACGTTTCGGATGCACAACTGAGCCTTGTACCTGTGCCCTGGCCTGAACGCATTGTGGCGGTCGCGCTTGGCAAAAACCACACGATCGCGTTGACAGAAAGCAAGAATGTCATTACTTTTGGAAGTAATGAAAGTGGTCAACTAGGTTTGTGATTTTGCCTTTATGCGTCTCATATGACGTTTGCTCATTTTCATATATCTTTGTAAACTTTTCGAGTAGGCTATGAGCTCGACGAAGGACAATGCCAGACTGCGCCGCGCAAAGTCCAGGCACCGGGTCTCAAGAAGCACGAGATTAGGGGCGTCGCTGCTTCGAACGTGCATTCCGTCATTTACACCCTCACAGATATCTATACATTCGGTGCTAACCGCGGACAGCTTGGTAAGGAACTGGCTATGGTATGTGAGAGGCTCTTCTCACATTAAATTCTAGGATACCACGCCTCGGGATCGTGCGAATTACAGACCTTGCCACGGAAAGTGGCGTTTGGCACGCGCATTATCCAAGTGGTCGCAACGGTATGTGGAAAACGCGTATAAAGTCTCGAAAATGTCACTCACAGAATATCTAGAATTTTGCGACAGCAATCCTTTTTGAGAATAATGAAGTGATTTTGCTCTGCAATTATGGACAGCAAAAGATCATGTACGTCTTATGCATACATATTTTACGTGCATATGTCTCATATGCAATCACAATTATAGTTTCCCAACGGAACGGTTTCCCGCTGACATGCAAGTTTACACCTCATCTTACGAGCCCGTTGTCAAGCTCCTTGATGGCAGCGAAGACACGCTGGGTGCTATTACGACCGCAGGCGAGGTGTTTCTCTGGACATGTGAACCATCGCATACGGACGGGACCTGGCAGACCAAACCCAAAGATACTACGACCAAAGTGAGCCGACCTCGACGTGTCTGGCGACGACGGAAACCGCATCTCGAGGCGCGCGATGCCTGCATTGGTGGGTCGGGTCAGCTCGTGGTGTGCACCGTCCTGGGCAACGTGTTTTGCGGTCAGCCCGCGTCGCGGAAAGCCGACTACGACTTTCAATGGGTGCCCCAGCTCCAGCGCTGCGTGCGCGTCTGTGCGAGTCCATCGCATGCGTTTGCCGCGATCCGAGCCGACTTGCAGGTCGGCGCCATTGATGCCCCTGTGTCGACGCTGTCGACCGACATGGCCCGTGCATTGCCTCACGTGATGGTATCAAAGCGGCTTGAAGATGAATATGCAAAGATGGATCATGCGCGCGGGGTCTTGCTCAGTCAAGCGCTTCCGCGCGACCTGGCGGATGAGGCAGGCTACGAGCCGCGGCGCTTGGCCGCTGTCCTAGGCAGGCAGTGGGAAAGCGCGCGTTCCTCTGCCTGGCGAGACATCGACCGCTTGGCAGACGTTGATCCGACCCTGGACGTGGCATTTTGCTTTGGCGAGGAACGGACAGTATATTGCCACCAGCTGCTGCTTGCAGCACGAAGTCCCTTCTTTCAGCGACTGGTCAGCGGCAAGACTAACGGTGAACCGCTCGTGATTGATAAACAGACCGGACGGTGGAAAGTTTGGCTGCCAAGGCAATACTCTGTCGACGCGTTTTTGATGCTTGTGCATTTCATTTACACCGACGAGGTGTGCTCCAAGATGACATTGCTGGCTAATTGCGATATGCCTTTGGCAGCGATGCAAGCCCAGGTTGCTGAACTCGGGGAGATTTTTGAACTGGAGGTGTTTGGGCGCAAGGCTACACTCGCTGGCGACCTGGGGAACTTGCGGCTCAACCAAGGCACCCACGATACGACGCTTAAACTACAGGACAGCACTGTCACATGTCATGCCCTTGTGATTCGACAGCGATGTCCGTTCTTTGATCATTTGCTGGAGCCGGGTGCGCCCTGGGTGGAAGCTCGACGTGATGCTCTTCAGCCTCACGAGAAATTGCCACTGTACCTTGATGACATTAGCCACGAGACCGCCGACACACTTCTTCGTTATCTGTACCACGATTGCGACAGTCGACAGCTATTTGGCCAGACCACCAAGGAGACGGTCGATGAAGTGATCCACGCCTTGCTCGATGTGTTGCGCGTCGCAGACGAGTTGCTACTCTCCACATTGAAATCGCTGTGTCAGCGCAGCTTGCTGAAGTTGCTCAGTCCGCGCACAGCTCTGTTGCTGCTCGACTATGCGGACTTGTATGCCGCTCAGTCCCTCAAGGGCAAATGTATCGAGTATGTCACGGGCAATTTGAACCTCTTCTTGGCCACCGGGTAAATTCTATAATGAAGATGATATCTTTTTTCTTCTACTAACTCTCTTCTCTAGTGCGCTCGATAACCTGGAGACGGGCCTGATTCATGGAATTGAGGCGTGCGTCCAGAGCTGCTTGGCCAATGCCTTACCATCCGTGGCACGATACGACAAGGCACCTGAGACGGATTTGGAGGACGAGCTGTCGAGCTCGTTGTTTACGCAATCCCGGGAAAACACACACTTTGTTTCAAACTACGCCGAATCCTTGATGACTTTATACCCGCAATATCCTGCCAAGCTAGGAGCAGAGGAGGATGACATGCTATTTACCATGGATGACGTGCCAAAGTCCGTGGCAAAGAAGGATGTGACGAAATCGAAAAAGAAGGGCAAGGCGGTGGCGAATTCAGTGGTAGATATCGCATCGCCGGCCCCTGCAAGCCCTGGTGGTGCGGCGTGGACGCCGGTGGAAGCTGGATCCTTCGAGTATGTTTTAATATCAACGACATTTTGTCATGTATGTTTTATTCATTTAGTTTGTACTCTAGGGCAAAACCAAGTCTGCGCGAGATTCTGGAACAAGAATCCAAGAGGGATGCGCCTTCGGCCGTCGCGAAAAAGGTAATCATAGCCTTCATCAGGAAGAGTATGTGTCTGACTCGGATCCTTTAGGGTGGTGTAAAGAAACTTTCGCAAAAGGAACGACGCAAGATGCAGCAGCAGCTGGATTCTATCCAGCTGACACCGTCCCCGCCCAAGTCGGTCTGGGGCAAAGTACCAACCGTGTCACCCGCATCGCTCAAACCATCGAGTCCTCCCCCCGTCGCTATAGCATCCACCTCAACCTCGACGGGCAAAACGCCTCCACCGAGCAAATATGGCTCATCGTTCGACGATAAGGGCAAGAAAATGTAAGAACTAGATAGAGCACACGGAAAGAGGGAAAGACTCACATTACGCATAGCGTTGTCTCGCATGAGCAGCTGTTGGCCGAGCAAGAGCAAGAAGCCCAACGACGTTTGCAAGAACAGCAGAAGCGAGCCGAGACGACATTTAATCCGGCCACGAGTTTGGGTGAGACATTCCGGTTGACGCCCCGCCGGGGTGCAGCGCAGAAGAAGAGTGCCGATACGGCTCCGTTCTCGGCCATCTTGAAACAGCAGGAGCTTGAGGATAACTGGATCAAGGGCAAGGGCCGCGTCAAAAAGAATTTGTTGCGGATCCAGACCGAGGAACGCGCGATTGAAGGTCTGCAACAGTTTTATGTACAAACATTAGAAGGCAACGGCGAATGGTTTAGCGTCCGCGCCATAGAGACATAATCAGCATCCTCCGTCCCCCCTTTTTTTTCCACGATCATAATCTTTTCCGTCTTTTGCCATCCATGTAGATAATTACGTACTATATAAAAAAATATATACACTATGACCTGAAGCGTTCTTCCTTCTCGTACTTTTTATGAATTCTGTCTAGGGGGTGATGATAAGCGCATAAGCAGTGAGGCTTTTGGTGCTAAGCTCTTTAGGAATATTCTCTGTTTATCAAAGCCAAATAATAGAGCATGTATTCCAAGCGTTGAAGATATGATGGCTTTCGGGTGATAAGTGATGGACAGGGGCTCAGTGTCGGCGGACTTACACTCGTCCTTGTGATATTGCCCAAAGCTCCACCTTTGTTTTTTTTTTGTTGGCCGAAGCCAATTGTTGGTGTCATGAGGGGACGGAGGTCGTCCAGGAGGTGTAGATAATAATATCCCAAAAAATTAGTAACAGTCATCCAAGAAAAACTGCCCATACTTGTATACAAATATAAGCTTTTCATGTTCCGTATGGTGCATCCAACTTATTGCACTTCTTTGACTTTCCGAATGGTGCAACCTTGTTTTTATTATCTTCTCGGCGCGTTCTTATTAGATCAGTATAGTATCACTCAATGGCGCTATCTGTTCGGTTCCGTATAGGGGAGACTGTTTGCCTGGATAAACGAGACCCTAATCTTAGAAGGAAACCTGAATATCGCAACAAGCGGTATTAGAGATAGACCCGCACAAAACAAAGAGAAATACCGAGTTGGTCATACCGCGGGCGGTTCTGTCGATCTCCGATTCAAAGAGGTGCAGCGGAACGACAGAGATGGCACAAGAAAAAAAAATTTATGTACGAGAACGAGTGGTGCCAATGCCGCAGTAAGATAGGTAGCACATGCATTCGAATGTTGTGTTGTATATAGCAATACATGTCTTTTAGAATCACGACGATCACTTTTCTCTTTGTTACGAAAAAAAAAAAACCAAACAAATAGAACAAATGGCCGAGACGCAAAACCTCAACGCGTGTAGGTGTGTGATCTTTATGCAATGTGGCTATCTAGTGTGCATGAGCTTTTTTATGCGATGTGAAAGCTTTTCCTTTTTCCAGTCTTCAGGACTTGAGTCTTTCCCTCTTATGCGACGTGAGGTCTGTGCTTTTTATTGATGTAGGGTTCGGAAGTGCCATAATAGACCCAGCCAAAACAACACTTTGCCACGTTCTCGACTCGTCCCGCTGCTGTGCACATCACACACTCAACACACGCACGCCTCTATTTTTTTTTTTTTTTTACTTTTTACCTTTCTGCTTCATCGCTGCACATCGCATCCCTTTCCAAACCCCCCATCCCCAGCGTTGCACGATTTGCGATTCGCTCCTTTGCTTTTTTGCCTTTTTCGTCCAGGAGATATATAAACCGACATTTCATTTCATTCTCTTTCCTGTACTCTGCTACCCTTCTATTCTCTTTTTCTGTCTATATCGACATCGCTTCATATTCCCCATGACGACTACGTTCTTGTCCCCCATGACAGGCTTCCCCCGGATCAGTCGCCAACTGACGACCGATACAGAATTGCCGCATATCAACGTGCGCCCCATTGTCAAAGGTAAACAGAAGAGTATATTTCTATTAGGCGGCGCGCCATACTCACGGACTTTTTCGTTATACCAATAGGTGCCGTCAATGAAGCTTCTCACACTCTCGCTGAAGCATACAGAGTCAATCCGGTGCTCCGCTGGTGCGCCAGCGGCCTTTCGGGAGAGAAGCACGACGAATTCCTGTATACCTTTTTCAAAGACATGATCGTCGGCAGCTCGCTGACAAGCCGGGATTTTGCCGTCCAGGTCGAAGGATGCAAAGGCGCGATGATCTGGTCAGCTGTCAACCCACCTCGGCGGCAAGCCGCCACCATGACCCATACGTCCTCCTCGCTCGAACGGCGCTCGTCGTGGTCCAACAGCCTGAGCACCACGGTGCGGATGGCGCGCCTGATTGGCTGGACTTCAGCACGTCGCACCTTTATGCGCTTCCAGCCTGCGTGCGATAAGCTGCGTCGGACATTGATGGGCCCACTTAATGAACGCGGATACCTCATCATCCATTATCTCGGCGTGCTTCCGATCGAGCAAGGCAAAGGCCTGGGCCGCGCCATGGTCGAGCATATCCTCCAAAAGGCTGACGATGCCCATTGTCCGATCTATGTCCAAGTCGATCGACCAGAAGCGGTGGTTTTCTTTGAGCGATTTGGGTTCACGGTGCGCGCCAAGGCCGGTGTCGTCGGACATGAGGGTCCCGAGATGGCTATTTTAGTGCGTGATCCGGAGACATCCCTCGGCATGGCTTCTCCTAGTACGCTTCAGATCGCTCCTGGCAGACGGATCTCGACCTAAAAGAAATACTTTTTCTGCCATCCCCTCCCATCTATACCTTCTTCCCTTTTTTTATTTTTTTCTCTCATCGGCCATTTTCTGCATGCCATTTTCATCCCTATATCTACATTATTTTTGCATCTTGCGTCTTTCTGAGACTCTCTCTTGTACAGCATTTCTCCCTTTTTGACGAATTTCATGTCGATAATAAATCCTTGTCCAGTTGTGTATATCCTACTATCTAGTAGAACAGAAATGGCGGATGGATGGACCGGTGCAGTATCACATGCCAAAGCAGGCTAGCACAATCGTGAGCAGGACGATCGAAATGTACGTATACAGTTTCAAATTAAATAGAGAATGAACCAAATGGGCGGTGTAAGTGTCATTTACCACACGGCTGGGAGAGTGAACGACGACACATATGTAGAGATGAAAAAGGCAACCAGGATCGGCCTGTCAGCGACAATGGAAGCCACACTCTCACACACACACATAAAATTGTCCACATGGTTCGGCCATGCCGATGTTGTGATCGACCATTCGCACGTTGCGTAAACAAAATAAGGGTGACTGAACCCGTGTTTCACGGCATAAATGATTGTTTTTCTTCTTTTGCCATTTTCTTTCTTTCCTCTTTGGCGGGTGACTGTTGAACCTAATCGAGCCTCTGAAACTATACATATATGCGAGGCTGCGCTGATAACGATGAGCACTATGGCTACGAATATTTTATTTATTTATCTTTTTTGAAATATTCTGCGAATGTCCACTTGTTATCAGGGTTCCATCACCGGTATCTGTATGTTTTTAATAGATGATTTCGTTAATGAGGGCTAGACTTTTTATGGCCAAGGTCGCATTGTAGCATTTTGTGTGACTGTATGGTCCTGAGCAGCACACCATTCAAACACCAGATCAGCGCCATGCGTGCTGCTTTATGCACTGTGCATGCCGTGAAGTGAGATAAGCGTGTAATCGACGCCGTTTCTAGTATGACGGCCGGTATCACGGGCACACTCACTCCAGGCCTTTCCTCCACCGACTTTCGGGGGGAGGTTCGTCAGAGGGAAAAAGATACGGATTTGCAGAGAATGCGACTCGGCTCATGTTGTCGGCTTATAGTTACAGCCGGATAAAAATAGTGACTTTGATGGGATTGACTATTAAGAGCTTTCTTATGGACTAAGATAAGAGCTTGAGCCACGGAGACGGAGACGGAGACGGCGGGTCTCCGGTTCCAGGCTGGTACTCACTAGCAAAAAGGCCATCAGTGCCCGACCCTTGATTTTCTTGTAGAATATGTGCGGGAGGAAAGTCAACGACTTCATGGTATAGAAAGGCAGAACTTTTATTACAGCATAGTACATCTTCTACAAGGCAATGAAGAATCTAAGAAGGTGCCATTTGCATAAGAACAAGAAACGACGAGATAGACGTAATACGTCTACTGTCGTTTATCAAGCCATGCCGAGACCTGCTCGTAAACGGCGAACTGAACAGCTCCTCCTAATAAAAAAAAACCTAGTTAGCATATCTCCTGTATTTCTTTGGGTATCGTACCAGGCGCTACGCGAATGATGCGCAGCCATGAGCCACGGAAAAAGGACGTGAAACCCTCGTTTCGCCACATGGACTTGACGCACTCGAGCGTCGTACGGTAAGGCCGGCTATCGTCTTGCATTCTAACAAAATACAGATTAGGACAGCCATATCCTAGCGCCATAAACAGAACTTACCTCGTTTTCACGACATCAGGGGGTGAGTTGAGCACACCGACGAGGACATTGGCTAGACCGCCACTGACCATGTGTTTCCAGGGTGCCAAGGGCTGGCTCGGGTCAGTGGATGTGCGCTCGAACATGGCCTTGATTTCAGTGTAACCCGAGAATTTCACGACCAAGCCTGTAAATAGACCGCGTTGAGCATTGCAGAATAAGTTCGTGCCGTAACTCCACTTACCCCAGGATTGTCGTGCGACTGTCGCAAGCAGACCACTGTAAAGTGCCATCATTCTAAGATCATGCAAAACGGTTGAGTCGGTCGGTTTCTGTGAAGGGTCGATCTGATTATTTACCCTTCTTCGCGCACAATGAGGGATGCCGTGCGGAATAAGCCATGATATTTTCGCTGGCCACCTTGCAACAGGTCGGTCTGCTGGCGTACCTTGATCATTTCGAGGGGCGTTACTATACAGAAGGGGCAGCGAACGTCAGTATTTGCTATATCGTTTATAATCCTTCGTCTGAGCCTACCAAGAGTGACGGCTTGTGTGATACCTGTGCAGATCTAGATATAAAAGAAACAATGAGAGATGGTTTTATAACGCAAAAATCGGGAATTTACACCGGCAAGACCAGCAGAGCTATGCGAAGGCAGGACGCTGCCTTCAAGACGTTCAAACATGGGCTTATAAAGAGCAAGACCCATATATTGCAATGATACGCGTGGACCTACGATGCACAGCACAGGACCCGTGCCTCTGTAAAGTGCTGTGGATGGGGTCAGCTTGGTGTCCCTGCCCTCTTTTTGTATAATTTAACCTTTGAAGCCCTCTTCCCGGGCAACCTGCTGGAATGCTTTGATAATGCCCTGATTGTAGTGGGACGCGGCTCGAAGGGACTGTTCACGGCGAATGAGACGACAACGATTACGATTAGAGGTTTAGTATGTATGATTTACCTGAAAACGCGTCTTGACAACGTCAGTAGGCTAGAAAAGGGGAGAAAGAAGATCAGACCGCGATGCAGAATGACAGGTTGCCTGAAACGTACTTGCATGATGAGAACTTCGACAGTGCCAGCGAATGCACCCGCCAAAGTTGAGTTCTACTTGGTAATCAGACGTGTGTTGATACTCGTTTTGGGAATGGGCATACCCAGACGCTCTTCTTTGGCTTCTGCCCTGACATGGTAGAGATGAGTGTAGAAAAAGGGCCCTATTTTGCCATAGCCAGCTGATTTTGGAGATATTTCTGCAGATGAGGATGGGCCTATCAGCTTCGCATGTCATGCAGTGACTCAAATTAATGTTTTTGGTAACCCCAATTATATGCCACTATGATATGAGGTCCTTTCATATTGATTAAGAGAGCAGGATCTCATCACTGCATTGATGAAACTAAATTTTGGTATTGACAATTTGTATATGTTGCATATTTTAATGTGAATGTTGATAGACACCAGGGATGCTTTTTGTGTCAATGAAATTAACTGCACTCAGACAGCTGCTATTGATACAAGCTTTATTTGTGCCTTTTTTTCTTTTTCTGGGATTCATTGGCTGGAAGTGATATGCTCCTGAAATTAGACAACAGGTCATACAGATTGATGACCTATAAAAGATATTTTCATGTTCTTTGCTCTTTTGCTTTACTATATATACTGGAAGATCTCGCGTCTCAGTCCGTATTGTTTTGGCATCTCATATCTATATACTGTATATACGTGGTAGGTCCCTGCAAAGGGAAGAATGCTTCTTCACGTATAAATTCCCGAAGTGTGTGTATATGTGTGTTATGCACGCACGTCCAATCTGCAAGTTTGTTTTGGGACTACTTCCCTTTTCAAATGCATGCTTTCGCGGCGGTAGGATAACAAAAAATGAAAAGCGTCCTTTACACGCCCCTCTCGCTCCATTGGCTCTGCTTGTTTTATTCGAACACGTACGGAGCAATTAAAGCTTCAACTAACCGATAAAGAATGAGCTAACTTTTCGAGTACAACCATTTTGCCTCACCTATTTCTTTTGCTTGTTTCTTCCCTTTCCGTTCCTTAACCAGATCCAAACATCATGCTTTCCGCCTTTTCCTTTCCCGACCCACCTTCACAGCCATTAAACAAACACTTCAAAAAGAGCAAAAGCAAGGCACGTCTAGCCGAAGAGACATCTGCGCTCACCGATATTGTTACGCGCCTGTCGGCCCAAGTCGACCGTCTTGAAACACTGCAGCCACCCGCTCCGGAGAATAAATCCGATGGCCCGGACACGAAGCAAGATCGAATCATGGTGGACCCGCTCGCGGCCGACGTGCCTCAAGCTTATGACATGCTACTGCAGGAGCTTACCTGCTCATCTTCATGTCCTGCCGAGACGCATCCTGCGTCGCTCGAGATAGCGGCGGGCGTGCCTTGGCTCGCTCCACCTGCAGCCCATAGTACAATCAGCAGCACCAATAGCGCCGAAGATCCAATGCGTACCATGTATGCGCTGTGGTGTACACTGTTGCGTTGCGTGCCCCATATGGCAGACCCTCAGGCGCAGTCGTACACGCGCACCATCGCGATGTATGCAATGCGTTACTTATTGCACACGCGGTCTGCTGCCACCATCCATCGCCATAGCTATCACACACCCTCGACCCACTGTCAAGCCTTCCCATCCAATCCGTCGTTGCAGTCGCAATCTGCCAGCCAGGCCTCACACATGCATCCGCCGCAGCCCCGCCACCCGCACGCCGCTTCCGCCTCCTTGTGCCCGACAACCAGCGCGAGCGCGACCGATGTGGCCCATGCTGTACGCAACAGCGACTATCTCCCCCGATACCCTCTTCCATCCACCCCCCAGCAAGCGCTTGCGTCGCGCACACAGACCCCTCAGCCGCAGCAGACGCCGCAGCAGAAGCAGAGCTCGCTTGATGGCAGCACAAGTCCATTGAAAAACTCCTTCAGTTGTCTCGACCTGTACGCCCGTTGCAATAACCATAGCCAAGAAGCAGTAGAGCTGCGAAAAAAGGCAGATGCATGGGCGCCAGGATACTCTTCGTCACCAATGACGGCTCCATGCAATATGAATGGCCCTGGCACGCGCCACAGTTCCCCTGCTCCTTTAGAGGATAGCAACAAACCACCTTCGCCGATGCTGGCGACTCCGCAACCCGACCATAAAAACATATCCCATGCGCATCAGCCGACGGGCAAATTGAAGAAGTGGTTCAGAAAATACAATAAAGTGGCGCCTAACGAAGAGCAGCAAAACCACCAAAACCTGCAGCAGCAACAACAGCAGCAACAACAGAACCAGCAGCAACAACAGAACCAGCAGCACCAGGTACAGCACCAGGAAACCAAGTCATTGGCAGCACCGGAGGTCGTAACATCACATTATCACACATGTCAGAAGCCTTTCTTTTGAATAGATAGGTAGATCAATATAGATACTCCATAGAAGCATCCAGATACTCGCAGGCCATCCTATACAATATTATGATTTTTTATTTTATATTTATTCTTCAGCGATGCTTGTGCCAAGTGCGCTGATAATTCCCCGCCGCTCCTTTGACTGAAAAGCGCGTGGGCTTCGCGCAAGTCTTTACCACCGGGACATCAACTTTCAACTTTGTGTTCCCTCTCTTTTCTTTCCTTGTATTACGCTACACTCTCTTTATTTCTTTCTTTCTTTCTTCCTCTCTTCCCTCTTCTCTCTTCTCTCTTCTCTCTTACTCTTTGCTGCTAGTTTCTGTTTGAGCATTCATACGTCATGCCTTTTGGATTCTTCTCTTCTGACTTTAGCGACCAAGGCACCATGGACGACGGTATGCTTTATTTACCTCACATTAATGATCTCTCGATCATTCACGCGCGCGTGTTTTCCTCCAATTAGGGACTTGGAAGTTCTGTGGTCTGGATCGCATGCAGCGGCTGTATGCATTTGGTGCATGGTGAGTCCAGTACGGTTTTAAAGGCACGGGTAAAACTCACTCACATTTCTCTTAGTTTCGTTGTCGGCATGATCATATCCATCCTCGTATGGTTTCGCATAAACGCACGTACCATGGTGACTCACGCGCATATATCCATCCATTCTGTAGTCTACGCTGTGTCTACTCACTATGAATGTCACACTATTCGCCATCTTGTACAGCATCGGTAACATTGTTTCTCTGTTCAGGTAATATTAAGGAAGCCGGAATGAGTATCGGTGGAAGAAGAAGCGACTTCGTCCATCTGATGTTAACATACTCTATAGTTTGACTTTTATCATCGGTATCCCCAAGCAGATCAAGACCATGTTTGCTCCAGGTACATACATATCCGGCTTGATAATATGAGGCGGAAAAGAGCTCATCCTATGCATCTGCTGTTTAGTACGATTCTGGGCGACCACCATTTACATCGCTCTCTTGGCCCTCACGCTGGCCCTGTCGATTTGGGTAAGACACTCCAAGGATAAGGAAATTGGGTATATTGGAAGAAAGGAAGAGCTGAAACATGCGGTTGCTTTTTACAGCTGAAAAACTTTGTTTTGTCTATTATCCTGGTCATTGTCCAATTCTGTGCTCTGGTGTGGTATGCGTAAGTATTGGAACAGCGAGTCATATTGTTCTGTCAAATTGACGTGTTTGTACTAGTGCGAGCTACATCCCCTACGGCCGCGAGTTGATCCGTCGTGCTTTCGGAAGTTGCATCACCTCTATTTAAAAAGCAACACACGATTCATGTACACTCCACCAAGACAATCCTTACAACTATTACCTCGTTCAGCTTGTTCATTTCCCTTTTATCCTTCGCTGCCGTTTTACCGAATGACCCTCCATTCCGAAAGCAACAGTAGCCTCTGTCGTGTCTATACAGTTTATATATCATACATATATCATCTTATTGTGTACTTTCTCTCTTTCTACAGCTTGAATGGCAAAGGCTCATTTTTCATTGCTGCTTCTACATTGTCGACGCACATGGATGCCATGCGCTCGCGGGTCTCAAAGGTAGCGCTCGCTAATATACTGTGATGAGCAAGGATTAAAGTCATGGCCGATATACAAACGTACCGATATGTGGCAACACGACACAGTTGGGCAGATGGAAAAGGGGACTATCGGTAGGCAAGGGTTCGGGTGTAGTGACATCTAGACCTGCTGCCTTGATCTGCCTCTCCTGGAGTGCTCTGACTATAGCGAATAAGTGAGTATGACTAACCCTTTGTTTTCCTTTTAAACTTACTCAGGTCATCTTGCTTCACGATACCACCGCGTGCAGTATTGACAAAGATCTGGTACGTTTCATGTAAGCATATATCCGCACTCGTTATCAAAGTAACTTACGGCTGATTTCTTCATCTTGGCAAACTTGTCGTAGGTAAACATTTCGCGAGTATGCGGCGTGAGCGCGCAGCAGACAATGACATAGTCTGACTTGCTGAGCAGGGTGTCAAGGTCAGGCTCAAACGTGGCAGTGACGACGCGTTTTTCCGCATCTGGCTTCTGCTGGCGACCCCAATAAAGAGTCTGCTTGACGCCAAAAGGCTCGAGGCGACGAGCAACGGCCTCACCAATACGACCCATACCAATAATACCGACCGTTTTGCGTGTGAATTGGCTGCCGCACAGCCAGGTCGGACGCCAGGTACCCCATTCACCGTTTGCGCCCGCTAGCATACCTTCCTTCATGCGGCGGGCGGCGGCCAGGGTCAGTAACACCGTTAAGTCAGCAGTGGCGTCTGTCAGGCAGTCAGGGGTATAGCCCAGATGGATGTTGCGTGCCTTGACAGCTTCGACATCGATATGATCAAATCCAACTGCCATACTGGCAATCACCTTGAGCTGAGGGCCTTGTCTCTGGGTTTTTAGTCCTCCTGCGATGTTTATTTATCTACATGACGTACCGGCTGCATCCAGAAGCTCAGTGTCGATCTTATCCGTCAAAAGACAGATTAACGCATCCGCGCCTGAAGAATATCAACATCTTCCATGTTAACAGAGAACTGAGACTCGAGACTAGTAATAGCTTGCCTTTGACAGCGCGGAGAAGCTCATCGCGCGGCATGGCAGAATCTTGTTGCCATTGCACAAGCTCGAATGGCAATTCCTCCAGGCGGGCCTGCGTGTCCGGAGGCAAAATACGAGTAACGACGAGTTTGGGATACATCGTGTGTCAAATAAAAAGGTACAAGCAAGAAAAAGAACTACTCACTATAGACGCGAGATTCTCGCGCTTTATATAAATCCCAAAGCTATAGTTTCTTTGCCTAAATGAGGTATAGAACAGTAATGCTGCCGAAAAGCTCCTAACACCCGATCAGTGCTCCGCGGTATCATATGCAATGAATATGCTTAAATTAAAGGGCATGTCTTGCTCTATCTTTACTGTGCAATGTCATCCGCTATAAAGACGCGCACGGATTGAATGATTCAATTGGCATAAATTATACCATCCATATATTCTCGCTTGTTTGGCTCTATTCCCACGCAGATCTTATACGGGGCAATACGCGACACTCCGATCTATCTTACATCGGGAACATCCTCTCACTTCTCGATTCATGCAGCTTTAAATGCAATGCAGTCCCTGTTTTCTCCCCTTTTTGGAGATTTCCATGGGCCCCATATGGCGTTTTTGTTTCTCTACGCTTATCGAAGGAAGTTTCCAAGGGGGGGCCAGACTTCTCAGTTTCAGTTTTCAGCGTCTAGATTCTTCAGTTCCGCATGCGTATATGTGATACGGTGTATACTGTAGTATAAAGTCTGATGATTGCCTTCTTTTTGCTGCCGCATGTGACATGGTGGATAAATTGACATGTGTCTTCTTGAGCCGCCGTATGTCAAAGCGCACAATGAATGGCTCCGAGCCGCAGTGTTGGAGAGAGCGCGTGATCATTCTTCTCGACTCAATTTCATGCCGCAGCAGGGTGAATTTTCTCTTGTACGTTCCTCTCTTTTCTCGACATTCTCTTTGCAACAAATAACAACCATGAGGTATGATAAGACACCGCAAGCTTAAGCCCTAAGATATAGCGAAATGAATAACTCCTCGATAGTATGTCTACTGAACCTCTTCAGGACATACCCCAACAAGACGTCCAGGTATATTCCAGTGTTACTGAGAATCCATTATAGCTCTTAACCCGTGCATGTTTATTCATCCCTGCATATATCATATTTTTAGTCCAACTGGGAGGACACTGTCGATAGTTTTGATAACATGGGTCTCCATCATGATCTACTCCGGGGCATCTATGCTTTTGGGTAATGAGCATGTCTGCGGAGAAGTTGTGAAAGCAATTGACTTATCTCTCTGAAGTTTCGAGCGGCCTTCCGCCATTCAGCAGCGGGCTATTCTGCCCGTTATTAAAGGCCATGATGTGATAGCGCAGGCCCAGTCGGGCACGGGCAAGACCGCGACTTACACGATTGCCATCCTGCAGTCAATCGACGTGAGGCGCAAAGAGACTCAGGCCTTGATCCTGACCCCGACCCGCGAACTTGCGCTGCAGGTCCAGAAAGTCGTGCTTGCCCTTGGTGATTTCATGCACGATGATTTTGAAGTGCATGCCTGCATTGGTGGCACTGACACGCGCGAGGACGTGCTACGACTTCAAGAAGGCTGCCAAGTTGTGGTGGGTACGCCCGGCCGCGTGTTTGACATGATGTACCACCGCCGTGCACTCAAGCCTGATGGCATCCAGTTGGTGGCGCTCGACGAAGCTGACGAAATGCTCTCACACGGTTTCCAGCCCCAGATTCAGGATCTATTTTCGTTCCTGCCTGAGACGGCCCAGGTCGCACTTTTTTCGGCGACTATGCCACCCGCCGTGCTGGATGTGACCAAGAAATTCATGCGCGACGATCCCGTTCGCATTCTCGTCAAGCGCACTGAGCTCACTCTTGAAGGCATCAAGCAGTTTTACGTGTCATGCGAAAAGGAGGACTACAAGTTTGATATCCTCTGTGATCTTTATGAAACCGTCACCATTGTTCAGGCCGTCATTTTTTGCAACACGCGTAAGAAGGTCGAGTGGCTGACCGACAAGCTTCAAGCCAATGACTTTACAGTCTCGGCTATCCATGGCGATATGGAGCAGTCTGCACGTAATGTGATCATGAAGGAGTTCCGCTCTGGCTCATCGCGTATTCTTGTTACGACTGATCTTCTCTCGCGCGGTATCGACGTCCAGCAAGTTTCACTTGTCATCAAGTAAGTGCTGTACTGCTCTGAAACGGGGACGAGGAAGTGTATTAGGTTAATCAAGCTGTCTCACTTTTTATTAGCTACGACTTGCCCGTGAACACTGAGAACTACATTCATCGTATCGGTCGCAGTGGGCGTTTTGGACGCAAGGGCATTGCCATCAACTTTGTGGTAGATGATGAGGTTGGAAAAATGCGCGTGAGTGTTAAAAGGAATCGCTTGATCCACCTCATCACTGATACGGCCACGTTATGTCCTCTAGGAAATTGAAAAATTCTACAATACTCAAATTGATGAGATGCCATCCAACATTGGCGAGATTATGTAGCTCCTGCGACGCGCAGCTCTCACCATCCATCCCTCTTGGCTCAATGTTTTTAGCTATCTATTTCATGCGCGTACCTACTATCATCAGTCCTCATTTAGCTGTGATTTTGCACATATAATGTGAAAAGAAAAAGTACACCCAAAAATTAAAATTAAAGGAGTCTGCTATAGCTGCCGCTCAACCCCAGCTTCGCATTCTTATGACAGCTTCTGTGTTAATCGCAGCTATTCCAAAAATGTTATGGAGCTATGCATCCACGGCCAAACACATAAAACGATAAAGGGGTGAGTCGCTGATTCCTATCGGGCGTATTAGCATATAGTATGCAGCGCCTCAAGGTGGCGCTGATGCCCGTGCATGCCACACGTCTATAGTTACCGACGTTTACGCGTCTCCCTTAGTCAAAGCACTCCTATGAAGGGATGTAACTATCATAAGTTCTTCGCGACTTTTCTGGTGGTACAACTCGAGAACTCAATATTGTACATATCGACAAGAATCGCATTATGTTGGTGTCAGTCCACTACTTAGGCCCGCCATATCGCGCCGGTGAGATTGTTTTCGTCCTCGGAAAGGACACCAGAAGTTAATACCTTGACAACGTGAGAGACTATACAGCATGAATGAAGCCACGCGATGAGGCCCCGATGGCTACATGTGCCGACATGTTGAATGGGGGCATGCCGGTATACAGGCGGTAAAAGTGAGCCATTGGCTGCCCAGTGTCATTATATTAGCTCGGTTGAATATGGCAAACCAAAAATAGAAGGAATTCCTCGTCATGCCGCCTGATTTGAATGCAGCTCGGCAGCCCTTAAGGTGGACGATAAAGAGCCCTCTACGTACACATCGCTGACTGGATCAGTTCGCGTGACAGGCTGACCTACCAAGCGACTGGAACTTGGCTCGGCGCCATCTTCACGAGGGCGCTCGATGTACTGTGCTGTATGGGACTCATATTCATCAACATAATAACGCGAGTGACAACATTTCTTCAGGCCCATCGTTAACAACGATAATAACACTAAAGACTGCGTGTGTATGTTTCAACACTCAATCTCATATACATTAAAAATGCGTGAACTTGTCGAAAAGGACCTACGTTTGGGGAGTGAGCAAGATGATGCGACAATGACCAACTACAATGAAAATGAACGCCGTCGCCCAAAACGGGTGGGTGTGTGACAAACTGAGTACAAAGATGAGAACGACCAACCTTTTTCTTTTTTAAAAAAAAGAGATTTGAAAGAAGAGTCCTTAACCCCATCTTCCTCTTGATTTTACCCTTTCTGCTCGAGCAAGTCTCAGACCAAACGAGGCGCACATAATTCTTTGGCTTTCGTGGTGCGGCGAACTGCCCATGAACTGGTTCGAAGATGAAAATACAGTAAGCTTATCTTATATTCATGAGCCAAGTGCTCATCTTGCTTTGCTAGTTGCATGCATGGTTATGTCGGACGACAGGAAATATTTGGCATGAGCTAGAACCGGATTCTGCCAGGAACACCAAAGCGAAATTGAGCGAGCCATTTACCGTGATGAAACGAGATCCGAGAACGACGAATGAAAACTGCGTTCTTGATGGGCGAAGACAGCCAGCGAAGACGAACACATGTACAAAAACTTCCCATACTGCAACAGCCCTCGGTAAGGGCCAGCGGCTCTGTGTGTTACGCGGAAGAATGGCAAGGACGAACGGCCGTATCACAGGCTGCTCTATAGGCGAGAGACGATGTCAACGTGGAAGCCAACCTCCCACTCCGCTTGCCACCCACGACTGCTCCGATTTGCCATATTACGCAGCTTCATGGTAAAGGCTCAATATCATATCTGCCGACGCTGCTGCTCCTGCTGCTAACATACCAGCAAGGGGATTGGCAAGTCCATGCTGCTTGCACCTTGTCACGTATGTGCATCTATACTACTAAATGTCAATCTCATATATATAAGCGTGTATTGATAGGGATCCTGACAGCTCTTCTGGGTGCTTTTCTCGAGTACATCCGCGCGCTTAGCAATCTTGCCAAGCAGGCGACCCCGATACTTGCTTTTGAATAGCTGAACGCGGTGAATGCACTCATTATCTCCGGCGATAAATCGACTGTGATGGCGCTCATTTCAGGATGATGTCAACTTTTGGAGCCTCTACGAAAGTTTGTACGACACAAGCCGACGCGGGGCACGTGTGCAGGCATGATTCTCTGGCGAGCGACGGTACTTCGGCAAAGAAAGGAGGACAACAGCTGTTGGGTGGATCGGATATTGCAGTGAACTGGATCAATTTCGCACCAAGAAAGGTTCGTTTGATACGCTACTGCTCATGCGCGGACTATTCGAAGATGATCCTTTCTGGGCCCTCTTTATCTGTGCTCTGGCGAGGCACTGGCTTCCAACAACATCCTCCGTCATGTGAAGGAAGCTTTGAACAAACATAATGCGGACAAGGACCTAGGCAAGGACGGTGACGTTGATCTATGGTGCTCCGGCGGACGAGGACGTCAACTTGGGCCAGCATAAAAGGTAGCGGACTCAGCGATTTATTTCCGTCCGCCTCCGGAAAGGTAAACATTATAGCAGACTGGTAGGCATTATATTGAAATAGACACGCATTTTCTTCTAGCTGAAAGGAATGCCATTCAATGGCAATGACTGGCTTACCATAAAGTCCTTTTATCAACCTCGCAAGTCCATTCGTGCCGTCTTGACCGACCATGCAATTGACCTGTTGCTGCAGGACAATCTAACACAAATCGACTGTGAATTGCTCATGTAAGGATTAACTATGTCTTTCAAATAATAAGCTGCAACGAGATTGACGTGCTACGTAGGTTGCTGCTCACCGGTGTCGTTAATCTGCTTGATCCATGCATCGGAAATATCACGAGAAGCATCCTATCCTCCGAGCAACTGGCTGCACTCGTGACTGACTTTGATCTGGCTAATTTTGGTTTGGACAGCCGGTCAGTCTCCTCCTTGAAAGCTCTGGCCAGTAGCACGTATGCAGTACATATGTGCCAACACCTTGAGATATATATATATGTATATTTCTGATATGCATAGTGGCGACGAAAATGTGCTCATGCAAAACATCAACACCGAGAAGGCGCAGCAGCTACGCTACGGGCGCAAGACAGACCTGTTCAAGGCGCTGTCCATGTTGGAGATGGCGTAAGCCAAAACATTTAGTGCGTTTCGAGATTTCTGACTTCCTTCTCTCCAGGGCCGTCTACCTTCACGAGCCCTTGACGGGGTGTTCGTGCGAACAATATATTATCGCCGATGTGCCGTGTTGCTGGACATCCTGTTCTCCAGTACAGGCATCATTATCAAAGAGTAAACACTGATAATGCAGTTCTACTTCTATTACTTACCTTCTTTGCATCCCCTTCACTGCCGCAGTGGCGAAATTGTTTGCGAGGCAACGAAAGACGCAATGGAGATGTGCGCACCTCTTGACCATCGATAACTCTTCCAAAGAGTTATCTTCCAACGAGTGGAAGTCGATCAAGACGGACGGCCAGCGTCTACCCCAGCAGTCCAGGAACATCCGATGCAACTGCGCCATCTTGAATCAGCTTCAGATCGACATGGGGGACACTGAACAGGTCCTTGCAATGGACATGACGGGTAAACCATACAGACCGGCTCTTCAATTTATCATATGGCTAGAAAGAAGATTATTCTTATGTAGGCGACGCCGGGTACATTTACCGTTTAGAGCGCAGAGACGACGTCTACCTTGCCTCCTGTCACGACCAAGAAGTGGCATTGCCCGACGTGGCACCTTCCTTCCTTTTCGGAAGATAACCGAGACTCTTCGTTTTCTTGCTCTTGGCCGAAAGGCCCTTTCCATTCTCTCTATCCACCCGTAACTCGATACTTTCCTTATTCCTCTGGTCTCCGTAATATTTCGTGTATAAATACCCCAGCGTATTTGTCAAATGAACAACATCAGATTATCTTGTCATTTATTATCCTTGTCCATTCTGGTCATCAAGTCCTCCTCTTGTCTTGTTCTATCTAGCCCCGTCTAGATAAAGATCATCGGCTTACCTCCCAAGAACCCTGTTGGCTCTCCCTGGCTCTGGTCCTCGTAATTCCAGTCAAATCCTACCAAGTCCTGTCCTGTTATCTTGTCCGTATGTTGTGCCAGCAAGCTGATGGATAAAGCCTAACTTGTAGCTCGTGGATTAGTCCTTATCTGCTTGTATCCTTCTTGTATCGTCCTTGATCTTTGTATACATCGGATTGGTATGTGTTTTACCGGTCGGCTTGTAGGATAGTGCCTAACACCTTTCTTGTTCCTAGTCTAGTCTTGTCTCTGTACCTTGTCTCCTGTACCTCTCCTCCTTCTTGATCACGACACCTCCCTCGTCCCGGCGTTGTACTTGTCGTCCGAGCTCTGCCAGCTACCGATCTTCGTCGAAATATTGCAGGCCGTCTTCAAGTGGAAGGGCTTCATGGTCGTCCAAGCAGAGCGCCTAAAATTGGAAATGGCCAAGCAAAGTACGGCCCGCGATATACGGGATGGCCTTCGGTATCTTCATGGACGGAAATCCGGGCAGAAAGCGACCAACGCTGCAGGAAGGATGGATGTTAACGCACTAGAGGCGGTCTCCGAAGACTGCACCGACGATTCCGAGGACTGGAGCGACTGGGACGACGACCTAGCTTCCATTACGACAGATATTAGCGAAGCAAGTACCGCTTCTTATGAGAGTAACACCTTGGAAAAATCGGTAGTCGACAATCCGTACGATTCCGACGCTCCACGGAAGAGTCAGCCCATGCAAGGGCCCCTCGTGTCCATCGACCTGATTAAAAGGTCTCTTGTTTGGCCGAACATTCCTCGGCCCGAAGAAGACATGTGGAAGGACAGGGCTTGATGGCCGGGGCAGGAAAGCCGGCATGGTACGACTACCTGTGTATCTCCGCTGTCAAAACTTTGTCTTCCCATCCTCGTCTTCCTTCCGCAAAAATGCGTAATTTTCCTTTTACTTTGCTTAACCATTATCATATTTCAATATATCTATACCCGGTCGCTGCCTATACACATCTACTCGTCTTAAGTGTCCGTATATTCAATAACCTCCGCCTCGCAATATAAATGGCATACGCTACTCGTGATAGTCTATATGAAGGACGAAACCCACATATAACAACCATAAGTCCCATCACTTTCACTTAGGGCGCCCGTAGACTACTGCAAGGAGGTCCACAACAGCGATGCCCACCACCAGATTCCTTTGACCATCAGCAATTGAAAGAGAAAGAGAAACAAAGAATATGATGATTATCACGAGAGCGGACGCTGAACGCGAGACTGGGAAACGAAGAGCACCAATTTCTTGGTTCTTTATACGACCTGCTCTTTTAGAGTTAACGAGTCAAATGAAAATCACCAGTCGTTTTCTTCTCGAACGGTTCTCTTCTGAGAGTATGAAGGTAAACTACTGTCATAATAGTTAAGCGATTATGTGTAAACACACTTCTCCTAGAACAGAACGCGTACTTGTGAACAAAAGCAAATCCCAACCACACCCGTTTCATTTCCTCCAACAAGTCCAATGTGGTCTGTGTGAGTCAGCAGAAGGAGCAAATGCTCATGGTCCTGTTGACAGTTGTAATCAACGTTGTCGCGGACAGCAAGGGGTACTTATAATCTTATATTCTCTGGGAGCAAGATAATGCGAGCATGGACTAGCTTGTTGAACATACGATGGAAAAACTCGATCACGTATGACGTATCGGTGAAGCAGGACCAAATAAAAGAACAATGTCGTTCTATCGATAGCAACTTCACGTTCCGAACTTCATCCACGGTGGCTCCACTTGATTGTATTATCGTACTTCATACGCCAGATATCAACGTCCCCCTGGCTATATCGCTGTTCCTGCAGCCAACATACCATTTATGGATTATCAAATGCGCGCTTCTTATGTTTCACTTCATTGAAGCGGTTCTTGTTACGAGCAGCGTGACACCACGCTCCTGGCGGCGCGACAGCAAGATTCATCGGCAGCATAAGCTTCGACGACAACGAGCTGTAACGGTGTTGCTTTATCACAGATCCAGTATGAAACTTTCCAGCAGCATACTGGACCTGCAGCTGGAGACGGAAAAATCTTTGCTTCGGCGCATCCGCAAACTTTCAGCAATGGGCATACTACGCCAGTATGGGAAGTTTGCGGCCCGCAATTTTAGTGAAGCGGAAGTAGCGACCGCTTCATGTTTTGTGGCCTGTACCCGGTCAACCCCTTACCATACACGAACCCCCGAACATCATGAGGGATCCCTCAGTCGTGACGCAGCTTGCTAACTCAAATGCAGTCCGGTTGTACAATAGGAACCATGGGTAGCACCTATATACATACCTATCTTTTGCAAATATAATCCGTTCACTATATATTTACATAGTTGTGCGCTCTGTAAACATGAAGATCGACGTTTTACAAGGTACTGGACAATTGCAAAGAGAAAAATATATTGTTATTGCCGAATCTTGGAAAATGGATTTCCAGATTTCCCAGCGCGCCACTCCATACATACAGTAGAGCACGGATAAGCAGTCGAGGCGTTACGTGAACCTATTGGGGTTTGAAGAAACATGGGAAGCCAGGCCAGGGGAAATCAGTCACTTTGTCGGCTGATTTGATTGTTCATTGCGCCGGTTAAAGAGATTTCTCGGTCTATGTGTTGTTTATTCGGCTGATCCGGGTACTACGTTGAGTCGCCTCAAGTAACTAGGGTGATGCCAACTTCACATCCTAGGTTATCTATCGTCGGTATCTCCAAGATGCTGGATAAACTGTATCCCTATGGTATGTATATATATATATATATTCATCATGTCGGCCTCGTTTGCATAACTTTCACAGCCGTCACCAACACCAGTAACGGCAATGGAAGAATAGACAACAAAATTGGACATAAGCGACCAGGGGAACGCAACGACGACTGGACGCAATGAAAATGAGCAGCTCCATCCAAAGTGGTTGCGTGTGACGAACTAAGCATAAAAACAAAAATAAGCAACCTTTTTCGATTCAAAAAGGGGCCCGGACGAGGAAAGCTCTTTGATTTTTGCTCTTTCTTCTGAGTAAAATATCAAGTACGAAAGTAACACACAAAACAAACCGGAAATCTCTCGTTGCCGTCGTGGTACCACCTACTAAAATATGTCCTCTATGTGCACACATAAATGGCGAAGCGCCATGGACTACCTCAGAATTAAAGAAGCAAAGTAAGTTTTTCTTGAGTTTGGTGGTGATATACGCGAAAAGAATAGCTCACGTTATTTAACGGTTGCAGTTATCCATTGTATCCAGCAGCAAGGAATACAGGTGTTCTTGTATGTTCTGCAAGCAAAATAGTATCAGCGCGGAGAAGCTTGCTGAAGGCATGGCGAAAAAGCACGGTGCGCGGATCGGACAAGCACATCGTAGTAGCAACACAAGACGAACGAAACGACAAACAGGGAAGGCGCCGCCTGCCATACCTGGAGACAACCAGCGTGCTGTTCATGACTGCGGCCTCAAAATCCTTGCGCACGGCAGCATCTTTTGACTGCAAGCTCATAGCTTTACATCTTGGCCCAAAATTGACAAAGACGAGCGACGATGCGATGGGCTGTTTTATCAAACAAATGTCGCTGACATGGCCGGAGATCTGCAATTTTGGCCTTCATTCATGGCTACTCCGATCCGCCGTATTATGCAGCTGTATGATCCGGGTTCAATATTACATGCACCGACGTTGCTGTTCTCGCGGCCAACGTATTATCATCCATGGACCAGCGAGTCCGTGCTTCTGGCATCCGGTCGCCTACTGCGAACAGGACTCCAGGGGGAAAGGAGGAGCAATTATTCTAGGATCCCACACCACTCAAAATGTGCATGGCGACCCCGGCCCGAGGATATTATTACGAATCGGCTTTACATCTTATGATTTTCTGTCAAGGTTATGAGGGGTAAACTACCAAGATGGCAGTCAAGCAACTGATATCTGATCACTGTTCTCCTAGAGCTTCCTAGAGCTAGACATGATACTTGTGAATAGAGACGAAGCTCACGCAGGTTGATTTATTCCCACAAGTTTGACCTGGGCGATGTGGTCTATGACAGTAAGTAATGCAGCAAATGCAGACAAGTTGCATGGGATTTGGGCCCAAAAGATATCGACCTGCTGTGGAAGGAAGTGGTGCGGAGCAAACAGTAATCGGCACCATATGTTGCTCATACAGATATCTATATCTCCCTACTCCCAGCCTGTCGAGACCACCGGTGAAATATTGACCGACATGCCATTGACCTACCGTTACAAAACAAACTGGTACCACTTGACTACAAATCAATCGCCTTATCGAGAGGTCTGTTGGATAGCAGGTATGCGGTACATAATATGTACGAACATTTTAAGACATATAATTTTCTTTTTATAAGCATAGTGGCGATGAAACCATTTTGGATGCAAAATAGCAATATCGAAAAGACAGAGCCAGCTTCGGTCAATCGGCGCAGAACAGATTTTGTTCAAGGAGCCGTCCATGTTGGAGATGGCGTAAGTCAAAGTTTTAAATGCGTTTCGAGATTTCTGACTTCTCTTCTCTCCAGGGCTTTCTATCTTGACGAGTCCTTGACGAGGACTTCGTCCGAACAAACCAGTTACCGCCGATTAACCGTGTTGCTAGTCATACTGTTCTCGGGTACAGGCATCATCATCAAGAGTAGACGGTGATAATGCAGTTTTACTTCTCTTACTTACCTTCTTTGTATTTTCTTCACTGCCGCAGTGGTGAAATAGTTTGCGAAGCGACAAAAGACGCAATGGGAGATGTGCCGCGCAGGATTCAGGCGATCCCATATCTGGCCGCGAGATATCAAGAATATCCGTCCGAACTGCACGATCCTGAACAAGTGGAAAATTGACGTAGGAGACACTGAGCAGGCCCTTCCAATGGATATGACCGGTAAACCATGCGGGCCGGCTCTTCAATTTTCATATGGCTAAAAGAAAAAGTATTTATTATGTAGCTGATGTCGGCTATATCCACCGCCCGGAGCGACGAGACGATGTCTACCTTGCTCTCCCTCGTCTCGCCATTGTACTTACCATCGGAGGTCTCCCAACTGACCATCTTCGTTGATGTATTTACTTGGCTCTATTCAAGTGTAACAGTTCCATGAAAGCCCAAGCCGAGCGCCTTAAGGACCGAATGACCAGACGAACTATCTCGCCCCTGCCCATCAAACCCGGTCCTCTCCCATGTCATTGGCTTATTCTATCCTCGCCCCCCTCCTCCCGAATGTGTAGTTCTCGTTGACTTGCTTCTTTGCCTCTAATCTTTATTATCTTTATACCATGCCTTTCCTCGGACGCATCCACCTGCCTTATTATCTTTGCATAGTGGACAAACCCCGCGCCCCAGGATAGATCATGCCTACGTCAATTATATGTACAAAACTTGACATGCGGATTTGTGGTATGATGATACAACAAAACTTGGGAGCGGTAACAAAACAAAGAAGCGCGTCGGGATCATGCAATTCGGACAATATCCTTATGCCTGGTCTTTATTCGAGCGTTTGAGTCGAACGAGTTACTGTGTCTAGACGTAACGGACTCTTTGAAGATATGCAACTCAAACTAAGTCAAATCCAAACGGGCTTTCGGGAAACAGATAATCGGTGGCAAGGGGGTGCTCCTTTGGCATCAAGGACAGTGGAACCAAGTACGAATACAGTATGCGCTACTAGTACTGGTTAATTCCTATGCATTCTCAATGGTAAGTTCTCATTACCGGCAGAGCACTGTATTGGGAAACATCAGGTTATAACAGGCAAAACCGCTCTTCAGAAACATTACACCAATGTCCACACCTGACACTGCGAGGGTGTGCGGGCGTGTTGGCTCGCGGCTCGGGCGAATACGACCATACAGAGAAATGCAGCGGTATAGTTTTAGTTAGCTTAGGTAGGATCCTTTTACCCGTCGATTCCAATACCAATACCAATCTTGAAAAGATTGCGCTTATCGCCAAAATGTTGTTGAAGCCCCAGATATGAAAAACATTCGTACCGACCCAAGTCAACCAGCCAAACTGTGTGCAAGGGGGTCTCAACGCAGGAGGTCCTAAGCCAGAAAGGCAGGACCAAGCTCCAGAGAAACCGGTCACTCCTTGATGAATGCCAACCCAGGAAACTCCATTGAGGATTCTGTACCGACCCCAGTCAGCCAGCCAAACTGTGCTGCTGAGGGATCTCAAAGCAGGAAGTCCTGAACCCGAAAGACAGCACCGTCGCCACAGAGAGATCAGTCGCTTCTTGTGAATACCTCATTCGAAACTTCGTGATCAAGAAAGACGCGGACCAGAACGACTGCGCAAATTGGGCATTAGCCCCGCACACATGTCATGCGTGATTAACAGTCACACAAAGATGAAATTCCAATCAACGGACAAAAGCCTGTGCTGCTCCCGTAGCAGTGTGCACCGCTTTGGTCAAGAATGCTCCACCTACTGCCGCTTGACATCATACTCCTGTTACATGACTTCCTTCCGGACTGGAGTGATCGCCTACGTCTTGCAACCCTCCACCCAGCATTGTGGTCTGCAAGCTTGAATTTTCGCGTCAATGACACGTATGATTTGGAAAATGGCGCGGTCAACGCCCTGCAACTTGCTTGCTCCACACGTATCAAACTTCCAAACAGAAAAATCAGACGATCATTCATGCGAGTCTTAATCCAGCACAGCTATGCTGCGAACGAGTTTTTAGCCCCTGTCTCTGACGGCATAACAACAAGCTTAACTAAATGGCTATGTGTTGAGCTCGGCAAACGATCAGAATATCAGGATATAAAGTTAATCGTTGACCATCAAAAACAAGATTTATGGCAAAAAATAGCTGACGAAACCAACTCGCGGCTTAACATTGTCGCTACCGGAACAAAGCGAAACTTAACCAGGGCAGATTTTGACATGTATGAGACTCCACGAGAGGCCAAACGCATCAAAGAATACCACAAACAGTTGGCAGTGCTGGCTGGCACCTGCCGGTTGCGTTCCAAAAATGACGTTGCGGAGGAGAGTGATCAGGCGCTATCCCACGATATACTATTGCCATTCGGGATCATTACAGCTACGGAAGGAAAATACGCACGCGATAACCTTGACGCTAGGCAAGACGAAAGACTTTCGCCGATCCACAGCACGAAAGCTAACGAAGCCAGTCGAACCGTAACAGATCTAATCAGAAGATATATCGAATCCGTAGTGATGTTTGGCAATTATTGGATCATGATCACCAGTATCGATGGCTTTTTCCACTCACGTCCGTCGCTAGACGATTGCGCAGATACGTCCAAACGTAAAATGACCCGCTTTACGGAGGCGATAATACATTGTAAAGCCAAGCATGGCAAAGCTTATTACGAATTAAGCCTCTTTGTTGGGAATCTCGAGCTTTTGACAGTTGGTGGACTGCATGGCCATGAAGCTAAACCAGACAAGGCTGCTTTCCTTGGCTCCTCCATACCAAACCTGCCATTCGATCTACAGAAGGAGCGTCGTTCGACTGAAATTTATATCAAGAAACACCCTGCTATCACAAGTTTCAGCAATAGGCATGTACGCCAGTATGGCAAGTTCGCCGCAGGCTATAAGTGGAGCGGAAGTAGTGATCGCTTCATTTCTGATGGCCTGTACCCCGTGAACCCCATAAACTACACGGAGCATCCCGCCGGCGGTGCCTCTGTTGTGGCGCAACTGGCGTCTTTTTTTCTGCAGTGTCTTGCTTCCAGGTCCATCGATAAAGACGGCCTGGAGCGCATGCTTTTCATTGCATGCACTGCTCCTGTTGTAAAAAAGCTGATCGATAATAAAAAGATCATCAGCTTTAATGTTATCAACAGGGGTATATCGGCAGACGGCCACGTGTCGCGCTGCATGAAGGCAGCCATCTCTGCTATGGCGTTATTGGAAACGCGAGCCGGATGTGGGACTGCTGCCTTTCTGCCGGTACTGCAAAAGATGAAGGACACGTGCCTAAATTTGATGGACTCCGGTTATGCTGCAAAGCTGAAAACCGCCAACTCAAATGCAGTCCGGTTGTACAATAGGAACCATGGGTAGCACCTATATACATACCTATCTTTTGCAAATATAATCCGTTCACTATATATTTACATAGTTGTGCGCTCTGTAAACATGAAGATCGACGTTTTACAAGGTACTGGACAATTGCAAAGAGAAAAATATATTGTTATTGCCGAATCTTGGAAAATGGATTTCCAGATTTCCCAGCGCGCCACTCCATACATACAGTAGAGCACGGATAAGCAGTCGAGGCGTTACGTGAACCTATTGGGGTTTGAAGAAACATGGGAAGCCAGGCCAGGGGAAATCAGTCACTTTGTCGGCTGATTTGATTGTTCATTGCGCCGGTTAAAGAGATTTCTCGGTCTATGTGTTGTTTATTCGGCTGATCCGGGTACTACGTTGAGTCGCCTCAAGTAACTAGGGTGATGCCAACTTCACATCCTAGGTTATCTATCGTCGGTATCTCCAAGATGCTGGATAAACTGTATCCCTATGGTATGTATATATATATATATATTCATCATGTCGGCCTCGTTTGCATAACTTTCACAGCCGTCACCAACACCAGTAACGGCAATGGAAGAATAGACAACAAAATTGGACATAAGCGACCAGGGGAACGCAACGACGACTGGACGCAATGAAAATGAGCAGCTCCATCCAAAGTGGTTGCGTGTGACGAACTAAGCATAAAAACAAAAATAAGCAACCTTTTTCGATTCAAAAAGGGGCCCGGACGAGGAAAGCTCTTTGATTTTTGCTCTTTCTTCTGAGTAAAATATCAAGTACGAAAGTAACACACAAAACAAACCGGAAATCTCTCGTTGCCGTCGTGGTACCACCTACTAAAATATGTCCTCTATGTGCACACATAAATGGCGAAGCGCCATGGACTACCTCAGAATTAAAGAAGCAAAGTAAGTTTTTCTTGAGTTTGGTGGTGATATACGCGAAAAGAATAGCTCACGTTATTTAACGGTTGCAGTTATCCATTGTATCCAGCAGCAAGGAATACAGGTGTTCTTGTATGTTCTGCAAGCAAAATAGTATCAGCGCGGAGAAGCTTGCTGAAGGCATGGCGAAAAAGCACGGTGCGCGGATCGGACAAGCACATCGTAGTAGCAACACAAGACGAACGAAACGACAAACAGGGAAGGCGCCGCCTGCCATACCTGGAGACAACCAGCGTGCTGTTCATGACTGCGGCCTCAAAATCCTTGCGCACGGCAGCATCTTTTGACTGCAAGCTCATAGCTTTACATCTTGGCCCAAAATTGACAAAGACGAGCGACGATGCGATGGGCTGTTTTATCAAACAAATGTCGCTGACATGGCCGGAGATCTGCAATTTTGGCCTTCATTCATGGCTACTCCGATCCGCCGTATTATGCAGCTGTATGATCCGGGTTCAATATTACATGCACCGACGTTGCTGTTCTCGCGGCCAACGTATTATCATCCATGGACCAGCGAGTCCGTGCTTCTGGCATCCGGTCGCCTACTGCGAACAGGACTCCAGGGGGAAAGCAGGAGCAATTATTCTAGGATCCCACACCACTCAAAATGTGCATGGCGACCCCGGCCCGAGGATATTATTACGAATCGGCTTTACATCTTATGATTTTCTGTCAAGGTTATGAGGGGTAAACTACCAAGATGGCAGTCAAGCAACTGATATCTGATCACTGTTCTCCTAGAGCTTCCTAGAGCTAGACATGATACTTGTGAATAGAGACGAAGCTCACGCAGGTTGATTTATTCCCACAAGTTTGACCTGGGCGATGTGGTCTATGACAGTAAGTAATGCAGCAAATGCAGACAAGTTGCATGGGATTTGGGCCCAAAAGATATCGACCTGCTGTGGAAGGAAGTGGTGCGGAGCAAACAGTAATCGGCACCATATGTTGCTCATACAGATATCTATATCTCCCTACTCCCAGCCTGTCGAGACCACCGGTGAAATATTGACCGACATGCCATTGACCTACCGTTACAAAACAAACTGGTACCACTTGACTACAAATCAATCGCCTTATCGAGAGGTCTGTTGGATAGCAGGTATGCGGTACATAATATGTACGAACATTTTAAGACATATAATTTTCTTTTTATAAGCATAGTGGCGATGAAACCATTTTGGATGCAAAATAGCAATATCGAAAAGACAGAGCCAGCTTCGGTCAATCGGCGCAGAACAGATTTTGTTCAAGGAGCCGTCCATGTTGGAGATGGCGTAAGTCAAAGTTTTAAATGCGTTTCGAGATTTCTGACTTCTCTTCTCTCCAGGGCTTTCTATCTTGACGAGTCCTTGACGAGGACTTCGTCCGAACAAACCAGTTACCGCCGATTAACCGTGTTGCTAGTCATACTGTTCTCGGGTACAGGCATCATCATCAAGAGTAGACGGTGATAATGCAGTTTTACTTCTCTTACTTACCTTCTTTGTATTTTCTTCACTGCCGCAGTGGTGAAATAGTTTGCGAAGCGACAAAAGACGCAATGGGAGATGTGCCGCGCAGGATTCAGGCGATCCCATATCTGGCCGCGAGATATCAAGAATATCCGTCCGAACTGCACGATCCTGAACAAGTGGAAAATTGACGTAGGAGACACTGAGCAGGCCCTTCCAATGGATATGACCGGTAAACCATGCGGGCCGGCTCTTCAATTTTCATATGGCTAAAAGAAAAAGTATTTATTATGTAGCTGATGTCGGCTATATCCACCGCCCGGAGCGACGAGACGATGTCTACCTTGCTCTCCCTCGTCTCGCCATTGTACTTACCATCGGAGGTCTCCCAACTGACCATCTTCGTTGATGTATTTACTTGGCTCTATTCAAGTGTAACAGTTCCATGAAAGCCCAAGCCGAGCGCCTTAAGGACCGAATGACCAGACGAACTATCTCGCCCCTGCCCATCAAACCCGGTCCTCTCCCATGTCATTGGCTTATTCTATCCTCGCCCCCCTCCTCCCGAGTGTGTAGTTCTCGTTGACTTGCTTCTTTGCCTCTAATCTTTATTATCTTTATACCATGCCTTTCCTCGGACGCATCCACCTGCCTTATTATCTTTGCATAGTGGACAAACCCCGCGCCCCAGGATAGATCATGCCTACGTCAATTATATGTACAAAACTTGACATGCGGATTTGTGGTATGATGATACAACAAAACTTGGGAGCGGTAACAAAACAAAGAAGCGCGTCGGGATCATGCAATTCGGACAATATCCTTATGCCTGGTCTTTATTCGAGCGTTTGAGTCGAACGAGTTACTGTGTCTAGACGTAACGGACTCTTTGAAGATATGCAACTCAAACTAAGTCAAATCCAAACGGGCTTTCGGGAAACAGATAATCGGTGGCAAGGGGGTGCTCCTTTGGCATCAAGGACAGTGGAACCAAGTACGAATACAGTATGCGCTACTAGTACTGGTTAATTCCTATGCATTCTCAATGGTAAGTTCTCATTACCGGCAGAGCACTGTATTGGGAAACATCAGGTTATAACAGGCAAAACCGCTCTTCAGAAACATTACACCAATGTCCACACCTGACACTGCGAGGGTGTGCGGGCGTGTTGGCTCGCGGCTCGGGCGAATACGACCATACAGAGAAATGCAGCGGTATAGTTTTAGTTAGCTTAGGTAGGATCCTTTTACCCGTCGATTCCAATACCAATACCAATCTTGAAAAGATTGCGCTTATCGCCAAAATGTTGTTGAAGCCCCAGATATGAAAAACATTCGTACCGACCCAAGTCAACCAGCCAAACTGTGTGCAAGGGGGTCTCAACGCAGGAGGTCCTAAGCCAGAAAGGCAGGACCAAGCTCCAGAGAAACCGGTCACTCCTTGATGAATGCCAACCCAGGAAACTCCATTGAGGATTCTGTACCGACCCCAGTCAGCCAGCCAAACTGTGCTGCTGAGGGATCTCAAAGCAGGAAGTCCTGAACCCGAAAGACAGCACCGTCGCCACAGAGAGATCAGTCGCTTCTTGTGAATACCTCATTCGAAACTTCGTGATCAAGAAAGACGCGGACCAGAACGACTGCGCAAATTGGGCATTAGCCCCGCACACATGTCATGCGTGATTAACAGTCACACAAAGATGAAATTCCAATCAACGGACAAAAGCCTGTGCTGCTCCCGTAGCAGTGTGCACCGCTTTGGTCAAGAATGCTCCACCTACTGCCGCTTGACATCATACTCCTGTTACATGACTTCCTTCCGGACTGGAGTGATCGCCTACGTCTTGCAACCCTCCACCCAGCATTGTGGTCTGCAAGCTTGAATTTTCGCGTCAATGACACGTATGATTTGGAAAATGGCGCGGTCAACGCCCTGCAACTTGCTTGCTCCACACGTATCAAACTTCCAAACAGAAAAATCAGACGATCATTCATGCGAGTCTTAATCCAGCACAGCTATGCTGCGAACGAGTTTTTAGCCCCTGTCTCTGACGGCATAACAACAAGCTTAACTAAATGGCTATGTGTTGAGCTCGGCAAACGATCAGAATATCAGGATATAAAGTTAATCGTTGACCATCAAAAACAAGATTTATGGCAAAAAATAGCTGACGAAACCAACTCGCGGCTTAACATTGTCGCTACCGGAACAAAGCGAAACTTAACCAGGGCAGATTTTGACATGTATGAGACTCCACGAGAGGCCAAACGCATCAAAGAATACCACAAACAGTTGGCAGTGCTGGCTGGCACCTGCCGGTTGCGTTCCAAAAATGACGTTGCGGAGGAGAGTGATCAGGCGCTATCCCGCGATATACTACCGGATATTCATGTACAGACTCAGAGCCAACGACACAAGACGCTTCCGCCAAGTCAACTTCATGCTGCAAAAGTCAAAACTGCCAATTCACATGCTGTTCGCTCTTACGATGAAAATCATTCGTAGGACATACTATATACCGGCAGTCCATATATACTCCACGTTTGCCGTATACTTCCTATAATTGCCTTTTTATGAGTATGAAAATCGATGGTCTTAAACTATTGGACGATTGCAGAGAACGCGTTCAAAAAATCCGACCGTAACTTCTAAAATTGTATTGATATCACTGGACATGTAAATCAGGATCTGGACTTCCCAGGCGCATTTTTCTGTATACATACAATAAAACACAGTAAGCATCCACTGCATTATATTACACTATCGTATCTGATGGGATATGGCAAAGCAAGGCAAGGGGAAGTCTCTCACTATGTCGACTGATTTGATTGTCCCTGGCGCCGTAGGGGGAATTTCTCGGCCTGCGCAGCTCCGCCGACGCGGGTAATAAGCAAACCTGCTTCAAGAAGCTCGGGACTGATGCTAGCTTCGAATCGTGGAATACGCTCGATATCGCCAAAGCGCTTGGTGATCTGTATCCACGGTGTTGGTATTCATCATGTATGCCTCACATCATCAATGAATGGAAGTTCATACATGGTGAAAATACTTGAAGTGGTCGAGAACGTGCAACGTTTTAGGAAGCGGCCTGGGGACGTAACAACGACCGAACACAATGAAAATGAGTAGCGCCATCCAAGCGGCTGCGTGTGGCGAACTAAGCAGGGAAATGCAAATTCGTAGCATTTTTCTATTTAAGAAAATGGTCTGGACCAGAAAAGCTCCTCCCTTCCTCTTTGATTTTGCTCTTTCTCCTGAGTAAACCATCAAAGTATGAAAGCAGCAGATAGACCAAACCTATCTCATCTTGTCGTCGTGGTACCCACTTACTTAAATATCTCCTCTATGTGCACATATATATGGGCGAAGCGCCATGGACTACTTCAGAGTTAAAGGAGCACAGTAAGCTTTTCCTGAGTTCGGTGGTGATATACACGAAAAGAATAGCCCACATTATTTAACTGTTGCAGTTATCCATTGTATCAAGCAACAAAAAATACGAGTTCTCTTATACGCTCTGCAAGCAAAACGATACGAGCATGGCGTAACGTGTTGAACACGTGGCGATGGCGTTTACCATACCCAAGCAGCATATTGTTCGAGACTACGACTTCAAAAGCCTTCCACGCTGCGGCATCTGTTAAGCGCGAACTCGTAGCTTTACATCTGAAACCCAAGGATGGCAACGACGAGCAACGATACCACCGGCTATTTTATCAAGCAAATGTCGCTGACATGGCCGGAGATCTGCAATTTTGGCTTTCATTCACGGCTACTCCGATCCGCCGTATTATGCAGCTACATGACCCAAGTCCGATATCGCGTCTGTCGACACTGCTGTTCCCGCGACTTACGTATTATCAGCCATGGACCAGCGAGTCTGTACTTCTTGCATCCCTAGACGCACGGGCATCCGACTGCCTGCAAGCATTCCCTTCACCCAAGTTGGGTAGCATATCTAGCTCGGCCTGCAACGATAGGGACCTCGAAAGCTGGCTCACAATCGGGCCTGTTGTATGTCTACTGTGGACCTGGAAGCACGATGTCCCCGTTGGAAAAGCACGAGAACGTGCAGGTGTTGGATGAGTCGACGCTTGTGTCTGCGAAGTGCAAGGTGGAAGACATTCTTGCATCCTGCGAAAGAGACCCGGTCAATACCTCATTCGTGCTACCCGCTTTGGCACGATTGCAGACAACTGCGGAAAGACGAAGTTGAGGCAGCATCTAAACTATCCAGTCAACAATTAAGGACAATTGCGAGACTTGTACCAGACTGGTGTAGACGCGCGGCAAGCAGCTTAAGGCGACTTACAGCGGAATATTGGTTTCGCATCTTCCTATCCACTCCGCCGGTGGATCAGAGTAATGCAGTACCACTTCCAACGCGCTACTGTCATTGAAACTGCTTACTCGAGATGGGCGGTGCTGTGAGCTCGACACCAAGTTGCCGAGGCTAAACGAAGGTCTTCGTCTCCGCCGCATCTCCAGTATGCTGTTGCAAAGCTTCGTACTGGATCCATGATAACGCGAACCTCACCTGTTCGACTTGGCCGTCGAAGCCTACGCCGGCGATAAATCCGGCCACGTCCGCCCGCAGACAAATATGAAGACTATGTCCGTTCCAGAGATGATCACATATGCGGCGTTGCCAGCTGGAGTCCATGAAGAAGCCGACGGTAGGGCGAACAGAGCGCCAGCTCTTCTTGGTGGGCGCCACACAACCGTAATGTGCCTTTAGCAACGCTGGAATTTCCGAAAGGCGTCTAATCTCCTCTTACGTGCATCCGATACGATCTCCATTTAATACCCGTTCCATGTATCCTGGAGGGCCAAGGCACATCGTCCCTTTCGCTGGCGACCGGCCCATGATCAGAATAGCGAGTAATAACCGCGAATCATCCTTGTCAGCTGTTCGGTTCGCGATAAAACGACGATGCTTCTTTTTGGACTTCGATACTTTGCTATACATCATACCTTTCTGCATATGATGCCTTCGGCAATAAAATTCTTATCCAGAATCCATCGTGGAATTCGTTTCAGGAAAGGAAAACTGTCTCGAGAGTTCCTGTTCCTTGTGAAGTTTGCTCCAACTGTATCTATGACAATGCCAAATAAAGGCCTAATACGACTCAGTTCATATTTCAAGGTTTTCCGGGTCTTGTCATCAATGTCCCCATTTCTTGGAATCTTCTGGCTCGCCGGAATAGGAGAAGGCTGCGATAATCGCGGGACTGCACTATTTGAGTTTTAGCATTTTATGGATCTGGGCATATCCATCAGGAGGCGACGATCGTTCGTGCGGATATCGAATTACGTTTCGTTCATTTTCCATACCTCACACGGTCAATGACCCTCTTTCTATTGGCTGAAGCGGATATCCGGTCTACAACGGTGAACTTTCTGTTTCTCTCCTGTTTGAGCATTATGATCGCCAGATCAGACTTTCCGGACCATGCCTATGCCTTGTCTCAAATAGGTAGGGAAGCAGACTCATCAAGCAACACGCGGTCGGTCAGTAAAACTCGAGGCCGTAAAACTTCAACGGCGTGAAGCTCATTCATTTTGTCATCTATGATCCAAGCTCTCAAACTTGTCTCCTGCTCTTCCGGTCTACGTATTGAAGCAGAGCTCTGTTGAGAGATGAGTTGCAATATTCTCGCTTGTGAGTCAACCAAAGAGTATTTTTGAAGACTTTAATTATGCGAATCAAACAAGAAAGAAAATATGAAGAATGCAATCGTATAAGAAAGGATATTATATTTGTAATGTACAGAAATGCTAGTGATAGATGAGCGGTGCAAATGGGGGAAAAGCGAATTTTTTTAACTTGTCATAAGATACAAAGCAACAGGGGAAATTTTTTAGACTGCGTCGACTGTAGGAGGTCTGTGAGTCGCTGGGCGGAGGTTGCTGAACATTTTTCTTCCGCAGTACGCTCTGCGCGCACGTCCGCAGTTGGTACTTTTTTGGGTCGTTTATTGCGATTGGTATAGAGCGAGACGGCATGAAGCGGTTAGACTTGCTCGTGTCAGGCTTGTTCGTGTTTTGTTACTGTCATTGTTTCGTCGTTGAAAGAATTAAATGAAGGCCAATGCTTTTAGGTGTCGAGTTCGTAGTGATGGAGGGTCGGCGAACTCGGCGGTGAGAGGTAGACAGGCGTGGCTCGACGGACATAGGAAGGAAGAGCTGGTTCCAAGATAGGTGAGGCTGGAGGCGATGCCAAGTAATGTGTGTTGGTTGGCTTTAGAGGTTGAAAAAAGGCCTGTTGACGCTGGTCCTTGAGACGGCAGGCGTCAGAACAATACAGATTATCCTCTATGGAATGGCGGTCGCAAATGATACACCAGGACAGGTCCATGTTGTTGATATGTGGATGTGTATGAATAAGAGAGAGAGACACGTATGCGCTGGCGGCAGCAAAGAGAAGAGAACTCTGAATAGATTGCCAAGTAGAAGAAGTGTGGAGCAAACAATGGAAAATACGGAGGTCTTTATATAGGTATCTTGATCCGCAGTGCCGCAGCATAACATATACAGCCTGAGTCATCGCGGAGCCCGGAGAAGGAGCTGGAACGTGCGCGTAAATTTGAGTCATGGCTGGCTGGCTTAGGAACACATAGCCTTTTTCAATGGCAGCTCCCCTTACTCCTCTTCCCACCGCGGTTTCTATGGCGAATGATCCAGAATGTACCCTTTCGCGTTTCCATGTGACTCGACAGATTGGCTGTCTGTAGTTGCGCAAAAAACCCCAGCGTTCAACGCACGCTTGTCACCCCTACGGTGTTTCTCTATTGTGCTGATTCCGATGGGCGGTGTTTTTTCGACCGTTCATAGAAGAAAATTTTTTGCACCACTTTTGGCCAATCAAAACATTACATTATGAGTGATGACACCTCACCTCAATTATGTGTCATTGAAAGGAAAAAAGAAAGAAGATGATGACCCCCACCGCGCGGGTTTACCGCACAAGCACACGCACACACATACTACCATTTATTTTTGTTTGCATTGGCTGATACCCCTGTAGAGGATATGTCTCTTTTGTAGCACTTGTTCCGTACACGTGCAGCATGTCAAACACGCTATTTCTTTGTGATACATGCACGAAATAAAAACCGTTGACAATAATCATACAGCCGGATGGCGCGTGCACGTGCGAATGTACTGGGTGGTGCAAGCAGATGCAGACTCCGGGTAGCCGAATATCGCGTCATTATGTCGCTATTGTAACACGCTCTCTGGGCACGATCGCCGATCCTTCCGATCAAAAACGAATTTCTGGCTCTGCGATCGATGATGCACCGGCCTGTTGGCGGTGATGATGCCTGCATGAACACAGAAAAAAGTGAATCCGACACATCTACGTGTTTTTACTACCGCATACCCACTGTGGAATTAACGTCATGATGATACCTCCTCACTTGACGGAATAAACACGACAAAAATAGGCCCCATGCGCTGACACGTCTCTGGTCCACTCCACCCTTTTTCTTTTGCTTTACTGCATTACGGCCTTTATACTCCTTTACTCCCCCAACTCGCCTCGAAACGGAAATGTGTGATAAACAAGCTGCGTACCAACGCGATTTGACCCAGGAGGAAGGCGGCGGTGTCGCTGCCATGGAAAAGCGCATGGATGCCTTTACGATTGACCCGGCCAAGAACGGCGAGATGACCACTCAATGGGGTCAGAAAGTCAACGACGAAGAGTCACTCAAGGCTGGCGAGCGCGGCCCGACTCTGATGGAAGATTTTACCATGCGTGAGAAGGTTATGCACTTTGACCATGAAAGGTAAAAAAAAAAAAATGTCTCCCATAAGAGGGTAGCAAACAAGCAACCTCACATTCTGTACAAGAATTCCTGAGCGTGTTGTCCACGCGCGTGGTGTGGGCGCGCACGGCTACTTTGAACCTTACAAGGACTGGTCGGACTTGACGGCTGCACAATTCTTGCGCCAGCCCGGCAAGAGGACGCCCGTGTTTGTGCGTTTCTCGACCGTGCTAGGATCGCGCGGCTCTGCTGATACGGTGCGAGACGTGCGCGGATTTGCGACGCGATTCTATACCGATGAGGGTAACTTTGACCTGGTCGGCAACATTATTGCGCCCTTCTTTGTCCACGACGCGATCAAGTTTCCCGATGTGATTCATGCTGGCAAGCCGCATCCCGACCGCGAGATACCGCAAGCGGGCACGGCGCACGACACGGCGTATGACTTCTTTGGCAAATTCCCAGAGACAATTCACACAGTGCTGTGGGCCCTCAGTGGTCGCGGCATCCCGCGTTCGTTCCGTCAAGTCGACGGTTTTGGTGTGCACACTTTCCGTCTCATCAATGAGGAGGGTAAATCGGTGTTTGTCAAGTTTATCTGGAAGCCGCTCCAGGGTCTGTCGAACTTGCTCTGGGACGAGGCGCAAAAGATCGCGGGCAAGAACAGCGATTTCCACCGCGTCGACTTGTACACGGCCATTGACAAGGGCGACTATCCCGAATATGAACTTGGTGTCCAGATCATACCTGAGGAGGACGAGCACAAGTTTGACTTTGATTTGCTTGACCCGACCAAGATTGTACCAGAGTCAGTCGTACCCTTCACGCCGCTTGGCAAGATGGTCCTTAACCGCAACGTCGAGAACTTCTTTGCCGAGACGGAGCAGGTTACTTTCTGCATTGGCAACGTCGTGCGCGGTATCGGCTTTACGGACGACCCGCTGCTGCAGGGCCGTTTGTTCTCGTACATGGATACACAACTCAACCGCATGAACTCGGCTAATTATATGCAGCTGCCCATCAATCGCCCCCTCACTTGTGTCAACAACAATCAACGCGATGGGTACATGCAGTCCACCATCCACAAGGGCCGCGTCTCGTACTTCCCCAACCAGCTGCAGAACAATACGCCTTCGCAGCCCAAGAAGCCGTACATTGATTATCCCGAGAAAATCAACAATGTCCAGAAAATCAAGACACACATCGCCTCCGTGGACGATCACTACTCGCATGCGCAGCTCTATTGGAACTCCCTGACTGCGGCCGAGAGGCAGCAAACCGTCGATGGTCTGCGATTCGAGATCGGCAAGAACATCGACGTAAACGTGCGCAAGACCATGATTGACGTGCTCAATCATGTCGACAACCAGCTTGCGCGCCGCGTCGCGTTTGCCGTCAATGTTCCTCTGCCCGACAAGGTCGTTGACAACCCTGGCCACAAGTCGATCGGTCTGTCTATTGAAGAGAGACCACACCCACCTCACATCAAGACCAAGATGGTCGCAGTGCTCGTGGCTGAAGGCACCAACGTCGACGATGCCAAGGCCATCTACGATTTCCTGAAGAAGGAAGGCGCCTATGTTGAGTACGTCGGTCCCCGCCTTGGCAACGTGAATGGCCTTGAAGTCACGAACACATTCGTTACGACCAATTCTGTGCTCCACGATGCTGTTTTTATTCCTGACGGCGAGAAGGCGATCGACAGCTTCATGTACACCCGCACTTCTTTCCCCTACACGGAGCCGATCGTGTTTGTGCTTGACGCGTTCCGCCACGGCAAGCCAATTGGTGTCTCGGGTGCCGGCGCAAAAATGCTCAAGGCGGCCAATGTTCCTGAGAGCATGGGGGCAAATGAAGGTGTCTTGATCGGAAAGTCGGCGTCTGAGCTCACTGAAAGCTTCAAGAAGGCACTTATGCAGCAGCGCTTCTGGTCTCGACTGCCTCTTGATCCTGAAGTCTAGGCGGATGCTTCTATACGCATTTAACGTCATCTGTACATACTATTGGACTGTATTATCTCGCTGGAAAACAAACATACAAGTACAAGGAATTATGTTTATACTATTATAAAACCTTTTTACTATCGATTAATTTCTTTCCGGATGTCTCCAACGCGGTGTGCATCTCTTTTTATTACGCTGTTTTTTGCGTTTTGTCTTTGCCAGTAGCTGAAAATGCTCTTATAAGTTTTCTTGGGCATATTGACATGTAGGTTCCGCTTATATGGCGAGCCACTATGCTATACCTTCGATAACAAATGCAGCACTGTAAGTTCACGCGTGATCCTCTTTTACAATGTATGTAGTTCCTGAAGCTTTGGCAAGTTCGATAAATGCCCCTCCTTACTTATACTGATGGCATACCTGGTCTTTGTTCCTGTAGTATCCTAGATTCGTGGGCTATGAACACTTTTCAGGTATCCAGCCTTTGTTTAGATAGCTGGCTGGAAACGGTTACCTTGTCTATATAGCTTTTTTTCCGCGAATCCTGCTCCTTCAAAGGCGAAACCTTGTACATCCACTTTGAAACGCCTCCGCACATTTATGTTTGTTTTCAGCCCAGAAGAAGACTGTTTTAAGCGGAGGTCCAAGCAAAGCCTTTTTGGCGCTCGTGTTGGTACATTCGAAACAATACTAACAGAATGCCGGTGATGGGTACTAAACGACTAGGCATATGAACACCCAGAATGACGACGGATATACCCACCGGTTAGACCGCATATCGTTGTTACAGCATGTTGCATAGCGATTATGCGGCGAACGGATATCAAGACGATTAAGGTGAAGATCAACGCTGAGACCAAAATGCCAAGCTATAATATGCAAAGGATGTGACTCTGTACCCCGTGAGTAACACGACCTGCATTCCACCTATATAAACGGGCAGTTTGGTCCTTTATTTGCTTTCCACCTTTCCTTCACATTCATATATACAATATGCGTGAGATCAACGATGTCAAAGAATTTGATGAGTTCATAGACAGCAATAAGGTGACCGCTGTGTACTTCACCGCTGGATGGTGCGGTCCATGTAAATTCATTGGGCCAGAGTTCGAAAAGCTGGCGAAAGAATACCCGGATTATACGTGTGTCAAGCTTGACGTGGACAAAATGGCGGTAAGCTTTTTACAGCCAAGAATAATAAGAACGGGGAACTCACATACGCCTATTTATCAAAACTATCGCAGGATATTGCGCAACGATATAGCATTACAGCCCTGCCAACCTTTATTTTCTTCTCAAATGGCGAGAAACTCGGTGATCTGTCTGGTGCCAACACTGCGAGTCTGAAACAGATATTCCAAAAGTTCAAGGACTCGACTTAGGTTATAGTAATATGAAATACATTTCCATGTAGTATATACCGAGATGACTGATGGTTGGGATGCGATATATAAGAATGTTATTTATTGTAGGGTACACAGGCGCCTTCATATGATGGGCCGACGTCTTTGTTTATATGTTCCTCGACAATGTCCCCCATCGAATGGATGCCAATGTTGACAAAGACGAAGCTGTTGCTGTTACCATTGGGCTCCGCAATATAAGGACAGGAGCGGCGACGCTACAAAAAAGTCTTTGATAGTCTGTCCGAGGTCAGTACATCCCCATGACGGTGGAATCATTCCCAAGATCTGCGACCTCCGTGATGCTGGCAACAAAGAGGCGGTTGACACGCACCAATCCGGGAAGACAAAAAAATGGACAGCGAACTAGCTAGCTATAACAAGTATAGGGACTGGGCAGAGAGGACGCGTATGGAGAAGAGATTCGCAAAGGGGAAGAAAAGAGAGGAAAATACACCAAAGCCTTTCAAAAGGCGAAACGTGCAAGCTTATAGGAAAGCTGTCACGGATTAATCGACGAAGACTATGTCGCTGCAGAGAGTAAAGCCCTGCGTGCCGTGAATCTCGCAACAGTCCATCCCGAAATATTATGGATTTCCATCGAAATCACCGCGGTAGCTCTCGATATCCATTCTGTGTGCTTCACGCATGTCTGGTCACATAGATTGCTCCTCTGCACGAAACAGTTATCTTTCGAGTACAGTTATCGCCGTCGGTCACTGGCTTGTACTGCCATACATTATGGCATAGTTTCTGGAGCATGACGGATTGGTCCCGACCTTTCAGGGTCCATGCATATAAAGAAGATAAATGCGGCTGAGACCCTGCTATCTCGAGGCTGAAATTATCGTATAGAGAGCTTTCCCGAGGCAATAGAGCTAATGTCTAGATGAAGCTTTGAATGATGCTATCTACTTGTGTCGATGGCAACAACATGGATGCAACCTGGCACAAGAAAAATGACATCAGTCAGGTGCGTACTCTATACTAGAAGACAAATCGAGGCAGGTGGCCGATGTTGCTTTTATCAACGAGATGGAGAGGACAATGATAACTATGGTTGAAAACACCCTCTACCTTTGTCGCTACATCGATTTCCGGATACATCAAAAGGGTATCGTTGTTTTTTCCATTGCATTTTTCTCGCTAAAGGAATAAAACGATGCGCATTGATGTATAAACGTTCTGTATGAAGGTTTCCCAAGAACTAGCGGACACATACACTAACGCAGTCGGACAAAAGTATGCGAAGCCCTGTATTTACAGGAATGCGTGTTTGTGCGAAATGAATATAGGCAAAAAATAACAAATAAAAGAAAACAGGATGTGCGCTTCGCTTGTAGCAGAGGATAAGCTGGGTTTGTGAGAAAATGAGAGAGATATTGAGAGAGAAAGATGCATTCACTCGAGAGCGTCTACAAGACTATTCAAGACCGTAAATATTACTTGCACAGCCAGCTCGAAAGCTACAAAGAGGAGGAATAGAAATCCATGGCCAGGCTGTTTTCGATAGTTTAGGCGGTGCGGCGAGCTCATTCTTGCCAATGACATGAATCTTGCAACCAAGGTTACGGAGCTTACGGACGTCGACTAGGAGACGATGGTCAAAGAGGAAGACAGGCTTGTACATGCCCTCATAGGTCTATCCATAGTCGAGGATCTTAAACTTGTCCCACTCGGTACAGATGACGAAGGCGTCGGCGTCCTGGAAAGTCTCGTACGCAGAGCCGCATATCTGGACGCGCTTCTCGATCTGCTTGCAGGTATCACCAAAACGAAGATTAATAAAATTCATATATCGCACAGGGCTACAGAAGATAATAACAGACGATGTTTCAAAGTATGCTCTGCGTTAAAAGCCTCGTAGAAAACATCTTACTATCGCATTTCTACTCTTCTTCCTATGTCTATGAATAGACAGATTGCAGTGCCGCCATACCATTTTCAGTGACCTGACAAACCAACATTTAAATACGTCCAGCGGCTTTCATAAGCCTTACGAAAAAGCCAGTATCAACGACTTGAGTATGCACTAGTATAGTCGATTGGCTTTATCTGATAAATCATTGCAGTCCGCCGGCCAAGACGGACTATGGCTGTTTGAACATGATGGTCCCGAAGCTTCTATCCTGCGTATTATTTAGCGCCGAAAGTATTCATTTCGATGCGGGATTTTGCTCTGATGGAACGGACGTCCAAATAATATCAGTGCATTTGTGATTCCACGCAGATTCACGTTCTTCAGGGATCGATAACGTTTATGCTCATGCTTTCATAGCCAATGTAAAGAGCGGCTCCATTTCATGCGAGAAATGGTTCCAAGTGCGCTCGCAAGGGAAGAAAAGGGACGTGCGCGGCTGAAGAACTCCGTGAAGCTCTTCCATCCGTTTCCAGGGCCAATAAAACATATTAGCATCAATCTAGAAGACCATCGAAAATAAGAAGTTGTGGCTCACTCATCAGCAATATTTTAAGCGATCTTAAGAAACTGATATGTGATAGAGCAACTACCAATGGTAAAGGCATCAGTTGGCGAACATCTTTTACTGGTTACCACGTATCTTTTATAGGGTCGGTTGCTGTAAGGTATTATAATAAGCCGGCAAGTTTTAGATCGCATGGATGACGAAATGATGTGGAAGGGGGGGGCTAAATGACTGTGTTGAATTGGTAATGTTTATGGGGAGTATTGCGATGACAACCAGCTTAGCAGACTCCCAGGATCGTCCTGCCTTCGTTGCCTGCCACGTTTTGCGATCTGCATAATCGATCGAAGCCACTATTCAGCACATTACGTTAATTTGTTAATTGTTAGTTATATTAAGATAATTATAGTTAGGGAATGCAGAATTAAACTTAGTGGGTTTGATGTGGATGATTATGAGAAAAAGATACAGGATGCAAGATGGAAAGACAGGAAGGAGATTAAGCTATTGTGAATGCGTGGATGTGAAAAAGCGAATTTAAGAGCAAATGAGAAGGATATAAGGTCGCGAAGTTTTGTAGGATAAATGACGGGAGTATGGACGAATAAAAGTGGTATGGGTGCGGCAGGAGCGGATGTATAAGCATATTAAAGACGACGATCGGGCGAGTCCTCGCTATCGCCAACGACAGCGACGAGGACGGAAATGTCGTCGGGCTTGCCTCCTTGATAATAAATGCCTTCGTGCATGGCACGGGTCTGGAAGGGGCTGTCAATATGACGACGATCTTCGCTGACGGTCTTGGCGCGCAGCGCCAGTGCATGTGCCAATTTCTGGGGCTGGAAGTTAAGCATGCGCATCTGGCCGCCGAGTTGAAGGGTGTACTGAGCAAGGTACTGCTGTACCAGGGCGAGGATCTCGCGGTCATAGAGGTTGTCAAACAAGCCATCGGAACCGACAATGATCACATCGCCCTTTTCGACCGAGAGGTCAAAGGTCTGGGCGTCGGTGGGACGATCCATCGAACCAGTGCCAAGCTGATAAGGGAAGTTGAAGGCGTGCTGCTGCTCCTCGCTGCGGAAGACGTAGTGATTGCGGCGAATGACGGAGATACCGCAGTCACCGAGATTGGCAATGCGGAGCTCGTCGTTGCGCAAGAGGGCCAGGCAGGCTGTGGCAGAGCCAACGACGTTGTTGTGTCGCTGCATGTGCTCGTAGCTGTTCTGCAGGATGGAGAGAGGGTTGGCCTGATCATAGTGATAGAAGCATGGGTCTTCTACATTGTCAAACCGCTCGAGCTCTTGATACGCGTAGTGCATCAGTTGTCGGGAGTACATGGCCGCGTTAGCACCCGCCGTGTTGACCCAGCCACCGACCCCATCGGCCACACCGAGTGCATCCGAACGGCAAAAGTAGGCATCTTCACCGACTTGGTTGCTATTGTAAAGATCCATATTCATATCGACCGTGCTGGGTAATGCCTTGCGGCGCTTGGCGAAACCGGCAGCGCCGTGTGATAAGGAGTAAGAGGGCTTGGCCTTGGGGACAGCAAAGAAGTCAAACAAGGGAAGCGGGTCGATGGATACGTTGCGGTGAACGGCATAGTCGTACAAGGGTTGCTTGTCGACAGCAAAATTGTTGGACTTATTCGAGTTGGGGTTGGGATGAGAAGGTCGACGATGAGATGACGAAGCAACAGCGGCGGTAGAGGTAAAGGATCGTTGAGTGCGCGCCAAAGCAGCAGTAGTCGTAAAAGTCGTGGTCGCTACACGCTTAAAGGCTGCTGCGGCTGCTACTGCCTTCATCTCTTCTCACTCGAATGAAAAATAGGGAGGGGGGAATTGATTTGAGGTTATTGAAGAAGAGGGAAAAGAAACGAAATAAACAGATTGGAAAATGCGGGAGACAACGGATTCAAATTTTTCTTTTTCTCTTTTTGGATGCTCGCGTATTGTTATTTATCGATCGCCCCTCCCTGTTCCGAGTCTAAGCACACCCGTCTCCTTATTTTTATACCCTTTCCTTTGAATATTCTATACTTATTTTCTCTCTTTCTCTTCTATACTAACAACATGTTCCCCTTATTATAGTGAGGAATAAGCAATTGTCTCGGCAAAAATATTATATACTTCATCTTTTTCCCTTCTTTTTGTTTATACAGCAGGGCTTTGATTTGTTATTTAGGCTTTTGACTCTGGGTCATTAATGGACGGGGCTTTGATGATGCTCTGATAAGAAACCGGTCGGGGATTGGCTTGTTGAGGCGGATCCGTATCCAAATGCGGAAATGATAAGGAACAAAGCAGAGCTGAACCGTGGGACATTTGCCATTTTCTGTGCTTGTACGACGTCGAACACAAAAAAATAGCCACTGTTTATGGGTTTACGGCCTTCTACTATTTCCTTTTTTCTCGTGCATGCAAAATAGAACGTACAGTCCAGTCGCTCGCATGAACATTTACTCTTGGCGGAAAATCACAATGATGGGCTGTATTGACGTGGCTTGTCCCCGGGTATTATCTCTCCTGTCGTATCGACACGAGAAACGCGTGCGTGACTGTGCTTGTCCTCATTTTGATGCTGTTGTGTGTCTGACGTTACGCCAAATTTTATTGGCTCTGCGCTTGTCAATCGTTGATAAATGCGTTGACAGCAAAAGATATAAAAAGTACAAGCGATAGCGGTTGTGCATTATCAGTTCTTCAACGGTGCGCAGGCACTTACTGATAACTTGCATGAACAGCCATGACGTCGACAGAACCCCTTCATCTGCATTCTCCCTGTGGTATTCCCTATTGGCTGACGAAAAGCATCTTCTCATGCTTTTTGCGCAAACCTGCACTTGTTGCCTGTTCTTTTTCCCTTGGGTCATGTGGAATATAGACAACGTGAGCTAAACAGCTGCGAAGCCTTTCCGGATAACTGGTTCTCATGAACCTACTAGTTCCCGACACTCGGGCAAGTGCTAAAGAAGGTGGAATCCACATATGTTTCGGCATCCTCTTTATCGAAGGCAAACACAAAGACAATGTGCATGCAACAATATCGCATAACTACATGAAGCAATAAGCACACCGACATAAATGGAGGTAAGCCTTCTGCTGTTTATTCGGGCTGTAATGGCTGTCTGCTGAGGTCGGTGCGAGGTCTTAATGCAAATGAAAGACAGCCTGTGAAACAATCTAAATCGGGATGTATACACAGTCAGTATCCGTTCAGTCTTTCTTTTGATAACGCGTTCGCGTGACAAATAGAGAACGGCATTGGTAAACAACCACATGAGGCATCGGCATCTGTACTATACTTTTCTTTTCCTTTCCTCCACTCCCAATGCACATTTATGGTACCTTTGTACATACACCGACGAGGGGTAGCCTTACCCTTATGCGCAACACGCTTGTCACCGTGTCGGAGGACGGCGTCATTACAAGCATAACAGAAAAGACGACAGAAGACGACCTTCCACCGAACACGCATCGTCTGAGCCCTACCCAGTTCATTCTTCCCGGCCTCGTTGACACCCACATACATGCCCCGCAAGTGACGTATTCCGGTTCGGGGAACGATGTTCCCCTCATGACTTGGTATAAAAATATACATGTAAAATGCAGAAAGTAAATGTCATAGCGTCCTCACCTGGTGTTTCCTGCTTTTTCACAGGCTGACAAAGTACGCTTTCCCCAGCGAAACCCAATTTGCCGACGCGGACTGGGCGAGGCACGTGTACCCGAAACTCGTGGACCGCCTGCTCAAGAATGGCACGACCGCCGCGCTCTACTTTGGCACGATCCACCTTGAAGCCAACCAGATCCTGGTAGACACCTGTGTGGACCACGGACAACGCGCGTTTGTCGGTAAAGTTTGCATGGACCAGCACGCGCCGGACGATTATAGCGAGACCACCGAGGCGGCTTTGCGTGATACGGAGCAGCTGATCCATTACGTGCGTGCCAAAGGGTTGCCGGACGACCGCCTCGGCGCGGTCGTCACTCCGCGCTTTATCCCGACCTGTTCTCCTACACTGCTGCGTGGGCTGGGCGAACTCGCGCACCGCTACGACGTGCGAGTGCAATCGCACATTTCCGAGTCAGTCGACGAGGTTGAATTCGTGGGGGAACTCTATCCGAATGGGGAGACAGACACGGACATCTTTGGCGAGGCACGTCTTCTAGAGCGTAGCGTTATGGCGCATGGCGTGCACTTGTCCGACGAAAACGTCAAGGTCCTGGTTGAGCATGGCGCGTCCGTAGCAGTATGTCCGCTCTCAAACGCGTACTTTGCAGGCGGCGTGTTCCCGGTTGAAAAGCATCATGCTTCGGGGCTCAAGACCGGTTTGGGGACGGATGTAGCGGGTGGTTACGCGCCATCCATGCTCACCGCCATACGGCATGCGACGCTTGCCTCTCGCTACGCCGGTCACCCGCTCGTGGATTGGGTAACTGCGCTGTGGATGGCGACGCTGGGTGGCGCGCAGTGTCTGGGCATTGATCACAAGGTTGGCACTTTTGAGATCGGGAAGGATTTTGACGCTCTGCTGGTGGATGTGACAGTTCCAACTTCACCTGTCGACGTCTTTACGCGGGAGGAACCCATGGACAGGTGGATCGAGAAGTTTATCCATCTGGGCGACGACAGAAACATTGTACGCGTCTGGGTTGGTGGTAAAATGCTCTTGGACAACCCTGCGTTCTAGTAGAAGTAGTAGTATTAGTCGTAGTCGTAGTAGCAGCCGTAGTACTGTAGTGGAAAGTGACAGCACGCACAGGCGTTTGGGAACAAAAGAGTTGTATGCTACAGTATTCTGATTGCCTGCCTTACCGGGACGTGCCGAGACTTACCTAAATATCCTTTGTGTATCTGTTAGCTTAGTCCAATTTGTGGTATTTGTTCCCCAGATACGCGTTCTCCTATAAAGATGTACATATTCATCGGTATACCTCCGATGGGCACGGATGCACTGCACAGGAAAACGTCATTCTCTGTAGAACGAATATACGACGCCCCTCTAATAGTAGAGTCAATGCAAATAAAACATATAGCTATAATCTTCGCTGAGAGTCCAGATCAACCGCAGCAGTTCTTTTCTGGTGCCAGAGCACCTTACTCTTCTGGCGATATGGTGGTCAATGCATATTATAGATTTTAAGGTTTCTCGCCATCTGATTGGTGATTCTGTTGTCAGAATATGGAAATATCCTCCCCGCATCAGGTCAGTGACTCATCTGCTGTGTCAAAACTTGTTGCTTTTTGTCATTCTTTGTTTCACCTTCTTTCCATATATCCCATACCCTACAGATACGCACTACATCAAATGATATACAAGAACCACCAAAACGGCCATCGCCCGGCAGGTTCCGCTCTGACATTGGTCATCAAGATCGGCACCACCTCCATTTGCGACGAGAAGACCCACTTCCCGTTGTTGTCCAATCTGTCAGGCATCGTCGAAGCCGTTCTCAAGCTCAAGGCCCAGGGCCACCGCGTGGTGCTGGTTACCAGTGCTGCGGTTGGTACTGGTTTGAGACGGCTCAACATGCCGAATCGTCCCGAGAAAATGGCAGCGTTGCAGGTACAAAGGAATGCGAGAAGCGGGCGAATATGGCAGCTTATCTTCCTTTTTTTTTTTTTTTTGATTTTGGGTAGGCAGTGGCTGCTGTCGGACAGGGCCGATTAATACGTCTCTACGACGATCTGTTTGGTCAATTCGGTCAACCCGTTGCTCAGGTGCTACTTACCAAAAACGACCTAGCAGAGGTAAGTCAATGTGGAGTTTATCGGTGCAAGGCTTTTATTCATGGCTCTTTTTCTGTTTCCTCGTTTATAGCGCAGTCAGTACCTGAACGCTGTGGCATGTCTCGAGGAGATCCTCGACATGGGCGTGGTTCCCATTGTGAATGAAAACGACACAATCTGTCCCTCCGTAAGTGATAGAGAAAGCACGTTACGTAGCAAGACAGATGCTAAGACATTCACGGGCAGGAAATCCGATTCGGTGACAATGATACGCTCTCGGCCGTGACAGCGGGTATGCTGAAAGCAGATTATCTCTTCCTGCTGACCGACGTCGACTGTCTGTACACCGACAACCCGCGCACGAACCCGGACGCCAAACCGGTCTCGATCTGCCATGACATCCAGGTCCTGCGCGAGCAGGTGAGCGTCGCATCGCGTGGCTCGGCCCTCGGCACGGGCGGCATGATGACCAAGCTCATTGCGGCCGACCTTGCCACTGCCGCAGGCGTGCGCACCGTCATTGCACGCGGTTCCAAGCCCGAAAACATTACTCAGATTATCGAAGCCGATGCGCGTGGCGTACTCGTCCCGGAGTCCAAGATCCCGGCTGTGGTGCAGTCCGCGCCCGCTGCAGCACCCCTCCATACCCTTTTCACAGCCAAGGACAACCCGCTCTATGACCGCAAGTGGTGGATCCAGTACGGTCTGCACACGGCCGGGCGCGTCTATATCGATCAGGGCGCAGTCAAGGCGCTTTTATCCAACAAGCAACGTTCCAGCCTGTTTGCAGCTGGTATCATGGATGTCGAGGGCCACTTTAATGCGCAACAGGCCGTCGAGATTGTGGCGTGGAACGACGATACGGAAAAACGCGTAATTGGCAAAGGCCTCGTCAATTATTCGAGCCACGAAATCGAACGTATCAAACGTTGCAAGAGTTCTGAGATTCCTACCATCCTGGGCTACATGGATGCTGAATGCGTCATTCACCGCGAAAATCTGGTGCGCATCGTCGAGCCTGAGGAGCCAAAATGAGGAGATAGCTCCTATTTTGCTCGCGTTACATCTCTCTTGTACAGTAGACTTCCATTTTTCTTTGTTACTCTTAATTATCATTTTTTTATTCTCTGGTGACTGTATCCACTTACGCGCTCATTCATTCATTCCTTCA